>CM049313.1:14607507-15857507 GCA_026874595.1 Sipunculus nudus | reverse complement strand
AATGCATTTTCTAGCACAGAGCACTTTTCTTCAATAAGAGCAATTGTGGAGCCGCTTACCTGTGGTGTGCGCGGGGCGTCCGTTTCAGCTCTCTCTGTATCACTTTTCGAACTTTTCTGTACGGTTTCGACATATCTATCCATACTTGGCTGTGCCATGCTTTCAATGTCACTTTTGCTCTTAGATCTAGTCTGTAAAGTCGAGATTTTTGACATATTATCCAGTGGATCGTTTGGACTAACGGGAGCTCATGAAAACACGACCGCTCATGCTGCCATCTTGTCCGTTCATTTATTACCGTTACGTGGTAAAGCCTTTAAGGGGCTAACGTAATTGGTAACATAATTATCCAAATTTGTAAGTATCCCATAGATACTTTTCAAGATTTTTTTATAATCAAGCATTGTCAGCGACTTGCTCAATTTTTTATTCATTGGTCCATGTTTTATTGTGAAACAAGTGTATTACTATCAAAATAACACATGCACTGCAATCACAATTCCCCACCACCGTGGTCCTGTGCGCGGGTTCCAGACACTTGAATTTGTCAGGACTCGAGCCCCTGCGCTAGATGAGTTAATCGAGCTTGACGTAGCTTTTGAATCCTGTACAATAACGGTAGCGGATGCCCTGCAACACCCATCAAGCACTGGTTGGTATAGCTGCAGCCACCTGTGTCTATGCAATTAAGTGACTGTCTATACCACATATTAACTTGTTGAAAACGTTAGCAGTGTTTAATCTTATATAAAGAATGATTAAAACTTTCAAAACTGTTAGATCGTTCATATAAAGAATGACACCATTTTGATGTGTTACATATAGTTTTTAATCAGTTCTGGATCGTACATCAGATCTGCATATTGCCCACACGACCAGCGTGCCCTCCGTCTTGCTCAGTCTGACCTCTGACCCTTTAACTTTGACCAAATCTCCAGCTCATATAACCTAAGCGCGATAGTCCAAAAATCTTTCTTTATGTCCATAAAGCATGCAGTTGTTACATAATTCTTATTCGAGGGGCATTGTGTGATTTTGCGAAAATCTTCATACATGTCAGTATATGTCATATATATATATATAAGACGGAAATAGGATCTTCAGGAGATAGTAGAATCTTCTAGTTAACCAGAAACTATTGAGGAGGCGAGATTCCTTACAATCCTGTCACATTTTCCTTTAAGGGTGAATATAGTTCTGGTATTCGAGATACACATTTACTGGGCGTGCGTTTGGTGCGTCTTTTATAAAACGGGAAATAATTTCTGCCACATCTTTCATACTAAGTTACAACCAGTGGTTTTAACATTTACAAACGACATGAAAGTACATTAACAGATCAACTATATGAATTAATCATTGTTGACAGTCCCAGAATGAGACAATACATAATTTTGATATCTCTTGGGGCCAGTCTGTTTTCATTAATCATTGGTCATGCATATAAATTGGTACCGAGAAAAACGTAAGTGATGGCTTGCTTTGAAGGTGTGGAGGTGAATAAATTTTATTGAATACTTGGTTATTCGAGTGGGTGTAGGAATCGTGCCAGCCCAATACACGATTTGTTCAGTCAAATGTACAATTACTACTTTATTGATATTGTTTGGTGAAGCCCCAAGTGATTGACATTAAACTCTCATTTAACAACATATTCAGAAATCTGAAAAAAAACTTGAGCGATTACGTTTGATAAATCAGCTGATTATAGTTTTCCTTTGGATGTCTGCAAATTCTGTCTTTTTAATTATTTTTCAGATCTCAACAACTGAATATTAAGGCTTGAGCATTTGTAAACGTAACCTGAAACAATCCAACATGCTCAATGGTGGATCCAGATCCGCGCTCCCCCCCCCCCCCCCCCTTTTGAGCTGTAACATCTCTCTTTTTATCTATTTCTTTTCTTATTTATTCGTGATTTATTTTCCTTTTTCTTGTTTTATTCCCTAGCAATTAGATCAATTGGTTAACCTCAGTTTATTGCTTTCGATTCATAAGTTGTGGATATTATTGAACAGCTGTCTGAGCTGCTCCGTTAAGATAGCTTCACATTCTAGGCCTAGTAAATTTATTTAAAAAGGCCAGAGAGTATTGTTTTCATGGCTGGGGTTAGGGTCGAACGTGGAAAATCTCATGGCTCTTCGGCTGATATTCGAACTCGTGATCTGTACTCTGCTGTGTCCAGTGCGCAGCCCAAGCGCCGAGGCATTTTCAAGTTAATATCCATAATAAAAAATATAAATACTAAAACTAAAGAGATTTTTTTAGGAACAGAAGATCCTCATAATCTTTGAGAAAGGTATCTCAAAATGTCCTCTTCACATTGCATAACTGAAAATGTTTCCAGTATTGGATGGGGACACCCGCTCCCCTCCCCTCCCCAATGTAGCTGTAATTAACTTAAAAAAAAAAAAAAACTTAACTTAGGTGAAGATTTTATTCATAGGTAATTTTTTTTAATCAATTTTTCATAGGCTGAAATATTTTACGTATGATATTATTATTAATAATTTCAATATTAATGATAAGAATAAATATAAATTTGGGCCATATAATATTAAATAATAATAATACTATAGGAACAATATATATATATATATATATATATATATATATATATATATATTTATTTATTTATTACATAAACAATAAATGCACAATTTCAGAACCAAACAATAAAACACCCATCAGCCGTGAACCCAGTATAACGCCCCCTTGTTTTTTTTTAAATTTCTTGATCCGCCACTGGTGCTCATCATTATATGGACGTCACTTCCAGAACCATCAAACTAAAAGACATTACTCGAAAAATTAGCCGCCCGTTTCAGGTATCCATGTTGAATTTTCTTTAAAATAACTTTTCAGGGACGATAATCAGAAAAGAAAATTCATTTTTAGCTGAACGTATTTCACACATTCTGAGACGAGAAGTTTTCCTGAATCGGCTCATGTTACATGTACTCCTTTCGACATCCAAACCCCAAATGAATAACCCCTCATATTTCTTTATGGTAAATATTTGTAAGGCATGCAACCCGAAAAGGACAATGCTTATCTGTGAAGAAAGGATTAAAGAACAATTATTTCACAGCCTGTCATCAGATTTCAACGTGGATTGTTAATGTTCATGCCGTCCATGGAAATTCTTTCTCGCCTTTAACGCTTAAGTACTTTCTCATATTTCAAAGTAATTTTTCTAAGAAATAAATACAGAGTATTGTATCTTCAACTTCCAGTTAATCGACACACTTTTTGCCATGTCTTTCAAATACTAATGTTCAAATTTCCATATAAGAAGCAATAATAACACCAATATTATTTTTAATTTAGATAACATTCATTTACGTTTCACATTTGACATGGTGACTGTCCTGTTCTTTGGTTTTAAAAGCAATTTATCCCGAGCATATATATTGACATAGAGAACTATAGAAAAAGAATAAACAATAATTTGGATTTAAAATGGATTAAAGTTATAAAATAAAAATAAGTTGGAAATTTTAAAATCGTTCTTTAATTTAATTTCACGAAAACCATTACGATTAACGTGTAAGAAAACAAGGGTAGCAGTTCAAATTTCAAAAGTTGCTTTTTAGCGGTTTTTTATAGTTTTAGTTTTAGTCTTGGGACTATAAGCAAGCAAGCTTGTCCTGGTCTGAGTGAGCCATGACAACAAAAATCCAGTCATTTTATGGGAAAAAAAGTGTCCTGATCCACCACAAATTGCAACATAATTTTTTTTTTACTCTTCATTTTGGAAATATCTCTTGATAAACGTACGAAAGGTCTAACGAAATATTATGAGTAGAGCAGTCCTTAATTTTCATAAATCCAAAATGGCCGCCAGGCTTTTTGTTTGAACCATATTGACTACTCTGACGCGTTTACAATTCGATATTTTTTAACCTCGAAACTTCTGACTTGATATCCTGAGAGGCCTTTTGCAGGCCTCTCTGAATAGCCGAAAAAAGGTCATGTTGACCCATATTCTTAGAGTTTTGGGACAAAAGCATGATTTTCAGCACCTCGACAGTCAGACAAAGGTTTTGTGTTAACCTTGCAGTATGTGGTTAAACGAAAGGTATATACTAGCATAAAGGGTCCATGCATGAACATAATGGATATTTGCATTGAAAGATTTACATTTAAATCAATTTTTAGGTAGTACGTGAACTGGAATATTATAAATCATATAAATAAAACCATATTTTTGGGAAAATCCTTAAATCCATTCATTTGTACGAATTTTACTCGAAATATGCGAGATCATCACTACCAAGGTAAAACAGCATTTCAAAGTTGTCAGTCAAACATTTTATAAGGTTTTCAGCTTGTTTTCGTGGTTCAGTAATGGTGAGGTAAAAAGCGAAAAAGATGGACAAGGAAAGAACAAGAAATGCCACCGGCAGCCAGGTCTCGCGAAACCTGTCATAAACCTGTCCAAAATGAGTTTACACCTCATACTGTAGGCAAATTCAATTTTTGGGATATCTGCACTATAAAAATGCTTGGAGTCTAGGTTTACTGATATAATGACATTTTAAGTTTACGTATTTTAATTTTAATTTGATGCAAAATAAAAATATGGTAGAGACATGAACAAAAAGTTGTTTGATACTGACATGTGGGTTTGTATTAATAAGTCCACGGGAAAGTGGATTGGTCATACAGGTTACTTTTATAATTTTTATATTTTATAAAAATATCACATTTAAATGAACGGAATGTTCATCAATGCAAAGACCATTAGAAAGAATGCTGTTTGCTTTTTCCTTAAAAATAACATATACGTCATTGGGTCTATTATGAATCTGAAACTGTTTTTAATTTATTTTTTAAAAGGGTTATTCAGGGGATATACTCATAAATAGATAAAAGCCGAATTTGTTTATATTTATTTAACAGAAATATTTCTGATGACATTGCTATTTAGACAATTTGACTGAATGTAATATAGCCTCACTGCACCATATCAGAGAGAGGTTGTTACCGACTCAAAGCCGTATTTTCTTTCTGTACTTTTATCAGTGTATCGGCGCTCATGGCTCTTAGAGAATTCACATAGCGAATATATAAGTGACATGAAAACTTATTGATCAAAAAATGTAGTTAACATTCAGACTCAAATTGCGGGTAACATCATTTGCGATATGTGACCTTGAACTTTTTCCCCGGGATCAACTGGATTATTTTGAATTGGGTGAATACAAATATGCATTTTTAGCTCAGCTGACTATGAGTCATCTGAGCTATAGTGGTAGTCCATTGTCTGTCCGTCCTGCCGTCCGTCCGTAAGACAGGCACGTTTCGACACCGTTGGACCTACGAATCCAAAATTCGGCATACTGTTAGATGTCCCCCAAAATCTCCTACCAAACCAAAATCTGGGCACTGCGACTTCGTTCCTTCGAAAAATTAAGAAAAAAAAATTCATAATTCCATTAAAAACCTCTTATCACACTTCAGGGCTGCCCAATATCAAAACCACTTATCTGTTTTTCTTAATATTAATCAGAAATATTCTCCAAAATATTTCCTATTTACAAGCTAGAAATTTAGCCTGTAAAGTGTAATTTCTTCAAATTATTGGCCCGAACATAATGGACTTTGTAAAAATTAAGAAAAATATTTACTCACTTAACATGAAAATTTTTAATGCAAGAGATTTTTTTTTTACAAGTATATAACTTTGTTTAATTAAGATTCAATTGTGTACCCAACATTAGATCTTAATTATGTAAATGTTTTACGTTATTAGCATAAAAATAAAATCAGTACCTTAAATTTTGCCCAACTTTGACCATGGCACGTTTTTTTCCTGTGAGTACTGTTAATTTAATTTTCACAGCATGTAAACATAACCATTTAATTTGTTTAACTATGAAATTTGAAAATAAAAGGTTGAAAATTAGGCTAGGTATTGATTTTTTTCTTGAGGCTTTATTGTAGTCAATTGCTTTGTCAAGATGCAGGTTGGCCACTCCTGGTTACTGGAAGTCAGCTATCCCAGGGTTCCTGATTTGTTACAGTTACTGGGGGAGATCCCCTGCTGTGACAGGTGTACAGTTCTCATATCACCCCCACCTCTCAGTGAATATATAAATATACATTCGTATGCATGATGTGGTGTGATATAGCAAGATTGAGATTTATGATGATGCAGTTTAGAATTATGAAGCAGCCTTTATATTCAGATATATATATATATATATATATATATATATATATATATATATATATGTTATATCGTATATATGTATAGAAATATAAAATTAAAATAAAAAATGAGTATCTAATACAAACATGTGTTCATTATTTTCCAGCCTCAGCAGAATTGGAGATCGGGCTTTGTTTGCCCTGAATGTATATGCAGAAGTGTTGTTCATCCAACCAACCCCCTCTGCTGCGAATGATTCCTTGCACCTGTGCTCTTGGACATTTGTTTTTTATTGCAAATGTGTACATTTTTTTTAATTTAAAAAAAATTGGATAAGAAAAAAATTAAGATCTAATTGAAACATATTCTTGCCTCAGGAGAATTGAACATAAAATGATCAGCTCTGTCTGTCCATCATCTCTCCATTATCATTAAATATATATATATATATATATTAAATATGAAATTTGTCCTATAAGCATTGTCGAAATATCTTTCATATACTGTATGTGTATCGATTTAAGCTTTTAAAATCTGAAATTTTAAAGCAACATATATTCAGTTGTGTAATATTGCAGATGTAAAACTTTTAAAAAATTTTGATATAATAAAAGAAATTAAAAAATAATTGAAACTTCTTATATTATCAGCTTTATTTGTCTACCAGTCTGTCTGTCTTTTTTCAAATATTAAGTAATTGTGAATGAACTATTTTATCATGTTAGCATTGTTGAATGAAGTGAAAATCTAATGTATAAACACTATAATAATACAGACATGTTGTAACTCCCACCATTCCATCCCCCCCCCCTCCACCACCACAAACATCAAGTCCTTGCATATGCGGACTGGGAACATTAGTTATATTCCATCTGTATACATTTTATAAAATAAAAATTACATATATAAATAAATTTATAATAAATATTATAAAAAAATAGATCCAATTGAGCAAATGTGTAAACTACTGAACTGTCAACAATTTATCAAAAAGCCAACCAATGATAATCGTAATAATAAACAACTTATGTTCACACTGCTCACATGCTTCAATTTTAACATTAGAGAATGCATGGTTTTGTCACAAAATATTATTTGCAACAATTTCTTTTTCATCAATACAAACCAATCATGTCTACCAGCCATGGCCTATATTACCTTTTCCCTTTTAGACTTTATCTCCTTTGATATTATTTTAGATTTTTACCTTCAAGGTCAACTTCAGCTGAGCACAGTGACCCATGGGTCCCAAATGATTCATTTTCATTTTAACCCATAAATGTGAATACTGAATTATATAAGTCATCCTTAGAGTCCATCATCTGAAATCAAAGCTGACCACAACTTGTGACCTCGACCTTTCAGTCCAAAAATCAATAAGGCTGTTCCTCTTATGTCTCGTAACAGCACACCCACACACCAAAGTCGTAAGTTAATTTCCTGTAGTGATCAGGGACATATATGTGAAGTTTGATTCCAATGAATAAACTCAAAGACTTTCAACTTGTGGATATGTAGGTTGTCCAAGAGTGAAATGCTCGGCTAAAAAATGACCTGTGACTAACATTCCCAACTTTGCTCAAACTTTGTTCACACTTTGTAGATTGTGAGAAATATAAATGTCTGGTTAAAGTACATTATGGCATTACTTGATGAGCAGGGGCAAAATATATGATGGTGAGCTTAAAGGAGCCAATACTTTGACATGACTGATATACATTTGTCAGTCTAAACAATAAATGAAGAGGCTGAAAAGGAAAAGAAGTAGGATGGCACAGACGGTATCAGACAATTGATAAAGTTATCTATAAGAATTATTTTGGATGGCATTAAATAGGTCAACATAGGTGGCGCCACTAAATGTATATTTTCAAATTGGATCTATGACCAAAATGTCGGTATACATTCTGAAGACAGCTGGCAAATTTATTTAGAAATCTGTCATTTTGTATGTATATTTACTGGCAAGCTTCTTGACTATAGTGGTGCTCAAATATGTTTTCGCTTCACAACTCAAGAGAATTCAGGTTCAACTTTCTTCATCCTTTGCATGCTAACTATAATAAACGTGTAAATAGGGCACATTGTTTTAATGTTATAAACCAGCACACAATATTTGTTCGGCACTCTCGTACACTTGAAAGCGTCATGGCTTTCAGGGTGCTTTAATCATATTTTTGCCATTTACTTTGCAAGATATAGGTCATGCTGACTTAATTTTGTGGATTTCTGAGAAATTTCACCAGAATCTTTCCCGGTTTAAATTGAAAGTTCCAAGGTTCAGCTTTAACGATTTGTGCAATGATAATGGATAGCTAAAAGTAGTATTAGGAGTCAGAAACTGCGACTGGCGGCAATATTAGATTTATGCAAATTAAACATTGTTCCACTCATAATAGCCCTATTTTGCTATACTTTTTATACGTACATCTAGAAGCATTTCCGAGATGAATAGTGACTAAATAATTTCTGTTGCAATTAGTGGTGGGTCATGCCTGGAGTAACAAGCCATTCTGCCTTTTTTTTTTACAATTAACTGATAGTGGCCTGCGAGTCATGATACAAGTCATATCAGAACACCCATTCTAAGGGTCGGCTCAAAATATGTGCTTTGTGGTAGTATTGGACACTAGAGGCTCATATGGCCGTGTTTAATTTGTTAAAAATGAAGAATGTTGTTACACAGAACTTATGGTGGTTAACCTCTCGGCGAGAACTGAATATTGAAGCTATTTTGGCTACCACAGTTTCCGCTGTAATGCCGTCATGACGGACGCAGAGACAACATTTCCGAGTAAAACTATCTCGTTATTAATAACTGCTGCATGAATACACCTAAGCCAACCGTGAATGTGATATTTTATATATTTCCTAACAGATTAATGTCACTTTTGTCTTACCTGCAGAAAATGAGAGTTCGACAAGCAGATGAAAATGAAAAAAAAAGTCCTGTTAGAAATGGTGTGCACATCTACTTATATTATATATACTTAAATTGATCCGAACCCTATAGTTTGTACTGCCACCTCAACGCCTTCAGTTAATTAACGGTTTGGTCGGCGAGCTCCCGCTATATCTGAGTGAGAGAATAGGGATGGTTTTCACAAGGAAGTACATTTAAGTATTCTGAATCCATTCAAGGCAGTACTTTGAACGTAAGAAGAACCAGTTTAAAGGGAATTCTTTGTTTTACTGGAAGCCAGTCAAAACACGTGAAAAGTGTGTTTATACTTGGTATTATTTATTATGATTCTAGAAATTTATTTTTTTAAACTAATAATCTGCATGTTAAAGAATGCAAGAACCCGCTATCCCCAGCCCGTGTTTGCATTCATTTATTGGGCCCATATTTCCAGGTTCATTCTTGTACAAGTGACTCTACATGTGTGAATATTTCAAGATGACGCTCCTGAATCCGGATCATATACCTGATCCAACACCAAAATCTAATTGGTTCTTAATTGGCCCTTTGCTGAACTGCCCTAAAAGTCTCCTGATTGTGTGGGTTATGTTGTGAACAAACACACAGACACACGGACACAAGCGAACGGAGATGAACGCGTACCCTCCTGGCGGAGCAAACAAAATGACATGGATACTACACGGACGAAGACTTGGAGCTACCGGACAGGTGGCAGTATAAGCTCAACATGTGAGTGGCACGCATGTCCAGATGTATCATTTTTAGTGGAAGGAAGAAGTTAATGTGCGAAAGGCTGTGACATCTTTCTCTGCGACCCTTTTACTACCCTAGCTGGCATAGCATTGGGAAATTCCAAATGATTTACATAGCTGATTGTCAGCAATATCTACCACAAGCATGTGGTTTCTTTTTGGCTTCCGTCATAAAAGAAAAATTGAGTGTAATGGTTGATACAATAGTTCGGATGATTCACTGGATATTATATATCTGGTACCTCCCGGGCTTATCCCCCATCTTGTTATCTAGGCACCAGCGAAACAACAGATTTGTAGTTTTTTCCCGCTATATGGTTGGTTGCGCATAAAAATGAGGCAACTGATAATACCTTTTTTATGATTCTTTACACGCCCTTGCTGTTGGAGCTACTCTGTCGGACCAGAAGCTCCAGAAATGGGGGCCATGCTTCCTTACATATACCACCTGTATAAGGCCTGAAATGAAGCCAAGTTAAAAGTGAACTGACTTTGCAGCTCCCCTCTGGTTAACGATCTCCAGGCCACCGACCACTACTGATACCCAAAAAAATTACCTATCAAATACTTGTAGCGGCTACATCTCCTTAACCATATAAGTGAGGGTGTGGTGAACGTAAAAGAGAAATGATTTTAAAATGAAAGTTCCTTTTTGAAACGTATAATTTAGGATTGCCTAAGGAAATGCGTGAAAATATCATGAAAGCTATATGTTTTTTTTTCATATATTTTTGGCATTTGAGCTTTTTGATAATGAACCCTTATTGCTTATCTTCCAAAAAAATGAAAAGAATCTCGTATTTTATTTTGAGGTCATAAGAAATTCATATTCTTGATGATCTGTGACAATCTATTACCTTCAAATTTATATATATATATATATATATATATATATATATATATATATATATATATATGAGGAAGGAATAATGAGAATTTGTGAATTCTCATTCTTCCTGGGAAATGTGAGATTCTAAATTTTCCTAGGATAGACTGTAATTCTATTTATCTCGAGAAGAACCTGAATCATGTCATACTGACTGTACGTTCTCATTTGCCCCGGAAAGAATAAGAATTTCCATGTTCCAGGAAATATTGTGGATCTAATAAGATTCTATTTCGTCCATCGACATAAACAGAAGCCAGCCATTGTTCAAAATTGGAAATTAAAATAATTTCTTCTATTTCTCTAGGCATATACAAGGCTCTCTTTGTTCAGCTGTCGAAATGCGATAATTTCAATGATAATAACGACGTTGATAATGCGAAGATTGTAATGGTTACGAAACTGGGTACATTCGTTTTTATAGGTGAATGTAGCTTTAGCCTAAAATAAACTTTCTTTGATGATGGTTGTTTGGTTTGATTTGCATTAATGTTGAAGGCACCCGAGATTAAACGAACCCCGAGGTGCTTGTGCACGGCGGCACGATACAAACAGCTACGGATCGAGCAGATGTTTGACACTGAGCAGATCAGTTTGAGATATACTGAGAAAAACCGATAAATTAATATCAAACAGCCTGCTGTAACAAAGTGGCTAATTTTACAGTTACATATTGCGTGGTGAGATCAGGAGACGCATGGGAAATCGGTAGCCGTTTAATCAATTTAATCAACCCGCGGTCGAGCGAAAAATATGCAGCTTCGCAACGTGTGAATGATCAACCGTGAAATAAAGTGACACGATGTTTACCGCTTTATATTTGCTGTGTTTTAACTTAGAGCACATCACACCGTGACATGACCACAGACACGCATTAAGGTAACAACTGGGGATTGCATAATCCTTTGTGTTCCAGTCCCGGGAACAGCAACAGTACCGGTGGTCTTTGATGTTGCCCGGGGCGAGTGATCAGTGTCCGCCGGTGGTGGCGTATAGTTTCCGTATTTGTCAGGTTCATTTACTCTTAGAATGTTGGTTTGAGTTGAAATCTGCTGTCCGTTGTCCGCAGTAGTGAGGTGTCCGCCTTTCAGTGGTTCCGCTTATACATATCAAATATAGGGAATTTTGAAGGTACTTTACTATCTTGTCCGTTATAGCCAGTTTTCCGCCTATGTGACGTGTCCGTTAGACCAGTTTTCATTGTAAATTAATTAACCTTATAAAATAAAATATAAACTATTATATGTATTTTAATAACCGGCATTGGTTTATATGGATAGTCGATTGACCGGTTCTGTTTCGCCTAGTTGAGCAGAAAAGAGAACTGCCTCGTAACAAATAAAATGAATATCCGTAAAAAATAAACCACAAATACGCCGTGTTTGATGAAAACCATGTTCCATTTTCCGAACTCTTCTCTTTGGATACAGTCGAAGAAAGAATGTGTGCTGCGTTACTTTATGCTTCAAACGCAGCTGTAACGCAGCTGTTCTATAAACGAGACATTCTCCCCCTGGATGACTGTGTTTGACAGCTCCCAAATGATCAGTCTCTGCCCTGCTTCACACACAGGCCATTCGACTAATGGTCAACGAAATATTGAGTATTCCATGAGCTGAAGGGCTGTTTTTTAAGGGAGTATCGTTCACATTTTGCCAATGCTCCTCTTAATACACTTAAAGAAGAACGATGTTGAACGTAGTCTTGGATTTTACTTTGGTAAGCTACAGTAAGGCCGCAGATCCCGTGCGACGTCCCTGTAAATATACTAAACTGTAGAAGGAAAAGGATGTTCACCAATAGGAAACCAAAGTATCAGGTGTAAATATATATACATATATCTATAAATCCATGGTCGAAATCATGTACTCTCCATTAAAAAAATGTCGCTAATGGAGGACCGAGGAGAAAATGACATTCCGAGAAAAAGGGACTTCCTTCATCTACGATCAAATGCAGTAAAAGTTTCTAGAAAACGTAGCACCAGCAGGACGGATAACACTCTTGTCACCGCTGAGGTTCTCAATTCCTCCATCAGATTTCGTTATTAACATTAACAGAAAAAAAATCTTTATCTGGACAAGATTAATTTAATAACCTTTTCCCTTTCTTCGGTCCATCCTTCAAATCCCTTAAATTTTATTGAAATATACTTCAGTAATATTCAATAATATGAATTGTATTGCAATATAAATTGCAATATACACACAAACAGGAAAGTATACATGAATAAGAAATCATCTCCGTCCAACTTTGCTATTTTAGTTTATCCATCTTGCATGGTACATATGTTTTAACATTTTAATATTGGTCCTTAAAAGATCAGCTTATGGGCGATTCATTACAATTTGAAGTATTTTGACATTGCACGTAGATGAACACGGTGAGTACTGGTTCTAAAAACATGAAAGGTGTCATCCATTATGATGACAGAAAAATGTAAATAAATATATTTTGTGCCATACTGCAAATTACATAATGAACATGAAGTTACAATACGAACTGTTACTTAAAGAATTGGCATAAATGTTACGTCAAGAATTGGCATATCTATGAGTTTGTTTTGCATAATCTATACATCCGATCTGTTATTATTCACCTTCTTGATTTTAGCTCTTCTACCTGCAGGGGAAAACTTGTTAAATCATGGCCTCAGTTAATCAAATCCTTTTTCTGGAGCTCCGCTCAAATATATATCTATCGGAGGAGTCTGTGTGTGGGTTTGAGTGATGGTTGACTACTTTTTATCCTTTTAAAAAGCAAGTTCATTCATAAAATGTGATAATGTTTTACAGTATATTTACCCCCTCTACATGACACTAGCTCGCTTAATCTTTAGCCCCGTTATGTTAACGATTTCCTCCTTCCAATCTTCTATACCCCTCTATATTATTTTACCTCTAAAGATAATTTAATATTTGTCAGACGACAAGACTGTTATCCTAAATGTGTCCCAGGATGTTATACAAAAGAGCTTTGGCAGTTGCACTAACATAATTATTTCGTTGACAATTAGGTCACGTATTAACGGCGAATTCCTTACCGTCTGTATTGTCTTCAGACCTGACAAAAAAAGCGATATACACTTAATCGATCTCCAGGTCAGGAAGGGTCTGTCATCACAGACAGTGATGTGGCTCAACCGGAAAATATCTCTCCAGAAAATAGGACCCATGTGGCTAGCAACGAACCGTTAATGTGTTGCTCTATTGATATATAGCGAGAAATACTACATCATATTTCTTCTGAACAACTTCAACATGGATGGCCAGTAACCGTGATCAATCTTATTACGTAGGATGAAAATCTTGAATTAAAGATAGTTTGTGCAACATATGGTGAGAAATCACTAAAACCTGGGGATTTTCAGGCGTAGATCACGCCCTCTCCTTGACAGTTACGAATAAGTTTGTTCCGCTGAATTAGCTTGAAATTTCTGAAGTGATAATGTATACAAAAATAATGTACATTGAAATAGCAAATTTTCTGAAAAGGGACCGGTGGAAAGACAATCAGGAGCAGCAAGCTACACCGTTTTGCAGAATATGTTAAACTCCTCAGAAAATTATACACAATTGCCGTCTTTTCATACGTGTTTGCCCCCCCCCCCCCCCGAGGTTCCACGTGCAAAAAAAGAATGTAATATTGGGATTTTTGTTAGGAACCACATGCGGATCACGTATATCAGTTACGTATATCACGTATAGGACTATATTTATACATGACCAGTCTTCTTCGAGGTACAGGGACCCGATTGAGGCAAAGAACGTGTGACAGAAGATATGGTAAGATATGATTTTGTATAAATAATGAAAATGTATAAATAAAAAAATATGTATATAGTAAAACGCACGGACATTTTTCCACAAGGAAAGGCATCGTGAGAAAAACAAGAGAAGACATTATTTGTGATCCATTCACGGCAAGAGACGACAAGATGAATCACGGCAGTTCACCAGGTCATGTTCAAGGCTTCTCGCTCTGGTGTTTCTCTAGATCACCTCAGGCAAAAGAACCATTTGAGAGGTCGGTCTCATTTATTGGTGCTGGTAGCGCTCAAATACTGCATACATGGGCACGGCCCTGCATGATTTTGCCCGTGACAATTACAGATATAGGAGTAAGGAATTTGTCCCTTCCTAGTTGTAATTAATTTAAGTCGAAGTTGAAGGTAAATTTGTCAAGTTTCGCAGTGACATATTTGTGATCCATTCACGGCAAGAGACGACAAGATGAATCACGGCAGTTCACCAGGTCATGTTCAAGGCTTCTCGCTCTGGTGTTTCTCTAGATCACCTCAGGCAAAAGAACCATTTGAGAGGTCGGTCTCATTTATTGGTGCTGGTAGCGCTCAAATACTGCATACATGGGCACGGCCCTGCATGATTTTGCCCGTGACAATTACAGATATAGGAGTAAGGAATTTGTCCCTTCCTAGTTGTAATTAATTTAAGTCGAAGTTGAAGGTTGAAGTTGAAGTTTCGCAGTGACATCCCTCAAGTAATCGTCTCTACCCCCGGTGCGATCATTTGTCTGTCTGTTTGTTTGTGTTTCTTTGTAAACATTGACCAACTTAAGTTATGGGTTGAATTTATTTAATTTTATGAGATATTTCATCACTGGTCCACAATTGTGATATCTGTAGGTATAATTGGTTTGCTACAAGTGATTATTTGAGACATGGAGACAGTGACATCTGTCGGAAGGACTAAGTACTGAAGATGAAATAGGAAGTCATCTGTGCTATTGTCTGAGGATATTGCCTAGAATTATTCTAAAATTTATACTATTTTTTCCCAGTTCACCTCGCCTTCTTGTTATCAAGATTCTCGTTTTTCTTAAAAGTCCCCCCCCCCTTAATCACCACAGTCTGTTCAATACAAATCCAAAAGCAAATATTATGGTTTTAGAGCAATAAGGTGTATATCACTTTAAGTCCTACTCATTGTTCTGTCAAATGGTATTTTTATCGATGAATTGTCCCAGATTTTCATTATTATTTTTGGTGTCAACATAAATGTTTTTAGTATTTTTTTCCAGTTGGGTTATTCTAAGCTACCATTAAGTGCACTCGACTTTTCAACTGGCTCATATCAGATTTCTTAACAATATCTAAAGTACTTCTTTCCTGAGCTAAGATGACAATTAATAAACATAAATGACGCACACGAGTCTATATGAAAATTGAGGTACACACAAATCAACATTTATACCCCTTAGGGAATACAATAGTGTAACCAAAGCTGTGTGTCATGGAATCGTGAATTTGTTATTGCTGACAAGTGTCATCAGTTTAGTAAAGATGCTGTTTTAAGACATTATATTTAAGGGACGTTGTTACAACATTACTCCCTGTTCTCACTTGTCCGGCTGAGAGAGAGAGAGAGAGGGGGGGGGGGGATCCAGGCCGCAAGAACTGGTCTGAAATCCTTAACCCCTCGACCCCCCCCCCCCCCCTTCCCGATCCGGTTCTGCATAGTTATTATTATGGCGCTGGAGAAAGCGAAAAACATGAACAAGTCTTAAGTACCCGGAAATATTTTAGGAACAAATGTAACGCTGACATCATCCGGGATAAGCCCAATGACGGCACATATCTACCATGGATACTAGGGTCATGGCTTCAGCAGGTGAATGACTTTGCGGAAGATTGCAAAATTAATCTTATCATATATAATTGAAAGGAAGGTTATAACCCAAGCCTGTCTGACGAGGGCAAAGCTGGTATCAGACATAATTATGACGCATCAAGTTTCCTGGGTACATACACTGAAGATCATTTAATCAAGTTACGTCCATTTTAGCTACAATATAAATGCAATTTAATATTTATGAAACGAGTGTAGTTTTTCATCTACATCCCAGAGACATACCCAGTGTTAGTCTCAAACATTATAAAAGACTGGTCTCTCGCAGATGAAAGCTCTTCCTTCAATTTTAGAATAACTTAATAATTATGCATGCGTGCCCTTGGTTAAAAGGGTCTCGGGTCAATATTGCTTTATAATAAGTCAGTAAATTATTTATAGAAGGTCTTGCCTTCACAGTAAATACATGCTGAGATGTAAAAATATGTAAATTACAAAAAAAAGTGGCAAGAACTGAAATTTTGTATTCAATACTTCATGATGTTCGCTTGTTCAACCTCAACAGTTATAGTTAAGTTGGTTGGTCTTTTACTTCAGCAAACTCCAATTTCGATTCTTTATACACTAAGACCAAACAGGTCACGCCGTGCCACTGTCGATCACGGCTATTTTTTATCATATTTGTATAACATGACCTTAAATACACAATACCCAACCACCTTTGTCCATCAGGGTGTGTGTTTATTTTTTCAGGACGAGAAAAGTCATCGAGTACATCTTTCCATCTGAGAGGGCCGCAATGATAGGCTTTAGAAAGCGCTGAGGGAGAAAATAATGCAAGGGGAACCATCAGAGGTCCCAGACAAAGCAAACTCAGTAAATCTGATAGGTCTCAAAAATGCATTACAAATATGAATCTTAACCTCTAGACGAGCAGGGAACAAATATATTCAATCAAAGGTTCCGGTACATCGCACCACCGGACAGGCCGCGTGCGTTGCATGTAAGGATGTGACGTGTTTTGGCTGAGGCATGTAATATAACGTCTTTTGAATGGCTGGATGCTTGACTGGATGCTGTCTGCCTCCATATTTTTAATTAACTTGTGCGTTATACCCAAAGATTATACTCAGAATATTATAGAAAACACTTTTTACCATGATCTTGTTTTGTCGAACCCAGCGGTTGACACTCCCCACACACAGACTAATTGCATAATGTAAACAATATCTAAAGCTTTTCTAAAAGGCTTACCGTATTTTTTTACATGCGTTTCCTCCACTTATTTATTTGTTATTGCTAGTTTTGTTAATATGATATGGGTGTTTTCATTAAATGTGTGTGTGTTATATGACCTTCGCCTAAACCTTATTGCCTCCCTCCCCCTATTTCCTGGATCTGCAATTGCTTTATGTGTGGACTTTGCTTTGTGGAGAAGCCTTTGACCAAAGAGAGTGAGCAAAAGTTTGGACCAGACATGGGATGAATACTTTGCAAAAGTACTGAAATATGAATACTCTCAAAATATATTCATAAATTCATTCATGGAATCATTTCATTATTTTATTAATCAATTATTATACTTATAATATTCAGATGAAGAAAAAAAACCTTTTTAAGAAGATGTTGTTATTATTTTGAGTTGAAATTATTTTTGATAAACAGTTAAACTCTAATATCATTTGTGCTAGTGCTACTCTTGGGTAGGGATAACCTGTGATTATTGAATAACTTATATGTATTAAGCGTGATAATTAGCATGACCCATAGTGGACATTTTTAAAAATAATTCTGCTGCAATACAGATAAAGTTATAGGCTTCCACAAAGCCCACATATATGCAAAGCTACTCTTCAACAACTCTGGTATCAGTTAACCATATTAATCACCTCCACTGAAAGTAAGGACTAATTGGCTGGAACCTACTCATAATGATCTAATTACAATTTTCATCAGTGTAGATCTGCTAATTAAGTGACACTGACAGAACCACAGAGGCTGATGGTCGGGAGAAGTATAACTTTCAGGATATTTTTCAATAAACTGGCCTTTCACGTATGAAAATTCTTTTTTCACATCTCTAATGGTATGTCTGATGCTTTTTCAGCAGGACTGACCGCGCTTAAATAAATGCTTTTGCTAAAATGGAAAAAAAATCATGCAGAATGTAATTAGAACATAGAAATGGCAATGTAACTCAGGAAATGTGTTGGTACAATAATAACAGGTTGAAAAAAAGTAGGAGCTCCCAGCGAAGACCATCACCACGACACCTGGACTGGTACCCCGCGCTATTATAGCCCCGTTACTCCCAGCAAAACACAGAGACGGGGGCACATCGCCATCTTCAGTACTCCCAGTTGTATATCCATAGCCTTCCGGTAGACTGGTTCTAACGTCAAAATGCATATATAAGATAAAAATAAAAACATTTCGTTTGCTTGGGGAAGTTGCCAAAAGCTGGTTGTACATTTCATGTGACATTAATGATTAGATAAATAGATATTAATGATAAATCAATGCCAGGAACAGTGAAATATCAAACTTGATTAGTGTATTGTATGATATATACATCCATCATTCAATTTTTGTGCAACAACTCCCTGAATATTGGAGTTGGAATCAGTTTACAGGAAGGTCAGGAGTTGCAGGGAGTACTGAAGATGGCATGGTGCCACCGTCTCAATGATTGGCTGAGAGCAGCGGGCCATAATAGCGCGGGGGTACCAGTCTTTCCCTATACTCCCGGTTGGTCTTTAAGCTAACGCTCGGTAGCACTATATGCCGAGCGCTACCCAGGTTCGACTGCTGGGACTACCTCCATTTCCCCATACCCTCTACACACAGGGCCCCTTCCCCTGTCGAAAGATATAGGGGCGGTGGTCGGGGTTAGGGATGGTTCACCGGACAACGGCTAGCCATAGCCTGACACACACCCTTTATACTTGCTTATAAATTTACTTGAGACAGTCTGTGCCATGTCTGTGACAATCTTGTGACAGTGACAATCTTGTGACACACACCCCTTATACTTGCTTGTAAATTTGCTTGGGAAAGTCTTTGCCATGTTTGTGACAATCTTGTGACAGTGACAATCTTGTGACACACACCATTTATACTTGCTTGTAAATTTTCATGGGCAGTCTGTGCCATGTTTGTGACAATCTTGTGACAGTGACAATCTTGTGACACACACCCTTTATAATTGCTTGTAAAAATGCTTGGGAAAGTCTATGCCATGTTTGTGACAATCTTGTGACAGTGACAATCTTGTGACACACACCCTTTATACTTGCTTGTAAATTTGCTTGGGAAAGTCTGTGCCATGTTTGTGATAATCCTATGACAGTGACAATCTTGTGACACACACCCTTTATACTTGCTTGTAAATTTGTTTGGGAAAGTCTATGCCATGTTTGTGACAATATTGTGACAATCTTGTGACACACACCCTTTATGCTTGCTGGTAAATTTGCTTGGGAAAGTCTATGCCATGTTTGTGACAATATTGTGACAATCTTGTGACACACTCCCTTGATGCTTGCTGGTAAATTTGTTTGGGAAAGTCTATGCCATGTTTGTGACAATCTTGTGACAGTGACAATCTTGTGACACACGCCGTTTATACTTGCTTGTAAATTTGCTTGGGAAAGTCTATGCCATGTTTGTGACAATCTTGTGACAGTGACAATCTTGTGACACACACCCTTTATACTTGCTTGTAAATTTGCTTGGAAAAGTCTATGCCATGTTTGTGACAATCGTGTGACAATCTTGTGACACTCCCATTATGCTAGCTGGTAAATTTGCTTGGGAAAGACTATGCCATGTTTGTGACAATCTTGTGACAGTGACAATCTTTTGACACACACCCTTTATACTTGGTTGTAAATTTGCTTAGGAAAGTCTGTGCCATGTTTGTGACAATCTTGTGACAGTGACAATCTTGTGACACACACCCTTTATACTTGCTTGTAAATTTGTTTGGGAAAGTCTATGCCATGTTTGTGACAATCTTGTGACAATCTTGTGACACACTCCCTTTATGCTTGCTTGTAAATTTACTTTGGAAAGTCTATGCCATGTTTGTGACAATCTTGTGACAGTGACAATCTTGTGACACACACCATTCATAATTGCTTGTAAAATTGCTTGGGAAAGTCTATGCCATGTTTGTGACAATCTTGTGACAGTGACAATCTTGTGACACACACCCTTTATACTTGCTTGTTAAATTGCTTAGGAAAGTCTATGCCATGTTTGTGACAATCTTGTGACAGTGACAATCTTGTGACACACACCCTTTATACTTGCTTGTAAGTTTGCTTGGGAAAGTCTATGCCATGGTTGTGACAATCTTGTGACAGTGACAATCTTGTGACACACACCCTTTATACTTGCTTGTAAATTTGCTTGGAAAAGTCTATGCCATGTTTGTGACAATCTTGTGACAATCTTGTGACACACTCCCTTTATGCTTACTGGTAAATTTGCTTGGGAAAGTCTATGCCATGTTTGGGAAATCTTGTGACAGTGACAATCTTGTGACACACACCCTTTATACTTGCTTGTAAATTTGCTTGGGAAAGTCTATGCCATGTTTGTGACAATCTTGTGACAGTGACAATTTTGTGACACACACCCTTTATACTTGCTTGAAAATTTGCTTGGGAAAGTCTGTGCCATGTTTGCGACATGTTTGTGACAGTGACAATCTTGTGACACACACAATTTATACTTGCTTGTAAATTTGTTTGGGAAAGTCTATGCCATGTTTGTGACAATATTGTGACAATCTTGTGACACACTCCCTTGATGCTTGCTGGTAAATTTTCATGGGACAGTCTGTGCCATGTTTGTGACAATCTTGTGACAGTGACAATCTTGTGACACACACCCTTTATAATTGCTTGTAAAATTGCTCAGGAAAGTCTATGCCATGTTTGTGACAATCTTGTGACAGTGACAATCTTGTGACACGCACCCTTTATACTTGCTTGTAAATTTGCTTAGGAAAGTCTATGCCATGTTTGTGACAATCTTGTGACAGTGACAATCTTGTGACACACACCCTTTATACTTACTTGTAAATTTGTTTGGGAAAGTCTATGCCATGTTTGTGACAATCTTGTGACAATCTTGTGACACACACCCTTTATGCTTGCTGGTAAATTTGCTTGGGAAAGTCTATGCCATGTTTGTGACAACCTTGTGACAATCTTGTGACACACTCCCTTGATGCTTGCTGGTAAATTTGCTTGGGAAAGTCTATGCCATGTTTGTGACAATCTTGTGACAGTGACAATCTTGTGACACACACCCTTTATAATTGCTTGTAAAAATACTTGGGAAAGTCTATGCCATGTTTGTGACAGTCTTGTGACAGTGACAATATTGTGACACACACCCTTAATACTTTCTTGTAAATTTGCTTAGGAAAGTCGGTGCCATGTTTGTGACAATCTTGTGACAGTGACAATCTTGTGACACACATCCTTTATACTTGCTTGTAAATTTGTTTGGGAAAGTCTATGCCATGTTTGTGACAATCTTGTGACAATCTTGTGACACACTCCCTTTATCTTAATAGTGAGAAACACTAACTGGAGTTTTCCATGCCTGAAGGGTTAGGGTAACCCGTATCACAGATATAGTATATATTAAGAGTGACAAACACTTACTGGAGTATTTCATGCCCGAAGGGTTGGGGTAACCCGTATCTCCTATATACCAAACATTAATATTGACAAAAATGTTCGGGAGGATTTCATGCCCGAATGGATAGGTAACCCATATCCTGGCTATAGGATATATTAATATTAGTGACAAACACTGACTGGAGTATTTATGCTTGAAGGGTTAGGGTAACCCGTATCACATATATAGCATATATTAAAAGGGACAAACACTTACTGGAGTATTTCATGCCCGAAGGGTTAGGGTTACCCGTTTTTGGATATACCTTATATTAATAGTGACAAACACGACAGATTTCATGCCCATCGGGTTAAGGGATCTCGTATTCCAGATTTAGCGCATATTAATAGTGACAAACAAAATCTGGAGTTTTCATGCCCAAAGATTTACTGTAACCCGTATCTTGCATTTATGATATATTTATTAGTGACTAACACTTACTGGTTATTTTATGCCCGAAGGGTTAGGGTAACCCATATTCCGGATATAGCACATATTAATAGTGACAAATACATACTAGAGTTTTTCACACCTGAAGGGTAACCCGTATCCAAGATATACCAAATATTCAAAGTAACAAACACTTACTGGAGTATTTCATGCCCAAAGGGTTAGGGTAACCTGTATACCAGATATAGCACATTTTAAACAGTGACAAACACTAACTGGAATATATCCTGTAGGTAGGGTTAGGGTAACTTGTATCCAAGATTTAGCACATATTAATAGTGACAAGCAACTATTGGAGTATTTCATGTTCGAAGGCTTACGGTAACCAGTATCATGGATATACAAATATTAATATTAATAGTGAGAAACGCTTACTGGAGTTTTCCATGCCTGAAGGGTTAGGGTAACCCGTATCACAGATATAGTATATATTAAGAGTGACAAACACTTACTGGAGTATTTCATGCCCGAAAGGTTAGGGTAACCCGTATCTCCAATATACCAAACATTAATATTGACAAAAATTTACGGGAGGATTTCATGCCCAAAGGGTTAGGGTTTTCCGTATACCGGATATACCAAATATTAAAAGGGACAAACACTTACTGGAATATTTTATGACCAAATGGATAGGTAACCCATATCCTGGCTATAGCATATATTAATATTAGTGACAAAAACTTACTTGAGTATTCATGCCCGAAGGGTTAGGGTTACCCGTTTTCGGATATACCTTTTATTAATAGTGACAAACCAAGGATTTCATGCCGATCGGGTTAGGGTATCTCGTATCCCAGATTTAGCGCATATTAATAGTGACAAACAAAATCTGGAGTTTTCATGTCCAAAGATTTACGGTCACCCGTATCTTGCATTTATGATATATTTATTAGTGACTTACACTTACTGGTTATTTCATGCCCGAAGGGTTAGGGTAACCCATATACCGGATATAGCACATTTTAAACAGCGACAAACACTAACTGGAATATTTCCTGTAGGTAGGGTTAGGGTAACCCGTATCTAAGATTTTGCACATATTAATAGTGACAAACAATTATTGGAGAATTTCAGGTCCGAAGGCTTACGGTAACCCGTATCATGGATATACGAATATTAATATTAATAGTGAGAAACACTTACTGGAGTTTTCCATTCCTGAAGGGTTAGGGTAACCCGTATCACAGATATAGTATATATTAAGAGTGACAAACACTTACTGGAGTATTTCATTCCCGAAGGGTTAGGGTAACCCGTTTTTGGATATACCTTATATTAATAGTGACAAACACGACAGATTTCATGTCCATCGGGTTAGGGTATCTCGAATCCCAGATTTAGCGCATATTAATAGTGACAAACAAAATCTGGAGTTTTCATGTCCAAAGATTTACGGTAACCCGTATATTGCATTTACGATATATTTATTAGTGACTAACACTTTCTGGTTATTTCATGCCCGAAGGGTTAGGGTAACTCGTATACTGGGTATTGCACATATTAATAGTGACAAATACATACTGGAGTTTTTCGTACCTGAAGGGTAACCCGTATCCCAGATATACCAAATATTCAAAGTAAAAAACACTTACTGGAGTATTTCATGTCCGAAGGCTTACGGTAACCCGTATCCTGGATATACGAAAATTAATATTAATAGTGAGAAACACTTACTGGAGATTTCCATGCATGAAGGGTTAGGGTAACCCGTATGAGAGATATAGTATATATTAAGAGTGAAAAACACTTACTGGAGTATTTCATGCCCGAAGGGTTAGGGTAACCCGTATGAGAGATATAGTATATATTAATATTGACAAAAAACTTACGAGAGGATTTCATGCCCGAAGGGTTAGGGTAATCCGTATACGGGATATACCAAATATGAAAAGGGACAAATACTTACTGAAATATTTTATGACCAAACGGATAGGTTACCCATATCCTGGCTTTAGCATATATTAATATTAGTGACAAACACTAACTTGAGTATTTCCTGTAGGTAGGGTTAGGGTAACCCGTATCCCAGATTTAGCACATCTTAATAGTGACAAACAATTATTGGAGTATTTCATGTCCGAAGGCTTACGGTAACCGGTATCCTGGATATACGAATATTAATATTAATAGTGAGAAACACTTACTGGAGTTTTACATGCCTGAAGGGTTAGGGTAACCCCTATCACAGATATAGTATATATTAAGAGTGACAAACACTTACTGGAGTATTTCATGCCCGAAGGGTTAGGGTAACCCGTTTTTGGATATACCTCATATTAAAAGTGACAAACACGACAGATTTCATGCCCATCGGGTTAGGGTATCTCGTATCCCAGATTTAGCGCATATTAATAGTGACAAACAAAATCTGGAGTTTTCATGTCCAAAGATTTATGGTAACCCGTATCTTGCATTTACGATATATTTATTAGTGACTAACACTTACTGGTTATTTTATGCCCGAAGGGTTAGGGTTACCCGTATTCCAGATATAGCACATATTAATAGTGACAAATACATACTGGAGTTTTTCATACCTGAAGGGTAACCCGTATCCAAGATATACCAAATATTCAAAGTAACAAACACTTACTGGAGTATTTCATGCCCAAAGGGTAGGGTAACCTGTAAACCAGATATAGCACATTTCAACAGTGACAAACACTAACTGGAGTATTTCCATTAGGTAGCGTTAGGGTAACCCGTATCCCAGATTAAGCATATATTAATAGTGACATACAATTACTGGAGTATTTCACGTCCGAAGGCTTATGGTAACCCGTATCTTGGATATACGAATAATAATATTAATAGTGAGAAACACTTACTGGAGATTTCCATGCCTGAAGGGTTAGGGTAACCCGTATCACAGATATAGTATATATTAAGAGTGACAAACACTTACTGGAGTATTTCCTGCCCGAAGGGTTAGGGTAACCCGTATCTCCAATATACCAAACATTAATATTGACATAAATTTACGGGAGGATTTCATGCCCAAAGGGTTAGGGTAATCCGTATATCGGATATACCAAATATTAAAAGGGACAAACACTTACTGGAATATTTTATGACCAAATGGATAGGTAACCCATATCCTTGCTATAGCATATATTAATATTAGTGACAAACACTTACTGGAGTATTCATGCCAGAAGGGTTAGGGTAACCCGTATCACATATATAGGATATGTTAAAGAGTGACAAACACTAACAAGATTGTCACAAACATGGCATAGACTTTCCCAAGCAAATTCACCAGCAAGCATAAAGGGAGTGTGTCACAAGATTGTCATAAGATTGTCATAAACATGGCATAGACTTTCCCAAACAAATTTTCAAGCAAGTATAAAGGGTGTGTGTCACAAGATTGTCACTGTCACAAGATTGTCACAAACATGGCATAGACTTTCCCAAGCAAATTTACCAGCAAGCATTAAGGGAGTGTGTCACAAGATTGTCACAAGATTGTCACAAACATGGCATAGACTTTCCCAAACAAATTTACAAGCAAGTATAAAGGGTGTGTGTCACAAGATTGTCACTGTCACAAGATTGTCACAAACATGGCACAGACTTTCCTAAGCAAATTTACCAGCAAGTATCAAGGGTGTGTGTCACAAGATTGTCACTGTCACAAGATTGTCACAAACATAGCATAGACTTTCCCAAGCAATTTTACAAGCAATTCTAAAGGGAGTGTGTCACAAGATTGTCACTGTCACAAGATTGTCAGAAACATGGCATAGACTTTCCCAAACAAATTTACAAGCAAGTATAAAGGGTGTGTGTCACAAGATTGTCACAAGATTGTCACAAACATGGCATAGACTTTCCCAAACAAATTTACAAGCGAGTATAAAGGGTGTGTGTCACAAGATTGTCACTGTCACAAGATTGTCACAAACATGGCACAGACTTTCCTAAGCAAATTTACAAGCAAGTATAAAGGGTGTGTGTCAGAAGATTGTCACTGTCACAAGATTGTCACAAACATGGCACAGACTTTCCTAAGCAAATTTACAAGCAAGTATAAAGGGTGTGTGTCACAAGATTGTCACTGTCACAAGATTGTCACAAACATGGCACAGACTTTCCTAAGCAAATTTACAAGCAATTATTAAGGGAGTGTGTCACAAGATTGTCACAAAAATGGCATAGACTTTACAAAACAAATTTACAAGCAAGTATAAAGGGTGTGTGTCACAAGATTGTCACTGTCACAAGATTGTCACAAACATGGCACAGACTTTCCTAAGCAAATTTACAAGCAAGTCTAAAGGGTGTGCGTCACAAGATTGTCACTGTCACAAGATTGTCACAAACATGGCATAGACTTTCCTAAGCAATTTTACAAGCAATTATAAAGGGTGTGTGTCACAAGATTGTCACTGCATGTCACAAGATTGTCACAAACATGGCACAGACTTTCCCATGAAAATTTACAAGCAAGTATAAAGGGTGTGTGTCACAAGATTGTCACTGTCACAAGATTGTCACAAACATGGCATAGACTGTCCCAAGCAAATTTACAAGCAAATATAAAGGGTGTGTGTCACAAGATTGTCACTGTCGCAAGATTGTCACAAACATGGCATAGACTTTCCCAAGCAAATTCACCAGCAAGCATAAAGGGAGTGTGTCACAAGATTGTCACAAACATGGCACAGACTTTCCTGAGCAAATTTACAAGCAAGTAAAAGGGTGTGTGTCACAAGATTGTCACTGTCACAAGATTGTCACAAACATGGCATAGACTTTCCCAAGCAAATTTACCAGCAAGCATAAAGGGAGTGTGTCACAAGATTGTCACAAGATTGTCACAAACATGACATAGACTTTTCCAAACAAATTTACAAGCAAGTATAAAGGGTGTGTCACAAGATTGTCACTGTCACAAGATTGTCACAAACATGGCACAGACTTTCCTAAGAAAATTTACAAGCAAGTCTAAAGGGTGTGTGTCACAAGATTGTCACTGTCACAAGATTGTCACAAACATGGCATAGACTTTACCAAGCAATTTTACAAGCAATTATAAAGGGTGTGTGTCACAAGATTGACACTGTCACAAGATTGTCACAAACATGGCATAGACTTTCCCAAGCAAATTTACAAGCAAGCATAAAGGGAGTGTGTCGCAAGATTGTCACTGTCACAAGATTGTCACAAACGTGGCATAGACTTTCCCAAACAAATTTACAAGCAAGTATAAAGGGTGTGTGTCACAAGATTGTCACTGTCACAAGATTGTCACAAACATGGCACAGACTTTCCTAAGCAAATTTACAAGCAAGTATAAAGGGTGTGTGTCACAAGATTGTCACTGTCACAAGATTGTCACAAACATGGCATAGACTGTCCCAAGCAAATTTACCATCAAGTATAAAGGGTGTGTGTCACAAGATTGTCACTGTCGCAAGATTGTCACAAACATGGCATAGACTTTCCCAAGCAAATTCACCAGCAAGCATAAAGGGAGTGTGTCACAAGATTGTCACAAACATGGCACAGACTTTCCTGAGCAAATTTACAAGCAAGTAAAAGGGTGTGTGTCACAAGATTGTCACTGTCACAAGATTGTCACAAACATGGCATAGACTTTCCCAAGCAAATTTACCAGCAAGCATAAAGGGAGTGTGTCACAAGATTGTCACAAGATTGTCACAAACATGACATAGACTTTCCCAAACAAATTTACAAGCAAGTATAAAGGGTGTGTGTCACAAGATTGTCACTGTCACAAGATTGTCACAAACATGGCACAGACTTTCCTAAGCAAATTTACAAGCAAGTCTAAAGGGTGTGTGTCACAAGATTGTCACTGTCACAAGATTGTCACAAACATGGCATAGACTTTACCAAGCAATTTTACAAGCAATTATAAAGGGTGTGTGTCACAAGATTGTCACTGTCACAAGATTGTCACAAACATGGCATAGACTTTCCCAAGCAAATTTACAAGCAAGCATAAAGGGAGTGTGTCGCAAGATTGTCACTGTCACAAGATTGTCACAAACGTGGCATAGACTTTCCCAAACAAATTTACAAGCAAGTATAAAGGGTGTGTGTCACAAGATTGTCACTGTCACAAGATTGTCACAAACATGGCACAGACTTTCCTAAGCAAATTTACAAGCAAGTATAAAGGGTGTGTGTCACAAGATTGTCACTGTCACAAGATTGTCACAAACATGGCATAGACTGTCCCAAGCAAATTTACAAGCAAGTATAAAGGGTGTGTGTCACAAGATTGTCACTGTCACAAGATTGTCACAAACATGGCATAGACTGTCCCAAGCAAATTTACCATCAAGTATAAAGGGTATGTGTCACAAGATTGTCACTGTCACGAGATTGTCAGAAACATGGCATAGACTTTCCCAAGCAAATTTACCAGCAAGCATAAAGGGAGAGTGTCACAAGATTGTCACAAGATTGTCACAAACATGACATAGACTTTCCCAAACAAATTTACAAGCAAGTATAAAGGGTGTGTGTCACAAGATTGTCACTGTCACAAGATTGTCACAAACATGGCACAGACTTTCCTAAGCAAATTTACAAGCAAGTATAAAGGGTGTGTGTCACAAGATTGTCACTGTCACAAGATTGTCACAAACATGGCATAGACTTTCCCAAGCAATTTTACAAGCAATTATAAAGGGTGTGTGTCTCAAGATTGTCACTGTCACAAGATTGTCACAAACATGGCATAGACTTTCCCTAGCAAATTTACAAGCAAGCATAAAGGGAGTGTGTCACAAGATTGTCACAAGATTGTCACAAACATGGCATAGACTTTCCCAAACAAATTTACAAGCAAGTATAAAGGGTGTGTGTCACAAGATTGTCACTGTCACAAGATTGTCACAAACATGGCACAGACTTTCCTAAGCAAATTTACAAGCAAGTATAAAGGGTGTGTGTCACAAGATTGTCACTGTCACAAGATTGTCACAAACATGGCATAGACTTTCCCAAGCAATTTTACAAGCAATTATAAAGGGTGTGTGTCTCAAGATTGTCACTGTCACAAGATTGTCACAAACATGGCATAGACTTTCCCTAGCAAATTTACAAGCAAGCATAAAGGGAGTGTGTCACAAGATTGTCACAAGATTGTCACAAACATGGCATAGACTTTCCCAAACAAATTTACAAGCAAGTATAAAGGGTGTGTGTCACAAGATTGTCACTGTCACAAGATTGTCACAAACATGGCATAGACTTTTCCAAACAAATTTACAAGCAAGTATAAAGGGTGTGTGTCACAAGATTGTCACTGTCACAAGATTGTCACAAACATGGCACAGACTTTCCTAAGCAAATTTACAACCAAGTATAAAGGGTGTGTGTCGCAAGATTGTAACTGTCACAAGATTGTCACAAACATGGCATAGACTTTCCCAAGCAAATTTACAAGCAAGCATGAAGGGAGTGTGTCACAAGATCGTCACAAGATTGTCACAAACATGGCATAGACTTTCCCAAACAAATTTACAAGCAAGTATAAAGGGTGTGTGTCACAAGATTGTCACTGTCACAAGATTGTCACAAACATGGCACAGACTTTCCCATGAAAATTTACTAGCAAGTATAAAGGGTGTGTGTCACAAGATTGGCACTGTCACAAGATTCTCACAAACATGGCATAGACTGTCCCGAGCAAATTTACAAGCAAGCATAAAGGGAGTGTGTCACAAGATTGTCACAAGATTGTCACAAACATGGCATAGACTTTCCGAGGCAAATTTACAAGCAAGTATGAAGGGTGTGTGTCACAAGATTGTCACTTTCGCAAGATTGTCATAAATATGGCATAGACTGTCCCAAGCAAATTTACAAGCAAGTATAAAGGGAGTGTGTCACAAGATTGTCACTGTCACAAGATTGTCACAAACGTGGCATAGACTTTCCCAAACAAATTTACAAGCAAGTATAAAGGGTGTGTGTCACAAGATTGTCACTGTCACAAGATTGTCACAAACATGGCACAGACTTTCCTAAGCAAATTTACAAGCAAGTATAAAGGGTGTGTGTCACAAGATTGTCACTGTCACAAGATTGTCACAAACATGGCATAGACTGTCCCAAGCAAATTTACCATCAAGTATAAAGGGTGTGTGTCACAAGATTGTCACTCTCGCAAGATTGTCACAAACATGGCATAGACTTTCCCAAGCAAATTCACCAGCAAGCATAAAGGGAGTGTGTCACAAGATTGTCACAAACATGGCACAGACTTTCCTGAGCAAATTTACAAGCAAGTAAAAGGGTGTGTGTCACAAGATTGTCACTGTCACAAGATTGTCACAAACATGGCATAGACTTTCCCAAGCAAATTTACCAGCAAGCATAAAGGGAGTGTGTCACAAGATTGTCACAAGATTGTCACAAACATGACATAGACTTTCCCAAACAAATTTACAAGCAAGTATAAAGGGTGTGTGTCACAAGATTGTCACTGTCACAAGATTGTCACAAACATGGCACAGACTTTCCTAAGCAAATTTACAAGCAAGTCTAAAGGGTGTGTGTCACAAGATTGTCACTGTCACAAGATTGTCACAAACATGGCATAGACTTTACCAAGCAATTTTACAAGCAATTATAAAGGGTGTGTGTCACAAGATTGTCACTGTCACAAGATTGTCACAAACATGGCACAGACTTTCCTAAGCAAATTTACAAGCAAGTATAAAGGGTGTGTGTCACAAGATTGTCACTGTCACAAGATTGTCACAAACATGGCATAGACTTTCCCAAGCAATTTTACAAGCAATTATAAAGGGTGTGTGTCTCAAGATTGTCACTGTCACAAGATTGTCACAAACATGGCATAGACTTTCCCTAGCAAATTTACAAGCAAGCATAAAGGGAGTGTGTCACAAGATTGTCACAAACATGGCATAGACTTTCCCAAACAAATTTACAAGCAAGTATAAAGGGTGTGTGTCACAAGATTGTCACTGTCACAAGATTGTCACAAACATGGCATAGACTTTTCCAAACAAATTTACAAGCAAGTATAAAGGGTGTGTGTCACAAGATTGTCACTGTCACAAGATTGTCACAAACATGGCACAGACTTTCCTAAGCAAATTTAAAACCAAGTATAAAGGGTGTGTGTCGCAAGATTGTAACTGTCACAAGATTGTCACAAACATGGCATAGACTTTCCCAAGCAAATTTACAAGCAAGCATGAAGGGAGTGTGTCACAAGATCGTCACAAGATTGTCACAAACATGGCATAGACTTTCCCAAACAAATTTACAAGCAAGTATAAAGGGTGTGTGTCACAAGATTGTCACTGTCACAAGATTGTCACAAACATGGCACAGACTTTCCCATGAAAATTTACTAGCAAGTATAAAGGGTGTGTGTCACAAGATTGGCACTGTCACAAGATTCTCACAAACATGGCATAGACTGTCCCGAGCAAATTTACAAGCAAGCATAAAGGGAGTGTGTCACAAGATTGTCACAAGATTGTCACAAACATGGCATAGACTTTCCGAGGCAAATTTACAAGCAAGTATGAAGGGTGTGTGTCACAAGATTGTCACTTTCGCAAGATTGTCATAAATATGGCATAGACTGTCCCAAGCAAATTTACAAGCAAGTATAAAGGGAGTGTGTCACAAGATTGTCACTGTCACAAGATTGTCACAAACGTGGCATAGACTTTCCCAAACAAATTTACAAGCAAGTATAAAGGGTGTGTGTCACAAGATTGTCACTGTCACAAGATTGTCACAAACATGGCACAGACTTTCCTAAGCAAATTTACAAGCAAGTATAAAGGGTGTGTGTCACAAGATTGTCACTGTCACAAGATTGTCACAAACATGGCATAGACTGTCCCAAGCAAATTTACCATCAAGTATAAAGGGTGTGTGTCACAAGATTGTCACTGTCGCAAGATTGTCACAAACATGGCATAGACTTTCCCAAGCAAATTCACCAGCAAGCATAAAGGGAGTGTGTCACAAGATTGTCACTGTCACAAGATTGTCAGAAACATGGCATAGACTTTCCCAAACAAATTTACAAGCAAGTATAAAGGGTGTGTGTCACAAGATTGTCACAAGATTGTCACAAACATGGCATAGACTTTCCCAAACAAATTTACAAGCGAGTATAAAGGGTGTGTGTCACAAGATTGTCACTGTCACAAGATTGTCACAAACATGGCACAGACTTTCCTAAGCAAATTTACAAGCAAGTATAAAGGGTGTGTGTCAGAAGATTGTCACTGTCACAAGATTGTCACAAACATGGCACAGACTTTCCTAAGCAAATTTACAAGCAAGTATAAAGGGTGTGTGTCACAAGATTGTCACTGTCACAAGATTGTCACAAACATGGCACAGACTTTCCTAAGCAAATTTACAAGCAATTATTAAGGGAGTGTGTCACAAGATTGTCACAAAAATGGCATAGACTTTACAAAACAAATTTACAAGCAAGTATAAAGGGTGTGTGTCACAAGATTGTCACTGTCACAAGATTGTCACAAACATGGCACAGACTTTCCTAAGCAAATTTACAAGCAAGTCTAAAGGGTGTGTGTCACAAGATTGTCACTGTCACAAGATTGTCACAAACATGGCATAGACTTTCCTAAGCAATTTTACAAGCAATTATAAAGGGTGTGTGTCACAAGATTGTCACTGCATGTCACAAGATTGTCACAAACATGGCACAGACTTTCCCATGAAAATTTACAAGCAAGTATAAAGGGTGTGTGTCACAAGATTGTCACTGTCACAAGATTGTCACAAACATGGCATAGACTGTCCCAAGCAAATTTACAAGCAAATATAAAGGGTGTGTGTCACAAGATTGTCACTGTCGCAAGATTGTCACAAACATGGCATAGACTTTCCCAAGCAAATTCACCAGCAAGCATAAAGGGAGTGTGTCACAAGATTGTCACAAACATGGCACAGACTTTCCTGAGCAAATTTACAAGCAAGTAAAAGGGTGTGTGTCACAAGATTGTCACTGTCACAAGATTGTCACAAACATGGCATAGACTTTCCCAAGCAAATTTACCAGCAAGCATAAAGGGAGTGTGTCACAAGATTGTCACAAGATTGTCACAAACATGACATAGACTTTTCCAAACAAATTTACAAGCAAGTATAAAGGGTGTGTCACAAGATTGTCACTGTCACAAGATTGTCACAAACATGGCACAGACTTTCCTAAGAAAATTTACAAGCAAGTCTAAAGGGTGTGTGTCACAAGATTGTCACTGTCACAAGATTGTCACAAACATGGCATAGACTTTACCAAGCAATTTTACAAGCAATTATAAAGGGTGTGTGTCACAAGATTGACACTGTCACAAGATTGTCACAAACATGGCATAGACTTTCCCAAGCAAATTTACAAGCAAGCATAAAGGGAGTGTGTCGCAAGATTGTCACTGTCACAAGATTGTCACAAACGTGGCATAGACTTTCCCAAACAAATTTACAAGCAAGTATAAAGGGTGTGTGTCACAAGATTGTCACTGTCACAAGATTGTCACAAACATGGCACAGACTTTCCTAAGCAAATTTACAAGCAAGTATAAAGGGTGTGTGTCACAAGATTGTCACTGTCACAAGATTGTCACAAACATGGCATAGACTGTCCCAAGCAAATTTACCATCAAGTATAAAGGGTGTGTGTCACAAGATTGTCACTGTCGCAAGATTGTCACAAACATGGCATAGACTTTCCCAAGCAAATTCACCAGCAAGCATAAAGGGAGTGTGTCACAAGATTGTCACAAACATGGCACAGACTTTCCTGAGCAAATTTACAAGCAAGTAAAAGGGTGTGTGTCACAAGATTGTCACTGTCACAAGATTGTCACAAACATGGCATAGACTTTCCCAAGCAAATTTACCAGCAAGCATAAAGGGAGTGTGTCACAAGATTGTCACAAGATTGTCACAAACATGACATAGACTTTCCCAAACAAATTTACAAGCAAGTATAAAGGGTGTGTGTCACAAGATTGTCACTGTCACAAGATTGTCACAAACATGGCACAGACTTTCCTAAGCAAATTTACAAGCAAGTCTAAAGGGTGTGTGTCACAAGATTGTCACTGTCACAAGATTGTCACAAACATGGCATAGACTTTACCAAGCAATTTTACAAGCAATTATAAAGGGTGTGTGTCACAAGATTGTCACTGTCACAAGATTGTCACAAACATGGCATAGACTTTCCCAAGCAAATTTACAAGCAAGCATAAAGGGAGTGTGTCGCAAGATTGTCACTGTCACAAGATTGTCACAAACGTGGCATAGACTTTCCCAAACAAATTTACAAGCAAGTATAAAGGGTGTGTGTCACAAGATTGTCACTGTCACAAGATTGTCACAAACATGGCACAGACTTTCCTAAGCAAATTTACAAGCAAGTATAAAGGGTGTGTGTCACAAGATTGTCACTGTCACAAGATTGTCACAAACATGGCATAGACTGTCCCAAGCAAATTTACAAGCAAGTATAAAGGGTGTGTGTCACAAGATTGTCACTGTCACAAGATTGTCACAAACATGGCATAGACTGTCCCAAGCAAATTTACCATCAAGTATAAAGGGTATGTGTCACAAGATTGTCACTGTCACGAGATTGTCAGAAACATGGCATAGACTTTCCCAAGCAAATTTACCAGCAAGCATAAAGGGAGAGTGTCACAAGATTGTCACAAGATTGTCACAAACATGACATAGACTTTCCCAAACAAATTTACAAGCAAGTATAAAGGGTGTGTGTCACAAGATTGTCACTGTCACAAGATTGTCACAAACATGGCACAGACTTTCCTAAGCAAATTTACAAGCAAGTATAAAGGGTGTGTGTCACAAGATTGTCACTGTCACAAGATTGTCACAAACATGGCATAGACTTTCCCAAGCAATTTTACAAGCAATTATAAAGGGTGTGTGTCTCAAGATTGTCACTGTCACAAGATTGTCACAAACATGGCATAGACTTTCCCTAGCAAATTTACAAGCAAGCATAAAGGGAGTGTGTCACAAGATTGTCACAAGATTGTCACAAACATGGCATAGACTTTCCCAAACAAATTTACAAGCAAGTATAAAGGGTGTGTGTCACAAGATTGTCACTGTCACAAGATTGTCACAAACATGGCACAGACTTTCCTAAGCAAATTTACAAGCAAGTATAAAGGGTGTGTGTCACAAGATTGTCACTGTCACAAGATTGTCACAAACATGGCATAGACTTTCCCAAGCAATTTTACAAGCAATTATAAAGGGTGTGTGTCTCAAGATTGTCACTGTCACAAGATTGTCACAAACATGGCATAGACTTTCCCTAGCAAATTTACAAGCAAGCATAAAGGGAGTGTGTCACAAGATTGTCACAAGATTGTCACAAACATGGCATAGACTTTCCCAAACAAATTTACAAGCAAGTATAAAGGGTGTGTGTCACAAGATTGTCACTGTCACAAGATTGTCACAAACATGGCATAGACTTTTCCAAACAAATTTACAAGCAAGTATAAAGGGTGTGTGTCACAAGATTGTCACTGTCACAAGATTGTCACAAACATGGCACAGACTTTCCTAAGCAAATTTACAACCAAGTATAAAGGGTGTGTGTCGCAAGATTGTAACTGTCACAAGATTGTCACAAACATGGCATAGACTTTCCCAAGCAAATTTACAAGCAAGCATGAAGGGAGTGTGTCACAAGATCGTCACAAGATTGTCACAAACATGGCATAGACTTTCCCAAACAAATTTACAAGCAAGTATAAAGGGTGTGTGTCACAAGATTGTCACTGTCACAAGATTGTCACAAACATGGCACAGACTTTCCCATGAAAATTTACTAGCAAGTATAAAGGGTGTGTGTCACAAGATTGGCACTGTCACAAGATTCTCACAAACATGGCATAGACTGTCCCGAGCAAATTTACAAGCAAGCATAAAGGGAGTGTGTCACAAGATTGTCACAAGATTGTCACAAACATGGCATAGACTTTCCGAGGCAAATTTACAAGCAAGTATGAAGGGTGTGTGTCACAAGATTGTCACTTTCGCAAGATTGTCATAAATATGGCATAGACTGTCCCAAGCAAATTTACAAGCAAGTATAAAGGGAGTGTGTCACAAGATTGTCACTGTCACAAGATTGTCACAAACGTGGCATAGACTTTCCCAAACAAATTTACAAGCAAGTATAAAGGGTGTGTGTCACAAGATTGTCACTGTCACAAGATTGTCACAAACATGGCACAGACTTTCCTAAGCAAATTTACAAGCAAGTATAAAGGGTGTGTGTCACAAGATTGTCACTGTCACAAGATTGTCACAAACATGGCATAGACTGTCCCAAGCAAATTTACCATCAAGTATAAAGGGTGTGTGTCACAAGATTGTCACTCTCGCAAGATTGTCACAAACATGGCATAGACTTTCCCAAGCAAATTCACCAGCAAGCATAAAGGGAGTGTGTCACAAGATTGTCACAAACATGGCACAGACTTTCCTGAGCAAATTTACAAGCAAGTAAAAGGGTGTGTGTCACAAGATTGTCACTGTCACAAGATTGTCACAAACATGGCATAGACTTTCCCAAGCAAATTTACCAGCAAGCATAAAGGGAGTGTGTCACAAGATTGTCACAAGATTGTCACAAACATGACATAGACTTTCCCAAACAAATTTACAAGCAAGTATAAAGGGTGTGTGTCACAAGATTGTCACTGTCACAAGATTGTCACAAACATGGCACAGACTTTCCTAAGCAAATTTACAAGCAAGTCTAAAGGGTGTGTGTCACAAGATTGTCACTGTCACAAGATTGTCACAAACATGGCATAGACTTTACCAAGCAATTTTACAAGCAATTATAAAGGGTGTGTGTCACAAGATTGTCACTGTCACAAGATTGTCACAAACATGGCACAGACTTTCCTAAGCAAATTTACAAGCAAGTATAAAGGGTGTGTGTCACAAGATTGTCACTGTCACAAGATTGTCACAAACATGGCATAGACTTTCCCAAGCAATTTTACAAGCAATTATAAAGGGTGTGTGTCTCAAGATTGTCACTGTCACAAGATTGTCACAAACATGGCATAGACTTTCCCTAGCAAATTTACAAGCAAGCATAAAGGGAGTGTGTCACAAGATTGTCACAAACATGGCATAGACTTTCCCAAACAAATTTACAAGCAAGTATAAAGGGTGTGTGTCACAAGATTGTCACTGTCACAAGATTGTCACAAACATGGCATAGACTTTTCCAAACAAATTTACAAGCAAGTATAAAGGGTGTGTGTCACAAGATTGTCACTGTCACAAGATTGTCACAAACATGGCACAGACTTTCCTAAGCAAATTTAAAACCAAGTATAAAGGGTGTGTGTCGCAAGATTGTAACTGTCACAAGATTGTCACAAACATGGCATAGACTTTCCCAAGCAAATTTACAAGCAAGCATGAAGGGAGTGTGTCACAAGATCGTCACAAGATTGTCACAAACATGGCATAGACTTTCCCAAACAAATTTACAAGCAAGTATAAAGGGTGTGTGTCACAAGATTGTCACTGTCACAAGATTGTCACAAACATGGCACAGACTTTCCCATGAAAATTTACTAGCAAGTATAAAGGGTGTGTGTCACAAGATTGGCACTGTCACAAGATTCTCACAAACATGGCATAGACTGTCCCGAGCAAATTTACAAGCAAGCATAAAGGGAGTGTGTCACAAGATTGTCACAAGATTGTCACAAACATGGCATAGACTTTCCGAGGCAAATTTACAAGCAAGTATGAAGGGTGTGTGTCACAAGATTGTCACTTTCGCAAGATTGTCATAAATATGGCATAGACTGTCCCAAGCAAATTTACAAGCAAGTATAAAGGGAGTGTGTCACAAGATTGTCACTGTCACAAGATTGTCACAAACGTGGCATAGACTTTCCCAAACAAATTTACAAGCAAGTATAAAGGGTGTGTGTCACAAGATTGTCACTGTCACAAGATTGTCACAAACATGGCACAGACTTTCCTAAGCAAATTTACAAGCAAGTATAAAGGGTGTGTGTCACAAGATTGTCACTGTCACAAGATTGTCACAAACATGGCATAGACTGTCCCAAGCAAATTTACCATCAAGTATAAAGGGTGTGTGTCACAAGATTGTCACTGTCGCAAGATTGTCACAAACATGGCATAGACTTTCCCAAGCAAATTCACCAGCAAGCATAAAGGGAGTGTGTCACAAGATTGTCACAAACATGGCACAGACTTTCCTGAGCAAATTTACAAGCAAGTAAAAGGGTGTGTGTCACAAGATTGTCACTGTCACAAGATTGTCACAAACATGGCATAGACTTTCCCAAGCAAATTTACCAGCAAGCATAAAGGGAGTGTGTCACAAGATTGTCACAAGATTGTCACAAACATGACATAGACTTTCCCAAACAAATTTACAAGCAAGTATAAAGGGTGTGTGTCACAAGATTGTCACTGTCACAAGATTGTCACAAACATGGCACAGACTTTCCTAAGCAAATTTACAAGCAAGTCTAAAGGGTGTGTGTCACAAGATTGTCACTGTCACAAGATTGTCACAAACATGGCATAGACTTTACCAAGCAATTTTACAAGCAATTATAAAGGGTGTGTGTCACAAGATTGTCACTGTCACAAGATTGTCACAAACATGGCATAGACTTTCCCAAGCAAATTTACAAGCAAGCATAAAGGGAGTGTGTCGCAAGATTGTCACTGTCACAAGATTGTCACAAACGTGGCATAGACTTTCCCAAACAAATTTACAAGCAAGTATAAAGGGTGTGTGTCACAAGATTGTCACTGTCACAAGATTGTCACAAACATGGCACAGACTTTCCTAAGCAAATTTACAAGCAAGTATAAAGGGTGTGTGTCACAAGATTGTCACTGTCACAAGATTGTCACAAACATGGCATAGACTGTCCCAAGCAAATTTACAAGCAAGTATAAAGGGTGTGTGTCACAAGATTGTCACTGTCACAAGATTGTCACAAACATGGCATAGACTGTCCCAAGCAAATTTACCATCAAGTATAAAGGGTATGTGTCACAAGATTGTCACTGTCACGAGATTGTCAGAAACATGGCATAGACTTTCCCAAGCAAATTTACCAGCAAGCATAAAGGGAGAGTGTCACAAGATTGTCACAAGATTGTCACAAACATGACATAGACTTTCCCAAACAAATTTACAAGCAAGTATAAAGGGTGTGTGTCACAAGATTGTCACTGTCACAAGATTGTCACAAACATGGCACAGACTTTCCTAAGCAAATTTACAAGCAAGTATAAAGGGTGTGTGTCACAAGATTGTCACTGTCACAAGATTGTCACAAACATGGCATAGACTTTCCCAAACAAATTTACAAGCAAGTATAAAGGGTGTGTGTCACAAGATTGTCACTGTCACAAGATTGTCACAAACATGGCACAGACTTTCCTAAGCAAATTTACAAGCAAGTATAAAGGGTGTGTGTCACAAGATTGTCACTGTCACAAGATTGTCACAAACATGGCATAGACTTTCCCAAGCAATTTTACAAGCAATTATAAAGGGTGTGTGTCTCAAGATTGTCACTGTCACAAGATTGTCACAAACATGGCATAGACTTTCCCTAGCAAATTTACAAGCAAGCATAAAGGGAGTGTGTCACAAGATTGTCACAAGATTGTCACAAGATTGTCACAAACATGGCATATACTTTCCCAAACAAATTTACAAGCAAGTATAAAGGGTGTGTGTCACAAGATTGTCACTGTCACAAGATTGTCACAAACATGGCATAGACTTTTCCAAACAAATTTACAAGCAAGTATAAAGGGTGTGTGTCACAAGATTGTCACTGTCACAAGATTGTCACAAACATGGCACAGACTTTCCTAAGCAAATTTACAACCAAGTATAAAGGGTGTGTGTCGCAAGATTGTAACTGTCACAAGATTGTCACAAACATGGCATAGACTTTCCCAAGCAAATTTACAAGCAAGCATGAAGGGAGTGTGTCACAAGATCGTCACAAGATTGTCACAAACATGGCATAGACTTTCCCAAACAAATTTACAAGCAAGTATAAAGGGTGTGTTTCACAAGATTGTCACTGTCACAAGATTGTCACAAACATGGCACAGACTTTCCCATGAAAATTTACTAGCAAGTATAAAGGGTGTGTGTCACAAGATTGGCACTGTCACAAGATTCTCACAAACATGGCATAGACTGTCCCGAGCAAATTTACAAGCAAGCATAAAGGGAGTGTGTCACAAGATTGTCACAAGATTGTCACAAACATGGCATAGACTTTCCGAGGCAAATTTACAAGCAAGTATGAAGGGTGTGTGTCACAAGATTGTCACTTTCGCAAGATTGTCATAAATATGGCATAGACTGTCCCAAGCAAATTTACAAGCAAGTATAAAGGGAGTGTGTCACAAGATTGTCACTGTCACAAGATTGTCACAAACATTGCACAGACTGTCCCAAGCAAATTTAGAAGCAAGCATAAAGGGTGTGTGTCACAATATTGTCACTGTCACAAACAAAGCACAGACTTACATGTTCAGCTTCTGTTGTTTGGGCGTCTTGCACTGACACTGCTATGGCACAGACTGGTAGTAAGGCCATGTGTGTAGAGGGTTTATTTGATCAGATCTTGTGTCTGCAGTCCTCCATTCCCCCAACCCTCTACATTTGTCACATGATATATAAAGAGGAAAACTACAACAAATATGGTGGATATGGGGAAATGGAGGTAATCCCCGACTGCTGTCAGCGTCGTGACCAATGCGGGTCAACCGATCGCTTGGACTTTTCCCCGAGCGCTACCACCGAGCGTACTGATATGTCTTCATTTGACGTGATCATTGCAATAACTTCGTTAATTATTCGTTAAATGAATCAATGTAACAATTTTATTGACCAGAACAGTGTTTACAACCATATAATTATGTATTTTTATAATAACACATTTCATTTATATATGCATATATATAAATAAATAAAATATATATATATATATATATATATATATATATATATTGCACAGATGTGCGAGAGAATTTTTTTTTTCATATAAAATTTAATTATTTTAATACACAAGTATTCTACGATACCACTAAATGATAGCATGTTCAGGCACTCCGCTTACAAAGACATATGCAGGATTCGTATAGTTCGAAATTCTTACCAAGAAATCTTATTTCTTACATTTAAAATAAATTATTATGTAATGTTATTTATAAAATAAAACACATAGTTGTATATTTATGAGGGAATACATTGGCCTTATTATAATATAATATATGAAAAATGTAATGTTATGACATAGAAACAACTATACAGGCCTAGGGTTAAAACCCGTTCTGTATAATAAAATTGTTGCATTGGTTTATTAAACGAATGATTAATGAAATTATTGGGTCAAATGATGACATCTGTCGCGCTCGGCAAAAAGTCTCTTGCGCTAGGTAAGTCCACGTTGGTCTGAGCAGTGATACTAGTAGCTGTAAAAACCGAGGTTTGAAGTCCTACCAAGCGGTAGCACTCAATAGCACTTGGCATATAGACCAACCCCACACCCCCGGTATATTGAATCAGATCCCGTCAAAATGTACTTCCTGAAGTTTCACACAATAATGTTGACTAGATTTTAAATTAAAATCCTTTTCATACACAAAGACGTATAGTAGACAGATGCTTCTCATGTGTTATTAGGCAACCTTTTCCCTGTGTTAAAAATCTTAATATTTTCACCTTTCCTAAGGAACGTGATATATTAAGTCGGCGGCACCACGTCCCGGCAGCCTGGTTCTTTTTTCATATCAAATTAAACTGGACTATTCTTGCATGAAGTAATCCTGTTGTTTTTTCCAGATCATTCAGCCATATCCTTATCATTATGTTGCTTCACAGGAAAGTTCAGGCTTTATATAAAGCAAATAGGTAACATTAGTTCAATTATGTGTGTGATATTTCAAACGGGACTGAAATCATCTATAAGTTTATTTTTTGTTCGAGTACAGATACACTATACCTTAAAGATCTTTAATAATTAATGGCCAGATATCTTAGGTTTAATGATGCAGAATTGGACATTGAGAGCTAATAAAGAAATCGGAAAAGGCAATGTAACTCCGGAAGTTAGCCTTATTCGATTTCATAGTTTTAATTTCTTTTCTACAATGCTAAGAGAAATATATAGACGGATAATCGACGTGATTTTTGTAATAGCAGGTCCACTAATACAGATCCTTCTAGTGATAAGGAAAAAATATTTTTTCATTATTATATTCCATATAATCGGCATATGGCAATATCATCAAAATCTTATCCTTCAGAGACTCCAGGAGCGATGGCGATTTTCATTATTTGCTTATACTGATAGATTTTTATGGCTGCCGTAGTCACTGTATTCTTCATACATTTATCCCACCAAAATATTCTCTATTTTACACGTAAAGTTAAATTAAGTATTGAATATGTTTACTAATTAAATGAGAGCTGTCATCTTGGGGGGTTTCTCCTTTTCTATATGCCAATTGCATATTCTATACGACGAGATGATTTTTATATAAATTACATTATTACCTATACAATATATGCAGACTCCGTGACTTCAAAAAGGCCATGCGGCCCTACAGCAAAACTGTGAAAAATAGGTAGGTAATCTTTTGGTCCAGAGAACATGATTTCCATCGTGATAACTGATATATGGTATACCTGGTTGTGGACTTGGAGAGGGGTTGAAAGAAAATTTATACTTACGTTTCATCTTCTAAGATTGGCATATACAACCATATACCATATTGAAACAGATCCTACAGTATGATGTAAAATGTAAAAAAGAAAAACTATTATATGGCCTTTGCAAACTCTTACTTTAATATCATATTTCGTTTAATGGGAGCGAGGGGAACCGTAAAATAAACTATGGAAAACAAATATATAGCTAGGCGAACATGTCCGAGTAGTCATAGTATGTCAGCATAAACCACCTCGCAACATAAGTTATTGCTCAGTAATCTGGATTAGCACCCTTTCCTCCATGACCATTAATTATATTTTCTGACTACTCTGTTATGTTATATACTGCAATAATCTCTGTAAGTAACACTAGACGATTTTATGATGCAGTTTTTAGGTTGTTACACCCATAACCCCGTCAGTTTTTATTTTTATGTCATATTATTATTGTATTCCTATATTGACCATAAATCTACTAAGGTTTAATGCTTAAGTGTCTAAATGATTTTCTGTAACTCAGAAGGCCATAACAAACAATGGTAATGTGGATATTTACTGCGCAATTTGCGCGTCTCATATGGCGGTTCCAGGCGAGCTTAACGATTCTTTTGTTACCTAAAACCTGAAGGGATCGACTCACGGTGAATAAAGATACTTAAAGTTACTTAATCCACGATTACCAAAATACTTCGATTCTTCTGTTCCTCTAACAACCCTGGAGACATTTCTTGTTTCAAAGTTAACTGATACATATGTTAAATCTTTTAATGACAATCGTAATAACCATATGAAAATGTATTACATATAGTTCATGTTTTATATATGTGTGGTGGGATTTTTTGTAGTTGAGAGTTTGGTTGTTGAGCAAAGGTGTTCAATATGGAGTGAACCATCATCGTTCCTTTGTCTCTATAAATTGAAATGCAAATTATTTGATTAATGATTTGCCTGGCGGTTAATCCATTATAAAACGGTTATGAGAATGTGACAAAAGTGATTACTTTTACAATGTGAATTGCATATTACTTTACATATTACACACAGGTGAACCAAACAAACACAGACATATAGATGGAGAGGAAAACATCATATATGTTTACCACCTTTACAAAGAACACAAGATCGGTAACTCAAAACACTACACAAGAAACACCCGAGACAGCAACCACGTAGTGAATACTAGTGATCTTTGGCAAAGGATGTCGGAATACCTTTGGTATTGTGCACGTCCTTTAAGTGCTTCCTTGCTTATCTTCAGGAAACAAAAATGTAACCCCCAAAAACACAACGCAACGTATTTATCAATGGCAACAACAGTAATGTCATTTTCGTGACAGTGGTGATAAATGTGAGTCTTTCTTCGACAGGTGAAAAGGCCCCAACAAAATCCAGTCTCTCGTTAATTAAAATGATTTCCTTGGAAGAAAGAACTCTCGCTTTCTTCTTTCCTTTTTTCCGGATGTGTTCAATCACAACTTACAGACCCACGCTGAAATTTTGACCCATCAAGTCCCAAGGCCGCCATGATTTCCACCGCTGTCCCCAAAGATAGCAGAAAGCTGGGTGTTCGCAACTCAAAAAGCACCAGCCCTTACATTGAGATCATTGTAATGGTCTAAAAGAAATGCATATGTAGGTTTCGGGTACGCATGGGTACTACAAAATATACTAGGTTTAAAAATCATCTAAACTTTGTCAGCATGCCACTGGTCATGGCTTCCCATGACGAGCTTGAGTTTGGAAAGATGTATTCCTTCATATCTGTGTTAAGCAATCACTATTTTGCTATAATTGGTTAATGTTACGGTCAGCTTCATAATAAAAACTTAATCTAATTGTCTCGATTTAAGGAAAAAGGTCAAAAGGACGAAAATGGTATCTTCAATCAGTTTGGAAGGTACAATAAAAAATGTTCATAAATTTTATCAAGCATAATATTCAGTCACTCTGTCATACGGCTTAATATTTAACTCGCATAATGTTAGGACTTTCTCTTGACTCTATATGTAAATAGAACATTGGTAGATTTTCCTTGATCGTCTTATCTTCAAAGTGTTCTTTGAAGTGATCAGTCTGATATCCTCATTGAGTCCTCAGTCAGATGAGCAAGAAAACAGGATATATAACACCGATTACGCAGTCCTTCTGGGTGAATATTCTGCGTTAGTTTTGAAAGCGGGATAAGCCTAGTGGAATAAGGTTGTCGCTGGGACCATCGATCTACCTCTTCAGTCTATCAGTTCTTTTTACATCAAAATCCTAATATTAACCACTTAACTATATCAGAGTCAGACCTGTCAGCTCAGCCTTTACATATGATATATTTTGGAATTGGACTGGGTAAGCTCGGCGACATCTTTATCCTATATGGGATGAACCGTGAAAGCTCTCCTGAAATGTGACTGGTGGATCCAACTCGCAGTTTCTTTGACGTTGTCTGTCACGTTGATACACGAGATCCATGTCAGATTTCATAGATGTTTTTCTTAATGCCTTTATACTGCCCGAGATATCGCCTTTGTGATATTCCATATTGTTTATTAAGACACCGTCATTTATTTTTAAAAAATCGAAAACAAAATACGTCACGTGAGGGGTTAAAATTAATGTGACGCGCATGTTTTCTGAATGCGTCATTTTCTCAAATAAGATGTTTACCACTACATCATTTAAGAAATATAGCTTATTTATAATATCTTTCATGATTCCAAAGAAGTAACGTTAAACATGTACCTTCAAAATATAAAATATTATTTACCCTAATTAAAAACGGATTGCAATCAATCTGTGCAAACTTAGGCCTTTTATTTGCCATCTGCAAGGATTAATGGATTGCAAATAAAACTAAGGGTTGTTTTTTTTTCGTGCGATTACTTTCCTAAATATTATCCGAGTTCATTTAAATTTGGAACAGTGATTGCTCTTATGCATGCCTTGGTTGGGATTGGTTTTAGAGTGTCTGTCTAAAAGTTTAAAAACTCCAAAAAGAGACGAACAATTCCCCTTTGGTTCCCAATTCCCAACCAAAAATATGACATGTGGAGACGTCTTGAGGGGGCAATGAAAACTATAACACAGCCACTATGACATTTGGAGACATCTTCAGGGGACAGTCAAACTAAAACATATTGATAGGGCAAGTATGGGACAACAAAAGCGGAAGCGGAGGACATAAATTCCATGAATTTGCTTTTTTTTTTAATTATCTTCACGTTGTTTTTAAATTTTATAAATTCTATAGCTCGCTAATCAAAAATCAAGCAGCACTATTTTAATTATCTGTTTTCTATCACAAAGGTCCCTTGTTGGTCTCGGCCCTTTCACTTCCACAGCATTGTTGATCCAACCTTTGAATAAATCACTGTCATTCATCAATCCTCGTCTAACATTACAGAGTTCTGATTGAACTTTTCATCGATAAAACGAACCTGTACACCTAAAGGTCTCTCGTCGCCACTAGATGTCCATAGTGTGGTGAAAAGATATATTGACAACTTAAACTGATGACTGCATTGCCGCCTACATCAATATGTAGATATAGGACCATAATCCATGTTTACTGGCGGCCCGTGGCGGTTTCATCTGGCAGTTTCGGGGTTTAAGTTTGTCCTGTCAGATACATCACATATCTTGCCCAGCCCGGACATCTCCTAGTTACAGGAATGGTCAGGTGAGGTATAGTGCCTACACGGTAGCATCAAGCCAAGCAGACAGCCAATCAGAAGACGGCATATCATGGCTCAGATGAAATAGGCTAAAGTCTCGCAAGCAACGGGCACTATCTGTCCCGCAGTGTGGTGTACAGGAAACGTTTGTTTGAATATATTTTATTCTTGTGCTCTTCTAGAGGTGAAGAACCATATTTGTCATGCATTACTTTTAGATTCCTATCAAATTTACAGTGTTTGTTCTGTATGGGACCTCTGATGGTTCCCCTTGAATTATATTCTTCCGCAGATTTCATTTAGTCAAACATTGCGGCCTTTTCAGACAGAAAGATGTACTCGATGACTTGTCCTGTCTTGAAATAATAAACACACACCTTGATGGAAAAGGGTTGGTTTTTTTTTTTTTGCTAAAAGAAAGCTTCATGGCTATCATGCTGTCACCGTTTATTGAACGAGTATTAAGGAAACCATACCATGACAATGCTTCTAATAATTATTATAACTATCATTATTATTCTTTTTATTATTATTGTATCTGCCAAAACGAAGTTTTGCTGATACTATGTTTTTGAACGGGTTCCGTCGCCGCCGCTGCCGCGTTCGTTGCCGGAATAGAACTCTGAGACCACTGGGCAGATTTTACTAAAACTTTACACGATTATTGGGTCACATGTGAACTGGTGCCAAAATATGTTGCGTTGACCTCTGACATTTCCTCTCTCCAGTGTGTCCATCTGTTCGTGTGTTTTGACACAATCCACATATCTTCGGACTCGTTTGACCAATCAGGAAAAAAAAGGCACAAATATAGCCCTTGGATAGCTTTATAACATACATAAAAATGGTGGCGCCACCTGCAACCATTTATGCACAGCGTCCATCTGTTCATCTACCTTGGAATCAAATCACTCATATCTCTGGAGTGAATGGACTTATCCTCCTGAATTTTTGCTTGTGTATTCATCCTGGATAGCTGTCTGGATTTAATGACAGGTGGCGCCACCTACATTCAAGTTTATGCTGCAGACATCCAAGCTCATATCTCGGGAACCGTCTGACCGATTTGGCCAAAATTTTGCTTGTGTATAGATCTCACATAGCTCTTTATTATACGCAAAACTGGTGGGCCACCTGCAACCATTTTTGCTTAGCGTCCGTCTGTTTGTCTGCTGTGGGATAAAATTACTCATATCTCTGCAGTGGTTTGACTTATCTGCCCTAAATTTTGCAATTTATACAACTTGGATAACTTTCGGGATTTTGTGGCAGGTGGCGCCACCTACATACACTTTTCTTCTGCAGACGTCCATGCTTATATGCAACACACCTCTCTCGATTTCCCCTCGCCACTCAATCCTTGCCTCACTTCACGTGTCCCACTCTGGTTTCGCGTCATCCATGCTTATATGCAAAACATCCTGTCTATTTCCCCGAGGATCTCAATCCATGCATCACTTCACCCGTCCCACTCTGATTACACGTAGTAGCTTGTCGACTACCCGTATTCTAGTTACTATTATAATTGTTATTATTATTATTATTATTATTATTATTATTATTATTATTATTATTATTATTAAACCTTCCGGGTATTAGATATTTACCATTTGTTTACTGAGGATCTTAGGAATAATGCAGAAGTCATGACTTGTCTCGATTACTAAATTTGCCCATTTATCACTATATTGGAAATGATATAATATTTACTAAAATATCCCTACATTAATATACATTTGTAAATTTTAGGACTGTAGTGACCGCAGGGGTAAATTTATTTTTAACCTCAGAAGGAAGGATATTGTAAGAAACTGTTTATTATTTCCATTTCTTCAGAAGCATGTAGGTTACTTTCCAGGTCCAGCTTTTGACACGTGTGACAGCCTTATTTGATAATTATAAAAATGAATACCGATAATAGACGATTTATGGTTGCGCATATACAAGCCGGCGTTTTGGAGTGTGCATTTTTCAACCTTTTCATGCTTTTTTACACTAGCACTGACAATACAAGTTGTTTGCGATTTTGTACTGAGTGACTTTTCTCTAGTCTTGACAGCTGGTGGTCTGGTTGTCAATGAAGGGAAAAGACTTAACGATAGATTTAGCAATACTTTTATTTTGCAAGAAATACATTTACCCGGCGAGAAAATTATAGGCTATATGATTTATTTCACGACTCCACACGGCCTTATCAGCAGAATTTAAATGATAATTGATTATCAGGCCACGTTTGAGAGGGCATAAATCAGTAGCGTAAAACATAAGAAATGTCATTAGAATACCCACGTGGAAACTGCCATAGTTTTTAATTTTTCGCTACCTTGAAAATCGATCACAAACGATGATGCATGCAGATTCAATCAAGTTATATTATCAAGAAAGAATATATTCCAGTCGTGCCAGAGATACGAGAAAGACGGTACCTAACGTAGCGAATAGAACTAAAACTGAACCTTTTACCTCAAACAAGTGTCAACAAGCTCGCTGTATCTTAGACCATTCAGCGTGATGTACAAGACTTACTTAATTTATTCGGTGAACATTCTAGGCATAATTGCATGCAGGAGATTTCACGGTAATATACAGTAAAACCTCGGAATTACGACCACCGACGTGACCGTGATAAAGTGGTCGTATTTCCGAGGTGGTTATGCACCTAAGTGAGGTTTGACTATCAAAGGTCTGATAACAGCTCGTGTGTCCGAAAGTTCTATACTTAAGTAGCTATTCATTAAAATCTGGAATACGTATTTTGTTTTCTACCTAAATCTGTAGATAAGTTTTGTATAACTTGATTTGTTAATACTGAAAAAATTAGAAAATCTCAAAGATAGAAAAAAAATGAAAAATTCATATCAAAGCACATCTCAAGGCAAGCACAACTTCTTCACAGCTACAAAATTGCCGACCTTGACATTTGGTGTGTACAGCCTGCCCCTGCAGCTTTTCCTCCAGCGCAGACATGTCATGCCATAAGACATGGTAGCTACTAATCACGCAAAAAGTCTTACATTCTTGAAGGTAGGGGACTATGTATCACGCATGTAATTAACGGCAGGCCTCATAAAAGTTATGACACCGTGATGCAAACATTCCTGGTCTGACGTGATCATTCGTGAACACCCTTTGATCTATGCCCTGCGCTTGTTTCATCGTCTGCCCTTTGTGCATAAAGGGATGCAATGCATTGGTTTGCGCCCAACCAACCGCTACGGCTGACCAGGCAGTGTTTCCTCTGTACTTAGTGGTCGCCTAATTGAGGTTCAGGACGCCCGTTTGGACCAAAATAAATGTTCGAAAACGGAAAAACGATGGGCCTCTTTCGTACATGTTTAAAAATAAATTCTGGTATTAAACTTTGTAAATGTAGTGGAGCTAAAATACAAGCAGACCAACACGAGTATTTGAACAATATACCTTTAATTGGCCAAATATTAAAAATATTTTACTAATATTGATTAATATGCTTGAGATTATGCTGGGGGTCTAAACGCCACCTGGCATAATATCAAGAGCCAACCAAAGCGAGCCAAACCATTCATACTTCAGGGCTTTGTGACCCCGGGTCATGTTAAGAAGGACCACGTGACCTGGAGGGTTATTTTGGGACCTGCCCCTGTGAGCCAAGAAGATTTAATAGACGAGATAGATGAGTTTTCCATCTATTAAATACCAGCCTTAAATCCATTACTAGAAATCTAAGGAATGCAAGCCTCCGCCAGGTGGGGTCTCTATTGTAGGACGCTCCAAAACCGTGTTTGCATTCACTTATTGCCCCCAGATCAAATGCCGGGTCCACATCAGATCTAATTGATTCATCATTGGCCCAATCCAAAACGTCCCTAGCAATATGAGAAACCGTTTATGATTGCTTGAGTTGTGTTGTGAACAAACACACACGAACAAAGAGGAACGCATACCCTCCTGGCCGAGGCAATAAATCCCTCCTGAGTCGTGTTTTCATGGCATGATTAAAAAAAATATTTGTAAAGCTTAGAAAGTTCTCCTTCTTGCTACTTGGTCATCATAATCTCGTCGCCATGGTTCCAGTGTTCAACGTATGGTCTCGATATTATATTATTAAATACATTGTTTCATTATGAACATTAAAGAAGACCGTGTAAATATGAAAATACTTATTTTATAAGCAAATACAATAAACCTATGGTTATTCATTCGATACAAATGGAAGACAATGTAAAAAGGTTCTATCAAAGAAACTCAGTAAGCGAAATTCGAGAATTCTGGTTTATTGCGTAGCAAATGTGTCTTGTCCCTGAGGATGAAATAGTACATCACCAATGTGATTCCTTTGGCAACATGCAATGCGTGTGTATCAGTGGACCAATCTCTTTATTCTTGCTGCATTATAACCTTCACAATAGAGCACAAATCTCCACCAAGGCTAAATAATCCTACACGATCGGCCACTTTATGTGACTGCGCATCTAATACGCATAAAAGGAATTCGGTTCACGCCTGTTCGCAATGTTCTCTAAAACCGCGTTGTGTAAAATACTGTGCCGTACATCATTTTAAAGGTTATTATCCCCGCAATCACATGGGCGATATGAGAATAAATGATTTTTAATGTACAAATAATTTTCAGTGATTTTTCCGTTTTTATTGACTTGCACGGAGGTTAGACCGAGCACAGCCGAACTGCCTTCGGCAATGACCGGAATGCGTGCATCGTGGTCACTCAACCTCAAACACTACAATTGTTCATATAAATAACGCTTGCTGAGGGATTTGAGCCTGTTGGGCCTTGCATTTGAAAGAGGCTCTCACCCATGTGCGTCATCAGTAAAGAGAAAAACACATGTTTCTCGTTTAATGAACTGGAGAGTTCAACCCAGGAGGATTAATGACAACACCTAGATCAAGGTCCCAATTTCGGGAACAGACGTGGGGTGGGGTGGAGTGGTTTCGGGGGGTTCAGGCCTCAAAATTTGCCTGATACGATGAAAGAAAAAAAATGTTGCGGTGGCTGAAAATGGGATACGGAACCTCTGCATGGAGTCCCGTTGGGTCCGCTTCTGCTACTTAGGAGGTGTGCATATTTCTGTTTCTTTCTTCAGGAACAGTTTCCTTGCAACGTACATTTAATACATCTTTTATGTGTTCCTCACATCAACCTAATCTTTACACGTCCAACGATAGAATCCAGTCAAATATCATCGGAAACCTAATGCCCCCGCGTCTCATTCCGGTTCGCAATGTAAACATCATCACTGACCAGGTCTTAAAGGTAAACATACCGGGGTATGAATTTCTTGCCACGAGGACAGCCCCACAAAAAATATTTATCATATCTTATTGAGACAGTTTCCCACTGAAAACCCATATTTTCTGTTACCTTTTAGATTAAAAAATGAGCCAACATTCCATATCTCAGTTAATAAATCTCCCCAACCAAGGTGATAAGCTCGGTTTACCGGGTTTATCAGGTAGTTATATTATAACAGGGTCCTCCCTGACCCATGGCCCAGCCTTCACAGCCTTCGTGTTAACGCCCGTCCCAACAAGGGGCACTCTTCGGCTTGTGTATTCATGTATTCATGAATCATGTATTTTGTCATATTTATGGTACCAAGTTATTTCATTATCCGATCAAAGTCTGTCAAAATGTGTCATTGTCACTTCAGGCAACATGTCAAGACAAAATCCTGTTTTCTCGCATATTAAATTATTTCCCACAAATTCTTTACTAGGGTATGGTGATGGTTTCCTTATGAATAATTTCGGATTATATGGTTGATTTTCTGACGGGAAATTTTTAAAAATTAAATTGATTTTGTGAATAACTGTCTTTTTTCGTCAGATGACGCGGTCCCAACATCATTCAGTCCCTCGATAACCAAAATGATTTCTTTGGAGGAAAGACCTCTCGCTTTGTTTTTTCTATTTTTTTGGATACGCTCAATCACAACTTACACATCCAATCTGAAATTTTGGCCCATCAAGTCACAAAGCGGCCATGATTTCCACCGCTGTCCCTAGAGACAGCAGAAAGGTGGGTGTTCGCCACCTAAAAAACTCACATTGAGATCATTGTAATGGTCTCAAAGATGTGCATATGTAGGATTTAGGACCGCATTTGTACTACAGAAGTTACTAGGTTTAATTTTGTCAGCATGCCACTGCATGGTCATAGCTTCCCATGCCGAAAGAGCCTGAGCTTTGAAAGATGTATTCCTTCATATCAGTAATTACCAATCCCTATTTAGCTATTGTTGGTTAAAGTTACGGTCAGTTTCATAATAATTGTATCAATGCAGGAAAGCAAAGGCCAAAAGGACGAGGATGGTATCTTCAAACAATAAAAAAATGTCCATGCGTGTTATCAACCATACATACAGTGACTCTGTTTTTCGGCTTAATATTTAATTTGCATAACGTTGTGAGTTTCTTTGTATATAAATATAATATTGGTAGATTTTGCTCGATGGTCTTATCATCAAAGTCCTCTAAGATAATATAACTCCGATTACGCAGTCCTTCTGGGTGAATATTTACGCTTAGTTTTGAAGGCGGGATAAGCCTCGTGGAATAAGGTTGTCGCTGGGACCGTCTCCCTCTTCAGTGTATCAGTTATTTTTACATCAAAATCCTAATATTAACCCTTAAACTATCAGAGTCAGACCTGTCAGCTCAGCCTTTATATATGATATATTTTGGAATTGGACTGGGGAAGCTCGGCGACATCTTTATCCTGCATCGGATGAAGCGTAAAAGCCCTGCTGAAACGTGACTGGGGGATCCGGCCCACAGTTTCTTTGACGTTGTCAGTCACGTGGTTACACAGGATCCATGTCAGATTTCATAGACGTTTTTCTAAATATTTTGTCCTGCCCGAGATATCGCTTTTTTTAAAATACAATATTGTTTATCAAGACACCGTCATTAATTTAAAAATCAAAAACAAAAGACTTCATGGGGGGCTTTAGATTAATGTGACGCACGTGTTTTCTGAATGCGTCATTTTCTCAAATAAGGTGTTAACCGCTACATCATTTAGGAAATATACCTAATTTATAATATCTTTCATACTTCCAAAGAAGAAACGTTAAACATGAACCTTCCAATAAAAAAATATTATTTTCCTAATAAAAAAGAGGTTACAATCAATCTTAGCAAACTTATGCCTTTTATTTGCCATTTGCAGGGAGTAATGGTTTGCAAATTTAAATATCTTCCAGGTAAGATTTGTCTGTCTGTGAAGGAATTTTGTCCCCCACCTTTTCGGAAGTGGGGACATTGTTTTGGGTTTGTCTGTCTATCCATCTGTCTGTCCGTCCGTCAGGTCTTAGTTTCCGTGCGATTACTCTCCTAAATATTATCCGATTTCATTCAAATTTGTGTCAGTATTTCTCTCATGCATACCTTGGTTGAGATTGCATGGTTTTGGAGGGTTTGTTTGAAAATCTAGGATCAGCAGCTCAAAATCAAAACAAAATCAATGAAAACTAAAACACAGCCACAATGACATGTGGAGACATCTTCAGGGGACAATAAAAACTATAACATATTGATACAACAAGCAGGGGACAAAAAGAGCGGAAGCGGAGGACTTAAATTCCACGAATTTGCTTGTTTTAATTATCTTCACATTGTTTTTAAATATTATAGTTCAATTTAGATAGCTCACCTATAAAGCAGCACTATTTTCATTATTTCATTTCATTTATCAAAAGGGTCCCTTTTTGTTCACAGCCCTTTTACTTCTACAGCATTGTTGATCCAATCTATGAATAATTTACTGTCATTCATCATTCCTCATCGTCCATACCTTATCGAAAAGGCTATCGGCTCATTTTATTTAATCAGCTTGAAAAACTAAGTTCTGATGCTGAATATCTAATATTACAGAGAGAACCAATTGAAAGATTCATCTATAAAACAAACCCGTACACCAAATGTCTCTCTTCGCCAATAGATGTCGATAGTGTGGTGAAACGATATATTAAGAACTTAGATTGAGTACTACATTGCCGCCTACATCAATATGTAGATATAGGACCATTATCTATGTTTACTGGCGGGGCCCGTGGCGGTTTTATCTGACAGTTTCGGGGTTTACGTTTGTCCTGTCAGATGCATCACGTAGGTTGCCAAGCCCAGACATCTCCTAGTTACAGGAATGGTCAGGTGAGGTAAAGTGTCTACATGGTAGCATCAAGCCGAGCTGACAGCCAATCAGAAGACGGCATATCATAACATGGCTCAGATGAAATAGGTTAACGCCTCGCAAGCAACGGGCACGATCTGTCCCGCGGTGTGGTGTACCGGAAACGTTTGTTTGAATATATTTTTTTCTGTGCTCTTCTAGAGGTTAAGAACCATATTTGTCATGCATTACTTTTAGATTCCTGTCAGATTTACAGTGTTTGCTCTGTCTGGGACCTCTGATGGTTCCCCTTGAATTATATTGTTCCCCACAGCTTAACATTAAGTCTAACATTGCGGCCTTCTCAGACAGAAAATATGTACTCGATGACTTGTCCTGTCTTGAAATGATAATAAAAACACACCTTGATGGAAAAGGGCTGTTGGTTGTTGTCCGTTTAGGTCATGTTACACAAAGAACCAGGAGATCATGGACCTGTGCTTTTGCGCTAATCATTAATGGTTATGACCAATGCGTATAAAAACACGACGTATAAAAACTTATTTCTTAATAGAAAGCTTCATGGCTATCATGCTGTCACCGTTTATTGAACGAGTATTAAGGAAACCATACCATGACAATGCTTCTACATTATTATTATAACTTTTATTATTATCCTTTTTATTATTATTGTATCCGGTGGCGCCACCTTCAACCATTTTTGCACAGCGTCCATCTGTTCATCGGCCTTGGGATAAAATCACTCATATCTCCGGAGTGAATGGACTTATCTGCCCTAAATTTTGCGATTATATACAACTTGGATAACTTTCTGGATTTTTGACAGGTGGCGCCACCTACATACACATTTCTTCTGCAGACGTCCATGCTTGCATGCAAAACATCCTGTCTATTTCCCCCGAGCCACTCAATCCATGCCTCACTTTACCCGTCCCACTCTGATTTCGGCGGATACACGTGGTAGCTTGTCGACTACCCGTATTCTAGTTACTATTATAATTGTTATTATTATTATTATTATTATTATTATTATTATTATTATAATTAAACCTTCCGGGTATTAGATATTTACCATTTGTTCACTGAGGATCTTAGGAATAATGCAGAAGTCATGACCTGTCTCGATTTTATTAAATTTGCCCATTTATCACTATATTGGAAATGATATAATATTTACTAAAATATCCCTACATTAATATACATTTGTAAATTTTAGGAATGTAGTGACCGCGGGGGTAAATTTAGTTTTAACCTCAGAAGGAAGACTATTGTAAGAAACTGTTTATTATTACCATTTCTTCAAAAGCATTTAGGTTACGTTCCAGGAACAGCTTTTGACACGTGTGACAGCCTTATTTGATAATTATAAAAATGAATACCGATAATAGACGATTTATTGTTGCGCATATAGAAGCCGGCGTTTTTGAGTGTGCATTTTTCAACCTTTTCATGCTTTTTCACACTAGCACTGACTATACAAGTTGTTTGCGATTTTGTACTGAGTGACTTCTCTCTAGTTTTGACAGCTGGTGGTCTGGTTGTCAATGAAGGGATAAGACTTAACGATAGATTACACAAACGATAGATAATACTTACGATAGCAAAACCTTTATTTTGCAAGAAATTTATTTCCCCGGTGTTAGAAAAGTATAGGCTATGTGACTTATTTCACGACTCCACATGGCCTTTTCAGTAGAATTTAAATGATTATTGATTATCAGGCCACGTTTGAGTGGGCATAAATCAGTCGGGTAACAACATTAGAAATGTCATCAGAATACCCACGTGGAAACAGCCATAGTTTTTAATTTTTCGCTGCCTTGAAAATCGATCACAAATGATGATGCATGCAGATTCAATCAAGTTATATTATCAAGAAAGAATATATTCCAATCGTGTCAGAGATACGAGAAAGACGGGACCTAAGGTAGCGAACAGAACTAAAACTAAACCTTTTACCTCAAACAAGTGTCAACAACCTCGCTGTATCTGAAACCATTCAGCGTGATGTACAAGGCAGACTTCATTTATTCGGTCAACATTCTAGGCATAATAGCATGCAGGAGATTTCACGGGAATATACAGTAAAACCTCGGAATTACGACCACCGACGTGACCGTGATAAAGTGGTCGCATTTCCGAGGTGGTTATGCACCTAAGTGAGGTTTGACTATCAAGGGTCTGACAACAGCTCGTGTGTCCGAAAGTTCTTTACTTAAGTAGCTATTCATTAAAATCTGGAATACGGATTTTGTTTTCTACCTAAATCTGTTGATACGTTTTGTATAACTTGATTTGTTAATACTGAAAAAAATGAGAAAATCTCAAAGATAGAAAAAAATGAAAAATTCATATCAAAGCATATCTCAAGGCAAGCACAACTTTCATCACAGCTACAAAATTGCCGACCTTGACATTTGGTGTGTACAGCCTGCCCCTGCAGCTTTTCCTCCAGCGCGGACATGTCATGCCATAAGACATGGTAGCCGTAATCACGCAAAAAGTCTTTAATGGTGGTTGCCATAACCAATACATTCTTGAAGGTAGGGGACTATGTTTCACGCAAATAATTAACGGCAGGCCTCATAAAAGTTATGTATCCGTGATGCAAACATTCCTGGTCTGACGTGATCATTCGTGAACACCCTTTGATCTATGCCCTGCGCTTGTTTCATCTTCTGCCCTTTGTTAATTAGGGATACAATGCTTTGGTTTGCGCACCAACCCACCGCTACGGCTGACTAGGCAGTGTTTCCTTTGTACTTAGTGGTCGCATAATTGAGGTTCAGGACTCCCGTACGGACCAAAATATGTTCAAAAACGGAAAAACGATGGGCCTCTTTCGTACATGTTTAAAAATAAAATCTTGTATTAAACTTTGTTAATGCAGTGGAGCCAAAATACAAGCAGACCCACACAAGCATTTAAACAATATGCCTTTAATAGGCCAAATATTAAAAATATTTTACTAATATTGATAAATATGCTTGAGATTATGCTGGGGATCTAAAGGCCACCTGGCATAATATCAAGAGCCAACCAAAGCAAGCCAAACCATTCATACTTCACGGCTTTGTGACGCCGCGTCATGTTTAGGACCACGTGCCCATGGGTTGTTTTGGACCTGCCCCTGAGCCAAATAGATTTAATAGACGAGATAGATGGGGTTTCCATCTATTAAATACCAGCCTTAAAATCCATTGCTAGAAATCTAAGGAATGCAAGCCTCCGCCCGTCGAGATCTCTATTGTAGGATGCTCCAAAACCGTGTTTGCATTCACTTATTGGGCCCAGATCATGTGCCGGGTCCACATAAGATCTAATTGATTTATCATTGGCCCATTCCAAAAAGTCTCTAGCAATATGAGAAACCGTTTATGATTGCTTTAGTTGTGTTGTGAACAAACACACGAACAAAGAGGAAGGCATACCCTCCTGGCCGAGGCAATAAATCCCTCCTGAGTCGTGTGTTCATGGCTAGATTAAAAAAATGTAAAGCTTAGAAAGTTCTCCTTCTTGCTACTTGGTCATCATAATCTCGTCGCCATGGTTCCAGTGTTCAACGTATGGTCTCGATATTATATTATTAAAATACATTGTTTCATTATAAACATCAAAGAAGACCGTGTAAATACGAACATACTTATTTTATAAGCAAATACAATAAACCTATGGTTATTCATTCGATACAAATGGAAGACAATGTAAAAAGGTTCTATCAAAGAAACTCAGTAAGCGAAATTCGAGAATTCTGGTTTATTGCGTAGCAAATGGGTCTTGTCCCTGAGGATGAAATAGTACATCACCAATGTGATTCCTTTGGCAACATGCAATGCGTGTGTATCAGTGGACCAATCTCTTTTATTCTTGCTGCATTATAACCTTCACAATAGAGCAAAAATCTCCACCAAGGCTAAATAATCCTACACGATCGGCCACTTTATGTGACTGCGCATCATTGACGCATAAAAGGAATTCGGTTCACGCCTGTTCGCAATGTTCTCTAAAACCGCGTTGTGTACAATACTGCGCCATACATCATTTTAAAGGTTATTATCCCCGGAATGACATAGGCAATATGAAAATAAATAACTTTTAATGTACAAATAATTTTGAGTGATTTTTCCGTTTTTATTGACTTGCACGGAGGGTAGACCGAGCACAGCCGAACTGCCTTCGGCAATGACCGGAATGCGTGCATCGTGGTCACTCAACCTCAAACACTACAATTGTTCATATAAATAACGCTTGCTGGGGGATTTGAACCTGTTGTGCCTTGCATTTGAAAATGGCTCTTACCCATGTGCGTCATCAGTAAAAGAGAAAAACACATGTGTGTCGCTTAATGAACTGGAGAGTTCAACCCAGGGGGATTAATGACAAAACCTAGTTCAAGGTCCCAATTTCTGGAATAGACGTGGGGTGGGGTGGAGTGGTTTCGGGGGGTTCAGGCCTCAAAATTTGTCTGATACGATGAAAAATCGCAATGTAATCATCATCACTGACCAGGTCTTAAAGGTAAACATACCGGAGTATGAATTTCTTGCCTCGAGGACAGCCCCACAAAAAATGTAAAAATTATCTATACATATCTTATTGAGACAGTTTCCCACTGAAAACCTACATTTTCTGTTACCTTTTAGATTAAAAAATGAGCCAACATTCAATATCTCAGTTAATAAATCTCCCCAACCAAGATAATAAGCTCGGTATACCGGGTTTATCAGGTAGTTATATTATAACGGGGTCCTCCCTGACCTATGGCCCAGCCTTCACAGCCTTCGTGTTAACGCCCGTCCCAACAAGGGGCACTCTTCGGCTTGTGTATTCATGTATTCATAAATCATGTATTTTGTCATATTTATGGTACCAAGTTATTTCATCATCCGATCAAAGTCTGTCAAATGTGTCATTGTCACTTCAGGCAACATGTCGTGACAAAATCCTGTTTTCTCGCATATTAAATTATATCCCACAAATTCTTTACCAGGGTATGGTGCTGGTTTCCTTATGAATAATTTCGGATTATATGGTTGATTTTCTGACGGGAAATTTTTTAAAATTAAATTGATTTTGTGAATAACTGTCTTTTTTCGTCAGGTGACGAGGCCCCAACATCATTCAGTCTCTCGTTAACCAAAATGATTTGCTTAGAGGAAAGACCTCTCGCTTTTTTCTTTCCTTTTTTCCGGATACGCTCAATCACAACTTACAGATCCAATCTGAAATTTTGGCCCATCAAGTCCCAAGGCGGCCATGATTTCCACCGCTGTCCCCAGAGACAGCAGAAAGGTGGGTGTTCGCCACCTAAAAAACTCACATTGAGATCATTGTAATGGTCTCTAAGAAGTACATATGTAGGTTTTAGGAAGGCATTTGTACTACAGAAGTTACTAGGTTTGAAAATTATCTAAATTTTGTCAGCATGACACTGCATGGTTATAGCTTCCCATCCGAAAGAGCCTGAGCTTGGAAAGGTGTATTCCTTCATATCAGTAATTAGCAATCCCTATTTAGCTATTTTTGGTTAAAGTAATGGTCAGTTTCATAAAAATTGTATCAATGCAGGAAAGCAAAGGCCAAAAGGACGAGGATGGTATCACCAAATAATAAAAAATGTCCATGCGTGTTATCAACCATACATACAGTGACTGTTTTTCGGCTTAATATTTAATTTGCATAACGTTGTGAGTCTCTCTGTATATAAATATAATATTGGTAGATTTTACTCGATGGTCTTATCATCAAAGTCCTCTTTGAAATCATCAGTCTGATATCCTCACTGAGTCCTCGGTCAGGTTAGCAAGAAAACAGGATATATAACATCAATCACACAGTCCCTCCGGGTGAATAGTCACCGTTAGTTTTGAAAGCGGGATAAGCCTCGTGGAATAAGGTTGTCGCTAGGACCGTCTCCCTCTTCAGTCTATCAGTTATTTTTACATCAAAATCCTAATATTAACCCTTAAACTATCAGAGTCAGACCTTTCAGCTCAGCCTTTATATATGATATATATTGGAATTGGACTGGGTAAGCTCGGCGATATCTTTATCCTGCATCGGATGAACCGTAAAAGCCCTGCTAAAACGTGACTGGGGGATCCGGCCTACAGTTTCTTTGACGTTGTCAGTCACGTGGTTACACAGGATCCATGTCAGATTTCATAGACGTTTTTCTTAATGATTTTGTCCTGCCCGAGATATCGCTTTTTTAGATACAATATTGTTTATCAAGACACCGTCATTAATTTAAAAATCAAAAACAAAAGACTTCATGGGGGGCTTTAGATTAATGTGACGCACGTGTTTTCTGAATGCGTCATTTTCTCAAATAAGGTGTTAACCGCTACATTATTTAGGAAATATACCTTATTTATAATATAATTCATAATTCCAAAGAAGAAACGTTAAACATAAACCTTTCAATAACAAAATAATATTTTCCTAATAAAAAAGTTTACAATCAATCTTAGCAAACTTATGCCTTTTATTTGCCATTTGCAAGGAGTAATGGTTTGCAAATTAAAATATCATCCAGGTAAAATTTGTCTGTCTGTGAAGGAATTTTTGTCCCCCGCCTTCTCGGAACGGGGGACATTGGTTTGGGTTTGTCTGTCTATCCATCTGTCTGTCCGTCCGTCAGGTCTTAGTTTCCGATAACTCTCCTAAATATTATCCGATTTCATTCAAATTTGTGTCAGTATTTCTCTCATGCATACCTTGGTTGAGATTGCATGGTTTTGGAGGGTTTGTTTGAAAATCTAGGATCAGCAGCTCAAAAGCAAAACGAAATCCCCTTTGGTTCCCAATTCACAACAAAAAATTATGACATGTGGAGATATCTTCAGTGGGCAATGAAAACTAAAACACAGCCACAATGACATGTGGAGTCATCTTCAGGAGACAATAAAAACTAAAACATATTGATACAACAAGCAGGGGACAAAAAAAGGCGGAAGCGGAGGACATAAATTCCACGAATTTGCTTGTTTTAAGTTTCTTCACATTGTATTTAAACATTATAGTTTAAATTTGATAGCTCGAAAATCAAGCAGCACTATTTTCATTTAATTTTTTTTTAACAAAAGGGTCCCTTTTTTGTCCCAGCCCTATTACTTCTACAGCATTGTTGATCCAACCTTTGAATAAATCACTGTCATTAATCAAACCCCATCTTCCATACCTTATCGAAAAGGCTATCGGTTCATTTTATTTAATCGGCTTGAAAAAATATGTTCAGATGCTGAATATCTAATATTGAAAATTGAACCAATTGAAATTTCATCGATAAAACGGACCCGTACACCTAAAGGTCTCTCGTCGCCAATAGATGTCCACAGTGTGGTGAAAAGATATATTGACAACTTAAATTGATGACTGCATTGCCGCCTACATCAATATGTAGATATAGGACCATAATCAATGTTTACTGGCGGCCCCTTGGCGGTTTCATCTGGCAGTTTCGGGGTTTAAGTTAGTCCTCAGAGCTTTACTTTAGTCTAACATCGCGGCCCTGTCAGACGGAAAGATGTACTCGATGACTTGTCCTGTCCTGAAATAATAAACATACACCTTGATGGACAAAGGTTGTTTGGCGTTGCGTGTTTAAGGTCATGTTATACAAGAACCAGGAGATCATGGACCTGTGCTTTAGCGCTAATCATTAATGGTTATGACCAGCGTCGGAGTGGCAGTTCATGACGTTTAAAAACTTAGTCCTAAAAAGATAGATCCAAGGCTATCATGCTGACGCCGTTTTTTTAATGAGTATTAAGGAAACCATACCATGAGAATGCTACTACATTATTATTATTACTATTATCATCATAATATTATAGTTTTTGTAGTTATCAATATTATTATTATATTTATTATTATTATTAAGCTTTCTGGGTATAAGATTTTCACCATTTGTACACTGAGGATCTCAGGAATAATGCAGAAGCCATGACGTCTCGATTTTTACCAAACTGATCATTATAATAGTAATGATATAATATTTGCTAAAATGTCCCTACAATAATATACATTTATAAATTTTAGGACTGTAGTGACCGCGGGGGTATATTTATTTTTAACCTCAGAAGGAGGATATTGTAAGTAACTGTTTATTATTTCCATTTCTTCAGGAGCAAGTAGATTACGTTCCAGGAACAGGTTTGGACAAGTGTGACAGCCTTATTTAATAATTGTATCCGCCAAAACGTTTTGCGGATTCTATGTTTTTGACCGGGTTCCGCCGCCGCGTTCGTTTCCGGTGAACTCCTCTGTGACCACATTTTATAATATTCTATATATAATACAAACTTATATGGCTGGTCAAGTAAAATGCGGTCACAATTTATTTTTGGCAAAATTTATTTTAAAAAATGTGGTCACACCATATATGACCACATTTTATAATATATATATATATATATATATATATATATATATATATATTTATATAATACAAACTTATATGGCCACGGCAGCACCTTACTTTTGTGGGACTAGAAAGTGTGACCTCTGTTTGTCTACTTATAGCAGCCCCCCCCCCCCCCCCCCACCCAGAGGATCCTTTGGGCAGACTTACCCAAGGTAGATGCTCTCTCACTGAGGGACATGGCGTTGCCACTACCCCATGTTGAGTTTGTCGAGTCCACTTGGTATGAGTATAGTATATTTGCCTTTTATATTGTATATTTGCCTTTTATATTGTGTATTTTCATGGTATATGTGTATTTTATATCATATGTGTATACTACTGAAATGTTCACTGTACCAAGGACCCTATTTAAAATCAGCTTAGTAAGCTAATTGGGCATCCTGGTCAAATATCTTCGTATTAAATATAAACATTAAAACAACAATAAACCTCTTTGCCCTGTTATGTTCCAGTATCGCAAGTGTACCCTGACCAATTCTTCTGTGCCCCCGAGGACAATAGGATCAGTGTCAGTCTTTCACATGCTCCCCCGATCCCCGATACGCCAAAGCGTAATCTCGTAATCTCGTAAAGACTCGGCTTTACAAACCACGCCGTTAGCTTCATTCGAACCACATTCACCTGATGATCGGGTCGCATCGCGTGAAACAGACTGTTGTGAATTTAACAAATAACTATAATTTATTCCTAAAACAACCCTAACAATACAACACACTAAATCAATACAATTATACAGTAAAACAGCGTTATAGCAACAAGTCAATACAATCACACAGAAAGATAATGGTACAGTACCTCGATACCAACATCATCACAACGATAAGTCCTTTGAATGTAAACTCTCGGAGAATGACAGTCCAGTGGAAAGTTCTTGCAACAACACAGAAAGTAAACTGAAGTCCAAATGTATAAAATCCAGGAGAAAGTCTTTGAAACTCTATAATTGCCGCATTCGTCGGTTAAGGTCTTAGAATCTGACACACGCTTCTGCGTCCGCTGGTATCTGCTCTGCTGCCTGCCCTCTGGTTCTAAAAACAGCCCCTTTATATACCTTCACACCCCAAGCCGGGAATTTTCCACTTCTCGAACAGTCTATAAGTTCTTGCACAACACGCGTTTCAGGAATTATCTAGAAAGACATAGACGTGTGTCTCTACACATACCAGGCTCATCACGTGACCCACGACCAGGCGTGAAAACCCAAGGCTCACATGACAACGTAATATATATTATATATATATATTGCATCTAGATAGATAGATAGAGGTATGGAAATGGTTTACACAGAAAAGAAATACCTCGGGAAGACTCAGGAATATCAAAAACTGTCCACTATGTGGAGGTGATTAACTTTTTGTAGTTCCTTGTAGTGGTAACATTTAAGTTCCTATGTATGCTTAAAATAATCCTTGACCTTTCATCCAACGAACTTAAAATAAAATATGGAATTTTCCCAGGGTCCCTGCTTCCTGAGGGCATGCATGGTCGTAAGATTACATTCGAATTTATGAAAACACTTTCATCAGCGACATTTTCTGAATTATTATTGAGGTTAATGTCCGGCTAAAAATGTTTGTGGTTATTTATTTGCAAAGGTCTAGAATGGTTTAAAGAATAAACAGGCTCGTTTTAGATAACAGGAAATTAAAGAAATTAATTGCAATGTACCTAAAGCGAACTTAACTTTAGATTACAGAACCTTAAGTCTATGTAATCTCTGTAAACAAGCCTTTGAATCGTGAGTAATTAGGTTTGGCAATAACTTCCCCCTTGTTAAATAGGTAGATATTTTTGTCCGCATGGCTGTATTAGATAAAACTAATTTTGTGACACGAATCCAGCCATCAGTGTTCATTTGAAGGAACGTGACTTCAGCACCGGGTTATTATGCACGCGCCACTCCATTTTACCCATTCACTTCCAGATATTTTGGACTCGTCCATTCAAGGATACGTGGCTGTATCTAATTTTTGCAATTTTTTTCTTATATGACATCTACAAAAGTTCTGAAGTATGGGCCTCTTTTGTACATGTTTAAAATTAAATTCTGGTATTTAACTTTTTTGCCTGGGAGTTTGTTGCATCTAGAGTCAAACAAGGTCAAGAAAATGAAACAAATCTCATTTTGCACAATCTTGGTGCTACTGCAGCGTAGCCAAAATTCAAGCAGCCCCACACAAACATTTGAATGACATGCCTTTAATTTGCGAAAGATTGAAAATATTTTACAAGTATTGATAAATATGCTTGAGCTTTTGCTCAACACACATAAAAATCAGACAATAGGGTTCTTAAGGCCACCTGACATAATATCTAGAGCCAACCAAAGCAAGCCAAACCATTCATACTTCAGGGTTTTGTGACCTCGGGTCATGTTAATATGGACAACGTGATCTGAAGGGTTGTTTGGGACCTGCCCATGTGAGCCAAGTAGATTTAGCAGGCGAAAGAGATGGGTATTCCATCTATTAAATACCACCCTAAAAAATTCATTACTAGAAATTTACACTCTAAGGAATGCAAGCCCCCCGCCATGAGGGTTCCTATTGTAGGACGCTTCAAAACTGTGTTTGCATTCACTTATTCGGCCCATATTCCCAGTACAGGTTCATTCATGCATACGTGACTACACATTTGTGAATATTCCTTGATGATTTTCTGAAACCAGATCATGTCCGGATCTAAACCATATCAAATTGATTCAACATTGGCTCGTTCCAAAACGGCCCTAGCAATATAAGATTCCGTTTTCGATTGCTTGAGTTGTGTTGTGAACAAACACAAACACAGAAACATACACACGAACGAAGATGAACGCATACCCTCATTTCGGAGGCAATAAATGCCTCCTGGGTCGTATGTTTTTCAAAAAATAATGTTTTGTACAGCTTGGAAAGTTATTCTTTCAACTTACTCACCATAATCTTGTCGCCATGTTCCAGCCTTTAACGTATGGCCTCGATATTATATTATTAAAATACATTGTTTCATTATGAACATCAAAGAAGAACGTGTCAATATGAAAATATTTATTTTATAAGCAAATACAATAAACTAACAAAAGATCTATATTCATTCGATACAAATGGAAGACAATGTAAAAAGGTTTCTATCAAAGAAACTCAGTTGGCGAAATTCGAGAATTCTGGTCCTTTAGTTCAATACAATGTTTATTGCGTAGATCAAGGTGTCTTGTCCCTGAGGTTAAAATAGTATATTACACATGTAATTCCTTTGGCAACATGCAATGCGTGTGTATCAGTGGACCAATCTCTTTTATTCTTGCTGCATAATAACATACACAATAGAGCGCAAACCTCCGCCAAGGCTTAATGATCCTACACGATCGGCAACTTTATGCGACTGCGCATTAGATTTTAATGGGGTCTTCCCTGACCTTGGTTCTAGCCTACACAATATTCCATTGACATCGGGAATATTGCCACCAAGGGGCACTCTTTGGCTTTGGCAATAATTTAGAAAGGCCACTTCTTTTGTCCATTATGGCATATGTGTACTCAGACGTCAGTAAGCTAATATGTCTTTTGTCGTATTTATGGTACCAAGTAATATCTTCTTCCGATAAACGTCTGTCCTTAACCTTGTCACTTCAGACAACATGTCGTGTCAAAAATAGACTGTTTCTCAAATCTTAAACTATTTCACGTCAGTTCATTGGCAGGGTATGGTGGTGGTTTCCTCATAAATAATTGCGGATTATCTGGTTGATTACCTGATAGGTATATTTCCAAAATAACCTGATTTTGTGAATAACTATGGCAAAAAAAAAACGGATGAGTGGAACGGACAATTATATTAAAGTAGTTTTGTTTTGTTATCATGCTGACAATAAACAAACCGACAAACACACAAGTGGTTAAAAACGGGGTTAAAAACGGAAGCTTACTGCTTACTTTGTGTCCTCATCTGCTCTATATACAAACATATTTCTTACAGTATTAGACTTACCGGGACAGAGGATTAATATTACACTCTTTGGATCACGAGTCATTTTATCTGAGCCGACGATCGGTCTATCAAGAGCAGTAACAGTAACAAGAGCTAACAATCCACAACCACTGTATCCCTGGAAACATGGTTCTGGATAAAAATTACACAAATGCTAAAGCCTATTCAAACAGTACATTCAAACATCATTATGTTTTCCTGCTATAGAGGGCCAATGGCCGGGATGGTTTCAGCAGAGACCGCACGTTTCTTTGCAGTAGCGGGCCATGAGCTTCGGTCTCTTCCGACATTCTCCGCGACGCGCCCAGCGTTTACAGCTGATACGGGTGTCGGCGCACGCTTCACCAGCTGATAATCATAGAAGAGTACATTATAAAAGTATACACTGTGCATTGTTACGACTAGGCAGCCATTGACAAATGTCGACAGTGCATTCATTCACATGCGATATATACTAATATGGCTAGGTTGCCGAAACACCGGAATTTACTGAAGAATGTAAATTCCAAATATATGATATATACTTCGTGTGCATGGAGCCTTGCACCAATTCAACTTTGTATGTTCACGTTGGTGTGTTAGTGAGATCTAAGTAACAACCAGAAAATAAAATCCTCCTTTTATGAATATCTGTAATAATACGTCGTGATATGTCTATTCCGTTTACGGGCAGTGTAAAGGTATAAAACTTTGAAAGATGGCGCTCTATGACCCCAGTTAACAGAGTCATCGACCTCGCCAAGTTAATGAAGTACATAAATGATACCATCCTTCATATAACACGTTTTGATGCATCTAATTATAAACGCATTTTTACGTATGTGAATTACTGACCTGGGTCGCTAGCACCATTCCCAAGTGAAACACTCCTTGGACAAAGACGGCAGGACTTCTTGCAGTACAAACGCATGTAGTTCTTGAAGAATCCACTCTTACATAGGCCGAACCCCGCCCAGCGCTCACAGTAACGGCTCGAGTCCACGCAGGCTGATGATGATAATAATAATAAAAATAATAATAATAATAAAAATGTGTGTGAAAGCGAAGGCGTGCTTGTATACATATATATATATATATTTTGAGGGTAGGCTCAAGATGAGAATTATTACAAATTAGAAAGCTGTTTTATCTATACCCGACCATAACTTTCAGCTAATAGCATAGGTTTCTACAAACAAACCAACCAACCAGGACAGGGATGAGATTAAACAACTTTATGCCCATTTTCTCTTATTTGTTTATTTCAAGTGTATTCCAGTGGAACCCAGTGCCCCTTTTATTACAAAAGAATGGTGCATACCATTCGAAATAAACCATCTGTCCACTAAATATTATTGAAATTAGCCTTTTACATTTTGAATCGTCTTGTACATAGACAAACCAACAAACATTTAGATGCACAAACACTGGTAAAATTGGTAAAGGCAGCCAAACTTCTTTAACGGAGGCAATTTTGAAATTGAAATTTTTTTCTGCACTAAAGAAGGAGATGACCTTAAGCACATTAATAACGGGCAGCGGAGAAGGATTTCCGTCTTCCGTATTTACAAATGTCACAAGCAGAAACCGTGTTCATTCACAGAATTTCTGGGAGCCATCAGCACGAGTAACTGAGACCAAACTCATAAATAGTCATGCCGCCTCGATTTGATCAGACAAAATCCCTGGGACGAGAAGCCTTGAAAATGTCACTGTGGGCCAGCCGTGATAATTTACCTCGTCACCTGTTATAAACGGCCCACAAATAATTTCTTTATTCGTCTCTTATTGTTTCTGCAGGTGTCGCCTCGCTTCTGAGAATCCTATATCTTAGGTTTTAAAAAATAGGATTTCATGCAAGACCGTCCGTTTTTCAACGTACTGTCATAAAGGAAGTCGGGAACTAGATCGGTTGAAGGTTCGAGTCTTAGTCAAGTAAAAGTATGTCCTCCTTAAGCCTTGTAACGCCTGAAAATTTGTAGGTTTGAAATATTTCTCCCTTCATATCGCATAGAACGCTGAAATTAAAACTGCCATGCAATTTGCGTCAAGCAATGCCGACCAAGCTGTTAATTAGAACAAATATTGTCAATTAAGATCAAGTAATCTTCGTTTTCATTTAAGAAATATTGTCAACACTTAAGTGCTAAGCACTGTCCTATATTTAGAAATATTTTCTTTTTAGGCTAACTATTGTAGTGGTTTAAATTGATCTGTGATTAACAGTCTTTCCATGACGTGGAGATCGATTAAGTGTTTGTTTTATGTTAGTTTTTATGACAGATTTTAAAGTATTTTGACTGTCCTGAAAACCCGTATTTGACGTGTTGTCATTCATGAGGAGAGTGGCCTAATTACAGAAGAAACGAAATTGGAAAACATTTTTATTGCCTGTAACAACACTATTTTATTTTGTTCAGTTCCTCGGATGTTTAGGAATCAACGCAGAATACCTCAGTCTCAACCTAGAAGTCAAATTAGGAAAGGAGACATGAGCTTAGTTTTACAGCGGGAAACAGAATGTGAACGATGACCAAAATAGGTGTGAGTCGGAAATTATATTTGCAAACATTTAAAAATTATATCCGTATTTTATTAAAGCAATGGGTGCTTGAAAAAGGAATAGAGAACCGTGGACATCATCATTATTCATCTTTTTAGCGGGTGAGTCATCGAGCGAAAACCCATCGTTCACGTTTGAAGGCCAACGCACTGTCCCAAAGGAAAATTTGGAAAAAGTTAGGAAAGCCTTATAAATTTAGTTTAAGGATTTATCATCGTCTAAAAACTTTCAAAATACGTTTTTATGAAAACTTTCATATTGTAAGGTCATCTGGATGTCCACTGGCATAAAAAAAAAAAATTTTGCAAAACTCGAGTTTTCCAGGGGATTTTGAAAGATTAAGTAGGCTATCGCACGTGAGAGGAGTTGTGGACTCACAAATTCAGTGGCCAGTGATTTGGAAAAGCCCTGCACGCGGGCGCACGCAGGCAGATGGTTGACAGGCGGATTATACTATTGGTTCTTAGTACTGTTGGTGACGGCTCTGCTGACAGTAAAGTCTGTAAAGAAGTCGTTAACCATGTTAGATACCGACTCCATCTAATAAGTATCTATATTATTCTTAATTTCTCGGTACGGTTGGCTAGTTGAGTTATATGCCATAAGCAATGAATGTCCCAGCCTAAAGCCTAGGTCTCACTTAAGTTTTGGTCTCGCTTACCACGTCCTTCTACGGTGTCTCACGGTTCAGCTACGGCAAACCAGAACGTGGCAGTATCGGGAGTGAACGTGAAGAAATTGAAGCCCGTTCATCCACGTTCATCCACGGTGCCTCTGTGACATTGCGACGGCTATAACCACGTTCTTCTAAGGTAAAACGTGGCTTGCCGTAGAAGAAGGTAGGTAGGCCCAAATCTCCCCACGCTCGCCACGTTCTGTTTATGGCACTGTTATCTACGTTCTCTTAGGCAGCGTTACGGTAACAACGGCCAGTCACGTTTTCCCTCGGTATCTTACGGCATCGGTCCACGATCTTGGGTGACAGGAAGAATTACCTTGGCCCAGCTCCCAGGGTTTGGCACGCCAAGTCAGTTCCACCCAGTAAACAACGGGGTGCCAATTTCTATGTCGAGATCAACGATCTGTCCCGTTCGTTGTGAACATTTCAAAGTGTACTTTGACCCCGCACGACCATTCAAGGTCATTCACGTCGCCCTACGGTAAAGGCCACATCCTTGCAAGTCCTTCCACGACCTTCAAGAACGTATTGAACCGTACACAGTAAGACCTATACTTTATGATGCTGTATATGTATGTCTTATTATCAGTTGCAGAATAGCTTAAACGCAGTTGAAAATGTTGTCATTAGATTTCTTTATTTTATGCCCGTCTTAAATTCTGTATATTTATTTCTCATATTTAAGGTTGTCGTTTAAATTACCATATATATTATATCAAATAAATATTCTTCAAGATAAAATGACATGCCCACTAGACGGAGGAATATAGACAGACTTTAATACCTCTAATAGTTGTAGAAGATAAACACAAAGCGGAAATGAAAAAAAAATGTCATTTTGGAGACAGATGATATTTTCTTCATGCTTGTCCTTCTTTTTTATCTGTTTATATGTTTCTTTTCTTTGTACAAAATGTAATAAACTCTAACACAGCTGTATGGTTTTCACCGTTTTATTCCCAAGTTACCAATATGAGGGCTCTCATGCTACATGCCGTATGTCGTATGTAAGACCCACTTACGATGTCGTAATGTCGTTAAACATCTTATAGCACAAAAAGGTCACACGCTAAAGGGGGGTTTTTGATTTTTTTTCTATTTAAAATATATTTTAGTTTTTATTTGTTCGTCCCGAGTACATCTTGGTCAGTTCAGGTTCATTCGTCTTACCTTTATTAGAGGTAAAATTGTTTGGTATTTTCTGTACGAAGTACTCGGTTTTAGCTTTTAGTTTTATGGTTTTATTATGACGCGTGTTTTTCCCGTCTTCCTTTAGAGGGATTCGCACAGTGACCAATAGCACTATTGCCTTTTAGCTCATATATACCAAAGCACATTCCTAGATGAGGGATAACAGTGGAACTCTTTCGGTGTGTTTACAGAAGCACTCACAGACTGTGAATGATACTTTCCTTCAAAAAAGCCCTTTAACGTCAAAGTAAATACTCAAGGTTTCTTCGGCCATTAGCCTAATGGCCTTTCCGTGAAGCACGGCAGAGACTGTCCATTTGAGAACTGTCAATTCAACCAGCCACGGAGAAACTGCCTCGTTAAGAACAGCCGCTTTTGAAACAAATAGTAATGCGCCACACAAGCCTTTAGACTGTACCGAAAGAAGAAAAACCAGGGAAAGGATAAGTTGGTTGTCTAAAGTCGTGATACACACACGCAATGCATTTCACTTATATGTTTAAAGGTCGTCAATACATTATGATCATAGTGTCAAATCATTCAATTCCTCACCAACAAAACAAGATTCATAGATTTTAACTTTTGTGTTATTAAACAATATGACAATTTAATGGGTTATAAGTAATCATTATTTATATGGATTAAATTATTTAATGATTATTTAAGACAACGGGGAAATTCTAAGATTTTCCAGGTTGTGAAAAACTAACTCTAATAAGTGTATGTTTTATACTTTACTGAAAGGGTTTTATTCTTAATCGAAGTTTTCTATCATGATGATGTATGATATATAGCTTTGTGCAAACATGACCATTGTAGATTTTTTTACCCGAATCACAGAACGTCGAATTTTCTATCACTGATCACATTTCGTGTCTGTGTCTGTTTGTGTGTGTGCAAGCCTTTTATTGAGAAAAATGATTGTTTTTTTTTATCATAAGATGGACATTACAAAACAGTCGAGGGAAGAAAAAATTGATTGGGATAATGTGCTGATGTTTAGTGACGTGACATTTCATTTTTATTTTCAAACATATACTTTAATATTCTTCAGTGTATACAGCCATAGGAAGCGAAAGAAGCCATCAAAATATATCTGATGTCCTATATATAATAAATCAGATATGCTGCATGTCGTAAATCGTTCTGTATCGTAAATCGTAATATATCTTAGCCGAAGCCTAAATATTTTTGGTGTTACTACAAAGAATAATCTGACTATGGTCCTGTCTGTCTCTGAGCGAAAATACTGCGAAAATACTTTTTTCTTGAAACTGTAATTATGGTGTTACTTACGTTTTGGCTGTGGTGGTTTTCCATTTTTGTTGTCATCACAGCGGTCGCATGATCGCTTGCAGTTATCGTACATAAACGCTGGGTTTTGCCTGCACTCCCCCCGGGCGGCCCACACGGCGCAGTTTGGATGGTTGTCAGAACACTCTATAATAAATAACAAATATGCTTCGGGTGAAGTTTTCTCAGCACTCAAAATTTCACCTTCAGCGGTTTTTCCCAACCTAAAATTCACGCTTAACAACAAAACACAATGTGGGATTTTGCATCTCCCTTTTTTAATAACCCAAGACTGTAACAAACCAGCCTTAATTTTTACAACGTTTCTTCACCATACCCCCTCCCTTCTTCAATTACCCCTACCCCCAGATACATCGTAACGCCTCTGCCGCTTCGAGGCCTTCAAAAATAACCCCTTCCTATTTTATACCCTGTCAGCCCCTGCAATACATAACCAATAACAGAAAAAAAATAGCTTAGGATCTTTGTTACAATTATCTTCGTTTATCTAAGCCGCAGGATGTTATCCACATTTGGAAAACACGGCGTTTATCTCTTTTAATGAAGTAGAGTAGAGCGCCGTTTTTACGAAAGCGTCGGGGGACAAGCATTTTGTTCGTAAAAACGAACATTCGGAAATGCGGACAAGGGTCTAGCGGCAAGTTAGTACGACAGTTAATGATTAACTTAATGCCATTTTACCCGAGAAAAACTTTGTTTCTTTTCGGTATTCCTAATTGACGACCTGGACGTTTAAAAAAACATTGGATTATTGCTGAGCATAATTGGCAAAGATCAGTCTACCCTGCTTTAAGGATACGTGCGTGCTCTTTTTTTTTCGTCAAATTCACCGGAGGGAAAGGTCAAATGACATCGCCAAGGAACACGGTGTTTCTTATCGATCTACGTAATTGAAGACCGGGACATTTAAAAGCTGCTCGAGCATAAGCGTTTAATGAATTATGCCTAACCAATGCTGATGCGAGTAAACTGCTCAATATTTTGGCATGACATCCTGTCCCAAGCCGACGAACTATGCTTGCTCGAGTACAAACGAGATGTGATAGGTAACACACAAGTGCTCTTGGATAAACTGCTCAGTCGCTTGTTAGGGTACAGAGGGCCGAGCGTTGCGGGGCTAGCTGTAGTTTTCACACCTTTGCCCCGGCGACAACATCGGCCCAGAACTAATTAATTAGGATCAACACTGGGCTAAACACATGACTGCAGGCCTTGTGACTCGTAAATACAATACTCATTTTAGGTTTTTACATTCGGAAATCCGAATACATTTTCGGTTCCCCATTTTAATTTTCGAAAAACGAATTTACGGAAATTCGGCATTCGGAAATACGGCGCTCTACTGTAATATCTTTAAAAGTGTATGTGTGTGTGTCGATTTTTCAAGTTGCTTTCTGATTATTGTTTTCTTATTCGGCACAAATTAGAAATTGAAGTTCTATTTTTTTTCTATCGTATAATTAAAATAAACGAAAATGAGTCACTGTCGGCTGAAATGGCAATTTTAATACAATTTCTCGCAATTTCCCCTGGTGATCTTGCATGGCACCAGAGGATACAACATAACATTCATTTTAAAACCATTTTACCCGAGCTTTTACCACAGCCAAGCTTGTATTTTAGAGAAAGTGTAGCAGGGAGGTGATAAATATTTAATAGGTAATTTTCTGGGTAACAGTAGTGGGCCGGGGCCTGGAGCTCGTTAAACAGAGGGGAGCTGTCACGTCAGTTCATTTATAACTTGGTTTAATTTCAGGACCGGATACCGGCGGTATATGGACGGGAGGATGGATCAAGGCTCTAAAGCTCTGACAATCAGAGGCGTGCATGGGAGGCATACCACAGGTATTAGCAAGGGCCTCAATTATATGTCCGCCCACCAGACATCACCCGACCATTTGAAACATCAACATTTTTCAATGTTCGCCGTTCCTAATGGAAGCCATACAGGCAGGGGCGTCAATACATGGGTAGGGGTATATGGGTATCTATCCCCCCCCCCCACACACAACATACACGCGCAATGCAATCATCCACCTGATATTGAGAGAATAATTTTTATATATTGAAAATGAAATATATTAATAATTAGAATTGTAAACTTTTTTCGATTTCTAAGTTAACTATGACATATTATATATCTAAATCCAGTTTAGAATGATCATTTATTAGAAATAACCTTATTTTTTAAAACCTTAGGGTGCCTTTCCATACATGCGGATTTTCACCCGCGCGGGACCCGCGCGGGTCCCCGCATGCGAAGAGTCCCTTTCCATATGTGCGGGTCCCCGCATGCGGGTGACCCATTAGTTTGGATAAACGCATGCACTTATAATTATAATTTCTAAAATTTTAGTGTAATATCTTAAGAAAATATTCAGTGTAAACATTTATACTAACTGATGAGGCAGATTGGAGCGGATTAATATCGTATCATATATGGTGGCTATTTCCTGTCACACTCTAACTAGAGCTGGTCCCGGGACGTATCTCAATGAAGAATGGTCGTATATTTTTTTAATGCAATTAAATAAGCTCTATCAGCCCCTTTTTCTTTTCAAATACAAGGACACATGCCAGCTACTAATATATACATGTAGCATCCGCATGCGGGCCCCCGCAGAAATCCAACACTGCTGGATCCGCATGCGGGACCCGCGCGGGTGCCCGCACGTATGGAAAGGCGACAGTGATAACACACTTGTTGGATTTCAACCGTGCGGGACCCGCGCGGGGGCCCGCATGTATGGAAAGGCACCCTTATACTTAATTGTAATATATGTGAAATATGCCACACAGACAATAAAAGGTATATATATATGTGTGTGTGTGTATGGGTGGGTGTGTTTGTTTATAAATAGGTTGTTCCTCCTTTGATTACCCTCACACGCCTGCAAATCATCCCCCAATCCTTGAAGATAAACTGACACCACTGATAATACATTTACGCCAGTCTTTCAAAAAATTGTCCAACTAGACAAACTTAATCGTGGCCGCAACTGGTTAACATGCTGAGGTTCCGTTTCCACCAACTCTCCTTGATAGTACACATGCATGTAGGTCTATTTTCTTTAGCCAATAATTGTTACATGACAACTTAAGCATTACAGGCAAGACAGATAAAAGTGTCGATAATTTGAATTAAAAAATAAATAATTTGTGTTGATTTCCCTGAAGACATGTAATTTGAAATTTGAGAAACTAGCCAAGCGGTCAAGGAGAGAAAGGATTAAACAAAAACGACATGAAAATTGACAACCTACGGTGAAAATTGATAACAGGCCGTGAAGTATAATTTTTTAAAGAGAGACGGTTATTGTCCCTCTCGGGATGTCTGTGATGTATTTTCAAATTAAACTGATTTAAAAGAAAAATCAGATTAAAAACGTGTGAAAAATGTGAGAACGGAACGCAGGTATCTTTTGATCTTCTGAAACTGCAATAAATGACGCCTTTCTGAAGTTATTTACAAACAGCGTGACTAATCACGAAGCGGAACCCAAATTGATTTATAAACGGATATTTTTAAAAACAACAAGTATATTGGCATGCTTATTTGTCATTGTGGATGCCAACTAGTTCGGCCAAACAATTAATCGGACTCCCCTCGTTAGGGTTTTGAGAGTTTTTAACCCTACGGTCTCACAAGGCTTAACTGGAAGCGGTTCGTTTTCAGTAGACACGACCTCTGGCGGAAGGGTGGTTCGGCTAGAGATTTACAGATAACGCAATGAAAAATGGTTTGATTAGAAACCTTCTTGACTGTACATTTTATATGGCATGATCCCTTTTTATTGACTCTAGCAACCGAAAAATAATATATCACCGGTACCAAAACAATGACAAAGATGCCGCGTTGTATATTTCTCAGGAAAGTTGGTTTATTCCAACAAAACCTGTGACCACCCGTCCCCCCCCCCCCCCCCCCGGCGAAGATATTCGGATAAAGGGCTGTCTATCTTATTCTTTAATTTTGTCCCGTTTTTGTCATCCTGAATACGCATACGCGTTTTCCAACGTGTCAACCCACCTTGTTTTGGTTTGGTTCCGGCGTTCCCTCCCGTTCCGCCTCCACCGCTAGTACTACACAGTTTGACTGGGTTGCCAGGACACCAGCATTTACAGTCCTTACCAACGAACGCGTCTATCCCGGGACATTTCGGAGGTGATCGGCAGTGGGCTGCGAACAATATATATATATATATATATATATATATATATATATATATATATATATATATATATATATATATAAACACATTCAAACAATAATGTTTTCTTTATTCTTGTAATGTAAATATGTACTCTGCATAATGATTTTACTGCGAAAGGAAGTGATTGTATTGAGTATCCAACAATATTTTTTTAAACAATTTTTTTTCAGGTGTTTTATTGGTTAGGCATCAATGGTTTTTTCATGCATTTGGCATCACCTGGATCAAGGTGACCGTATGTGAAACGAAAGTTACTCTTAAATGATGCCATCTTGTTACTCTGTGTGGAAATATTTATTCCTTGAAAGCAGGATCATCAGAACAAGAAATGAATATTTAAGCACCAAAGCAGGAATTCAACTGGTATTATCGGACTGTAAGGCCCTATAGGTGTAGCTGATTAGTTGTATCCGCCAAAACAAAGTTTTGCAGATACTATGGTTTTTACCGGGTTCCGCCGCCGCCGCGTCCGTTCCCGGAGAACTCCACTGAACCCCGGCATAGTTATTCGCTCGCCGATGTTGTTGTGCCTAACAAAGTCTGGTGGCGACACCTGCAGTCCTTATTGTACAGTATGAATTTGAATTTTTTTTTATAACAACCGATATCTCAGGAGTGGTCCAATGTATTTAGCTGAAATTTTGCATGTCCATAGATCTTGGACCTCTACATTTCGTTCTCCAGATTGGTTGCGCCATCTGCAATTGTTTTCGTGTTGCGTCCAACCGTAGGTTTGCTTTAGGTGAAAAGTGCTCCTCTCAGGAGTGGTTCAATGTATTGGTCTGAAAGTTGGCAGGTACATCCATCTTGGAAAGTTTTGTAACAGACCAGACAGGTAGAGCCACCAATCTCTTTTCATTAAATATATTAAAGCCCTTTTCCCAGGAGTGGTTTGCCGTATTGGCCTGAAATTGTGCATGTCCATAGATTTTGATACCCCCATCTTGTATTCAAGACTTATGACACTATTTGCCATTTGTTTTTGCGTGGCGTTCATCCGTCTGTTTGCTTTTGGTAAAAATCGCTCATATTTGAGGAGCAGTGGATGTATCAGCCTGAAAACGTGGCATGTAAATCTGTCTTGGATAACTTTGTTTTAGACCAGACAGGTGGCGCCAACTGCTGTTATTTTTTCATAGCATTCATCGACGCACTTTTTTTAATAGTGGATTGGTGTCCCGGCCTTGCATGGTGTATTTGGTGTATACCTCTGTTCATCTTTTATTGGTGAAAATTGAACATATAAGAGGAGTTTAATAAGTCTTTATTCAACACTGTCATTATATAGGGAAACATTGTTATTTGGAATATAGTCTCTTAAGTCTAATGTGAAATCTGTCACTAGGTGGCAGCACTTACAGTTACAGCCGTACATGAGGTTGGCCAGCTTGATGTCGTAGAAGGAGTGGCCCATGCGGTTACCAATCAGGTGTTGTTTACTCCGGTCCTTCGTCTTGATGGTGGGCTGCCCGTTGTGAGAGAAGGCCTGAGGAGGAAAAATGAATACATTTTTTAGCATCACAACAGTAGAAAAACAAATTTTTATATGTATTTATTATTTATTTTGATATGTGTATGCTCTTCCTTATATGTTATCGTCGCAAGCACGCATGGAATTTATAGCACTCAAATTCTGTTTTGGAAATTGTAATCTAATTCACTGTTTCTTATTGTCGGTTATTAATAGAAAAACGAGGTAATACTCAAACTATAAATATCTAACTCACACATTCTCTCTCTCTCTCTCTCTCTCTCTCTCTCTCTCTCTCTCTCTCTCTCTCTCTCGTACTTGAAAAGAGCAAGTGTCACCTATGCTTAAATTAACATGCTTACACTAGTGAGCAAAAAACCTGACCCCAAGGTCTTGAATTATATTTATAAAGTACAAATTCGTAAAATGTATTATCAGCTGGACCTGTAAAGCATCTTTTGAGAGCCAAGTCTCTGACTCGGTTCAGCAGAAACCTTGCTCAAGCGAGCCTCCTGGCCTGCTATATATATCGTGAATAAGCGCACGTGATGTGACCGTAACTTCCCTGTCTCGAATATCGCGAATTTGAAAACCTCGCGAAAGAAAAAACATTCATGATGCACGGTATATGATCTGTCTGATTCTGAATAAGATCAGACTTCGCCACACGGTTGCTCTAAAAATAGCAACATATTTGTTGTCCCCGACTCACGCCGTACATGATTGGTTCAACAGACCTTTTCCACGAGCATGCGCACTGCAGGCAACTGTCGTCTGCTGGGTTCGGGTCCTTTGAGTCAGCATGGCGGGTTTTGTTAAATGAAAGAAGATACATGCCACACACACAGACAGGGCCCATATCCCTATTGGTAAGCCAGGATTCGTCTGCCATCACCTTATGAGATATAGCAATTAGTTTCTTTTTCGTTACTATAAGTGACCGGAACTGTTAGTGTCAATCGTCGCCTATAGATGTCACTAGGGTAGTTGAAAAGGCCTATTGTTTGCTAAACTGATCAACAGACCTGGTTCATAGGGAGATGTGATGGAGTGAACCATACACTAACACCACTTACATACTGTCCGTAGTGCATGACGCTGGTGTAGTCGTACGGCACTCCATAACTCTTGATGACGTCCCACGTATACAGCTGGAAGTTGAACAGGGCGTCCCGCCGGATGTTACGTTTATAGATGGTCACGTGTCGGTCGCGGTCAGGTCGGGTCTGCTCGTGGTGAAACCCGATGGCGTGGCCCAACTCGTGAATAATCACGCCTTTCTGTGAAAGGAATCAAAGGAAAGTATGAAGTTCTCATCATTTCTTGGAACATTAAATTCCCCTTGCAAATTTCCCAAAGCTGAGCCACTAAAAATGTCTTATATTCATATTAATCCCAGTGATTTAGGCTTATTAATCGTATTTTAGCCCTGTTGAAACCAAATCCTTGTTTCTTTAAAGTACAACGTCATATTACATCTCAAAACTTTATTTATTTAGGATGTCGTAAAGATTTTTATCATTTCTGCATTGTGGGAACTGGTGACTTGTCTCGGTCTCTGTTCCGATAAATTTGTAGGAATTGACTCCCTGAAATAAGGGAGGTCGCCTATTCTAATTGTTATAGTCTTCAAACCAAATGAGCAAATATATCTTAATATCGACAAACCTATTTATCGCCTATAAGATTCAATACATTGTCAGGTGTTTACTTCTCACCTCTCTCTGGTCTATGAAAAATATGACGCATTTTTCCCCCGTGCGTTATCCGTGTTGTACCATGTATGATGACGAAATGCCCTACGTTTGTATTAATACATCAGGTCCCAACCTACTCTGAACCATTGGTGACAAGAAACCTGTCCCATACAAAAGTTTACCTTTCTGCAGCCACGAGCCAGGTCGACCGTCTGTGCACCATTCTGCATCCCTACATAAGATGCACACCTGTGTAACAATAACTGTTAATTAATGGTCAATGACAGAATACTCCAAGCATCGCTCAGGTTAACATCCTCATCGTATATATGATAATGAAATGTACGATATATGAGCGATTTTTGATGCATTTTCAGTGTATCTTTACGTATGATCGTGTATGAGAGAAAGACAAGGAAACAGAACGAAAAAATAAGGATGAACATAGGGAGGAATAGGGAGACAAACAGAGAATCAGGTTTTGCTTGTACCAGAGGCTACAGCGTGTGTGTACTTGATAGAGAGAAAGTGAGAAAGAAAGCCTCGGTCTTACTGAGAATCGCTGGGAGAATGTCTAGAAAATCATAAAAAAAATTAATGGCCGATTCGGGATTACTAGTATACAAAATGTCCCTATGTGTTTAATTGTTAATAGTTGTGATACCTTTCGTTTGGCATTCTAATTTTTTTGTACAATGCAAAGGCCTTTGAGCGATCATGCAATTCACTCAATGCAGAAAAACAATACAAAATTAGTTCTTTAATTAATAAAGATACTAAAGTGGAGCCTACCCTCCCCCGTTTTGTATGACGATCTTGTTCCTGTCCCAGGAGTTAGCTTTTCTGAACTTGAGACAGGTATACTTCTGCCAGTCAGAGAAGGCGGCATTCACCTGCTCCATGTCAGCCTGACCTGAAAATATACACACAATCAGACAAAGGTTTTTTTTACTGAAACAATAACATCACAACTTGTTAACATATACAAACATAAAACAGATACAATGTACTTATATAGGCGCTTTTAACACAATCATATATACATAAACATATAATGCTGAAAAACAAAACATGAAAGCAAATGCATAATAGACATAACATGGTTGAATTACGTATCTACTCGTGAGTGAAATTTTATTTTAAAGGGTGAGTTAATGACACACATAAATTCAATTATATATACAAACAATGCGTCGTCACTCGTCATGTGTGCCATATTCAATATTATGATGTATATATGTTACCGAGTACAGGTTCTTATGGGATTGTGTGTTTTTTTAATAAAGATACTCGCAGAGGTTTGGCACTGGTTATGTTTTAAAAAATACATAAAATTAAAATTTAAAAAAAAATTATATGTTATTAACTTTTGACCAAAATTTAATATACACTCACACTCATATATTTTTCATGGTGTTAAATTAATTCTGTACACAGATTTGTAACATATGTCACCGGAGTGTTATGCTCTAATAAAAATTGTGTGAATAACTGTAGAAGTCGTGTAAACATAAAATCGTTTAGTGTTTAGTGTAATAAATTCGTCCACGCCAGCGTGAACCCTTTTTGCTAGGTCAGGGCTTACACCACACCGATGTCGTTACCGATTTCTTTCGATGGGAAATCGGCTTAACACGGTAGCGTCATTAGGGAATCTACGGCCAGCGTTCTTGTCGTCAAGTAAGGCTTACCAGGCAAAAATAAATGCATATTGAGTGGTGTATTCAAGGCTAGGTAACGTGGGGGCCACATCAGAAATTCCCGGAAGTGCAGAAGATCGGGGAGACATTGGAACATTGTTGAACATGGATTAGGGGTGACACCGGGACACATCCGGGTGACACAGGGATGACATCGGAAGATACGGGCAGCACATCGGGGCATCAGCGAGTTGTGAACATAACATGGTGGAAAAACATATTTGATAATTACATAAAGCTCTGTTTGAGAGATATTTTATTTGGAGTAAAAAGTGAGGATGGAATGACATATTATATTCTGAACTTTTGTATTTTAGTAGGAAAAAGGTATATTTATGTGGAGAAGTTTAACAATAGAAATGTCTGTTTTACTGCTTATCTCCAAGACTTGAAATTCAAATTAGAGACATAACTATTTATTAATATGGAAAACAAGAATAATTAGACGCAGAGGGGTTTACGCTTGAAAACATTGTTCGAAAAACTATGATGTCATACTGCATACATATATGAAATTTATGAATAAAAGGTTATTAAAAAAGTTAAGAGTGAAAAGATATGGGTCATAGAGGCAAGCGAATGTTTACAGCATGGTCGCTCCTTATACGGCTGCTTGGGTTGTATGCTGCCCCATAGAGCTAAAAAAACAAGAAAAAACAAGACCGTAAAACCAGGAAGGAACGTGACAAGTTGGATGTTACTGACAACATCGGTAGTAATATAAGACTATAGACCAAACCTTTTTGTACTTTAAGATGGGGGAAAGGTTTAATCTGCTGCTGGTAACGTGTTTGTTTCCTATTGGTATAAATCTAACTAACTCCAGCCCACTGAATGACTCTACATCATTCAGCTAACGTTTACCCACTTGATACTGGAAAATACTGGGTTTCCAGATTTGACAGTGACTTATTTTCTTTTTAAGGTTTTTTTCTTATCAACATTTTATTTTCAATGTTTAAGGGCTAAAATATCTGGCCTGTCCCTTTACAAATTCCAGTTGCCCCCTTTCACCTTTTATTTTCTTTCTCCATGTCTGATGAGCGATGGAACCGGGGCTAGCTATGGGTTTGTAATTAATTTGGATGGTATATAATTATGTAAAAAAAAATGTTACAAGAGCTAAGACGGATCAAATTAGGCCGGATAACAAACACAAAATAATGCAAGAATCTGCCTGATAAAACGGAAAATCTGAATACATCCCAGCTTAATACGGCCCGTAATTTTACGGTCAACGGCCAACGGACAACACATACAAGTATTAGACAGGCCATCCCTGGTCCTAGTGTGTACTTACTGAAGGTGTTAGAGACGATATACGGGATTTCTTTGTTCGTCCATCTTTTCCTTAGTTCACGCAATGCGTTCCTCTTCTCGCGGCCTGTCCGGCCTGTACGATTCCTGCAACGAAATGTTAAACATAGTTTAAAAAAAAAATAGAGCTAGGATAGTTATACAAATAAAAACTTGGATGGTTCTCAGATCTTTCACAAGCTTATATCCCATAACTCAAGAAAATGTCCTAGTTTACAGGATATCCTTCAAACTGTCCATCAAACCTACCAAAAAAGAGGCTTTTTTTAAATTAAAAACTACAGTAATACCGTAAACTTCAACAATGTTTCTTTAGCATTCGGTTTAAAAAGAATGTATACTGACCTAGAATGAAATAAATTTTATTTTAGAAATTTATTAACCTCTTCATCGACAAACCTATGGCATAATCTGTTTCATGACAATAATAGTTTCATAATTTATAATCAATGTATAAGAGTACATGTTTATTAATTTTTTATGCATGTTCCATATATTTAAGAGCATATTTTTTCATATGAAGTTAGTATTTCCATAATACATGCACGCAGGTAAGTAAAGATGACAGCTTTTTGAGCGATGTTTCAATACTTCCCTACATATACTTATACTGTTATTACTGTTTCCTAAGGTTTATTAACTTAGCAACCACCGACCGATTGTTTGCCATGTCCTTGATATCTCTGCCTAGTGGCCAGAATGTGCTCACTGTTTTACTGGACCAGGGTTCTTTTTTAGGTATGCTGGCCATTAACTCATCAAAGCCTACTTTTTTGTCTCCGCAAATATGGCATGCGTTCGTTCCCGTTCGTATATGTTCGTGTGTGCGCGTTTAATCAGAAAATAATTCACGCAATCATGAACGGAATCTCATGACATTTTCAGGGTATTTCGGGAATAGGCCTTTGAACAATCGTTTAGATTTTGTTGTAATCCGTCACGTGATCCGGATTCAGGAACGCCATAAAAGAATATTCACAAATGTAGATTCACTTTTTTCATCAATCTGGGCCATTTTATAGGCATTTCGGGAATGGGCCAAGGAAGGATCAATTAGATTTTGGTGTTGATCCAGCTTCTTCTCCGGATTCTGAAGTATCATCAAGGAATAGTCACAGGTGTTCGGTCACTAATGCATGAATGAACCTGGGAATATGGGCCAAAAAATAAGTGAAAACACAGAAGGTCTCGCCTTACGATGTGGCCCGGCCACCTGTCCAGGTCACATTCGAGCGTCCAGCACCTCGGAGTGGTAGTGTCCACTGTTCTCAGAGAGCGTTTTCGAAACTTGTGATCCAATGGCAGAGGCATGTATCCATGGAAATGCACATTTCTAGTCATATATATACACTATGATGACAAAAAGGAGCGCTCGAATCAGAGTAAATCTAATTGATTACTCGAATGCAAAATCAGGGCTCCATTACTCGTTCAGGGCTGCATTTTGAAACATTAAAGCCGTTTATCAATTATGCCTATTAAAATAATTTGTTTCTTACATATATATATATATAAATTGTTAGGGCATTAAATTGTCAAATCTGATCTTCACATGTATTATCAGATAAAATATTGAGCCATTGTATCTCTTTGTATAAAGCATTGCATGAGTAATACTAGGAAAAAGATGTAACAACTGAAACATTTTAATTGTTATTTCTTATTTTAATGCCCAATCGTAGATTTTCGCCATGGCCAATAGAGTCCAAATCATTTGCCACCCTTTTCAGCTTTACTATAAAATGAGTTTAATATGATTAGTATTAATGAATAGTTGGTCAAGTTTGGTCGACTTAGTAATTGATTGATTGATGAATAAATCTAATTTTCGTTTTATTTAAAAGAGAACTCAGTTTAGTCAACTCACTTTAACGAGGGAACCATATAAACCGTAAAAGTCGGAACTGGTAATAAAAGATAAACATGATACAAATAAGAGATGGTACAATGCATGCTTCAATAAGAAACATTTGTAACAATGAACGCCTCTTAACAATGCAGAACATGTGCTTATTACCAAGGGAAATGAACCGTTGTTTTACTAATTTGAGTATACAGTAAAACAAATAAATTCATGTATGTGTATATTAATAGAATATGAATCAACGAGACTCCGAACACTTCACTGATTTTGAGGAAATTAAGATATTGCAGTAAAAAGAAAATTAAATAAAAAAATAAAGAAATTACATGATATTGTTCTGTGACCGGATATTCCTTATGGGAAAAATGTGCTATTTTATTATTCTCTGCACTAAATTATCAGCAGAGGTACAACTGATTGTCCTAGGCGGTGTTTCAAGATTTCCCCAGATGGAACAGAAACGATTGCATTTGTTTACAGAATGACCTATCATGACATTAATTAAAACTATCTATATTCTCCCCTATAACCTCTAAATTATGAATGTGAAAGCGTGATGATTCAATATTTTGTAACACATAAGCAAGGGTGGTATCGTGCATTGTCCCAGATGAGAACAGTCTACTCGTATACAAGTGCAGACCGTAGATTTACAGCAATCCGATTGAACACATATACGCGCATGATAATTTCTCTTTTTTAAATACATGTCTTATAATTACTACTTAAATTAGAAACACAGTGAATAACGCCTTTGCTTCTTGACATTACTTTTGAGTAAGCACTTAAAGGCACTTGCATAAAGTGTTAGGCCCGAGTTTGGCTGTACGTTTACAGTACCTTTACTCACCCTTCCGCAAACGGTCGTTTCTACTTAAAACGAACCTTTTCCAGGTGAGCACTGTATGTGTGTGTGTGTGGGGCGGGGGGGGGGGGGGGGTGGTGAAGTCCTTCCCACAAAAACACCTGTGTTTATGTTATTTCCCATAAAACAATAATTATCCAGTGTATTAAAACGGACTTCGTTATGCTCTACACAACATTTTACCTACGCCATCGGTGTATGTAGACTCCGATGCATTGTTTGCCGTAGTTTTCAGAGCCCAGAAACCCTAACCAACAGAGTCGCACTCTTGTGAGCCCGATTCTGCGCAGTGATAGTATGACTTACTTCCGCTGGATGTTTTCCCATTCTTGACGTGTAAACTTCATGTCCATCTCCACGAGGACCGTGTCGTCACTGTGAATAAAGTCCATGGCATGACCTGAAACATAAATAACATCCCAGTCAAACATCAGCGTAAAACTATTTGGTATTATGTGATTGGATCCGGATGTATTTTATACAAAAAAATCCGACCAAACCTTCTTCGTTTACTTTAGAAACGCCAAGCTTCGCTCAAATGACCTCTTTGAAAAATGAATGATTTCATATTTTAGATTTGTTAATTGAAAACTGTATTCTACTGAATCATTAGATGATGGTGTGGTCCAAAAAAAAGTTATCCCGCTTTAAAATTGTCAATACGTCTGCTTGCCACCAAACTCTCCGTAGATAGATTCTTGCCTGGATGTTTTCCCCGATGAAATTTTGTTTAACATCCCCACGTTCTTGCCGGTTTATTGGTTTATTTCTGTCAGTTTCATGAAACCTCTTATGGGTGCTGCCATTTTAGGTACATCTAAAACACGGAGATCATAGGTCGCACGTCCAAATTACGGATGAGCTGCCAGTAAATTCAAATACCAAGGCCAAAAAAGTTGGTTTCTCAGTCACTGCGTGGATCAACTTTGACCCCCAGATCAATCATTTTATTTTGATTTTCAGTAGAAATTTACCACTTTGAGCTCCAGCTGCTCGAAATGATGTTATAAAATTTCCTTGAAGTTTCCCTTTGTTATGCTGTGCTTTTATCTGCTAAGCGAAACATTCTCTCATTATCAGGCATGTTGTCCCTTGTCAAATGTATTTTTCTTATCGAAAACATAATAAAACAGCCACAAATTAGCCCACCGCACTGATTTCTGGAAAAAAGTGCCTGCAAAATCTTTTATCTTATCTTTCTGTTTTCATTTTTCCTTGCTGTAATACATGAAAGATGACCATAAGAAGAGCATTAGGTCAAAGTCATAAACCACCGCTAAAACCCGGTGGCACGAAAAAGACTGAGTGTATTCCATCCTCTTCCATTTGATCAAAACCAGAGACGCAGTTTCCAGCCTGAGCGCTCTGAGTAGTGGACTGCCGTGCGCTCCGTCATGCGTATTACTGTTTGTCTCTGTTATCTTTCGACATATAACTCTTAACATATGTGTCCACCGATCACTGTGAACCGTTCTCCACCCGGAAATAAAAAACAGCTGTACGACCTTCCTTGAGCTAAGAGATGTTCGGAGGGGTGATATCTTTGTGAACCCCTTTAGTGTTACAGACTATGTTTTTGTGAATATGTGTTTTTAATGTCATTTGTATTAGCCAGTACTGATGAAAACCCCACGTTTAGTCAGCGCGCGTGGGCGCGTGTGTGTTTGAGAGAGAGAGAGACATAGATAGAGACAGAAAGAGAAATGAAAAAGAAGGGGAGTGGAAATTAACGAGTAATGAAACAGCCGTCTGCCAGCGTAACTGTTCTCACAAGCGATGTGTTTAAAAAGGTATTATATTTACTGTGTACAAACATGTAGTGCGTTTAACAATATGTTTGCTTTTTTAACGCCCCATAGTCAACATGTGGGTAGTTAACATAATTAAATCATCTTTTTGTCAAACATAGAGAACAATTGACTCTGGGTGTTAAACGTTTGATCTTATAATTTTATATCCTGTACTTTTACCTTTTTGTGGACAATTAAAATTTTTACCGTGATTACAGTCAAATTTTCATGACTTACAGAACTTTTGTTTTCACAGGGTGCGCGTATACTTAAGAAATTACATTCACGAATGTATAATACTAACCAAAGATGTCCAACATTTTTGTCATATTGCCGGTTTAAGACATGTTCTGTATATATATATATATATATATATATATATATATAGCAAATCATTTGATCGCCGATAAGAGCTTCAAGACAGCTCTCTATTAAACCAGAGCATAGTACACTAATCCCGCTCTCATTTGAATCCATGACTGAGCAAAGTTGTTTTAAGGTTTTTTCAGCTAATGTCAAGGGAAACAACAGCTAGATTTTAAAGCATTAGACATTACACATTTTGTTATATATATTGGTTCATAGGTGTAAAATAACCAATATGAAGTAAAGACCTTATTACAGGATCGGACTGGAGGATTGGTTTGCACATAGCAACGATAAGTCTTCCAGGAAACAGACAGAAAGTCTCGCATCTGGCAGAAACATTGAAATTTAAAAAAGAGATCGCGTAAGACCTCAGTGGTGTATTTTATAGAGGAGAGCGACCCGAGACGCAGCAGGATATGGTGCCCGAGGTACACGCAGGGCCGGTGAGTGGTTAAACGAGAGGACATAAAGATTAATCACTTTAATTTGTCTTTGATAGAGAGAATCACGTACTCTCCAGGGGCTTCGTGATAATTATCATTTCTTCTGATGTTTCTATAATTGCTTCCACAAAATAAGAGTTACACATAATACTAATCACATTCCAACGTCCCCGGCCAGTAAAATCAATATGTTCTGTTTTGCTTTTAGAAACAGCCATCTGTCTTTTAGGATTTTACATGTGACATAACTCTTTTTACTTTAATGATCTTCCAAATATAGATTTCTAGGTGCGCACGCTTAATATGATTGAAAAGTATTATGCAGTATACAAGGAACAGGTGTCGCTCTTAACATATATTATAATACAGCACCAATGAAAATGGTTTGAAATATATCAAATCAAAACACGAATAAAACAACTTATAAGAGGTTATGACTTCTTTATATGTTTCATTCAGAACAAATATCTCAAAACATCTAAAGAATGACTCTACTGACTATGAGGTCACAATATAAAAAGGTCAAGGTGAAAGTCCCAACTTTTTCCAAAAACACCAATAGAACCAATATATGTAGGGTTGTGTCAATATATTGTGGTCCACCGGCAAGGCGTAACTCGTGCCAAAAGTATATCACTCAAGTCAGCACACGGGGATAAAAAAAACTCGATAAGTATAATACTTTAGAGTGCCATGCTCAGGAGCTGACCAAGAAAATAGGATTTAGGAGGTCCCGCATAGGAGGCTTAATGACAAAACCTGAAAAAAAAGGCCCCCGAGGTCCAGAAAACGGAGGTCTAGACCGCTCAAATTGGTACGAACTCTTAAACAAGTGACCCATGGGTCAAGACGCTCAGCTGACTGGGAAGAGATTTGCAAAAGGAAATTTTATCATCTGAATGGTATATACCCATTCAACTGAAGCATCAAACAGATTAAAGAATAAGCCAAGATTGTATCTGAATTTATATATCTCAAAATATGGGAAAAAATGCGTAAACTTTAAAAAAAATACAGGTGGTTCCACCAGTCTGCAGAAACTAATAAAAACACTTAATGGTCAACATCCATGCAAAGAATCATAGTGATTTCTGCATTAATTGTTCAGATACTTCAGCTTTTGAATCAAATTTTCCATTATTCTGAGGGATACTTCGGAGTCCTATAGCGTGAAGGATATGGGTAACAGAGACCTAATTTCAGATTTCCAAAGACACTCTCACTGGCCTCCTTGCATGACAAGAATGAAGATTCTAGGTCCAGTTGTTACAATTTGTGTCATGTTATCAGATGACAGCATCCTTAAAGGTCTCAAAAATAGAGAAAAAAATTCAAAAAAATTTAATAAAATATAGGTTGCACCATAAGTCTGAAGAAACTGATGAAACACTCCATAATCAATATGCATGTAAAGAATCATGGTGACCTCTGCATTAGTTGGTCAGATACTTCAGCTTTTGTATCAAATTGTCCATTATTCTGAGGGATACTTCGGAGTCCTATAGCTTGAAGGATATGGGAAACAGAGAACTAATTTAAGGTTTCCACAGACACTTTTCATGGGCCTCCTTGCATGACAAGAATGAAGATTCTAGGTCGAGTTGTTACAATTTGTACCCTGTTGACACATAACCACATCCTTAAAGGTCTTAAAAATAGAGAAAAAAAAATTGTAAAAATGTGTAACAAGCCCCATAGCTTGAAGAATATAGGTAACAGAGACATAATTCCAGGTTTCTAGGGAGTCTGCAGAAACTGATGAAACATCTCATGATCTCTTTGTATGAAATTTTTGACTATTCTGGGGGGTATTTTGGGGCCCTACAGCATGAAGGATATGGGTAACAGAGACCTAATTTCAGGTTTCCATGGAGACTTTTCATGGGTCTCCCAGTGTGTCAAGAATGAAGATTCTAGGTCCAGTTGTTATGATTTGTGCCCTGTTAACAGATGTTCATATCTTTAAAGGTCTCAAAAATAGTGAAAAAAATTTGTAAAAAATCTAAAAATACAGGTGGCGCCACCAATCTGCAGGAACTGATGAAACATCTCATGATAAATATGTATGCCAAAAATCATGACCATAAGTGATGTAGTTAATGAGATATTGAAGTTTTTGTATGAAATTTTTCACTATTCTGGGGGGTACTTTGGGGCCTCATAGCTCGAAGGATATGGGTAACAGAGACCGAATTTTTGGTTTCCATGGAGACTTTTCATGGGTCTCCCAGTGTGTCAAGAATGAAGATTCTAGGTCCAGTTGTTATGATTTGTGCCCTGTTAACAGATGACTGCATCTTTAAAGGTCTAAAAAATAGAGAAAAAAATCGTAAAAAATCGAAAAAATACAGATGGCGTCCGCAGTCTGCAGAAACTGATGAAACATCTCATGATTAATATGTATGCCAAAAATCATGACCATCAGTGATGTAGTTAATGAGATATTGAAGTTTTTGTATGAAATTTTTCACTATTCTGGGGGGTACTTTGGGGCCAAATAGCTCGAAGGATATGGGTAACAGAGACCTAATTTTTGGTTTCCATGGAGACTTTTCATAGGTCTCTCACAATATTAAGAATAAAGCTTCTAGATCCAGTCTTAAGGATTTGTGCCCTGTTAACAAATGTCCACATTTTTAAAGGTCTCAAAAATAGAGAAAAAAAATTCGTAAAAAATCGAAAAATATAGGTTGCGCCACCAGTCTGCAGAAACTGATGAAACATCGCATGATTAATATGTATGCCAAAAATCATGACCATCAGTGATGTAGTTAATGAGATATTGAAGTTTTTGTATGAAATTTTTCACTATTCTTGGGAGTACTTTGGGGCCCCATAGCTTGAAGGATATGGGTAATAGAGACCTAATTTCTAGTTTCCATGGAGACTTTTCATAGGTCTCTCAGAATGTCAGGAATGAAGATTCTAGGTCCAGTCTTATGATTAGTGCCCTGTTAACAGATGTCCACATTTTTAAAGGTCTCAAAAATAGAGAAAAAATTCGTAAAAAATCGAAAAATACAGGTGGCGCCACCAGTCTGCAGGAACTAATGGAACATCTCATGATCAATATGTATGCCAAAAATCATGACCATCAGTGATGTAGTTAATGAGATATTGAAGATTTTGTATGAATTTTTTTACTATTCTGGGGGGTACTTTGGGGCCCCATAGCTTGAAGGATATTGGTAACAGAGACCTGATTTCTGGTTTCCAAGGAGATTTTTCATGGACCTCTCAGAGTGTCAAGTAACAAGATTCTAGGTCCAGCGGTTACGATTTGTGCCAGGTTAACGGACAGACGGACGGACAGACGGACGGCACGACGGACGGACGACGGACAAAGAGTGATCGCTATAGCTCAGATGACTTACAGTCAGCTGAGCTAAAAACTGATGAAACACTCCATGATCAATATCCATGCAAACAATTATGGTGATCTCTGCATTAGTTGTTCAGATACTTCAGCTTATGTATTAAATGTTCCATTATTCCGAGCTGTACTTTGGAGTGCCATAGCTCTAAGGATATGGGTAACAGAGACCTAATTTCAGGTGTCCATGGAGACTTTTCATGGGTCTCCCTGTGTGTCAAGAATAAAGATTCTAGGTCAAGTCATTACAATTTGTACCTTGTTGACAGATAACTACATCCTTAAAAGTCTCACAAATAGAGAAAAAAAATTGTAAAAATTTGAAAAAATACAGGTGGCGCCACCAGTCTGCAGGAAATGATGGAACACCTCTTGATCAATATGTATGCCAAAAATCATGACCATCTGTATTGTAGTTATTGAGATGTTGCAGTTTTTTTTAAATCAAATTTTCCATTATTCTGGGGGTAATTGGGAGCCCCACAGCTCAAATGATATGGGTAACGGAGACCTTATTTCAGGTTTCCATGGAGGCTTTTCATAGGTCTCTCACTGTGTCAAGAATGAAGATTCTAGGTCCAGTCTTAATGATTTGTGCCCTGTTAACAGATGTCAACATTTTTAAAGACGTCAAAAACAGAGAAAACAATACGTAAAGAATCGAAAAATACAGGTGGCGCAACCAGTCTGCAGAAACTGATGAAACATCTCATGATCAATATGTATGCCAAAAATCATGACCATCAGTGATGTAGTTAATGAGATATTGAAGTTTTTGTATGAAATTTTTCACTATTCTTGGGGGTACTTTGGGGCCCAATAGCTCAAAGGATTTGGGTAACAGAGACCTAATTTCTGGTTTCCATGGAGACTTTTCGTAGGTCTCTCACTGTGTCAAGAATGAAGATTCTAGGTCCAGTCTTAACGATTTGTGCCCTGTTAACAGTTGTTCACATTTTTAAAGGTCTCAAAAATAGAGAAAAAAATTCGTAAAAAATCTAAAAATACAGGTGGCGCCACCAATCTGCAGGAACTGATGAAACATCTCATGATAAATATGTATGCCAAAAATCATGACCATCAGTGATGTAGTAAATGAGATATTAAAGTTTTTGTATGAAAATTTTGACTATTCTGGGGGGTACTTTGGGGCCCAATAGCTCGAAGGATATGGGTAACAGAGACCTAATTTTTGGTTTCCAAGGAGATTTTTCATTGACCTCTCAGAATGTAAAGTTACAAGATTCTAAGTCCAGCGGTTACGATTTGTGCCAGGTTAACGGACAGACGGACAGACAGACGGATAGACGGACGACGGACAAAGAGTGATCGCTATAGCTCAGCATGACTGAAAGTCAGCTGAGCTAAAAAGGGAGGGCGGACATACTGGACTCCCCTCCCTATGGATCCGCTTCTCCATGCATTTTGCCTCATTTATCGCCCCCTCCTCACGCCATGAATATCGCCTCCTTTAGGAACAAAGATAATTTTCCAAAAGAGGAACGTCTGTGTCCGCGAGCTAAGCCACAGGCACCATACTGGTGTCAACGAAAATTATAATTAAATGTCTTCATCGGAGGCCCGCCCTCCTCTCCCAGACGATCGTTTGAAGTGAGTAAAATTGTCATTATTCCGGTAGTTGGATTTTGCCCAGAGTAAGAAAAGGCTGCTGCTCAAAGCAAACTGTGTCAGACTGGCTCAATCACGTGGCCCCCTGGAAAAAGCACGTGGCCCAGGATAGAGCCCAGATTTAGACTTGTCGCTCTGTTAAGCATGATTTGTGAAACCACATACACCTTTATAAGATACATTCTGCGTCTTTTTTCATTGGAATACTCTCAAAACATTCTTGTTTGTTTTGCTCAATAATTATATTTCTTAAATGTGCTTGTTTCTTTGCAATATTTGTCAAACATACTGTGTTCATTTGATTTAATAAAAACAAGCGACTGCATGAAATGCGTGAAAACAGCATGATAACACATTTTTGTTACCGGCTTTTGTGGCTTATGGGAGATCGTTAGTTCGAATCTTAGCCGAGGTGAAGGGATTTTTCACCCAGGATGAGCGCTCTGCAGGCTTAATGGAAAGACGGTGCCCAACGGCCGTGTTTCACTCTCAAACGAGTGCTCCTTTCGGGGTTTCCTCGGTGATATGACCCAGCAATAGGGACTATTACGCACCCAGGGCCAGCAGGTACAGTATTCACCGGGCCTGGTTGACGCCAGGATATAAAAAGAGAGGAGGCGTATGATACTGCTCTGTCACGGGGTCTGAAACCGGAATCAATTCTGCAGATGTACATATACGTAGTTCAGTTAGCATTAAAATGGAGGCGGTTTCCTCCATAAAAAAATAGAAAAAAACTCTTATTTGTTTCAAAATAATATTTTTCTGCTGTATTATTTTAAACAGTTCAAGATGATTATGGTAATATTCATATTTCATTCATTAAGGGCAGGTAAGTGCAAAGAAAACATGCTCAATCAGATATAGTAATGTTGATGTATTGCCTCCGCTAGGAGGGTATGCCTTCATCCCCGTTCGTGTGTGTTTGTTTGTGTCCGCGTGACAGTTCACATCATTACTCACGCAAACATGTACGGAATCTCAAGATATTTTTTGGGCCTTTCGGAGATGGGCCGATGGACAATTGATTAGATTATGGTGGGGATCTAGCACATGACCCGGGTTCAGGAACGTCATCAAGGAATAATCATAATTACAAATGCACAGTCACTAATACACGAATAAACCTGGTATTATGGGCTGATTCAGTGAATGCAAACACGGTTTTGGGAGCATCCCACAAAAGGCACCCCCACATGGCGAAGGCTTGCATTCCTTTGCATGCAGACTTCTAGTTTGTTTAAATATACATGAATCTAGCAAAATAAGAAAAAATAAAACGCAAAGGTAAAGGAGTACTGGACTGGAGTGTTTCATATTTTCTGCATTTATTATCTCGTGCCCTCGCCTATGGTCAAGGAGCCGTCATTGGTATTCAACTGACAGTTGAATTCCCAATTTAAGTATACTAATTCGAAGAGATTGTCTCACAGCTGAACATAAGATGTAAAACAAAAATATTAAATGCAATTATTTTAGCGACAAGATACGCCCTACGCCGTTCTGTATTTCCCATGATATAACAAAGCAGTTGGCTTGTCTTTCAGGTCCATGCATCAATGTACATAATACATACAACAATTACCATTATGAGTTGACTTAAGCATTAGATAAACAAATTACGGCTGCACGTTGGATGACTGGACCAACAGAGCTTTTATTACTGCTATGCAATATTTTTTATTACTTGAGAATTTTTCGGTAGTAGTTGAACAAATAATCCTTAATCAATGCCGGAGTTTTTTGTTGCTGTTTAAATAAAATTGTGAATAAAGCAAACCTCAAACTCCCAAGGGGAAATTTTCGCTCTGAATCTAATGACAGTTTCGTCAAATTATCCGCAAGTGTGGGGGCGGAAACTCGCGTGGGAGGGTAATAAGTTATTATAACTTTGATATAAATATATATAAATATATATATATATACCTGATATATGTAAATATGCCTGTTATTATATGCGTAACATTTCAAATATATTACAATTAAAGTTAAGGTTATTAAAAATAAGGTATTAAAGTTTCTAGTGTAGGTTAATTCAAAACCAGGTTTAGATATATGTGTTCATAGTGAACTCCGCAATGGATCTTTAGTCTATAATTTTTATTATTTATATATATTTAATTTCAATATATAAATATTATTCTCTGAAAATGGGGGGGGGGGGGGTTGATTGCATTAGCCATCCCCCCCCCCCCTTTGCTAAAAGTGTTGGGATATATACCCCCTTCCCCCTCTATTGACGCCCACTTATAGCGAGTTTAAACACAAGATGATTTCGAGAGACGGTACCGTTCTGTGACAGTGTATAATTGGATTCAGGAAACGAGGCATTCTATCTTGTATGGAGGCACTTAAGGCACATGAAATAATTCGTTTAACCGTTACACGCTGGCAGCCAACCAACCGATTTACTAAGTGCAACTGACCATTTGTGTAAGTGCACCCATTTTATGCAGCATGAATAAATGAGATCCATTTATATCTTAGGTGCAAACCCATTAACTCCATTCACGAGTCAAATGTGCCATTTCCTTAAGGGTTTTAATCGGTATAGAGCAGAAAACCGCTGCACCTTGAAAAGTTGCAGGAGAGATGTAGTTGTATTTAATCTTATTTGAATTTTTATCGCTTTATTTTTAATCCCTGCCTTTATTTCTTAATTAAAAGTGATATAATCATATACAGATGATTCAAAGGGGTACTTTTAAGTTGAGAGTAATCCCTGCGATTATATCGGGTGATCAGACATGCGAACATGCGGTCTGGAAATCGTGTCTGACTCTTTACGTTTTGTGCCTCATGCACACGGTGACGTCATCGTTTGCACTTAACGTCTGCTGTTATATGACACTCGAATACACCTTTGCGCAGAGACTATATTATTTTAGACAGCCACTTGTACATTTTAGTTTTCATATCAAATTGATTATATACTTATTTTACCCCGAAAAGGAGTGTGTGCAGATTGTGGTATATTTGCTCCCGACATCAACATTTTTAAAGATGTAACATAATGTTAATTTATTGGTGGAAAAAGGTTAACAGCTAGGTATATAATAAATTAGCCATGACATTCAGGCCTTTTCTAAATAAACTGACAGCGGTCTGCGAGTCATAATACAAGTCATAAAAGAACACCCAATCCAAGGGTCGGATCAAAATATTTGCTGTGTGGTATAGTTATTTGACGTCAGAGGCTTATATAGTCGTGTTTTATTTGCTAAATAATGAAGAAAACCAACACAATCTGTGGTAGTTACCCTGCCGGCGAGGACTGAACTTTGAAGCAATTTCGGCTACCGCAGTTTTCGCTGTCAAGCCGTCATGACGGACGGGGAGAGACAAACTTTCCGACTAAAACAAGCCCCGTTATCAATAACTGCTGCATGAATACACGAACGTCAACCGTGAATGTAATATTATTTTTCCCAATAGAAAAACGTCCCTTTTTGTCTTACCTAAAGAAATTGACAGTTCACTAAGCAGATGAAAGTGAAAAAGTCCTGTTAGAAATGGCGTGCACATCTATTTATACTAGAATTGATCCGAACCCTATAGCTTGTACTGCCACCTCAACGTCTTCAATTAATTAAAATCGACGTTTAGGTGGCAGTCTTCAGCTGATAGTAAATGTTGTTATGTCTGAACATCTATCCATTTTTCCCGGCCGTCGTCCATATAATTTTAATTCGTTTATTTTATTTCTGTATCAGAAAGGTAAAAAATAGCATGAAAACTTCTTTAAATTTAGAAGATCATCTTCAAGGTTTCCTGAATCGGAATCTTCCTAGTCATAATGAACGACATGGAGACACCTTGCTAGGGAACCGTAGGCGGCTTTATCAACATATAGCCGGGTCCTCCATTCGAAACCAGTGGTGTACGAGTGCTATTAAATCAGGCTTGGCTGGCCCAGGGTAACACTTGGGGGGCATACAAAGAGTGCAGTCAGAAAAGGAACTTAAGAGGATTGGGTATAATTAAAAAACATACATACAAAAACACACACAACTTATATATAACTCAAATGACATATTCAAATTATTTCCTGTTCGGAGTGAAGGTTGTGGTGAGCTAAAGAGAACTGAAGGGGATAGGGTAGTCCAAAAAACACACATACACAAACACTCAACTTATATATAATTCAACTGACACATTCAAATTATTATACATTGGGAGTGAAGGTAGTTGGGAGCTTTTGCCATGAGATGTTATCCACTTATTCAAGGTTTAAATGTAATGGTGCCATAAATAATTTAACCTGAACCATGCCTTCCAAGATCCCTCGGCGCAGACATCGAGCGTGACGGGCACTCAAAGTGGAATAATACATGGCGGCACCGACTCTGGGAGAATGTACAATTATCGACAATTAGCTGCCGTTGAAAGCCGATCGTTGTATGTCAATTGTGATTATTCTGATAATACAGTGGATTTTCAAGAGGTCAGTTAGGGGAATAGTCAATGGCAAATAGCCTTCATTTAGACTTACAGGTCTTAACTGCAGTATGGGGTAGAAGGATTCGTTAATCAGGTCATCGTGGTTTGAAATCACTGAATTATTTATGACTGTTGATGGGTATATTGTCTGGGAAAGACGGATCTACGTTACACGGCCGTCAGAAGTGAATGAATTATACCTGTATGGCATATCCTTGTATGTAACCAGCATTGCTACATTTATATATATATATATATATATATATATATATATATATATATTTAATAATTAATGGTATAGCCATGTTAGTCTGAATAGTCGAAGTGTAGGTAAAGAGTAAAGCTAAGATTCATTATGTACGGAATGCGGAATGCGAAATGGGGAATGCGTGTTGAGAAATTCCATATGTACTAGCATATTACCCCTGGATACCATGCGGAACCGGTAAAAACCGCTACATGCAGCGATTCGTTTTGCCGGATACGCATTCCGCATATACCAGTTCCGCCTATTAGGAATCGCACCTTATTTATTAGGTCGGCGATTTTATAGGATGCTGCATTTCGCATTCCGTACATATAAATCCTAGCTAAAGAGTAACGCCTTTTAGATTGACCGACGTATTTATTAATCTCCGGCATGCGGAATGCGTATCCGGGAAAACCAGTCGCTAAATGTAACAATTTTTGCCGGTTCCGCATGGTAACCAGGGGCAACACATATCAAAAATACATGCCGGTACATGTATCATTGGCGGCGAAACCAAATTTTCATTGGGGGCCCAATAGTAGACCAGTTTATACATATATATACGTGTATATATGTATATATATATATAAATATATATATACATATATATATATATATATATATATATATATATATATATATATACATATATATATATGGGCCGTAGCCTGACCCTTTCAGCCGGGTGGGGGGGGGGGGAGGGATGGCAGTAAGCAGAAACAAGTTCAAGGGGAAAGTCCCCAATAGGGGAGGGTGTGGGAGGGCCGGGTGTCCCCCTCCCACGGTGTGGAAAATTAAAAAAAACTGTATGTATACTACTGCATTCTGGTGCATTTTTGCTGTCATTTATTGGTCAATGCTTAATTAGTGAAACAGTACCTCCTTGTAAAGAGATGTTATTTGTCTGGCAATGGATGCATTTTCATACAGAATATCAACTTTGCAATATTCTTTTTGCACCTAAATCCGGAGGCTGCGGCCCTGATTATATGGTATACTCCAAGAACTGAGGGTGCGAAGCGCCCGAGAGGAGGGGGATATATATATATGTAACAGTGCAAATAATCAATAATAAAATAGTGTATGTTTTTATATCCATCATTTTGTTAGGGGGCTAAGCCCCCTCAAGAATTTCTTGGGGGGGGGGGGGGGGGTCCGGCCACCCTGTGCCTCCTCGGTTTCGCCGCCTATATGTGTATCTCAACAAGCATTCCGCATTCCGTACATAAATAATCTTAGCTGAATTCTTTGTCAAGCTTATGCACAGGCACAGGCTTCTCCGTCCTTATACATACATTCTTATGGATACGTTTTGACAGATTCTTTTACGGTTTAGCGATAATTAATAGTAATAGCAATAAATAATAGTAATAATAATAATTGTAATAAATTATTTTATAAATCGTGAAATCCATCAGAAATGGTGACTTAAAACGCTGTGCTTGGCTGAAAGCTGACAAACTGAATAATATTAGTTTAATTAGCAATAAATAAAAAAAATAAATTTAAAACGGATTTTCAAGAAAACCTAAAATACATCGCTGACGTCCACATAAGGCATTCCTGTCTTCATGCTCGTTACAATATAAAGTTCCCACGCTGAGAGTATGAGCACAGAAACAATAATAATAACATAGGATGTAAGTGGTTGAAAACTTGATATATACTACTGACAATACCGCAGTACAGGAGGCAACTATATATCATCAGCACACGCACACGGATATGTATGTGTGTTTGTATGCAAAGCTGAACTTTGGCCAGTCATTGTCAAGAATATGTTTACATAACGAAATAGCAGCCTCAACAACCCCAGAACACTGTCAAATACATATGTTATTGTGTTAGTCTGTCTGCGCAATTAACAAAAAGATTGGTCACAGAATAGGATACAGTTAAACTCGTTTCACGAGCACCCAGGTAGTTTTGCTTAGTTCTTGGAGTAATATATTTTGACCGGAGGTATTTAAAGTGACTTTGCTATATTGATGAACACCTTATATTTTCCGGCGTAGTATAAGCTAAGGTAGACAAGATATACACTGGGATGTTATAAATATTTATGAGCATGCACACAGGCTGGGGCTGTATCTAAGAAAATTTATGAGAAAAAAACCAAAAAAGTAAATTAGTACGACAGATTCTGTCCACTAAAGTTTGGTGAGTTATTGCACAACAAGTGGTTTGGAGTCAGTTATCTACTTTCAAGTTAGTAGAAGAATGAGTTAGTGAAATTTTTGCTGCAACTGTATCCTTGATTGCAGCCTTGAGTTGTATGCAGATTGGAAAGTTATACAATTGTTTTTACCAGTTGAATACGTTTGCGATACTGGTCCTAGTTTGCAGAGATAAGTCGGAGTTCAGTTGTTGTCTTACATATAAAAGTCTAACATTTGACCAATGATTATTATTATGTGACAGCACATGATTATGTGATTAACACTTAGACAGGGAAGAGTACTAGAGCTGCATTTTATAACTGATCTTATTGTAACACGTGTTGAGTTTTTTGTGTGTGTTTATATTGTGGTGTATTGTGCTCTGTGTGTGTATGCTGTCTGCATGAGACCATACTATACTCTCCAGATGGCAAATGAACTCCAAGAGGAATGTTGAAAGCTTAAACCTTAATTATGTATTAACTCTATTATTGTTGGCGTACGTGTATATGTATGAAGTACATGTGTGTATGTGTGTGTGTGTGTGTGTGTGTGTGTGTGTGTGCGCGCGACTTACTTGATTCAGCAGAGGAGCTGATGATTTGGTCAATTGTCTGAGAAGATGTGAATTGGAAGACCTTGGGATAAAAACAATAAATATAATCATGTGCTTGCTGATCTCTTACAAACAAAAGTGGCCATTACACATATATAGACGGACATGCAGGGAGTCTGGTGAGAATGCACACACACACACACATTCAGAATAAACACAGAAAGTGCAAAAAAATCCTAAGTCTGTTGGGGATTTCAAAAACCATTAACATCTCATTAACAAGTCATTTAGCATATCATTGTTATCATAAGATTTAAAAACGATGAAACCTGGAATTATTAGATCAATGGTCTTCTTTTCACTTATATTAATCTTAGATGCAATGGTTTACTGTAAAATGATCATTTTCGTCCAGAATTATATAGCATTTGCTTAACTCAATCAAATGACTTCAGCAGTAATTTTGGCAAACATGCATATATTTGATTTCCACGTATTCTGTGGATGGGGTTCCTAATCATACTTAGTAAGATATAGTCAAAATGACTGAGGGTTCAATAGAAAAAGGGTTCAAAACATACACGCAAATGTATGAATTCATTCAAACTAAAAACATCTGCATGTATTTAAAAGAAACAGCATCAGGAATTAAATATTTACTTCACAAAAAGCTATTTTTGCAAGCGAATTAAACCTTAAGCAAATTTTGTAATAATTACATATTAAACTATGGCAATCTTCGGAGATTACTGTGGTGTTATGGAAACGATTTATTAGGTTGTACTTTGCAGACAATATAAATGGGAATCCTCTCAGTATCAGTATATATATATATATATATATATATATATATATATATATATATATATATATATTATTATTATTATTATTATTATTATTATTATGATTATTATTATTATAAGCTATCCACATAGCATCTCTTTCTTAATCGCTTACCATATAACTGCATAAATCTAAATAAGATTTGCATAATTCTAAGTATTAAAAATTGAATAGAATAAAATTACAATCTAAACAGAGACTTTTCTTGCATTGATACAAATGATTCAGAACACTTACCCCCGCCAAGGCTAAGACTGAGAGCCGTAACATGTTGTTTTGGCTGCTTGTCTGACAGTGTATATGACAGCACTGGAAGATACATGCAGCTGTAGCATCTTATATATACATACTGCCCTGTTTGATGTTTGACTGACAGCCCCTGTAAGGGTGACATCCGACTCCCTACTGTGGTACGCAAACATCCGCCCTCTGTCACGTGAGTTGTAAGTGACATATGTAGTTGTTTAATAACCGGGATGAGTAAGGATGAATAACGTGCACTCATATTATTCTTTTAGTCAGAGGCCAGTCAACACTCGGGTATTTCCCTGCAATAAATATTTGCTCCTTTATTCCCATATAACGTGACATGCAAAGTTTCAATATTTCAAATGGAGATCATAATCAATTTGATATACCACTGCATATAGGACCTCTGTCTTTTGTCTTTTGCAGATTTTGTTTCGATATCTGTTTTGGATATTTTTTTTTTGGTATTCAGCATCTTCTTGAATATATAAAATAAGATATTCATAAACTTTCAGATGATAAAATTTCATGAATTTCTATGACTTTTTTAGTGATGAACCTCAATTAATCACAACTGACACATTGCTTTTATGTACTATATGATAAGAAAAAATGTATGACGATTATTACAACTATTTACTTTTAGATATTTTTCAAAGCTGAAATCCATAAGCGTGGTTTGGTTGAGATGTGTTTTTATGTGAAGAAGCCTACAGGGTGGTATATATGATGCCAGCGTATCCTGAAGGCATCTTTGTTAATTAATGTCAAATAATACGATGATATGAGGGAATGGAAGAAAATATATAAGACAATCTGATGTCATGATTTTTTAAAAACTGGCCTTTCATCTCTCTAATTAAATGACTTTTCAGGAATTAAGGGGGGCACCGTGGATTTCAAATCAAAGTTACATAGAATTAAGTCTTAAAAAAGGAAGAATTTATTTAATAGACGTTTTAGATAAGGTTTACTTAAAACTTAATTTTTTGTATTTCTGTCTTATAATGCACAGGTTGTCACAAGAAGATAAACAGTCGGCGATGTGCGCATCAGCATGGCACATTTGATATATGAATAGTCATAGAAGGTATTTGCATGACATATGTGGTCTAGGAATAGACGGATGACCATATTTGGAGATGTATATACATGATACACGTAGTGAATCAACATGCATCTGACCATGAGCGTGCACAATCATCTGTGTGCGGGAACTGACGACTTGTAGTGGGAGACTAGATGACAGTCCCGGGAAACCGAACACCCGTCCTTATGTGTCACAGTCGTCAATAAATCTCAGCGTCCTCTTGTATACAGCCAGATATTAGCGCTAATCACTTGTACCTACACGAACCACAAAAATTATAAATGATAAAAAGATAGCTTGAGATAGCCTCTTAATAGTACACATTTCAGGATTCTGTGTATAAAAAGTTTCCTTTTTACATAAGGCGCATGCGTGTGCGTGCGGGTGTGGAGAGGACGAGGAATGGAGACAGAACGAGAAATCTGCATATCAGGGGATACATGCCTCCGCCATAGGAGCACAAGTTTCAAAACGCTCTGCGAACACACACTTGGGTGCTGGGTGGCGACCGTGACCTGAACAGGTGGCAGGACTGAAATAAGTGCGCGGTGCCTGAGGCTAGTTCTTCTGTGCATTCACTGGTTCATTTGCCCATATTCCCAGATTCATGCTTGCATAAATGACCGTACATTTTTGAATGTTCTTTGCGGAAGCTCCAGAGTCTGTCTAAGATGCTGGATACATGGTGTGCACAATCACAGTCGTATACCACATCGTAGGGCTGTTTTTCTTGATCAATAATACAGTTCAATTGACACTTGATCTTCCTGTAGTTATATGAGATGTAATATATAATTATTAATTTAACAGGGTTCGGAACTTCTTCCTTTCTCTGTGACACTTATTTCATTTTAGGTACCAATAAATCACCGAGTAGAAAATCAAATTTGGTGGGACGCATCTTTGATCATATGGTCCATCAAGCCAACTTGAAAGTTTTCTAATGTTAAAAGATTTTGTTTATGATTGCGATGAGGCAATTAATAGAACATCTCAGGAACGGACTCGGGCGAAACCTGAGATTGTAATCAAAGTAAAAAGCCGGTCATATGGGTGGCTAGTTCCATTGTTCACGCGGCCGTCTCAGGTTTCAGCATCAAAGAATAGGGAGGCTGTTAAAAGAGAGGAAATTTGTCACTGCTTTGAAGAGGTCAGCTGCGTTCATGTATATATTTCAGGATGTTCATGAACTTGCGGATAATGTCCGGAAGTCAGCTGTTATTAATATTTCCAGAAGGACAGTTGAGCTCTCTGTTTCGGAAGTTCCGATTTCGATGCGGTTAGCCGTCTTTGTTTTAAAATTTGTGTCTGCTGATAATTGCACAAACTGTGTAGCTATACGTATATCTCCGTGTTATTTGTATTTGACGATAAAGATGAAGATATTTTTAATCAGCTACATTTATCTTTTCGACGCACACAACAGAAAATGCAGCACATTGCACGAAAAGGGAAAATGGTTGGCCTGTCATGCGGAGCTTGTGTATACATCCTGGTACAGCAGCTTATGAAGTAGAGATGAATGGACAAAAATAAAATTGCTACATCCAGCAGTTTGCTAACCCTCTTTCTTAATGACTCGTGATTTATAATAAAATAAGGTATTGATTATGTTTAGTCCTCATGCTCAAGGGCACGATTTGTATTATGATGTAAACTTTATTTTCATTATTGCTACAGTTAACCAGAGTCATATCGTCTTTTATGTAACTTTTTAAATATTTCTTTTTTGCTCGAAACAGCATGAAAAGAGATGATAACCAAGACGCTGTGATGTACTCATACATTTTTTTCTAATTTTCGCTCAAGTTTTTTTTTGTCTGGTTTATAAAAAGAAATTGTACACCGTTGAATGGGGAAACAACTACTCCCACCACCCCCGTCGGTCCCCGATGAAGGTCCCCCCTCCCCAATACATTCACACACGGTTTCTTCCCTCCACTTTCATGTTGCTTCCTACGCCTTTACAGCATGCCGAACTGACGTCACACCTCCTGGGATCTGATCATACGGTAAGATTGCCTCATGGGATTTGTCTCGTAAGATATCTAACACAGGACATCAATTTCGTCCAGTGAATCATACTTAAAGGACGATTTACAGTGTCGTACGTAAATAGATCGGTGGTAAGACAAGATCAAAGCGACCCGCTCCCCGGCCCAGGCCACCCCAACACTGACCTGGTTCAGCGAGGCCAAAACACTTAAAAGTTATAGTACATTTAATGGCGGCAGCTCTCTGTTCTGTAAAGTCATGAAGAAATCTCGCGAGACTATAATCCTGTGACGTGAACTGTAAATTTCACAGGGAAAAAGCATATGAAAATAATTTCACCTTATATCACACAGTATGAAATGGGGGTTTCGTTGTTGACGATGCATTACATTTTTTGCTCAAGTTAAGCGTGTTGTCTATGAAATTTATTGTGCATCAGCCAGTAGCGCATCTGCTTCTCATTTGCTGCGTGACTGCCCTTTTAGACGGACCGGGTCAGATGTAGGCAGATAATAGGATACTCACTTCAGCGAATATTACAGTAATTCCCGTCAGTACAATCTCCCTTTCACGCTTTCTCTGACAGGCGTGGTAATAACACATCCCATTATCGTTCTATATATACACCATCCGAGATAATCAGTATAATATAGGAGCTAGATTGAATAAATGTATACATAAGGGTCGTAAGTATCATACAGCATTATCAGAAATGTAATGTATAGCCTGACTGGATACATTTTTTACAAATATATGCTATACTCTTTGAATTGGAGGTATTTATTCAATGACTTGGTGTTTATTAATATAAAACATCACTGGAGTGCCAGTGTTATTGACTAAACGCAAAAACTAGTAATTATTTAAATATAACGTCGTTTAATAATTATGTTATAAAATGCATCAGCTCTTACGATGCAAGTCACTTTGAAGTGGCGTGCTGTAAGCCTAACTATATCATTACCTTGTTATGTCAGGATACATAACGCACTGTAAAACTAGGAACCTTGGGGGTCCCGACGCTTAGCTTAATTTATTAATAAGGATATTCTTTTAAGAAATATTTTAGAAAGACGGTCCTGTGACCTTATCCAATGACCTTGTGACCTACAAAAAATCTGATAACTCATTATCCTTGAACTTGCAGCATTTAGATTATTGTAACAATTTTTTTTTAAATTGGGTCTAATGACCTTGACCTCTGATTGATAACCTCAAAATCTACAGATTTCTTCAACTTTAGGCAAGTAAGCCATTGGTTAAAGATGGATGTTTGGGATTAAAAGTCTGATTTACATTGCATCCACACTCATTTTAAAGATGTGGCTCCTGTGACCTTCACCTTGGACCTCTGGACCCTTAAAATCAAAATGTTACTAACTTAAATGGTGGGTCATTACTAAATCAAGTTTGAAGCCAATCTGTCTAGCCACAGCAAAATTATCATCCAAAAACGAATTTGTAAATGGATGGGCCCTGTGACCTTGACCTTTGACCCTATGACCCCAAATCGAAAAGAATCTTCCCGTAGTATCATATGAGTAATATCTTGAAGATGGAAGGTTTGTGAAGAAAAGTTTGGCTTGAATTGAAATTTATACACATTCCTTTTACAGAAATGGGTCCTGTTACCTTGACCTTTGTCCTTTGACAATTGGCAAACAGCAATACTGCTATGTAAATGCCTCTCGCATCAGCAGTGTACAGTACAATATGCAACATAATATACATTTAAATGATGATGTAAATGAACAAGCTTTGTAGTTCACAGTCTCTTATTGATAAATTAAATCATTAAACTTAAAATCTCTTAGTGGATACAATATATTAATGTACAAAGATGAAAACATTTCAGGATTCATGGTTTAAAATATTCTATCTTTAACAAACTATTTTATTAATACTGATTACTTGCATAATAACTTTATGACAGTCTAAAATATCTTACCAGAAAGGTTTGTGTTTTTCCCAGTTACATTTAAGTTACTTTCATTAACTTCTTTGTGCTTGTCTGTTCTCTTCAGAAACTTCTTATGTCTTCAGTTACTTTTGGTACTTTTCGGTAACTCTCCAGTATTTTCGGTAACTTTTCGGAACTTGTTAGTGTTAAGCAAGACCCGAGAATAGGTTAATGCTGTGTGCTATCGAACATGACCACTGAAGAACACTTTGAGCTCTTTTTGAAGTGGTGCGCCTCTCCTGGAAACCAGGAGTTCTTTTGTTGAAAAAAGAAAACGTGTCAAAGCCAGCCTGCGTGAGACATCCCAGGAATTGGTCAATGTAATTGATGACCATGTGTCTGAAGACTGAAGTTTCCTTTTCTTCGTCCATGTTTAAAGGTCACACGCTATTGACACATAGTGGTACATATAGGACCCTGTGGCCTACAAAGGCTCACTTTCTTTTGCCATATCCAGTTAACCAATTGCATTAAAGTTGACTTTTCGTGATCTTAAGGTGGGGCTTCTTAAAAGGCACCTAGGATCTTTGTCTACACATCCCAGAAAGGGCGACACCAACCGTCCATCCGCAACTACATAACATAAAAAATATCGATTTCACTCTTATTATTATCGTTTTTATCATAATTTATCATATTTTTTAATTAAAGGTAAAATATTTTTTTTTGAGATTACACTTTTTGAGATCACAGTCGTTGGTTTTTACATTTAAATCTTGATGGTGGTGGCGGAGTTTATGTCCATTCTAAAAAGACTGACAGCATGAACCGTGCTGTAATCAAGCCTCCTGCGGTATGGAGGGTAGGTTCATATGGTTTGATAAGCTCATTTATATGTCGGTTTTTTTTCGGTTCAGATTTTATCTTTTTTATTTCAAGGGGAAGAAGGAGTCTCTGCAGTGCAACTCATAGACGATAAATTTTAGTTTTTTTTAAAGCCAGGCCTTTTCCAAAACATATCTTTGGTTAGAAAAATAGTCAAAGGTGATAAATTTGCACTTGACATTGACTTTTGATTTTGACCTTATTTCAAGGTTAAGTTTGTGACCTACTTGGGACAATTTTTTACTTATATAATATTATTATCGCTCAACATTATACTTATACGGATGGCTTGTCCCCTTACACATTTAGTATATATAACCATACCAAAAATAATCAAAGGTCAAGGTCATAGGTCCCCAGAAGTTTAAAAATGTGCATTAAGGGAGTTGTGGGGGTTGGAGTTTCGGGCAAGAGGTTGGGGGCTCCATTTGCGATCGCTTTGCGGGGGCAGACTTCACGTATATAGGTTCTGACCTGCTATGTGGCAGCTGATAATCTGGTCAACTATTAAAATGTAAACCCAAGCTCCCAAGGCAAACGATAATCAATTAAACACTCAAGATGCTGTTATCCTTAATATTTCTCTATAAATGTGACTGTGACATTTCACATACATTACTGACAGATTTAATCCACCAAATATTAGGGATGCCAGTCATTGTTTGTAATTTGAACCCTAGCCCAAGGGCACACGGCCAGACAGCTTTAATTTTATTGAACTTGTCAAACCGACCTCTCCTTGCTGTGTATCTTTGGAATTATGTAACCAGTATATCTATTTTATAATGCTGGTAGTTTATATTCCTTCTTTTAATGGTTGATTATAGCTGAGATGTTTTCCATATACTTTCTGGTAACACGATACGTTAGTCCATCAGATTGTTTTTTAACTTTATTGTTAAACATTGTAATATTATTTTTAAACATTGTAATATAATTCATAGACATCAATCCATATTGATAGTCTATTATTGATATTGTAATGTTCCTTATGTCTTTGTTTCAAACTAGCTCCCTTGAGCTTCATCATTTATGCACTAAGGCCAAAAAAAAATAAATAAATAAAAGGTGTGGTCCTCAGGCACCGCCCGCATCAATTTTGAACCCCCGCATCAAAAATTTTTATTTTGATTTTCAATAGAAACTTACCAATTTGAGCAATTTATCGGGTTTCTTTAACCAGATGCGATAATTGGGCCATATCCAGTCACATAAATAATCAATGCTTATGTAAACTTCTACCTATTTCGACGTAAAGTGAAGCTAGTGTTTAATGAGCTGCACAATAAGTCTAGCAAGTTCGGCTATACAGTAATATGACATTACTTCTTACATTAACGCCCCGTAATAAAAAGAAGCTCGTAGTAGAGAGTTGTCCGTAAAACAGGTGCCCTGAACAGAGAGGTGCCCGTGATTGAGAGATTTCCGTAATAAAGAGGAGCCTGTGATAAAGAAAAGCCCGTGAGTTAGATGCCTGAATACAGAGATGCTCTTCGTAGAGAGTTGTCCGTAATAAGGAGGTGCCCTTCATAGAGAGGAGCCCGTGATAGAAATGTGCCTGTAAAAGAGAGAGAGGGCCGTAATAAAGATATGCCCATGATAAAGAGGTGCCCGTAATAGAGAGGAGCCCATGACATGACATAGGGGTGTCCGTAATAGAGAGGAGCCTATGACAGATAGATGTCCGTAATAGAGAGTAGCCTTGGATAAATGGGTATCCGTAATAGAGAGATGCCCATAACAGAGAGGTACCCGTGACAGAGGGTTGTCCGTAATAGAGAGGAGGCTGTGATAGAGAGATGCCCGTAATAAATACATGCCCATGTTAAAGAGGTGCCCGTAACAGAGAGGAGCCCGTGAAACAGAGATGCCCGTATAATAGAGAGAGCCTGTGATAAAGAAGTGCCCGTAACAGAGAGGAGCCCATGACAGAGGGATGTCTGTAATAGAGAGCAGTCTGAGATAAGAAAGTGTCCGTAACAGAGAGGGGCCCGTAATAGAGAGCTGCCCAATATAGAGAGATGTCCATAATAGAAAAGTGTCCATATTAGAGCCCGTAACAATGAGGAGCCTGTGATAGATAGAGTTATCCAAAAGAGAGAGGATCCCGTCACAGAGAGGAGCCCGCGATCGAGAGATGCCCGTAATAGAGAGGAGTCCATGATAGATAGGTGCCCGTGATACAGAGGAGCCTGTGATAAAGAGAAGCCCCTAGTAGAGCCTGTGATAGAGAGTTATCCATAACAGAGAGATGTCCGGAACAGATAAAAGCTCGTGATACAGAGATGACAGATAGATGTCCGTAATAGAGAGTAGCCTTTGATAAAGGGGTGTCCGTTATAGAGAGATGCCCATAAAAGAGAAGTCATATAGACGTCCGTAATAGAGAGTAGCCTTCGGTAAAGAGGTGTCCGTTATAGTGAGATGCCCATAACAGAGATGTGCCCGTGACAGAGAGTTGTCCGTAATAAGGAGGAGGCTGTGATAAAGGTGTGTCCATAATAGAGAGATGCCCATAACAGAGATGTGCCCGTGACAGAGAGTTGTCCGTAATAAGGAGGAGGCTGTGATAAAGGAGTGTCCATAATAGAGAGATGCCCATTAAAGAGAGGTGCCCGTGACATAGAGTTGTCCGTAAAAGAGAGGAGCCTGTAATAAAGAGGTGATTTTAACAGAGAGGTGCCCATAATAGAGAGGTGCCCGTAATAGAGAGGAGCCCGTAATAGGGACTTGCCTGTAATAAAGAGATGCCTGCAAAAAAAGAAGAATGCTTGTGATAAAGAGGTACCCTTGTCAGAGAGTTGACTGGTGATAGATGGGTGTCTGTAAAGGGAGGGATCATTGTTTATTGCACTGAAGTTATGTTTTTAATGTTAAAACAGTTTTTCCATCTGAAATAAAAAGAACAACTAGTTCATCAAACAAATAAAGGAATTCCTTCAAGAAGTACCATAAAGAATTTTTTTTTCATACCTAAACCAACATGAAAAATTTCATTATGTTCCTGTTAACTAAAATAATTTCATTTAAGAACTATATAAGGGGAAATATTGTAAAAGGTGCCTCAGTCATCTTGGTCCCTTCGCCTCGTGTCAATTAACTGCGTGAGAGCCTAAATAACAGTTAAGCCTATACCACGTTATCTTGTTACATTTGCGATTCCAGTCTTGATTGGGATAAATAATTGAGCAACATTTTCTAATTAAATTTTCAAAATTGAATCCGTACTTCGGCCGGCTGGCAGAAAGAAAGATATCTTCATAATTTACCGAACAATAAATTAAACTAATGTAACATATTGAATAGAACGAAGGGTTCTCGAGGACAAGAATTAAATATTTTACTCCGAATATATAAATTCTCATTTAATTAAATGGAGTAAAAAAAAAGCGATACCGCCAAGGGTTAGTGTTTCTCAATTAATTGTAGTAATTGTTTCAGTTGTATCATTAATTATAACCCGTCTCGTTAGAATCAAAATAAACATCTGTACTTTCTTCGCAAGACCCCATAATTCATTGTGATCACGCACAAGGTCTCTGGCTTGAGATTTTCGCCTTTAACCAAATATCCGCCCCAGCGCAGACCAAAATCCCTCTTTGTAATTAATGCCGTCCCATCGATATTCCAGTAGTTTTGCCTCCAACCTGTAGGTTTTCATATGACGCCATGCAGTTTAAAGCAAAGTAATCGATGAGACATAACTGAGTGGGAGTACAGCAAACATTGTTACTTATCACATCAACGTGTTCATTTATCTTTTTAAAACCCACGAATTCTAAATTAAGTTATTACAGTTGGAATTTTTTTATTCCTTGTTTAAAGTAATGCGGAACTTTATTCTGCGGTTGGCTTCAAAATCACGACACTAAATATTCGCGATTTTCACTTCTTCCGTATTTCGCGATGGTTTTATTTTCGCGAATTACCATACAGTAACTTAGCAATGTACATAATAATTATTATAGAAGTTACCTATAAAATGGTCGCAAAATCGTAACAGTTGCACTCGGAGCTAAGGTAACATCGAATAGGGTAAAATTCTTCATGCAATAGAGGCAGATATAAAAAAAGTCTTGGTATTATTTATATTATCAATATCTGAATTACTACGCTTTTTACACAGCGCTTTACTTATAGGGCTACTACCTATATCGTAAGGCGCTGTTTGTTATGACCTCGTATCCTGAATTACTACACCAGAGGGGAGCACTGTATTTTTGTCCAATCAGATGAGACCTTGTGCTGGAAGACAAAGCCAAGCGAGGAATACACGGAGCCAATCATGTTCATTTCATTTTGAGTGACAGCTCATCGCCCCACGTAACCGTCTGAACAGGCCACAGGCTCAGAGAGAATTGCCCCTGACGTGGTTTGCTTAGGGCCTTGGGCACATTGAATGCTCGGCCGGTGAGCTGTAATTCAAACGAAACGTCACAACAAAGGCTGGGTGCACACCTCGCTTGCTGGTTTCAGTTCTGCAGACAACAGATGCATGGCTACGCTAACACAGTCATACTATCATAATCGATTCGGTCGATGATGCGAGAATGCAGAGGGAGCAATTTAAATTCGACCGGAAACTCATCAAGCGGCGCTTGAAGCGCAGCAATGGGCGGAGCCAATATGCCTGTCGAGTGTTTGTTTATTGGCATCTGATTGGCTGCTTGTCACATCATACGCACGTTTATTTCAGTGGGCAACGAACCGCCATCTGGTGTCTTAATATATCATAAACGGTCAAAGCTGGCAGCGTGAAAATCAGTTGCTTCTTTAGAAGCGCAAGATTTCCGCTGCCTCAGGAGCGTACTGAATTACGGGAAACATAAAATGTATATGCTTATATAAATACTATCGGCACAGTATATACGAGATGCCATTGAGGCAACAGTTTAAATTACTATTCACATGTGCAGATGTGGCGTCTTATAAATGAAGGTTTTTTTTCGCGATAATTTCCTCTTCGCGAATATCGCGAACTGGAAACTCTTGAAACCTTTGTAGAAAGCAACCACAGTATTTGTGTGTTCATGTCACTCCGGGAAGGGGTCTAATTTTAATTATTTCGCTATAGGAAAGAGACAAGTTTACTTCAGCTGCCATGTCAGTTTAGGACTTTGGGCCCAGCATCCTCGTGGATGCAGAAGTGGCCCGGGTAGTCTGTAATGAACGTATAAGGATTTCCTCCAGGAACTACTAAGACTCTTAAACCACAGGCGCTAGAGTTGCTATTAGTGTAGATTTCGGTTAAATTTGTTACTTTTTTGCTTCATTTCATTATAGCTATTACTTATCTGACATTTACCTAGCGTTTTTCGCACTATATTGTCCACCTCTTTATTATTTACTTAATATTTGAGATAGGCATGCAAGAAGCCCCCATTGTTAGACCCGACAGCCATGGCATAGCAATCGAGGACGCACTTTCTGATTGGTTGATATGTCTACTACTGGAGTCTTCAGATGGCGACCCCACTGACGTAACAATGGTTCAGCCAATCACGCATGTACTCCAAATTTAGCCTGAACCGATGTGCCAGGGTCTGACAGCGGGGGCTTCTTGCCAGCCTATCTCAAATATTAAGTAAATAATAAAGAGATGGACCATATAATGTGAAAAACGCCAGGAAAATGTCATTTAAGTAATAGTTATAAGGAATTGACCCAGAAAAGTAACAAACTTAACCCAAATCTACACTAATAACAAATCTAAGCGCCTTTGCTTAAAGCCAGATGGAGTTTATCTTCATAGATAATATAAAACCAAATTGAGCACAATAACCTGGAGTATGCCTTACTTTTTACATGTAAAATACAACCCTCATTATAATATTATAATAAGATGGATCATAACTGGAATGGCACCCTGTAGAGCGCATACCTCCGCAAAAGGAAAGCGATCAAATTTGACCCACTGCCTTATTAGCATCCGCACTAACGTTTTATGGGTCTCTCCACAGTGTTTAAATCGGTTAAAACAGACAAACCCGGATGAATGCATAATCTCCGCAGCAGAGGTAAAGATAAAGAAGAGGATCCGGTCACTGTCGGCCTTAATATACCAGCACTGCGCACTCGGATGCTCACAGAACACAGACTTTTAATAAGACCGCTCTGGTTGGTCTAATAAAATCCGTTCTGGCATAGGGCCAAACATTTCGGTGTAATCAAACAACCAGAGAGAGTATTGGATGTGAAAAATTTGGGTTTGATGCAAAATGCAATACCACGCTCTCATTAGTATGATTAGAATTCTGTGCTCCATGCGCACCCTGGTGTCCGAACCCTGAGAACCTTGCTATATAACGAAGCGGTTACATGAAAGGATGTCTCGGACGACTGCAGTGTATAACCGCTTGCTAAAATCCAATAAGCCGTACAACCTTGCGATGACGAGTAGTTTTTAGGACAGTCCTTGGTTTCCGTTTGATAATAAAATATAATACCTTTACCAATATCTCGCTGGCAACAGGGCAGAGAGCGAGTACGGGAGATTACCGGTACAGTAAAATGGATTTCCTGGAACAGAGAATTTCTATACATGACCAGTTCTTTTATTGAATAGGACAAAGCGTACAGTGGTTTTGGCGTAAGATCGGAGAGATGCACTGATGAGGAACGTTTCATACTCTTCGATTGGCAAATTAAAGGGAATTTTTCAGTAGAAGCCTCTGATCAAAGTTATGTGATGATAACAGGTTTTGGGTACTGGATTATTTCTATCCCCGTATGGAAAATTGATTCAGAAGGTTTTAATATTAATATACGTCTGGTCATATGATTTTTCCCATTAAGGTCATCTTCAAGGCCACGCGGGCGCCCTTGTGTGAATGAAGGACATGTCCTGGGTAACTTTGCTCATGGGACCCCATTTCTCGATATCTGCGAATAATTTACCAAGGTATCTCGGGTAATCGACTGGTCCACAGGCGCCGTTTGATAAACGATGGAATCATTGTATCATTGGAATTTACCAAAATTCCCAGGTTATGAAAAAAATTTAAAAAATCGCTGTCTCGCTTTTTTTTACCACGGTGTCCGTAGAGCAATTGTTGGTGTGGGAGTGTGTGCTTGTGCTAATTTATTTGTACTAAGCTAATATAACATGAACTTGCTGGATGTAAATGCCAAGTGACCTTTGCCTTAATACTGATGAGCCGTGAGCTTCATGCGATAATTCACAGTCGTGCACAAGAAAGTAGTTGGTCCCCGAAACAAAAGTTCACGCGCATTAACGTACCTTCCACTGACGGCCATAATTCCTTCATGAGCTTTCCACCTAACAACGATAATTTATAACGTCTTCTTCCGGCCGACACCTCTCCTGGCTTTCTCCGGTTTTTCTTACTCTTTTATGCGCTGCCTGTATTAGCTCCGTCAGTATGCCCCAACCTGTCAGGCTAAGGAAATACGTTATTACTTCAGTCAAGGAGGCGTCATTTTTTTCTCTCTAATTCTGTTAGCAAAGAGTACATGAAACCCGCTAATTCATATAATTTAATATTTTTTGGCGCCAATCTGTGTCAATTAACTCTTAATTTTTCCGTAATAAGATGGGAAATGTAATCATCCTGGAGGTGCCCCTCTCTTTCCGAGATTTCGCTTCCCGTGTACAATAGGTTTGAGTGTATGTTGATCTTAAGGAGCGGATCTTTGGAAAATTACAGCAGTTGGCGGCGGACTATTCCTATTTCTCAAATGGATGGTAACAATGCTTAAGATAAGGAACCACTCAGTAATCGCAAATCGAAGCAAACATACAATTATCAATAAATTTCAATTACAGTCGAACCTCTATAATGTGGGCACCCTTGGGACTGGGCCAAAATGCCCACTTTATAGAGGTCCCCACTATATGGAGGTAAGAGTAACGAGGTAACAGTGCTGCCCCCTAGTATGATATATTGCTGTAATTACTCATGTTTTGAGATTACTAAATTACCTTATTTTATGTATCATCTCTCTTTATTTAATTATAAGTTTTTCAGTGACATTTTATTTCTAATTATCAAGACATTTGTTAGAAAATATGTATTTTATTAAATAAAAGTATGGACAAAAAATAAGCACAATAAAAGGAAGCTGTGTGCAGATGGTCTATAACATAGCTAAACTAAATGTATATTTATATATTTGTATATAAATATATTAATTTTTTTTTTATTTTATAAGCACAAAATGGCAAAGCAGCACGTAGTGTTTAGCATTAGCATGAAAAGTAATAATTCTTAATAATATATTCTTTGAAATCTAGTCATTTCAATAAAAAGAATACACAAGTAAAAAAGCAAAGATAGTATACGTCACTTATCTAAATACTATCATCTTAAGAAAACATTCTATATCAAGGTGACAAGTAAGTAAAACAAAAACATTAATCCAGTCCCTGGAAGTCCATAAAACATTTGATGTGTGACACACTTTGAATGAACGTGTTAAATTGACACAATTCTTATTTCTTGGTGAAAATGTCTGTGATTGTATATTGTTTGGAGCAAAGTGCACGTTGTAGTTTTGCATTTGCTATTAGAGAGTCCAGGGTGAACATCATTTTAACAGTATGAGTAGTTACGTAACAACAGTTAAATAAACACTGCCCTGGTCTAGTGGGCATGTATTCTGACTACCAGTGATGGGCCAGAGGGGCATTTAGCTGTGGCGCCTCATCACAGAGTATTAACTGGGTGAATGAGCAGGGCTTCCTTCCACTCTTGGTAGCCAAACAAACAAATATTAATTAATTAGCACAGGGCATCTAGTATGGGTTGATCTCTGACTTGAGCCGATGCAGGCATATTAATCTAATTAGTATGCATGCATCCAAGTCAAGTAGATTATAATCTTTATTAAGCAATGTTCACTTGTACACCTCTAATTTTGGTTCATTTGTTTTGATTTTTATTATTAAAATTTATGATTATTATTAATAAATAATTAGGGATTAATATTATCTTAATAACTTTAAAAGCGCTAAAAAGAAGACTTACAAAGTTGATATAATGAGATCTGAAATCTGTGCCCACATTAGCTCTCGAAAACTGCCCACTTTACAGAATATAGAGGTGCCCACATTAGCTTAACATAATAAAGAGAAGAAAAATGGGACTGCCCAAAAGTGCCCACTTTATAGAGGTGCCCACTAGGAGAGGTTCCATTGTATATCATTTATAGTTCGATCGTTACCTCATACCTAATTAACAGATTATATCAGATTAACATTATGCCTGATGTAATGACCACCTTATATCCTTTAGTAGATGTTAGCACATAAAGTTAGGAATATAAGATTTAAATATTACTTAGTTCACTTAAATGTTCAGGTACATTATAATGTTCATCTCCGATAGCATATTATGATTTTTGTTCAATATTCGAATCGAGAATCAAATCCGAAGCCATTAATCGGGAATTGAATTGAAAACCCAATTATTTCACAGGCCTAGTTCTATTCAATTTTCAAATTTAAATTTCCACCCTTCCCCGGCAGTCAGTGAAAGCAGTGCTCTGGTGCTGTAACTTATAGGCCAACATCCAAAACTTATTCATAACATATGAAGATAATATGATTGAATAAAATGTTGGGTAAATCAAGTACGTATTGTACATTAATTACAATGAGCTCCTGACACGTCGTTGTCAAGCCAGTCAGGACCTCAAATAACGTCATCGTGACGGTTGCTAGAAACAGTGATGGTAAATCAGAGAAGGCAAGCCATTTTGTTTGTCGCAAGTACAGCAGATGAAATTATTGAATTCATTAAAGAAAATGGAACTAGTGACTTCTTGATGGATGAAATTGTTCGCAATAAATGTGTAATATTTCTTTTTATCCTGAAAATCCCGTAATGCATTCGAAATCTGAAATGAAAAAATGGCCCATGCTGCCTCCTGGCGGACACACGCTGATTAAACCATATGGCTCTTAAATCCAAACGTCATAACTATGATGTTAATCTTATTTTTTTATTCAGTATGGAATATATATAATAGCACGGACCGAAGATGATTCAAGACTTTACACAGCTTCAGTAAAAATAAATTCAGATACATGATATTTAACCATTCGAAAAAAGCTGTGACTGAAGAAACGGAAGTTGGTACAAAACGTTCCTTTGGCGAGGACAATATTCAATTATTTGGCAAAACATCTTGGTGATATTCCATGGCGTGTAAAATTATCATTGCATGTTGTAAATTACACGAATGTTATTATGTTAAGAATGTTTAATCATACACGAATAGAATGAATGTGGAACAGCAAAGAAAAAGGAAAAGAAAAAATAAGAATATACGGGGCAAAAACTAGTATTGCCACGTTAGGTGAATGTTACAATGTGTATTTAAATAACCTTAAGAATTAAATGCACGGTATTTATGATTTTCGCCTAAAAACTGTGTTCAGGTAACGCATGCCGGCCTACAAGCAAGCTTTCTCATTTATGAAGAACTTGTATACGAACCATTGTTTAATTATTGTGACTATCATAGATATATAGGATCCATACATCTCATGTGAAAGAAATAGATGAATTAAACGGATCAGAGTTCAGCTACTTCTGACGATTTGTCTTCCAAAGACAATTGTGGACCCTGGGTTAAAGGAGCTTTGTTTGGTGCATCTTAATGCTCTTTAAATAACCGTTAATAGAAAATAAGGTCTGAGTTCTCAGGTTAAAGAATTCTGTATAATTCTCTGGACAGGTATCAGGTATAATGTGAAAACATTATATTTGTGTGTTTATGTCATTCCGGGAAGGGGTCTTATTTTGATAAGTTCGCTCCAGGAAAGAGATAAACTTACTCTAGCTGTCAAGTCGGTTTAGGACTTTTGACCAAGTACTGCCCGCACTGCCCCGGACAGTCTACTATGAATGTATAAGAATTTCTTCGAGGACTTGATCAGACTCTAAAAAACAGCAAGAGTTTTTTTCTTTATTTATAACATAAAGTCACATTAAACACAATAAACTTGAGTATGCCTTAGTTTTACATGCATAATTCATTCCTCAATAAAATATCATAATAAGATGGGGCATAGCTGGAATATCACCCTGTAGGTGCATGCCTCCACCAAAGGAAAACAATCTATAGAAAACAAGATCAGAGGAAAGGAAATAGAAACAGGAATGCGCCGACAAATGTTCCAGGTTATACACAAGGTAAGTGGTCCAAAAATTAACATAAAGCTCACAAATGATAAAATAAAAAAGAACATTGTAGAGCTAAAATTCACAAAATTAGCCCCATATGCATTCAGGTCCAAGCTTTTGATCACACGAGTAGTGTATATAAGCAGTCACCATTTTCAAACTTTAAATGACGCACTGCATGCATGAAGCTACTGTGCCGGTCTGTTCACCCGTGCAGGCTAAACATTACAAATTCTTTATCAATGCGACCCCTGGTTGCCAGTGTCTGTAACACATTACTGCTGGTTACACTTACTAACTTAAAATTAACCTCCTATTTACAGTTATTACAGTTCCTTTATAAACTTGTGATGTGAACTTGTTTGGGACTGGATAAAGTAAATACAGTTGCATGGGTAAAATTCATGTTTGTTCCAAGTTATTTCTTAGACAAAGTTGGAAACAGCAAAGTCCTCCTTGAACCAATAGAATTCTCCTTCAGGAAATTAGAAGAATGCCGTGGTTTTCTACTTTATCTTTACTGAAAATCCACAGTAGATTGAATGACGTTTCCTCTCCAGACCAACAGAGTTACGAAGCTTGTGGATCGGAAGAGAGAACAGGATTGGATTCCTATGATTTGAATCTCAAATTGATTCCCTAAGTGGGGTTCCATGTACACCAAAAAGGGTTACTTAACCCGAGTTCACCAACACAAGCCTTTTTGCCAGTAATGGAAAAAGAAACCAAGTATTCGTTCCTTGATTGATCAATCTGCAAAGTATATCTGTTTAAATGGAACGCTATTTATTGTAAAAGCACCCTAAATTAAGAGACCGCAGCGTTAATTTATTAGATTTGATTTAAAATGTTCGACAGGTCTTTCTGACAGTTTCTAATGTTCATATATATAAGCAGCCGAGAGTCAATTTCTTGTAGTTAATAAATCTTATCAAGTGCGCTCTATGCACCATTGCGAAGACTGCCGCCCGCTACTTTAAGTTCATTATTTGTCTCTGGACACAGAACAAACTACATTATGATCAATCTACATGAGCGAAAATAGAAGTATGACATGATCCAATCATTCTTTAAGTTTTGGTACTGATTGATTCGATTTTCTTACTTCTAGTTGCTTTTCTTCCGGAATGTGCAGTAATATACTTAAAAACATGCCTTTCTGGCCCGAGTTCATTTAAATAGTATATAACATGATATATATCTTTTGCCATCCCTATACTTCTACTAAACTTTCTTTCCAGTCAAAAGAAAGCTTCATAAATCACGTGGTCTCGTGCTGTCTGGCCGGTCATGGTGTCAGCTTACGTCCGCATGGTTTGGCGGTTTGCTAAGACGCTGGTAGTCAAACGGGTCACAGACGAGATCGTCTGGCTGTCGCCCCACCTATCTGACTGCCAAACGGAAGGTTTAAAACGGTCGTTCTTGCTGTCATCACATCGATCACAAAGCAATTTATTATCATCTTCCATCATTCTCTTAAAGAAGTTTTATACCAGACATTTATATTTCTTAACCCAGAGGAAAACATGGCTGACCAGTTGATTTATTAGTATTTATCCTTGACAACAGAGATAAGCAATCCGGACCTCGCCTCTCTGGCTCAGCTGTAATGGTGCGGTCGAGCTCTTATACAGCCTGTACTTGACTGCAACCGGCCAATTACGGGATTTTCGTGACATGCAATACTTTAAGTCAGACCGAGTCAGATATTAATCACTAGCTTAACTGAGCCGAGATGAACTTAACGACACTGAGCTCAGTCAAGTTAGTGTTATACAAGATGGGATAAGATCAGAAATATAAAACACAAAAATAAATATGAATATATAATAAAATTAACTATAATAATAATAATAATAATATAATAATAATAATAATAATAATAATAATAATAATGATAATAATAATTATGATAATAATGATAATAATGATAATAATAATAATGATGATAATAATAATAATGATAATAATAATTATGATAATAATGATGATAATGATAATAATAATAATTGAGAAGAAGAAAAAGAAGGAGAAGATCACATGATAATGACTAAATAAATAATGACACAACAATGAAATATGTCAAAAATTAATACGTAAACAATTGAATAAAACAGAATAAAAAACTCATCGAAGTGATATATAAGTGTTTAAACTAAAAATCATTACATTATTAAGTTGTACATGTCACAAACGAGGAACGAAGATGGGTTGTATTATGTATAACTATACAACTTTTCAAGATGGCTAACGTTTGTGGCTCACACAGTGGGTGCCATCAACCCTGCACAATGCAATCAGTCCGATGGCTTGTACGATATATCCAACAGAACCCAATCAAGTCTCTCGTAAGCATATCCATTTGAACTTAGAACTTTCTAACCCATATTTCTTTATTTAAAAATTACTTATTTTATTTGAATATTTTCATCTTTTGATATGTACCACAGTTCTGAAGAATGCAGCACATTCAATGACAGATGAATAACTGAGTTAATTTGAGTTTGTTAATCTTCTCACGTGTACAATAATTTAAAAGATTACAACATTCACTGTGACATATGACTGATAACTAACTAATTTAATTAGAACAGTGTCAGATATTATAACGTTGTCTGTGACAGGTGAAGAACAAACGTAACATTTCAACATCTAACAATCAATCAATCCTTCTGAATCTTTTAGTTTCCTGATATTTAAGTATTCTGGACTTTGTTTTAAGAAACAACAGCCCAAGTATAATAGAACATTATAACAGGATATAACTAAGTTAAAAATATAAATTTAAGACGTGGTCCTTGCAATTACCCACTTCCTTTCAGAGGGACTTTTATTTGTAGACTCTTTTCCATCGATATGGACACATGAGGTATGATTAATTCATTCTAAATTATATGACATCCCAGGCTACTTTCTGATATATATATATATATATATATATATATATATATATATATGGTTCTCTAGAACCTTTCATGCTCATATGGTTCTAGGAAGAACCCTTCTGTAGTGTTCTAAGAGCACCCATTTTCAGGGTTACATATAAAACCCTTAGAGTTCCCCAGAGAACCCCCGGACAGGGTTCCATGAAGAACTTTGACTAGAGGGTTCTACCCAACTGACTCCACTCTAACGAACATTTCAGGTTTCTACATCTAACCCTCTTTCTAAGAGTGTATCGTTCCGGTAAATGACTGTGTTCTCATTACCTCATTGACAATAATGGATTTACATATGGCCTTCGCGGGCTGCCCTTTATAATGCCTCATAACGTAAAGGGATGGCTGCCCCCTCCTCAAACTAAATAAAAAAAATACATAATGCCATAACGTTAATTCCATTTATGAGTCAGCACAAGTCCTAAATTCAAGAGTGCCGAACGCGAGATACCTATTTTGATTCATTTCCATCCAAGAAAGCTCGAAAAATGTAACGTGTGGTTACATAATCTTAATTATAATCGACCTTATATCTGATTCCTGGTATATTTTAGACCTTTCCCAATATCTAACATATACAAATAACAGTTAATTCGAGTGTTTTGAAAGTGGTATGTCTTGGGTATGATATCAGGTAATGTACGTGAGGTTCTCTTGGCTGGTTCTCTTGGCTTGTTAATACTCTGACCTATATAACTTCTTTGGCTCTGAAATCTGTCACTAACAGCTGAACCTACAACTTGCAAGGATTAATAGTTTTCTATCTAGGTTCTGTCAGATTCTAAAATGTGAAGCTATAGGTTATCTATCGGAGATGAGTAATTAATGTTTAATTATTATAAGATTATTTTTAACAATTTGGATTTATCCGCCATTGATTGGATGTTTCAGGTGAATGTACTTTTATCTTTCATGACAGTTCCACGGCGCTGACATCTACGGCTGCCTGACCTTGCGCTGTTAACTTTTCTGTAATACCCTCACGCTAAATCAGAAAATACGAGAATGGTGTTTGGAGATTACGGTCTCTTATTCTGGTGATGGGGAAACGGTGACGGTCCTATAGTGGCCGGTCGGAAGTTGAAGATTGAATCTCGGAGTGAATCACTTGAACTAATTTGATTGGTTTTGAGAGGGAAAGCCTCCTGGGTAAAAAAAAAATAATTGCAAACTACTTGATTTGTCGTCTCGTGATCCACACACTCTAACAAATGAGGAAATTTTAATCAGGTGTTGGTATTTTTTATGGTGGCGTAATTGAAGACACGAAGCAATTTTAAGATAATTTATTAGGAAAAGGCTATGACATTTTGACACTATGAAACCTGAGCCGGATACACTAGGAGGCTAACATTTTGTTACGAGCGTACATTTTCCCGAAACAAATTGGACACCTGCGAAGCTTGATAATAATCGCTATTCGTCATTAGTGATTTTTTTACTTTCTGAAGGAGATGGTCCTTGAAAGTGTCGCAGTCAAAGTAGAAAAAGACTAACCAGGGTTAATGTGTTGAATGACACATGGTATGAACGGCCGGTCTCTTATCATACACATTAGGTATTTAAGGTATAGCTCATTCTACCATTTTATAATATTCATTTTATCTTACAGTTAGATCGCTAAAAAGATATTTCATTTATTCCTGGTGCAGAGATTTCAGTCGGATGGTATATATTTATCGAAGAAATATCTCTTATTTTTTCTTATTTGCAATGGGTTATATTACAAACTGCAAGTGCAGGCCACTTTTCAAAAGGCTTATTTGTTTTTACACCTGCCATGCTTATATTTAATATATTATTAAGTTTAAGATTTTAAGTTAAATTATTCAGTGAGAATGAAAATTAAATTTAAAATTGTCAAAATATTCGCTGCGAAAGATTAGCTTCTGGGATAATAGGGATGCACACCAGGGGTTGGTTCGGGACTGCATTGATAAAAACAGTAGCGAAAATCCGATGGAAGCAAGAAGAAGACAAATCGAATAGATCAAGCAAAAATGATTGACATTTGACAAAACAATCATCCATATAAACTATACACAGTTGGGTTTTTCCAGACAAAGGTTTACCTGTTTCCGTTCTGCTTTGGTCTTCGATATTCGGCACACGTATTGGCGGTCTTCCAGGACAAGTTTGTTTTATTTTTGGGATTATGCATAATTCATAATTTAAAATTCCCAATAGGTACACCTATTTCTGTTGTCCTTTAGGTCCTCTACGCCTGTCACGTTTTTTTAGCAGGTGCCTCGGGGATTTCCTGCATTTCGAGCTCACTGCCCACAGAACGTATTGTGCAATATAATCCCCATTGATCCCAATAATTCATTTAACAAGAAGTAAAGCTTTTTAATTCAAAACAAAGACCACATGAACCCTCTTTCAATGCGAGGGCTTTTCAGTTGGGTTAACACTACGACAGGTTACACGACAAACGTTTGACCTTTTATGGGTTATGTTGATTTCTATACATTCATAAATACATGTATCTTTCTATTATAACCATGGCTCAATTTATATTTGTTCGAAAAACAGGTTGTTCAAAGCCCTACAACTTGAACAAAGTTCGGGGGGCGGGGGTGGATGCACACATTTATTTAGGATCCGCAACCTCCAGGGATTTTGAAACATGAAAATATACCACCAGTGCATCTTTAAACTAATAGGGATTCTGTTAACAAAATAGAATCTGCAGTCGCTTCCTAAAAACTTCCAACAATATCTCTTTATCAGTCAAATGTTCAAGTTTACACTTTTCATGTAAAAAACACTGTCACGCTTCAATAGCACGATTTCACCTTGCGAGTGGCAGAACAAATGTATACGAATGGGCGGCTTCTACATGGGATGAAAAGGAAGTTTTCTTGTGTCATAATGGTATATCAGAACAAAATGCATTGTATTGGTTCTGATTACCTCCAAAATGTATTATTAATACGGTTTTACGCTAACCCTCTGCAATTATTTTACTGAAAAATCCGGATATATTTTTTTTGCGTTAATTTTACTTATGACAAAGCAACGAACCAAGGCTGAAGTTATTTCTTTGCCACGGACTTGCACCCAGAGATGTAAACCTGCTGTTTAGCTGGGAGCATCATCAGTTTTCGATCAACCTGGTGTCAATCAACAAAGCTCAGGACAAGCATTTAATACTTTAGAAGTCTATTTGCCTTAACCTGTCTTTCCGCATTGGCAGCGTTTAGTTGCATTTTTGCGTGCAAAAGCCTTCAATAACATATACTGTGGTTGCCTTTTTGTTCGCGAGGGTTTTAATTTCGCGATATTCGCGATTGGGAAATAATCGCGAAAATGAAACCCTCGGGAATAATAGGCCAATTGAGTATGTCCTTCTTATATATATATATATATACACTATATATATATAGTGTAGCCAATACTTGTATGTGAATAGGTAAGAACAGTGAGAAATTTTATGATAAAATTCATCCATGCAGGTATAGGGAAAACGTTCCCTTAGATTTGATTTACTCTGTATGTGCTGTGTGTACGGGCCCATCGTTATATGAGAAGAATATTACAAACTCATCACTTCTCTCATTTTATGATACACACAGGTATTGCTTTGCCAAAGATTTGATATAGGTTCTGGTGAGATCGCGAAAATGAAACCCTCGCGAAACATTAAAAATGGAGCAATCGCGTAATTTCAGCCTCGCGAATATAAAGCCAACCACAGTATGTATTTGTTATTATACCCAGGGCGTCCATCAATTGACAATTAAAAACATTGTCTTTTGAGCTGAAATTTATACAAATTATCTTTCAGAAACGTTCACTTTTCTATATACAGTCATATACTTTCTTCATATTATTTTCACAGTCTAGATGGCTTACATATACATCGATATCATTTCGGCAATGATGATGTCGTGCCCTTGTTATTTAACGGAAGAAAAAAAATATATCACGCAAAAATCGTATACCCTTTATATACCTCACGTCTACATCTTTGTTTGATCTCTTGAATGGCATAATTTGCCATTTTTTGCTGACTTTTTTTAGGGAGGGGGGTTCCTGGAGAATCCTGCCACAAGTGACCTGCGGAAAGCACAAGATAGAAATATGCGACGACCAGTCCCTATCAGCTCATAACAAAACTATTTTTCATTCTGAACGGTGGATTTTCCACGTGTGCATCTGGTTTCTGATTAATTGCCCGTAAATATTGTCAAAAATGATTTTTAAAGTAAATAACCATCTTAAAGTTTTAACTCAAATGAGTTATTTTATATTAAAACCACCCTTTACAGTTTGAGCAACGAAGAACAGTGGATAAATAAAAACAAAATCAATTTGTTTTAATTTTAATGCTTCATGTATTTAGATAATAGAGACAAAGATAAAATATATCTCTATTATATATTAGAGTGACGCTGAAGAAAATCACTTTGAAGTGTTTAAAGATAAGAAGAACTGTTTTATATCGAAATAACACATGCAGTAATACGACTTAAAGCAATGTAGATCTCCAGAGTATGTAGTTAGAAATAATTCCACACTATACCGGTTCTAAGGATTTAGTTGAAAGGGTGCAGCGACCTCTTCCGTTTGGTTGCCTGTCTGAGAAGCCCGATAGATTGAATCTATTTTAACGGTCAGTGGCCTTTTCTTCTTTCGCAACAGAACTAACATTCATGGATTGATCCTGCCTTGTTTATGCGCCAAGGCAAAATGGGAAACCTCTCAGTTAATTTTAAAATTTGAAAGATTTCTGAGCCCCAGCAAGTATGAAATAGAGTGAAGGTTTTATTTTCCTATAGAGATTTCATTTTCCTGTTCTGTAGCATTGACAGAATGTTTTTCAGACTAAGGCCAAAATAAAAAAAATGTATGGTTCTCAGGCACTTTTTTTCAGAAATCAATGCGGGCGGGCGGTTTTTTTATTTTTAATTTTTTGGTATGTTTAGATAAAAAATGTAAAATGATAAGGGAAAAGCATGATAATAACACATTTATTTTGCTAAACAAGTAAAAGTACTACATAACAAAGGAAAGTGTATGATTTTATCTTCTTGAAAGAAATGTCCGAGCGGCTGTAGCTCAAAATTGGTAACTTACTTTGGAAAATCAAAATAAAAATTTTTGATGCCTGAGAACCATACCTTTTATTTTTTTGGCCTAAGGAGCTGAAGGTTCCTGTTCTTACCGAGCCAGCTCCAGTCATCCGGGCATCTAAACTCAATCCTTTGATATTGAATTTAATTTTCTCTACTTTCAAAATCATTTTACAGACAGAATTTATATAACAGAATTTATATTTTTCTCCTGAAGGCTAAGGCATTAGAATTGGAAATTCCAGAGATATGAATATTTACATGTCAGACAAGAGAAGTCCGGAGCATATTCCAGACAGAGTTAGCAAAACGTCCTCCGCTTTCATCTTCTCTCATCCGAAAAGCGAAGTCCAATATTTTACAGACCGATTACATGGACAGTTTTATGTGTTCACGTCAGAATTTGTTATTCCCGACAAGCCACGTCTTGGTCACGATGTTTGTCATGGGTTGTTATATTTTTTTTTTTACTTTGAAAAACTTTTAATTAAAATTTCTATACCAAAGCGGTTTCCGCTTGGGTGTACCGATTCAACATCTTTATTAAATGAGCTTTGTATTGCATATATAAACTAACATCATAAATACAGTTTGTGAAGTGGTATACCGTATTTCTGCCATTAAAGATAATAAGTAGGGACTCGATTGTCCATAGATGAATATAATGAGAGCTATGTGGAAGGCAAAGCCCGAGGATTCATTTATTTATGATTGATTTGCATTGTTTCACGAGGGTAATATATCAACCTAATTAGCCTTTGGGCTTGGAGAGATATTAAAAATAGCATAAATATTTGTTATTATGAATATCATAGGTCGAATAGTTTCAGGCACGCACATATAGCATTATTAAAAAAAAAGACAATTGTTGACGCCAGATGGTGCCTTTCATCATTATACCTGTCATTACACATGTAGTTTGCCAGTACCTCTTAATTCGCAGTGGTCCTTGCTCTCTCGCAACTTAAATTTGTCTGATAACCTTAACTCAGGAAAACCGTATCATGAGACCAAACTGAAAACGAGGCACAATACTAAAAATAAAGAAAGACGCTAAATAACCTGTTCGGAAAACCGCAACCTGTAAACGACTTTAAATGAAAAGACGCATTGTGAAAAGGTGAGCTGGAAAATATAAATTGAAACAGAAGAAAGTAATGACCCCTGGCGGCGAACCGAGAGGATAAGCCTATTGCATTAATGATGAGCACTGAGACCAACTGCCACATTCACTCCGCCTGACTTTAAATGTCGTCCCATCATTATGCACGAAAAAATCAAGAGTGAAATTGTTAATGTTAGTTTCATATGTGACGTCACTTCTTATTCTAAACATACAAAATGTGTATTAATACAGGCCTACACAGTGATAAGCGTTCATTGACTTGCATTGCTTTGCAGATTTTATGAGCATATATATCAATCATATATCATTTATCATCACAGACACGCAAACAAACTTGTACAGCTTATTGAGGTTTTTATTTATTCAAACATGATAAACAAGGGTTATTTGATTCTGCGGTTTTGAAAACACTAAATCACCCGTGCAGTACCATGCAGGTGTTCTTCTGGCGCGTGTTCACCGCCTTGGAAATTAACACGGTGACGTCACGGTGTCTATTTCGCGCCTTTGTTATCGGAGCGAATCACTTCGTTCAAGCGGTATAACTTTTCCGACGGTCTTCAGTCATATGTTTTGACAGTGCTGTTTAACCCCGGCTTAGAGAATTCACTCCTCATATTTTTAACAGTGGACTTCCATATGAGCATCTGTTCACTGCTGTCGTATCAATAAACATGAATTTAAAACTGCATCCTCTGGGGCCAGGGCACAACAGTGTTTCACAGGAGGATGAACCCAGCAAAATTTTAAAGAGTATAAATGAAAGATTGCAGAACTTAGAAAGCAAGGTTTGTACTCAGAACAGATCGAACCCTGTTTTGGGATGAAAGACCCGTCAGTTGTTTTTGTTCAGGTCAGCTGGGACATAAAGCATGTTGTTGTCCTAATAGGGGATCTTTAAACCCAGGCACCAAACCGGTATTAGGCAAGAAAAACAATGGTTCGGATGGTAGCAGTAACCATTTTAAGTCCAAGATAGCTGAGACGGTTGGAAAAACAAGTGAGGCCGACACATTGGTTAACAAGATTACCTGTACTGCTTTGTGAGACACAGGATCTCAAATCGCTACTATCTTTGAAGCTTTTGTTCGAAACCATCTGAACAATCTAGAGATCAGACCATTGCAGGAACTATTTCGAACATAAGTTGCAGGTGGCAATACCTCAGAATATCTAAGATATATTTGTCTTGATTTAGCCATTCGTTCCCAACCAGACCTCGTGGTATCTGCACCTGTGCTTGTTGTACAAGACAAGATATAATGCTGGGGTTCCAATTGTGTTGGGGACAAACGTACTTACTTTATTGATGGAGGGGTTACAAAAGCAAAATGATCGCTTTGTCCAGCAGTTCCTACGCTCTTTACACAGCGCTTTACCTATAGGGCTACTACCTATATCGTAAGGCGCTGTTTGTTATGACCTCGTATCCTGAATTGCTACACCAGAGGGGAGCACTGTATTTTTGTCCAATCAGATCAGACCTTGTGCTGGAAGACAAAGCCAAGCGAGGAATACACGGAGCCAATCATGTTTATTTCCTTTTGAGTGACAGCTCATAGCCCCGCGTAACCTTCTCAACAGGCCACAGGCTCAGAGAGAATTGCCCCTGACGTGGTTTGCTTAGGGCCTTGGGCACAAAGGATGCTCGGCCGGTGAGCTGTAATTCAAACGAAATGTAACAACAAAGGCTGCGTGCACACCTGGCCGGCTTGTTTCAGTTCTGCAGACAACAGATATATGGTTACGCTAACACAGTCATAATGTCATAATCGAATCGGTCGACGATGCGAGAATGCAGAGGGAGTAATTTAAATTCGACCGGAAACTCATCAAGTGGCGCTTGAAGCGCAGCAATAGGCGGAGCCAGGATGCCTGTCGAGTGTTTGTTTATTGGCATCTGACTGGCTGCTTGCCACATCATACGCACGTTTATTTCAGCGGACAACGAACCGCCATCTGGTGTCTAAATATATCATAAACGGTCAAAGCTGGCAGCGTGAAAATCAGTTGCTTCTTTAGAAGCGCAAGATTTCCGCTGCCTCGGGAGCGTAAGCAGTTCCACATACCTAGTCCCTGGACATTGACGTTTCGGACGGTAAGCGGTCTAACTAAGAACAAGGAGTCTGTGTTAAGACCTCGAACCACAAAGCCGGTGAGTATCCCAGCACGTTGTAAGAAAGTCATTCATGCTTTCTGCAGGGTACCACACCCATGTAATCTAAAGGTTATGGCCACAGATTTACCGGCTAGTGCTTTGCCAAAGAGTCTTTTACTACAGCCGAAGCTGTTAACAGTTGATGGCAGTAATAAAAATACTCAGCGCATTGATTTGCAGGTGGTTAATCTCTTATATCATCCAGTAACTATCCCTGCTAAATATGTAGTTTTCAGCTCGTAAAGGTAAAGCTCGTTCCATCAGGTGGCACGGAACAAGACGAGTTTCTTTTCAAGTTTCAGTTAGAGACGCTGGTTGATAGATTAGAGCCTGATGAGATCTTGAGAGTTGCTCAGCTTCTTACCAAATGGAAACACATCTTCTCCCTTCCTTCTGGTGGATTATGGTGTTTCTTAAAAATCAGAACCTAAAATTAGGTTGAGTGATGACAAACCTTTCAAAGAAAGACACCGAAGAATTCCGCCACAACAGATGAAGTTCAAGAACATATTAAAAACATGCTAGATGCTAAAATCATTAGAAAAAAAAAACTATAGCCCTAACAGTTCTGAGATTGTTCTTGGCCAAAAACCAGATCAGTCCTTAAGATTCTGTGTCGATTTCAGAAAACTAAATTAAAAAAACATTAAAGACGCTCACTATATACCTTCTATTGATGAAACTATGGATTCATTAATATGAGCCAAGTGTTTTTTTTTCTCTTTAGACATAACAGCCGAGTATTGGCAGGATCCTTAAGCCGAAGAAGATAAAGCAAAAACGGCAATTTCTGCTAGTTTTCTGGGGTTTTGGGAATTTAATCGCATGACGTTTGGTTTATCAGGAGCTCCTTCTACATTTCATAGATTAATGGAAACTTGTATGGGAGATTTACATATGTCAAAATGTTTTATATACCTTGATGACATTATAATCTTTTCAAGCAGCGTTGAAGAACAACTAAAACGTCTTGGAGCGGTTTTTCAGTGGCTGAGCGATGAAGGATTAAAGCTAAAACCATCAAAATAAATTATTTGGGCCATAGACTATCAGAAGGCGGTGTGCATACTGATCCAGATAAGGTTAATTGTGTCGAGGATAAGCCCGTATCGTCCAACGTCAAAGGTCTAAGAAAATTTCTGGGCTTCAGTAGTTTCTACCGTCGCTTCATTTCTGACTATGCTAGAGTAGCACGTCCACTCTATGACTTGTTGAAAGAAACAAATGAGAGACTAATAAAGTCTCATTCGACTGTTTTCCAAAGGAAATCAGAACACCCAACTGCTGTTGACAAATTAAAAGATTTGCTCATCTCTGCACCTGTCCTAGGTTACGCAGATTTCCATAAAAACCGTTCATTCTTCATACAGATGCTAGAGGGGATGGGTTGAGCGCTGTCCTGTATCAGGACCAAGACGGTCGCAACCGCGTCATCGGCTATGCAAGCAGGACATTATCTCCGTCCGACAGAAATTACCCAGTGCACAAACGTGATTTTTTTTAGCGTTAAAGTGGGTTGTAAAGGACAAGTTCCGTGATTACATATATTACTTTTATTCAAACGTAAACTCAGCTTTAGACTTGGAGTACTGTATCGGTCGCGGTCAGTCCATGGTATTAAGAGCTTCAACTAGTATTGCCGAAACAACTGCGTGAAAAGGCTCTTTTTGGATTACACGACCAGGTAGGTCATATGTACTCTCTGGACAAAGTGCGTGAAGTCCCGGTGACCTTCCATTCACACGCTGTAAGAAATAGAGGGTATCTTCAGGTTTGGAAAGATGCCAAGCACCCAGTCAGTTTTGGCTGGAAAAGCTAAATTCTGATTTGCTAAGCCTGCAAACAAAGATGCAAAAATATTAAATGAAATCTGATTGGCTCAGCGTGTAAACATACATGGCTGCGTCCATGACAAACTCATTCAGCACTTCAAGATAGGAAATATGGAAACCATCCCAGGCCAGGGAAGCAAGTTAGTATAGAGACTGTCTTGGAAGGTAATGATTGCATCGTGTGTATTCCAACGGGCGGTTGAAAAAATCTGTGCTACCAAGCACATTCTACCGCAGTGCAAATCGACTGGCACCTCGAACAATATCCTATTGGGTTGGTCATGCCTACAATGTGATTGGTTAAATATCACGCAGGGGGAAATACCCAGAGACAACAGTGCCTGGTGGCCAAACTTGACTTGCAACCGCGGTTTTTTTCAGCGGTTAGTGTAGCGAAAATTTGAGCATAGCGTAACCGGTGCTTATGGAGCGTAGGTCATATGGGGCGCGATCGGACATTGAGTTTAGTCTAGAACGGTTTTTCTTAGTACGCATGACCCGCGATGTCCAAGCGTACCGGTATTTGCGATCATGTGGTCTTTGTACGCGGAGGAAAGCTCTAAAACAAAAAGCTCCCCTAAAATCGATTCATACAACGCAACCACTGGAACTCCTTTATTAAGATTGCTTAATTCTGAAGTGTCAAAAGGCGGCATTGAAAAAAGTATGATTCTATGTGTGTTAAGTGGTTCCTGTAGGACTGCAGTGTACTTACTTAAATGAGCAGACGGTTATTCATTATTTGCTGATGTTAACAGTTGAGAAGAATACCTCCTCAAGCCAGAAATGGACACACCACGTCAGACAGAATATTAGTTACGCTATTTACTGTCTGTTGTTTCACATACGAACGTCATCATAAAGACGTCACTGGCAATGCAATGAGAGCGAGAGAGCGAAAACGTTTTATTAAACCGGCTCCAGTTTGTTGAAAATACATGTTTGTTCAAATGTCTATAAAACCGGTTCAAATATATGTTCCGGTTAATATATATAATGCTATATAAAACCCTGCAGGCTGCGCCATTTGCGTAGGCCGAGTAGTTTCTGGCACGCACATATAGTATTATTACTAAAAAAAAAAAAAGAAACATGTTGTTGACTTTAATCATTATACCTGTCATAACACAGTTTTCCAGTTCCTCTTAAATTGCAGTGTGTTCTTGCTCTCTCGCAACTTTAATCTGTCTGATAACCTTAACTTAGGAAAACCGTATCATAAGACCAAACTGAAACCGAGGCACAATACTCAAACAAAAGAAAGACGCTTAATAACCTGTTTGGAAAACCGCAACCTGTAATCGATTGTTAATGAAAAGACGAAGTTTGAAAAGGGTGTGCCGGACAGTAAATTTAAAAACAAAAACAGAAGAAAATAATGGCCCCTAGTGGCGAACCGAGATAATAGGCCTATTGCATTTATGATGGTGACTGAGGCGAACTGCCACATCTCTCTCTCTCTCTCTCTCTCTCTCTCTCTCTCTCTCTCTCTATATATATATATATATATATATATATATATATGTATATATATATAGATATATATATGTGTTTATATATGATATAACTGTTTAGTTTGACGACCTTGAGATATAAATAGGCCACTGGAATATATACTAGTACACTGATTCCACAGCCGTGCCTCGGCTTTGTTTCGATTTGTTCTTATATTAAAAGGCCGTCCTTCCTACGACGAGGGGGTATGGGTCGCAATATGAAGCGTCCTTCCCGCGACCCCCCCCCCCCCCCCCCCCCCGGACCCCCGCCGCACGAAACACTCCGATATTAAAATGCACACATGCATAACATTTTACCCCCCACCCGTGTAATATTTCATTAAAATCCATGCGGATCATCCTCCAAACCAAGGTTGAAGCTCGGCGACCGAGAGAGGATTAATTTTTAGGGGCAGAACACATTCGAGCGGGCGGCACGCGGGCGGCAATCGAGCGGCACACATTCATGCGGCAGGTCCGCGGCATTTTCAAAACAGACCTGCGCGGGAGGCACGCGGCAACTTTTGTGGAATCGCTGTGGACTATCGAGAATTTTTTAGGTATTGTATATGTTTGTCTAAAAAATATACCCCTGTTTAGCTTAAAATTCATATAATAGTCATGATAAAACTTGGTAAACAATAACTTTGATTTAATGTATGTATAAAAATATGTATCTATGTTAAAAAATATATATGTACGCCTAATTTACATATGAAGGAGTTTTATATAACTTATAAACATGCATATGCCTATATAAAGTTGTCATAAGTGTTATATTTACGTATATTTGCCGCCCGCGTCTGTGTGTTTTGTTATATGTCAAATATATGGAAGCGATTTAGTACGCTTTGCCGCCCGCGTGCCGCCCTATAGCCGGTGTTGTTTGCCCTTAACACGGGAGTACAACTGCCTTGCTTCTAGATGTCGAGATTAAGGACGGAAACCTTGAGCACAAAGGCTGGTAAAAGGAGCGGCATGCTGGTGAAAGAAGCGACATCAAATTCACGGACATCTGAATCGACGTGGCACCCTTTTATAACGGGCCACGCTCCTGGTGATTAGTCCTTCTCAGTTTAACTTCCATGGTACGTTTGACGACGACTTCTCGCTTATCGAGATCACGACTATTTAAATCTAAAAAAAAAGAAAGAAAAAAAATCAATTCCTAGAAGACTTGATGCAGGTATGTCTATAGGAATTCCTGATATTTTAAACAAATTAAGGTAAGCATTCCTAGCGTAGGAGGGTAATCAAAGTTGGGACAACTTTTGTATAAACACACACACCCACCTTCACCCAGTATAATATATATATATATATATATATATATATATATATATATATATACCTTTCATTAAAAAATAAGGTATTATTTTTCCAGTATGGGCTAAATCTGAACCAGGTTTAAATATATAATATTTCACATGCAGTAATCTCAGTAATGGAACCAAATTCTATAATTCTAATTATCAATTTATTTCTTTTTTAAAATATAAATTTTATTCTTTAAATAACAATGGGGGATGAATAAACATGGACAATTCCCCTTGCGAAAAACGGATTGGGGGTTAGGTTGGGGGGTTTAAGGAAAAAAGGGGGGTATCCAACTCAAAGCCTAAAAAAGGTCCCAGGTCCGAAAAAAGGGGATCCAGGCCGCAAAAAATGGTCTAAAACCCTTAACAAAGGTTGCGGCGGCTGAAGGGGGGGGGGGATGGTTCCGGACCACAGGGATCCGCTTCTGACCGCGATTGAATCTATTCAAAGATTATTTGCCATATGTGTCGCATTTACATATATGGAATGAGGGGACTGCAGCTCAGTGCCTTAATTCCAGTCTGTTGGTCTTCGACTTCCTGCTTAAATAAGGCTAATATTTAAACATCCGTGATACGGAATTTTATAACACAACTGATTTTGCAGCGATAAAAAAAGAAACCTGAAAAACATATACTAATGACTTTGGAGCGTCTGGAACATGGCCAAACATATGAATATTCTGTGTGAACGTCATTATTAAAACCAGGGATTTTAATACTTTAAATTTTCACCTTTCCAACGGAAAAGATTTGATACAGGTTTGCTTTTCCGCGGAAAAAAGTGCCTCTCCGCTAAAGATGCATCCTACCGTCATATCAAACTTACAGTCACACTTCGCTCAGTGTAAACCTTATTCTGCAATGTTACATGCCATTCCATATGCAGACTTGCATGCAAAAAGAACTGAATGTTTTCAACAGTAACACTGTTATATCAGAAACACGATTATGCAGTGAAAAAAAACTCATGCAGGAAAATAAAGGAGATGAGGGCTTAAATGCCAAAAAATATAAGAAAATATAGGAAAAATACGGTGTGGGTGGAAGACCACCTGTAAAATATTTTCCTGTGTCATGTTAGTTACTTTTTATCCGCTGCTAATGTGGGAAACAGCTAGGTTTTCACCTTTCCAGCAGATTGGTACAAAATGAAATATGTCTTTCCGTGCACAAGTTTGCCTGTCTGAGACAGGCGGAAAGGCGCTATTACGACCCCTGAAAACCATATTCTTTGTTAAAGTATTCAATGGAATAATTATAAAAAGTCTTTTATATCAGTGATAATATTTTAGAAATGTACTTCTTTCATTGCTTAGATGCTTCATGGTCTTGGAGGCCAGAACCCTCATTTGCCTAAATCCGGCAGTGACTAAGACTCATTTCTAAGTCATTTAATTTGATTTACATTCATCAAAGGATACCTATACAAGGAATATACGTTTTATTTTTCTTTCCCTTCAGAAAATTGGTTCGGGCTCTCTATATACCATTTCTGCAGAAAAACTACTTTCTGTTTCTTCTGAAAGCCTTGTTGGCGTGCATTGCTTCCATGATTCTTGTTCAAAGTTGGCAATAGGTCTAGATGCCGAAACATGAGAAGAAAAAAAAAATAAAGGAATATAGTTTTGCTGTTGTATCGGGAAATATGACACTTTGTTAACTGGCAACACGTTATCAGATTCAAGAAAAACTATAATGTGATCCCTTTTTTCTATCAATTTCAGCAAAGAAATAGAAAGTATTTTGAATATTGGGCGTGCTTATCGAAATGTCATGCTCAACAATTGATGGTAAAGCGCTTTAAGCTTTAATGACAAAAGTCTCAAGATTACGGAATCGACATTACGTTAACATTGGGATAAATAGGTTCTCAGTTTGCGCATCTGTTTGAAGTGAAGCCAAGCCATCGCGGTGTCTCAGGATTACGGAAGTGATCGGTCGTCTGCATTTACGGGAGGAACAATTTTGAAAGGGATTGCTTAGTAAACACTTCTACGGAAAGAGTGGTAATCCTGTGTTCGTTGTTGTCTTCATCTCGCTCAAGATGTCATCGTCAGCGTCAAGGGTATTTCACGCCGGGTCACGTTATCAACAGACATTCATTAACATCCATATTGCATGAGTCTGATAAAACCGGTCCTCTTTTTCGGGAGAAAATGGGTGTGGGCGCTGCGGGGAACATCTGATGAATATTTAATCCCCCTTCAAATGAACACCTGTAGGGTCTACAACTGACGGCTCATTGTTACCAGCTGAATAAGCGGTTGTCAGTAACTCAGTTTCTGACCGGGGAAAGAATTGTGACCTTCTACATAAGCGGGGGAGGGGGGGGGGGAGGGTTTTGTACAAATAATATATTTCTCTACACACACAAACATATATATTGTTACGGAAATATTGGGTTGATCCCAGAATTCGAACCCATGCCGGTGGCACACGTGTCCAGCGTTCCAACCGCTTCACTAGAAAAGCAAGCTTCACCGGCGAGACAGTTCGGTCCGCCTTTATGCTCATCCCGTAACAATATATATATATATATATATATATATATATATATATATATATATATATATATATATATATGTATGTATATATATATATATATATATATATATAATTGTATATATCAATTCAGGATAATAAAAATGACAGTATAATATATTATGAAGAAAGATAAAGGCGAATAAAGACGAGATAATAATAATAATAGTTTTAATAGTAATAATCACACAAGGAAAATGTTGATCTGTGGAACGCCTGTTGTGGAAGTAGCTGAAAAAAAAGTTGTGAATACCTGTATGTATTTTGAGATGGGTCAATATCAACCACCAAGATTACCTCTGTGACCTTAAAAACTGCATCAAGGTCATCCATTTTCGCACTTTACCTAGCCCTTCATGAGATGTATCAATGCTGCAAGTGACAATGGGAAGCTTGATGCTATATAATTCGGGTTTATATATAATGTAAGAAAATAAGATAATCGTTAAAACAAATGAAGCAATCCATCGATAATTTAATTAATAAACGCCACGCAAAAGAGAAACATTAATGAAATGCCATTAGACATAGAATTTGGGTTTAAAGTCGGACTTATATAACCAGATAAAATCGATCATACAAAGGGTTCCAGAATGATTACTTAGGTTTGCTTTCACAGGCTTTCACATTCCTAAAGGCCCCAGTTGCTTGATAGTTGAGGCCTTAAGGAATGTAAATCGTCCGTGCTGTATCCGAGTCCACACCATCCGACCCCAAGTGCAACTCCAAGTCCAGGCAACTCGAGTCCAAGTCCATTTTTCGGGTCCGAGTCATTTGGAACCCGAGTCCAAGTCCGAATCCGAGTCCAATACAACAAACCTTAAAAAAAACAATATAAAATGGAAATTTCAGATTACCATGTAAACTTTAAGTTTCAGTTCACACATGTTTTTACTATACCGAAATGTTAATTCACATTAAACCTCCCGATGCTGAGCAAAGTGTTATTACTTTTTAATATTCTGTTAGTATTTCACACATGTACATAAGTCTTAATAATATGCGACAGATTATTTTTTACTGGACTGCAGACGGAATCGGTCTGATTTTTCGAGTCAATACCTCCGAGTACAAGTCCGATTCCAGTACCCTCGAGTCAAAGTCCTCCGTTCAGTGTTGAGTGTAACGGTCGTCCGCGGGATTCGGGTTCTAAAAAGCTATCAGTGAGAAATTTGTTAACTGAAATTAGGATACGGGTAGTCGACAAGCGACTACGTGTATCCGCCGAAATCAAGAGTGGGACGGGTGAATTGAGGCATGGATTGAGTGGCAAGGGGAAAAAGAGTGAGATGCATATTAGCATGGATGTCTGCCACGTTAACATGATTGTAGGTGGCGCCACCTGTTATTTGAAAGACAAAGATATCCAAGATGAATACATATGCAAAATTTCAGGTGGATAAGTCAAACCCCTGCTGAGATATGAGTGATTTTTACCCTATAGGCAAATGAACATATGGACACCATGCAAAAACGGTTGTAAGTCAGGCCGATACGTCAAACCAGTCCTCGGATATTAGCATGGATGTCTGCAGCGTAAACGTAAATGTAGGTGGAGCCACCTGATACAAATTCGAGAAAGCTATCCAAGCTATATGCATATGCAAAATTTAAGCAGATAAGTCAACCCACTGCCGATATATGAGTCATTTTATCCCACGGCAGACAAACAGAAGGATGCTGTGCAAAAATGGCTGCAGGTGGCGCCACCAGTTTTGCGTATGATAAAGAACTATGTAAGATCTATACACATGCAAAATTTCAGGTCGATACGCCTGACCAGTCCTGTGCTATTAGCATGGATCTCTGCAGCGTAAACGTAAATGAAGGTAGCGTCACCTGACATGAAATTGAGAAAGCTATCCAAGATGTATATGTCAGAGGCGAGATTGAAATCCAGGCGGATTTTAAATTCGCCTAGACGAGATTGCGATTGTGATCTCGCCTAGGCGAGATTGCAATTGTGATCTCGCCTAGACGAATTTAACACTCGCCGAGATCACAATTGCAATCTCGCCTATACATAACCATTCAGTGTTAAAATATTGAAAATCTGACTGAAAACATCTTTCATATGTCAGTTACAATGCATAATATATCAGGAATATAGATCAGATCACTATTTCAATCTCGCCTAGGCAGGTTTTATTCTCGCCTAAGTGATATCAGGCAGATTTTAAAATCGCCTGGATGATACCAGACAGATTTTAAACTCGCCTAAGCGTGATTAAAATCCTGGCCTGCTTCATGATGGATTTCAATCTCGCCTAGGTTAGATTGCGATTGTGATCTCGTCTAGGCGAGTTTTAAATCCGTCTAGGCGAGATCACAATTGCAGTCTCGCCTAGGCGAGATCACAATCGCAATCTCGTCTAGGTGAATTTAAAATCCGCCTGGCTTTTAATCTCGTCTCTGACATATACACATGCAAAACTAAGCAGATAAGTCAAACCACTACTGAGATATAAGTGTTTTTATCCCACGGCAGATAAACAGACGGACGCTGTGCAAAAATGGTTGCAGGTGGCTTCATTAGTTTTGCGTATGATAAAGAACCATGTGAGTTCTATACACATGCAAAATTTCAGAAGGATACGTAAAACCATACAAGCAGGGATGTCTGCAGCGTGGACTTAAATGTAGGTAGTGCCAGCTGTCACAAAATCAAGAAAGCTATCCAGGATGTATACACATGCAACATTTCAGGTGGATAAGTCCAACCACTACAGAGATATGAGTGATTTTAATCCAAGGCAGACGAACAGATGGACGCTGTGCAATAATGGTTGCAGCTGGCGCCACCAGGTTTTGTATGATATAAAGCCATCCAAGAGCTACACTCGTGCAAAATTTCAGCCCGATTGGTCAATCGAGTCCGAAGGGTTAATGTGTGAAAACAGACCCACAGATAGACGCACTGCAGAGAGGAAGGGTTAGAGGTCAATGCAAAATGGTTAGGCACTAGTTCACATGTGACCCAAAAATGGGGTCAAGTTTCGGAAAAATCGGTCCAGTGGTCTCAGAAGAGTTCTCCGGAAACGAACGCGGCGGCGGTACCCGGTCAAAAACATAGTATCCGCTAAACTTTGTTTTGTCTGATTCATAAGAAACACCTAAGGACCTCGCCTAGAGGGAAAAAGTAAATCTGTGCTTTTATCATTTCATATAGAACAAATAAGATCTTTGTCGATATAGAGGACCCGAACAATTAGTGTCATTCGTCGGCAACAGGTGTCGCTAGCGTATGGGGAAAGTCCTACTCCTCGGCTGGTTTTCGTTGTTTAAGTTTGACAGGAAATGTGCCCTTTTAGACCTGTATATATTATCTATATGAACATGTGTAAATACTAGCCTCGATCTTCTTTTCGATATAATGAACCCGAACGTGTAATGTCAGTCTTCGCTAACAGATGTCGCTAGTGCTTTAGAACAAATCTATAATCAGGATACATTGTTAAAAAATACTCCTGATCAACATGTACATACCTAAGTGGATGTAGAATGACAGAAAATGGCGCCCTCTTCTATTCATATGATAGAATGAATGGGCTGCCTTCTCATCTAATACTTATAAAAGGAATTCGCTCCATTTATGTCTTCAATGTTCTAATTAAACCGCATTGCGTATGACACTGTGCCATACCTCATATTAAAGGTTATTATCCCCGAAACGACATAGGTGACATGAGAATAAACAATTTTTGTGTACAAATAATTTTGAGTGATTTTTTCCGGTTTTTTTCACTTGCACGGAGGTTAGACCGAGCACAGCCGAACTGCCTTCGGCAATGACCGCGATGCGCGCATCGCGGTTACGCAACCTAAAACGCACGATTAAGGACTATTTTTCATATGAATAGCGCTTGCTTTCAGTGAGGGATCTGAGCATCTCTGGCCTTACATTTGATCCAGGCTCTCACCCACGTGCGTGGTGAGTAAAGGAAAAAAAACACATGTTTCTCTTTTTATGAAACGGGGATTCAACCCAGGAGGGTAATTCAAGGTCCCACTTTCAGGAACAGGGATGGGGTGGGGTGGAGTGGTGGTGGGGGTTCAGGCCTCAAAATTTTTGTCTGATACGAAGAAAAAAAGGTTACGGCGGCTAAAAATGGGATACGGACCCTCAGCGTGGAGTCCCGTTAGGTCCGCTTCTGCTACTTACGAGGTATGCATATTTCTGTTTTCTACTTCAGGAACAGTTTCCTTGCAACGTACATTTATTTAATCTTTCATGTGTTCCTCACATCAACCTAATCTTTATACGTTCGACGATAAAATCCAGTCAAATATCATCGAAAACCTTATTGCCCTCGCGTCTCAATTCGGTTCGCAATTGTTACAGTTTGTGTGCAGGGATATTCCATGTGTTGTTGACATTTGGTTCATGTAGCACGCATATCTCGTTGCCATGACAGCATCGCCTGGCCGAGCCGGGCCGGCTCACGTGTAACCCTCACATGTAGAAACACAGCATTCTTGTTCTAGATGTTTCCTGTAACGCGTGTGTACTGTGTATTATGTATTGTTCTTGAGATTGTTCTTGAAATGGAAAGTTCTCGGCTTGAAATGAGAATCTATAAATAGGGGCTGTGTTTTAGAGCCGAGAAGAGAGGTGAGAGAATATTTCAGCGGACACAGAAGAGTGGACCTTTTTCTATAACTGCGGCAGTTACAGCTGTTCTTCTAAATTTGTGACGGATCTTATATAGTCTTCAGTTTGCTTTCGGGATTATAACAAGAACTTAATTTGGGATTTCAGCGGATAGATTTTGTGAATGAACTGGACTGTTATTCTCTGAGAAGATTTATGTGAACTGTTCATTTGGGTTGTACGTTATAAAGTACTTGTAATCGCTGTGACAGTGGTGGTATCCAGGTACTGTACACTTTATTTATATACTTGTATTGATTTACTGTTGTACTGTTATACGGTGTGATTGTATTGATTTAGTGTATTGTAATGTTAAGGTTGTTTTAAGAATAAATTATGGTTATTTATTAACAAAAAATCACTGACTTCTTTATTCATTCCCCTAGACATTTCACGCTGCCTTGTGTTACAGAATCTGATTTGTTTTATCTTCATTACAAAATTTATGTTCGTCACGCATACGTGATCTTTTGATATTAGGTTCCGTAACACAATGTAAACGTCATCACTGACCAGGTCTTCAAGGTAAACATGCTAGGGTATGAATTTCTTGCCACCAGCACAGCGCCACAAAATAAATGTAAAAAAATATTTACACTTGCCTTATTGAGACAGTATCCCGCTGTTTCTTTTAACTATTAGGATAAAAAATGATGCCAACATTCCACATCTCAGTTAAAATATCTCCCAACCATGGTAAAAAGCCCGGTTTACCGACTTTATCAGCCAGACAGTTATAGAGAAAAGTATACAACGATGAAACATTTACAAACGTTAACAGAAGAAATTTAATCCGTACCATTACCATATGAAAAAAATCGCCGTTGCAAGTTGTGAGTCATCATCCTTACCTTGGTGTTGAGTTGTCCAGCTACTTATCATGGTCTTTACACATAAATAAATTTGTTAACAAATCAGATAGTATGCTAGGAGTACTAAGAGTACTAAGAAGAAACCTGTGGTCTACTTCTCTTGTCACACACCAGGAAATCTGTGAAACCAAAACAATGGCCTTCATATCAAAGGTCATGAATGACACAACACACCTCCTATATTCAGAGTTCCGCTTTTTACCTTCAGGTAAACGCCTAGATACAATATTCTGCAAAACAACTCGTTTTAAAAAATCTCTCGTACCATACAGTATTAAACTTTTTAACTCACAACCCTATTAGATATTTAATGTTTTGAATTGTGTTTTACCTGCAGAATTATATGTTTTATCATTTTTACATGCTTGATTTTACATGCATAGTCAATATGTTATGTGTGATTTTTATGTATTTTTATGTATTATTTTTATGTATTTATCTATTTACTTATTAATTTTTATGTTATGATTGCAAGTCAACGACAAATTCCTGGAACTGAAGGCTAATAAATGTTATCTTATCTTATCTTACTAAATAAATAATATATTAGACACTTGTGAATCCGTTATTGGAATATTGCAGTTCAGTCTAGGACCCTTACCAGAAAATCTAACATCATAACCAGGAGAAAATCCAAAGACGGGCTGATAGATTTGTGAAAAATTATTATAGAAATACCGACAGTGTTACCACTATGATGAGAGAGCTGAACTGGGAGACATTACAAGTCAAAAAGGATCAGGCTAGAATTATAACTCTCTATAAAGAAACCTATCAGATCATCCCAAGTAACATTAGTAGTTGTCAATCAGATGGAAAGAATTTAACTAAACCAACAACACGTCAAAAAAAAAAAAAAAAAGAGACTGTAAGGCCAAAAAAAAAAAAATAAATAAAATAAAATAAAAGGTATGGTTCTCAGGCACCGCCCGCGTCAATTTTAACCCCCCCCCCCCCGCATCAAACAGTTTTAATTGATTTTCATCTTTCAAGAAGATAAAATAATACAATTTTGATACGATTTCCTTTGTTATGTAGTACTTTTATCTATTTAGGAAAAAACTGTTATTTTCATGCTTTTATACCTGATCATATGACATGTTTATCGAAACATGCAAAAAAGGTAAAAAATAAAATACCGCCCGCCCACATTGATTTCTGAAAATAAGTGCCTGAGAACCATATCTTTTTATTTTTTTTTGGCCTTACAAGTATTCTCTTTATCCTCGAATAATATCAGTTTGGAATACACCACCAGCTACTACTATTAAGAAATCAAGCGATGCAGAGACTGTTGCTTCAAAATTAACTGTACTGAACCTCAAACAATACTGATTTACCAGGCGATGCATGATGTAGACCGTACGTTGATAGCCACAGCAAAGGCGATTTGTTCAGTACATGAAAAGACAATAAAATTTTAACAAGACGTCACATAACTTGAAAAAAAAAAACAAAAAAAAAAAACAAAAAAAAAACAAAAAAAAAACAAAAAAAACAGAGGAAGCGGGCGTTAATAGATTGCTCATTAGTTATGGCTTTTCATATAATTTTTTCTTACAAAATATTCAGTGAACTGCGTTTTATTTGTAATAATGAATAACAGTCAGATGTTGATCTAAATGAAAGATAAACGGGAACCCGTAACCATGGTGAGGGATGCAGAATTAATAGGACTAAATCACACCGACTGGATTTTTTTTTTGCCTTGTCTTACTAGTTAGCCGAGTTGACTTGGAATCGTCAGTCATAATGGCTGTAGTTACGTATATGCTTATAAAAATACAATTAAACTGAACATTTTATAAATTAAAACATGTTATTTGTACAAAACTGAGCATTAGATTTCATAGAATTTGATACTTTGGTCTATACATGAATATCTGTTTCCGGGAGATGCTACACTCGCTTGTTTTCAATTTAATTAATTCACTGTTACTTTACAGGAAATTCTTCATTTTTAATCATATACATCATTATTAAATAAAAATCACGTACTAGTATTTGTATTTTTCGTTGGAGACAGCCATGCTGGCCCGCTATTGCTTCATTCAATAATATAACATGTCTTAATTACACCACGTGAGGACGCTTGGAGTGTTCCAGCCACGTCGAGTGGTAACTGTGCGTCTGTTGGGAGAATATATAAATAATGGGAATCCCCGGGTATTCCCCAACACGTGGGGCCTCGTTCGGCTGTTTGATTATGGCGGCATCCCGAGAAATATCGACATACGCTCTAAGCACGGAGTTTCTAGCGGAGCCGTAATAGTGCTGGATTATTATCACTGGGTTCTACTGACCCGCAGGACGCTGGCCAATTACCAGAACTACAGGTAAGCTTGAACACCTTAATTAACTCGGCCAGGATGTAGTTTTGTTCAGTGTTTATATCCAGCGTTGAATGGGCCTTCATTCACGGCTGACGGCAAGGTGTCATGCCGTATACAGTTCTCATTCTATTTTTATGTGCGGCTAAAATTAGGGTAAGAAAACAGGAGGATTTCATCACTAACCGTCCAGTTTTCTTGTCGATTCGTTGCCTCATCGCATCAGTCTTGACAAAGGGTACATCAACTGTCTTGTTGTTTTTGTCTGCTGTTCGGCAGTGAGCCCTGCGACCTGAACTACACGAAAACAAGGAAATGTCAAACTGATCAGGTTCGAGATCCTGTAACCAGTAACACTAACAGGCCCCGGCCCGCCCGGACTCTGGCACATCTTTTTTTTACTGAGGATATCTCACTCAGGAAATATATTAGATGCACGTTATTTAGACCCCATCTCATATAAGGGAACACATAAGTTTTAAAGTAACTTTCACAATCCAGTCATCATTAACTGATAACTTGTTCCTTTTTCGATATTGAACTTTCTCTAAGTTTCAGAATAAAAGTTAATTATTAATAATATTATGTGCCCCTGTGGATAGTGTGACTGCCATACTCATAGTTTGTATTTTTAGATTTTTTATGGATTTAAATTGTGATTTAAATTAAATATACACATTAATTTTCATTCACAACTGCTTATGTGACTGAATCATATTCGCTTGAATTATTGTTAACTTCTTCAAAGGTCAACTATACTCTTTTTTTTATCCATGAATATATAGACCTCTGATGTATGAACCCAAAACAGATCTTACATCTTGTATGCCCTGAGCAGACCTCCTGTATCAGGATTACAACCAGGAACACGGTAGAAATGAGTGCACAAGCAACCACCAGACCAACCAGCTGAATAGAAAACACCTTTATTACATGTTACTTTGTTCGCAGTAGATATGTAGCAAAAATTCAAAGAGGAAGGAAAGGAAATTTAAGGGAAAAAGATTATTTGTCCCTGATTCCAAATGGGAACCAAGAGTCCAGGATTAATAAAAAAAGAAATGGAACTTTCTCTTTAGATTAGGACCACTTATATTAATAATTATAAGCTATTTAAACAGAGTGATATTTGAAAATAATTGTTAAAAGCACTTTTAATACAGGTTGTTCATATTGTGATAAATTATTACCAATGCATTCACAAAATTAGATAATTATAAAAAAGTTGTAAAATCAAAGTCACTGCCAGTGTTACTATTATCATCTTTTTAAGTATAAGCTAGTGATAGTGAAAGTCTAACGTTTTATGCAGAAGTACATTCAACAGCTCAGTGATGCGGGGGAATTCTTGTCAATGAACCAGTCAATGTCCTGATTAGGTGTCTGAAGTTTCCTGATTCATTGGCACACAGATTTTTTAAATAAATTATAAACAGGTGATACAAAATTTTTACCGAGGATTTCTCACTCAGGAAATATATTTTATGCACATTATCTAGACCTCATCTCATATGGGGGAACACATTTACAAGTTTTAAATTAACTTTCACAATCCATGTCATCGTTAACTGATAACTGGTTCCTTTTTCGATATTTAACTTTCACTGAGTTTCAGAATGAAAGTTAATTATTAATAATATTATGTGCCCCTGTAGATAGTGTCATACTCTTACTGTGTATTTTTGGAATTTTTTTATGGATTTAAATTTAGATATAAATTACATATACACATTAATTTTCAGTCACAACTGCTTATGTGACTGAAATCATATTCACTTGGATTATTGTTAAATTTTTTAAAGGTCAATTATACCCTGTGTTTTCATCAATGAATGATTGACCTCTGGTGTCTGAACCCAAAACAGATCTTACAAGTTTTAATATACTACTGGTATGCCCTTAGTTGACCTCTTTTATCAAGATTGCAACCTGGATCACTGTTGAAATGAGTGCACAAGCAGCCAACAGACCAACTAGCTAAATAGCGAACCCCTTTATTGTACTGAAAACATGTAACTTTGTTCACAAAAATTCAAAGGGGGAGGAAAGGAAATTTAAGGGAAAAAGATTCTGTTTCCCTGATTCCACATGGGAACCAAGAGTCCAGGATTAATAAAAAAAGAAATAGAACTTTCTCTTTAGATAAGGACCACTTATATTAATAATAATAAGCTTTTTGGATATAGTGATATTTGAAAATAATTGTCAAAAGCACTTTTAATACATGTTGTTCATATTGTGATAAATTATTACTAATACATTCACAAAATTAGATAATTATAAAAAAGTTGTAAAATCAAAGTCACTGCCAGTGTTACTATTAAGATGCTTTTCCATAAGTGCGTAGTCCGTATGCGTAGTCCGCATGCGTAGTCCTCAAAAATCACTTTGTAGACTTTTTAACTGGGCCGTTTCCATTCATCCACATGCGTAGTACGTATGCGCAGTCCGTATGCGCAGTCCGTATCAGCACGCTGCCGGGAGCGAGTTTTGCGCACTACGCATACCAATAGCAATTTCAGGTTTAGCATAGAGTTTTCTCTTTCAGGCGTGCTGTATATGCACAGTCTCTATGTCCAACTGGTATGAATGTCATTCCTGACATCTGTTTTCCGGAAACAAAATATGTTGGCATTTGGCTGAATTTTGTTTTCCTTTCTTTATCACAGACAACATGTTTATAGATGATTGAAGCGTAAACATCAATGTCACTTATAAAATATTACTAATTATGATCTTTTAAACATTTTATTATTTTAATTTTATTGTTTTAACTTTTGATGCTAATATATACAAATGTAAGATACATGTATGGTGAAATGGCTTTTAAAAAGGAAAATCTACAGCTATCGAGCATCTATCAACATGGAGTACGGACTACGCATATACTTACTTATGGAAAACAAACTTTGTGGATATGGACTACACATGCGGACTACAGATACAGAATACGGATACGGACTAAGCACTTATGGAAACCACCTTTATCATCTTTTTAAGTATAAGCTAGTGTTGGTGAAAGTCTAACGTTTTATGCAGAAGTTCATTCAACAGCTCAGTGTTGCGGGAGAATTCTTGTCAATATACCAGTGAATGTCCTGATTAGGTGTCTGAAGTTTCCTGATTCATTGGCACACAGATTTTTTATATAATTTATAAACAGGTGATACAAAATTTTTACCGAGGATTTCTCACTCAGGAAATATATTTTATGCACATTATCTAGACCCCATCTCATATGGGGGAACACATTTATAAGTTTTAAATTAACTTTCACAATCCATGTCATCGTTAACTGATAACTGGTTCCTTTTTCGATATTTAAGTTTCACTGAGTTTCAGAATGAAAGTTAATTATTAATAATATTATGTGCCCCTGTAGATAGTGTCATACTCTTACTGTGTATTTTTGGAATTTTTTTATGGATTTAAATTTAGATATAAATTACATATACACATTTATTTTCAGTCACAACTGCTTATGTGACTGAAATCATATTCACTTGGATTATTGTTAAAATTTTTAAAGGTCAATTATACCCTGTGTTTTCATCAATGAATGATTGACCTCTGGTGTCTGAACCCAAAACAGATCTTACAAGTTTTAATATACTACTGGTATGCCCTTAGTTGACCTCTTGTATCAAGATTGCAACCTGGATCACTGTTGAAATGAGTGCACAAGCAGCCAACAGACCAACTAGCTAAATAGCAAACCCCTTTATTGTACTGAAAACATGTTACTTTGTTCACAAAAATTCAAAGGGGGAGGAAAGGAAATTTAAGGGAAAAAGATTCTGTTTCCCTGATTCCACATGGGAACCAAGAGTCCAGGATTAATAAAAAAAGAAATAGAACTTTCTCTTTAGATAAGGACCACTTATATTAATAATAATAAGCTTTTTGGATATAGTGATATTTGAAAATAATTGTCAAAAGCACTTTTAATACATGTTGTTCATATTGTGATAAATTATTACTAATACATTCACAAAATTAGATAATTATAAAAAAGTTGTAAAATCAAAGTCACTGCCAGTGTTACTATTAAGATGCTTTTCCATAAGTGCGTAGTCCGTATGCGTAGTCCGCATGCGTAGTCCTCAAAAATCACTTTGTAGACTTTTTAACTGGGCCGTTTCCATTCATCCACATGCGTAGTACGTATGCGCAGTCCGTATGCGCAGTCCGTATCAGCACGCTGCCGGGAGCGAGTTTTGCGCACTACGCATACCAATAGCAATTTCAGGTTTAGCATAGAGTTTTCTCTTTCAGGCGTGCTGTATATGCACAGTCTCTATGTCCAACTGGTATGAATGTCATTCCTGACATCTGTTTTCCGGAAACAAAATATGTTGGCATTTGGCTGAATTTTGTTTTCCTTTCTTTATCACAGACAACATGTTTATAGATGATTGAAGCGTAAACATCAATGTCACTTATAAAATATTACTAATTATGATCTTTTAAACATTTTATTATTTTAATTTTATTGTTTTAACTTTTGATGCTAATATATACAAATGTAAGATACATGTATGGTGAAATGGCTTGCAAAAAGGAAAATCTACAGCTATCGAGCATCTATCAACATGGAGTACGGACTACGCATATACGTACTTATGGAAAACAAACTTTGTGGATATGGACTACACATGCGGACTACAGATACAGAATACGGATACGGACTAAGCACTTATGGAAACCACCTTTATCATCTTTTTAAGTATAAGCTAGTGTTGGTGAAAGTCTAACGTTTTATGCAGAAGTTCATTCAACAGCTCAGTGTTGCGGGAGAATTCTTGTCAATATACCAGTGAATGTCCTGATTAGGTGTCTGAAGTTTCCTGATTCATTGGCACACAGATTTTTTATATAATTTATAAACAGATGATACAAAATTTGTGGTATTATAATTTTTTTGACTTGACCTTTGGAGTCTCTATGTTAGCAGCACAGTATAAAGCCAGTCTAGGTCTTTAAATAAATGTTGACAAAATTCACATGATAATTGGATCTGGATTCTTGACACCACTTACAAATTGTGAAGCTGCAGTCAGGTTTTAGTCAGTGGTAAATTACATGTTAAATTAGTAATTAGTCAAAACTGGAGAGAAACAGATTGTTTCATATTTTTTGGATGGTTTAAGTGTTTTCTGCTGTCTTTAAGTTCCTGATAATGCTCTATGTTTTCTCAAGTTTCCTAAATTTAAAACCCATTTAATTAAACAATATATACCATATTTTACCATAACAAATATTTTGTACTGCAATCATCCTGATAATAATATTGAAGTTAAAATAATTCCAAAAACAATGGAGCAGTTCAATTCACATTTATAAATATGTCCATACATACTTGTACCTTTTTACATCATTGTAAGTCTCAAGTTAAAAACACTGATAAATTTACAGTAAAATTAAAACCTATCTTTTATTGTCAGTAATCACCTCCATGTTGACATCAGATTGATTAATATATATGTATTCTTCTTTGCTTCTGTCATAATTTCCTGTGTCTGGAATTTGTATGTTTAAATATTTTATTAGCAGTGACATTATTGGTCTGCTGTGTATCAACTTTCTGTACTTAGTCCATAGTCCATACAAAGGATTTTCAGGTTCTATTTTATTGCTCTAGATGTTATTATGCAAATCTGTTAGTAGGGGACATAGAATTCAGTCTACATAAAAAAATACTTTGTAAAACATGTAGGACTGTTACAATTCACCACAAATCAGTGCTCTTATACATCACAGTACAAAGTCAGATCTTGTATTGGTATCATCAGATGTCCTGGTATCGTACATTGATATTTTATCATCCAATGAGAAGTGATATATGACATAAATATAATTCCATGTGAAAAATTCATAAGTGCAGTTAAACTTTTAGAAACAAATAAAATGGCATCATAGTTTCTAATCTTTTGTAAATCGATTTTATTTATTGTTTTGAAATACATTTAATGAGAGTAAGCTTATTTACATTTCTATGTAAAAGTGAAAAATTAGCTTGTTAAATGTGGAATTTACAATATAATGTATCATATATATATATGTGTCATATTATGAGGAGGGTATTGATATACATATCATATTGTGATGTGAGACAATATATATTGTTATTGTTACAGCTTTTATAACATGAATATATACATGTATCAGATCTAGAGGTACAATTGTAGCCTTTCATCATGCAGCATGGTCCTTTTATATGACTATGAGGGCAAGCAAGATGTACCAGTTCATCAGTATATAATTGTTGCCTGATTGGTTGCTGCAAAAAGGACTGTCACAATACAAATAAGTAAATTAATCATGATTAATGATTAGCAGTTATCTTTGACTGCAACCAGAACCTAAATAAAAATAATCTCTTGCCCTGCCCCTGCCCCTCCTGGTTAAATATCACACAATAAAACCCCTTATTATACCCCACTTCCACAGAACAACATTGATTGATTGACATTGATTTAGGATTGTCTGTCCATCTGTCTGTCCCTTCGTCTGTCTGTCCATCAGGTTTTTTAGTTTCTTCGTGATAACTTTTCTAAATATTATCTGATTTGGGTCAGTGATTGCTCTCACTCAGACTTTGGTAGGGATTGTTTATTATCACCAACTCCAAAACAAACAAAAAATTTTCCCTTTTGTTCCCAATTCAAAACAAAAAAATTATGACGTGGAGACATCTTCAGGGGACAGTGAAAACTAAAACACGGACACTGTGACATGTAGAGACATCTTCAGGGGAAAATAAAAACTAAAACATATTCAGAAGGCAAGCATGAAGATCTCAGGAAGCTATAATTACAAGAGGCAAAGCAGGGGCCATAAATTCAGGAATTTGCTTGTTCACCAATAGAGACATTGCATTATATATTCATGATAACCTGGTGCTGAATAGTCTAAAAAGACAAACAAATACGTGTTATGATTTCTACAGGTTACATTCACCTTTCACTACAATCTTCAACTCTGTCAGTTTCTTTCGCCTCAAACATCTAACTGTAAAAACTGACTCAGTCTGTCGAACTTTTTGTTTCCGAGGGAGCCAGTGCAGGCCAGATTTTCCGGAGACCTGTGACTGGCTCCAGCAGTGACTTCACTTCAGTCAGTCAGTCATTCTTGAAAGAATTGATTTGCAAAAACTATGTTCACATGATTTGTGCACCTGATTTTCATCAGATCAGAGTAAATTTCCAGACTTGCCTTGTTCCAAGCACTAAGTTCCGCAACTTCGAATTTGAATGAACTCATGTTTTCTGGAACTCTGTGAATGGTATACATGCATGTACAGGGATTAGCATTCAGACTGGACCACCTGTGTCACTAGTAGTTAGCAAGTGGCAGTCAATGGCTGTGCAGTTCTGGCAGGTGGCAGTGGTGCCATATCATTTCTGGCAGGTGGCATTCCATGCTATATATGACAGTTCTGGCAGGTGGCAGTCATGCCATGCAGTTCTTTCAGGTGGCAGTCAATACTATATTGATTCCGGCAGGTGGCACTGATGCCGCGGCAGTTCTGGCTTGTGGCACTAGCCTCAGTCATGCCATACCTACTATCAGTTCTGGCAGGTTGCCATATATGTAACAGAAACACTCAATATTATTCTATTATTTGCTAGTGTGACTGTCTGAATGGCAATAAAATGTCGCTTTGCTGCACTAAATATTAATCATTTCGATAAAATCAAAATTTCATCAACTTCAGAGACAATGCTTATATATTGTGATTCAATATTATTCTTGGATCTAGGAATAGAAGTGGCTGTGTCTCATGACCTTATTTTTCGATTTTGCTTGATGATCAATCAGAGCTTTGTGCAAAGCAACTCATGTTTGATTGATAGAGTGTCTAGACAAAAATTCACTACCGGTAATATGCAAATAAATGCAGAAGACATGATCATCAAATTATTGTCTAGATCTGCTGTTTATTTATGGTTAATTATATATAAATATGGCTGGCAGGGTATGTCACAGTTAGTATATCAATCAATACAAGAATACAAGTGATACTGACTGGATCTGTCATGTATTGATATCAATATCCAGTCCGTTTTGACAATTGATATTTATAAAATAAATGTTAACGTTGCTCTATAAAGCTAGCACTAATACAAATTTGGTACATATATTGAATGAAACTACAGTTAATTTCATGTGCCTGGAATCATCGTTGTGTTTAAAAATAAACACAGAGCAACATGTGCAACAGAGCATTTTAATTAACCCGCATGTTATCATGATGTAATTGATACACTATAGGAAATATATATTTATATATATAGTACACCATGGTATTCCAGGTGGTAAAGAACAATTTACCAGGAGGCAGTCTGTATTAACTTACATTTTCATATTTGATTAAACTTTCTGGGGCTCTGGTACCTGTGTTACCAACACTATAGGTATTATTTCCAATTTGTTACCCAACTTGCCTGTCATTAGACTGGTACCCTATCTCCCCAGGGCAGGCTTCCCTGCTGCCTGAGGGGTTTATTGTGTTAATACTTTGGGACCATGACTAGGATACTCCATATTGCCATAGAAAATATATTAGTCTAGCGCTGATTGGTTTCAGCTGGTAAATACCGCTAGGAGTAGTCTGTCTTTCAGGGCTTGTTCAGTGGCAATGTTGATATGAATCTTACATAAAAAGTGTTTGTCCATATCTGAGAGTCATCTTGTCTGGAATGCGGGACACAGTCCTTCACTCATGCTCCATATCGTGAGATGAGATAAGAATAAAACTGGGTGTACTTTTCACCACTTACCAGTAGACTTATTTCATCAAAAAACAAAAGGGACATTTAGTACTATACTGCTTATTGTTTTGTATGGGCTACATAACAATTAGATTTTTCTGTTCAGAAGCAGATCCAAGAGGGGAGTCCAGGGGGGACTCTTTTTTTAAAGGGTTTCAGACACAATTTTGCCGCCTGGACACCCCACCCCCCATCCCTTTTCTGGACCCGGGGACCTATTTTTTTTAGGTTTTTCATTAGTCCTACTGGCTAGACCCCCCTGCCCTTTTCCTAAATCCTGAATCCGCCCCTGCTTTTGATTCAAGAGTAGAGGTACAGTCAGTGTAGGTCATGTACTGAGTGATCTTAGCCTTCACATCAGATACATTTCTTGGAAAATATAAATGAAGACCTATGATATCCCTAGTTCACTGGAAAACCTGTATCATGTTGGAACAAGAGTATGTACTATTGCTGTTCAAAATATAAAGAATTTGCATGTCTTAATGCTAGAATGTAGGACAGTTCCATCTTTTGTATATTTCTCTTTTAGTTTGAGAATGTAAACAAAACCTGCAGACTAGGTTGTACTCAGGGTTTCATTCTAGGTGAGTGCCTGTAATGATATCTAATTTAGATAGATTGAAATTGGAAAATCAGTGGAATCATAGTTTGGTTTGCACAAAGATAACATTCCCAAAGAGAATTTTCTGTGGCCTTCATAATATAGAAAATATTCAAGCTGTAACTGGCAAATAAATTTATGACCCTATAAAAGCAGCTCTCATGACTTAACATTAAGAGCTTTGTTGGAATAAACTTTATAATAGGAATATTATTGAGCTCTTGACTAGGCTGTGATCGTTACTAAAAATGTAATCTCTTGTAATTTCTTTGATTTTATTATCAGAAAGTAATATGATCACGATGCTTTTAAATAAAATAGAGCCATACCAGGCAGTCCAGCAGAAAAGATAATAAAGTTGTAATAGGTTGAAAGCACGAGATTGAGTTGGGAATGAAGTCATAACTGTTCGAAAGCCCAAGAAATTGGCTTTGGATATGAATGGCAGAGTCAGACTTCAGAATGGCAATCAGATTTTCATAAGGCTTTCGCATCAAAGTGAGACTTTCAAGACACTGAACCAGATCATTGCCCGCAGTGATTGTAATCAGGTAACACGGAGGGACAAGTTATTTGAAGGTCCCCTTGAGGCTTAGCGAGGAACCCAATTTAAGCGGATGCTGAAGTTCATATATATGTAAAAAGATGCTCATCCGTCACCGTGGTAATCAGTGTGATTGATCTGCTACAAAAATGTGTGCTCCAAATAAATGGACTGGCCAGGCATGGTGTTATATTTAGATGACGTGCCCGAATCTATCCCACTGCTGACACCGGTTCTGTAAGACTTTAGGTGTGGATGCTCTCAAGTATGCCTGGCTGATCATGGACTTTGTGAAGAGCAAATGTATAACTAGCTCTTGCCAGGGTGAGATTGTTTAAGTAAAATTTACTTTCAAAATAAATGGACTAGTTGGGAATGGGGTTTTATTTAGATGATGCCCTACTTACAATAGTTCTTTAAGGATTCCTTGCCTTCAGTAATTTTAAGCATTGAAAAGATCGCTGAAAATGGCATTTTTCTGGCATATTAGGGCAAAGACTCCAAAGGGCAAGTCTAAAAAATAACTTTTAAATCAGACAGCAAGGGAATTATATATTTGTGACAAATTACATTTTTTAATAAATTGTAATGAAAGTTAATTATTTTGACACATAAAGCGTTTAAGAAAGTTCCAGTATATTCCCAGAAATTCAATTTGTACAAAAGGCAAGATTTAGAAAATACCCGTATTTGTTTAACCTTAGCTTATCCATGTTTATACCATTACTTCCAGTATGGCTAGCACAGCAGGGCTGTCATGAATGAATGTACACATAAAACTAACCCCTTGAATGAATGGATGGAATTGAATGTTACTATTTGCATACAGGTCTACATGTTTTCCACTATTCTAGGTATAAGTAACACATTGGATCATTACCAGGCTTTTGGTTGACTTGCTGGAGGTACTTTGTGTGGGCATTACAGACACAGTCACACAGTTTTGTCCGGGGGTGGGGGGGGGGGGGGGTTAGAATTGATAATTGCTTTTCCAGCAGATGTCAGCACTTGTGGTTGTTCTTGAAAAAATGCCAGGTGTAATCTATTTAATTATCCTTCACCCAAATTTGATCAAGATAAGTTTAAAATGAATGATAAATTGTATTATTGAAATCCATCCATAAATTTATTAATATTTTGATTACAGACAAACAAAATCACAAGCATGGGTGAGAGTTTAGCCTCCATCCAAATTGTTAAAGTTGTTAAAACATTATTATATACTTAATAGGTGCCTATGGTAAAATAACACTCATAAATTAGAAAATATTACGTTAATATCAATGCTTGCAGAAAGAAAAACTAGTGCCTGATTTAGATCACTGGTTTTATAATTATAACATATCTGGTTGCTAATTGCATAAGCAAAGGTAATTTGTGTTTATATAATCTTTTTATCATTAAATTATTGTAGATGCTTACAGTACTGTTCTGTGTCCTTATTATTAATGAAATATAGCTGTAACTTGAGTGGGCTCCCTTCCCTTATCTTAGGGCTCTCATGCAAGATAACAAGCTCTGCTCCAGAGAAAAGCACAGCTTTCCTTTGATATTGATTTTAAAGCGAATAAGCAGTCACATGACTTATAGAATTTATAACAAATTACTATCAGTATCTGGATAGTAGATACAGTCATTTATTTCTGTTAGAAATACCTTCAGCATGTAATATAGGTATTCAGCCTTGCAATGAATGACATAACAATGGGTTGTGTTAATTTGCTATAAAAGTTCCAAGCTCTGTTAATGACGTTGAGGATTTGTCATTATTTATCAAAAGAGGAATTCAAGTCGAGACACTTCAGGTTTCAACCAGAGAATCAGACGAATGCCGTGCCAATCAAATACATGATTATTAAACCATTAACATAAGCCATGATCGCTCATCTTAATGGTTTAGTAATCATGTATTTGATTGGCACGGCAGGCATCAAAGTCTAGATTATTCTACAACTTTTTAGGGACTTTATTATTGCCAGTTCCATTCTGAAAATGTTTTGTTTTACATGAAATTCCCTTAGTTCACTCACATAAAACTTCCTTAGCTATTAAACGTTGCAAAAATAAATCAGTATTTAAGGAAAAAATACCTCAGGTCTACAGATTTATACAGAATAATTCCTGCATCACGCTGTGAAGTCTTTCTTTAACTAATGATACATTACACGGTGTATGTTCTCATAAGGTGGACAGTTTCAGTCTCAGCTGACCTGAACAGTACCTCACTGACCTACAGGACTTTTTTTTTGAAGTTTAACAGTATATATACTTACTTTCTTGATAACAGTATAGTTCCAGACATACAAGCCAAGCAGCATTTAAAGAGCTGGCATTTTTTCTACTTAACATAATATATTTATAGCCTTTGCTTTCACACAGAGGTTATACAGTACAATTATTCCTGATCTCCTTTGTATTAACTGCTGCTTTTGTATAGCAGGATTCTCTGGGTTACACCACCAGGGCTAGCACAGAACAAAAAATTGTAATCAGACTAATGAGAGCCTGGTATTGCACTGTGTATCCAACCCCATGTTTTAGATTCATGACACCCAGTGGCGTACCTAAGGGGGGGGGGGCACCAGGGGCGGTCCGCCCCGGGCGGCACATTTTGGGGGGCGGCATTTCAGGGGGAATTTTGTCCCATTTTCAAGTGTTCCAGGAATTATAAACTGGACAGTGGAACCTACCGAATGATTAGCGAACGATTTGCACACTAAGGGGGGCGGCATTTCGGTGAATTAATATAAGTAACATAAGGAATTCCTCAAAAAGTACAAATTTGGCTTTTTCCCATTTTAAGTATTTTAAGGATAATAAACTGGGCAGTGGAACCTACAAAATGATTAGCGAACGATTTGCACATTTCTGGTGGCAGCATTTTTTGGATTTAGTATAATGAGTGGCATAAGGAGTTCCTCAAAAAGTACAAATTTGGCTTTTTTTCCCATTTCAAGTATTTTAAGGATTATAAACTGGGCAGTGGAACCTACAAAATGATTAGCGAACGATTTGCACATTTTCGGGGGCGGCATTTCTTGGATTTAGTATAATGAGTGGCATAAGTTCCTCAAAAAGTACAAATTTGGTCTTTTTGTCCCATTTCAAGATTTTTAAGGATTATAAACTGGACAGTGGAACCTACCAAATGATTAGCCAACAATTTGCACAATTAGGGGGGCGGCATTTCGGTGAATTAATATGATGATTGACATAAGGAATTCCTCAAAAGTACAAATTTGGCCTCTTTATCCCATTTTTTAAGAATTTCAGGGATTATAAATTGGGCAGTGGAACAAACCAAATTATTTACAGACGATCTTTAAAGAGGCAAGCTATACGCAAGAAGAAATACATATCTATAGTTATTCCTTGTTAGATCTGTATAAAGTATGAAGAATTTCCATTCTTGAACCCTTGAATTACCGAAATTCCATGATATTTAACAGCCTGAAACAACCTGAAATGTCCATGTCCATTTTCCATGATTTTCCATACTCTTACATGATGCAGTCTCCTATCGTGTTTACACTATCATGTATATAATGAGTACTACCTAAATGCCTGTGTCTTTTGATTAACTAATATGACCTACATGATCTTTTATGTAACGTGAATAAAAACAATAAACACCCAGACCTATGAAGGAGTTATTTTATTATGCCCCGGCCACTTAGTTTTACCCATGTCCGTCATTCCGTCCTTCCGTCCTTCCGTCATTCCGAAATCAAACAGTTGTACGGACTTTTTTTCGCAATGCCTGCAGATATTGGCCTGATTTTTGGTGTGTGGGCAGATATAGACCAGTTACAGATTGAGTTCGCGTTTCGTCCCGGTTGACCTACTTTCGACCGTTTTACGGCTCCTAAACTTAGAAAATTTCATGAAAAATAGAAATATTCATGACAGATACACATGTACGGACTTTTTTTCGCAATGCCTGCAGATATTGGTTTGATTTTTGGTGTGTGAGCAGATATAGACCAGTTACAGATCGAGTTCATGTTTCGTCCCGGTTGACCTAATTTTGACCGTTATACGGCTCCGAAACTTAGAAAAATTCATGAAAAATAGAAATTTTCATGACAAATACACATGTACAGCCGTTTTTAGCCCTCAGCTCATAGGCTGATTGGCTATTGTCGTCACCCAAGCTGTCCATCTGTCCATCTGTCTGTCCGGTGTCTGTCCATCCGTCCGTCCGTTCCGCGTCTGTTAACTTTTACCTTGTGAGCGGGATATCTCTAAAAGGATTCACCGTTGGAATTTTATTTCAGCAGTGAAGATGTATATCGATAAAATCTCGGTCAAGTTCGAAGATGGGTGACCTTGACCCATTTTTCTACATTTTAGAGCTGATTATAGAAAAACACTCAGAAGTTTATATCTCAGGAACCATTGTGTGGATTTTCACAAAACTTACTATGATCATTGGGACTGATGGTCTGTATGTGCTGCACAATTTTGGTGGCCCCACCTGCAATTTCTGATTTTTTGATGAAATTTTATGCAGGATATCTCCAAAGGTATTCAACACAGGAACTTCATTTCTTCAGTCCTATTGCATTATATTTACAAAATCTTGGTCAAGTTCAAAGATGGGTGATCTTGACCTACTTTTCAAGGTCACAGAGCTTTTTTATAGAAAAAAACTTAGGAGCTTATTTCTCAGGAAGCATTTGGTGGATTGTTATGAAACATGGTATATACCTCTCCAATTTAAATTTATAAATGATTATCAAATTTTGCTAATATTCTAGTTTCGCAATGCAATGCTTACAGATACTGGCCTAATGTTTGGTCTGTGGGGGCATAATGACCACTTACAGATCGAGTTCGCATTTCGTCCCAGTTAACCTATTTTTCACCATATGACAGATCCTGAACATAGAAAATTTCATGAAAGACAGAAATTTTCATGAAAAATGCACATATATGGACTTTTTTCACAATGCTTCGGATACTGGTCTGATTTTTGGTGTGTTGCTTGATAATGACCCTTTACAGATCGAGTTTGCATTTTGCCCTTGTTGACCTACTTTTGACCATACAACACTTCCTGAACTTAAAAAAAAATTACAAAATTTAACAAATGTTTCTAATTTGCCCCAGGCGGGGGCATTCGTGTCGTTCCGACACATCTAGTCTTTAAAATATAATTATATTATGACTTATAATATAAATTATAATAATTAAATTATAATATATATTTAAATGATATCATGATTACTTGAAATTTATTTGAATACTGGATTGAATAACAAATAGTCATAAGTTCATTAACAAGAGACCCGTGGGTCATGACGCTCAGCCGACTGACATGTTGATAATATGTCCTTGCACAGACAACTAATTAAGATAGGTTCATCAAGACCCATAAGCACAACAAATTTGATGACAATCCAACCAGCCTTTCATGAGGAATCTCGCGGTTTGTGTGTATTTTGCATTATTTCTTGGGTGCTCAAACATACCCCAAAACTCTGAGAATATAGGTTAACTGTGACCCAATTTTAGGTTTCTGGGGAGAACTTTTTAGGAACTCTCAGGATGTCAAGTTAGAAGATTCTGAGCCCCATGGTTATGATTTGTGCCCTACTTTGGTATCAAATTTTCAATTATTCTGAGGGGTGCTTATAAGCCCCATAGCTCAGAAAATATAGGTAACAGAGACCGTAATTTACGTTTCCAAGGAGACTTTTACAGATCTTCCTGGATGTCAAGTTTGAAGATTCTAGGACCAATGGTTACAATTTTAGCCCTGTTAAGGGACGACCACATCGGTCTCAAAATAGAGAACAAAAATCTTAAAAAATGGAAAAAAACAAGTGGAGCCACCAGTCACCAGAAACTGATGAAACACACCATGATGCATATGCATGCAAAGAATAATGCCGATCAATGCACTAGTTATTCAGATACCAGAGCTTTTGTATCAAATTTTTTGTTATTCTGGGGGGTACTTCTGAGCTCCATAACTCGGACAATATGGGTAACAGAGACCTAATTCCAGGTTTCCATTGAGACTTTTCATGGGCCTCCCAGCATGTCAAGAAAAAAGATTCTAGGTCTAGTCGTTATGGTTTGTGCCCTGTTAACAGATGACTGCATCTTTTAAGGTCTCAAAAATAGATAAATAAAATCGTATAAAAAATTGAAAAATACAGGTGGCACCACCATTCTGCAAAAACTGATGTAACACCCCATGCTCAATATCCATGCTAAGAATCATGGTGATCCATGCATAAGTTGTTCAGATACTTAAGCTTTTGTATCAAAGTTTCTATTATTCTTGGGGGGGGGGGGTTCTTGGAAGCCTCATAGCTCACATGTTTTGGGTAACAGAGACCTAATTCCAGGTTTCAAAAGAGACTTTTCTTGAACCTATCTGGATGTAAAGTTAGAAGATTCCAGGTCCAGCGTTTACAATTTGTGCCCTGTTAACAGATGACTGCATCTTTTAAGGTCTCAAAATAGAGAAAAAAAATCATTAAAATATCGAAAAATACAGGTGGCTCCACCAGTCTGCAGAAACTGATGAAACACTCCATGATTAATATCCATGCAAAGAATCATGGTTTTCAATGCATTAGTTGTTCAGATATTTGAGCTTTTGTATCAAATTTTTCATTATTCGGGGGGGGGGGGGGGGGAGGAGAGTACTTCGGAGCCCCATAGCTTGAAGAATATGGGTAACAGAGACCTAATTCCAGGTTTCCTAGGAGATTTTTCATGGATCTCCCTGGATGTAAAGTTAGAAGATTCCAGGTCCTGTGGTTACAATTTATGCCTTGTTAACGGACAGAAGGCCGGATAGCCTGACGGCTGGATGGACAAAGAGTGATCGCTATAGCTCAGATGACTTCCAGTCAGCTGAGCTAATAAAACCTCGCAAAGTGCATAATCAAAATAATTCTAAAATGAATTTCATGTAGCCTTGAATTTTAGTATGCTTTTATCGTTGAGGATATTTTAATTCAACATTTTGACCAAACATTGGATTTTTTATGTGAAAATATTAAACATGCCCTGCCTACATATATATATGCCTATAACTAATGAAATTACGCGTTTTTAGTCAAGACTAAAGTGCCTTGCATGCAGCAGTACCTTGCATATCTCAATAGCTCTATTAGGTAAACCTGCTGTCATATGCGATAACAAGGGGTGGAATTATATATGTGACAAGGTATTTGTATGCGTTGAGAATAGAATAACACTCACCAAATAAAGTGTTTTATAAATTGAATATATAATAGCAAAACAGAAAAATAAGATTATTGCACATTTAGAAAAATGGAAAAAATAAGGAAGCATTTTTAACATACAATAGCATTGTAGTTTTAGTATTAAAAGAAAAAACAAGGGGTTAATGGATTCCGCAAAGACCACGTATATACTGCATGTACAATTACAAGGATTGAAAATTTGAAGTATAGTGGGAATAATATCCAGGCAATGTGCTTTGTATATATTTGAATATATTGTATTTGATGTGATTGTGTACAATTATATGTGACATGTGTATTGTATGATTTTTCAGCAATAAAATTTATTATTAAAAAAAGAAGTCTTTTTAGCTCAGCTGACTATAAGTCATCTGAGCTATAGTCGTGGTCCATTGTCCGTTGTTCTTCTGTCCGTCTGTCCGTCCATCTGGGCAGATGTCCGTCCGTAAGGCTGGCACGTTTTGACACCATTGGACCTACGAATCTGAAATTTGCCATACAGTTAGATGTCCCAAAAATCTCCTACCATGCCGAAAATTGGGTCAATAGGACTTCATTCCTTCGAGATATTAAGGAAAAACCTCAATTTTTTATTAGAAATCTATTTTCACACTTCAGGACTGCCTAATATCAAAACCACTCATCTGGTTTTCTTCATATTTACCATAAATATTCCTCTATATAGTTCCTATGTACATGCCAGAAATTAAGTCAGTATTATTTAATTTAAAAAAGTTATGGGCCAAAACATAATGGACTTTGTAAAAAATCAGGAAAGATATTTGGTCACTTAAGACCAAAACTGTTAAAGGTAGGGACTTTTTTCAGTAATACAACTTTAATTGATCAAAATTCAATTGTATACCAAAAATTAGATCAAAATCTGTTAAATTTTTTTAAATATTGGCAAAAATATAAAATTGGTACCTTAAATTTTGCCCAAGTTTGACCATGGCACGTTTTTTTCTTGTAAGTACTGTGGATTTAATTTTCACAGCATGTTTTTGTTAGCGTTTTGTCTGTTAACACCAAAAATTTGAAACTTCAAACTAGTTGATCAAAAACTGTAGATTTTATTCAAGTTTTCAAGCACCATGTCACATCAAGTTTACATCAAGCTAGTGTTATGCAGTTTGCTAGAGCTCAGCTCCCCAGCTTCAGCTCTAAGTTCCTTAAATTTAGCATACAGTTAGATGTCTCCAAAATCCCCTACCATGCCAAGAATTTTATCACTAAGACTTAATTCCTTTGAAATATTAATGAAAAACTTCATTTTTCCATTAAAAACTCATTGTTACACTGTAAGACTGCCTAATATCAAAACCACTATCTGACTTTGATCATATATAATATACATATTTTTCTATACATTAGCTATGCACATGCCAGAAATGATGTCAGTATTGTGTAATTGTTGTAAGTTATGGGCCCAAACATAATGCACTTTTTAAAAAATCAAGAAATATATTTACTCCCTTAACAAGAGGATTGCTGAAGCTAGAGATTTTTTTGTCAGGGATGTAATATTATTTAATCAAGATTCAATTGAATACCACTTATTAGATCTGAATTTTTCAAATTTTATAAGTTATTAGTATAAATATAAAATTAGTACCTTAAATTTTGCCCAACTTTGACCGTGGCACGTTTGTTTCCTGAGAGCACTGTTGATATAATTTTCATATCATGCACACATAAGGATTTCATCTTTGTAGTTTAGAAAGCTGAAAGAAATTGGCCAAATATTGTAGCTTTTATTAATGTTTATATGAGACCATGTCAGACCCAGGCTAAATCCAGCCCCTCTTCAGTCACCTGTATGTTGACCTTGTTGACCTTTCATCAGATTATGCATGCTTGAGCGAAGCATACACTGGGGCAGCCAGGCCGTTAATGCCCAGCCACAGTTGATCCAGGTGTCCACCCCAACTCATCTAGTAGTTGTTTTGAAAAACAACATAACAATAAACAATAAATTAATAATTTTGTATTGGTTTTTATAACAAATTAAAGAAAAGTTAATAGAAAAGGAATCTGTTAGTTGATGAGTAACAGAAAATTAACTTGCAGTTACTGATGATGTAAGAATCTTGTATGGATGGATAGAATGTCAGTGTTATTCCAAATAACATTATGCAGTCACCTATGGTATTTTTCAGTGAAATTTTAATGAAAAAAAAATAAATCATATTATTCATTACTAATCATAAGGGATCATACGAAGGAAATTAATGATAGACAAAGATGCAGTTGATTTTAATCTAGATTCCTACTGTGTCTAGTGTGTAGATTGATGTGAAAGTAGTCCAAAGTGAATATATTACATTTATTTTTTTAATATAAATAAAAGCCATAAAACCAGGTACTTATGATCATTATTTAAATTTGTGAATTTTGTATATTCTGGATTCTCAACATCTTGGTTTGGCTAAAACTGAATAAATACTAGACATGGTGCGAATGCTTTGCAAATGTATTTGAATACGAATATAAATAAAAAGCTGCATTAAAAAATTTTATTGCATAAGAATGGGAATTCAGGTAAAAATGAAAGTATTTGAATACCAGTGCAGATACTTTCAAAATGTATTCATGAATGCATTCATGAATATATTCTATAATATTATTTCAATAATCATTTCAGTTATATTTTATTTTAAAAAATCATATGATTTTCTTCTTATTTTTTTAAATAAAAATTATATTGGCACAATATTTGTTATTAAATTTTAATAAATAGTTAAACTCTTTTATAATATGTGCTGCTTATAAGTTATATGGCCAAGTCAAAATCGTGTGACAAAAGCACTCCATATGTTAATAAAATAAATGAAATCAATCCTCTTCCCTGTCTCCAAAGATACTATCAGAATCATACATAAGCTATAAAACACCAACAACTCATAATAAAGCTTATATTTATTACCACACAAAACAAGCATGTGCCTCTTTCCCAAATCATATTTTTTTATCATATATAACAGCTGAGCGCTGTGACCTATGGGTCCCTTGTTCCATATTGAGTATAAAGTTATAATGAATCGTGTTAACATAAATGAAGAAAGATAAATTTCCCACATTATATGTGTATCCTGCAGTGTAATCTGTTTTTAGTTACAATTTATTTGTTGTATTCCTTTCTGTTCACTTCCTAATGAAATATACTTTTTTGAACAAGTGGCAGTGAATTCATCCATATAACTGTGTTTTTGTCAAATACAAGCGTATAACAAGGACATTTGACATGATATGTTTCTATATGTTATCCAGTTTTGTAATGTTTTGTTAGAGGAGCACTTTTCTTGTTCTGATTCTTGGCCCTGTGCCAGCTCTGGTATTGAGACCCGTAAAAACTTCAAAGTGGTTATATGAATGGTTGTTAATTGTTGAACATTCAGAAGACATTATTTAAAAAAATGTCTGTACCCTGACTGTGCATTAAAGGTTCATTGTGTTTCCCAGGCATAATGATACAACAGGAATAACAGATCTTAGATTAACACTGGCTTGATGTTTAAACAACAAAGTTGTGTAGATATTTATTGATTCATCATACAAATGTCCCCTTTTTATACAAGAATATGGGTACCAAGGTTTTGTTTTGTAAAACTATAAAAAAACTGGATTGCAGAAGTTCTATCATAAACTTTGCTAATACCTGTGGTATATACCTAACCACATATGACACTGAGTGACTGAGATATTGTGAAATCCAACTTGGAACTGTTGGCATAAATAATAACTAAAAATGGCAACTTGATACTGCAGGGAGCTCCTTTAAGAGTACTTTATAGACCTACAAAATAGGTCTGCTGAATCGTACAGACCTGTATTATGAATCGTCAATGTGAAATGGTCAACCATGCAGGTGACTGTAATAAGCTTTTCATGATTCCCATCATGCATTGCTTTCAAAACAAATCTAATCACAGGTTATTTTTAGATCACAGATCTCTTGTGGTTGAAATTGACACAGCCAGTATCTAGATCAAGGAATGTCTTGACTGCACAAGAGATGCCTTAATACTGTACTGAAGAACAAACTTTAATAGGAAAGGTTTGGCCATTTGTACCATTATTGTTTAATAATAATCTAATTTAGTTATTTATGAAGAACCGGAATAAAATCAGTATGCAGGGTTTATTTTAGAGGCCTTTTAAAGGACCTCGTCTGCCTCTGTTTTTTAACATGAAATTCACCTTTCCTCATTTTTCATATCGTAAACAGTACAAAATAATCCTAACTTTAAGATGAAAAAATGCCCCAAGTCTTGACATTTGGAACTAATCCTGTTATGGCATCTCACCCTACATATATACCTTATTATTTGTCAACAGGAGATATATTAAATTTTGACATGCATGCGTCTTTTACATTGATTTAATTGTATTTCATCAGAGCACTAATATTGTTACATCGGATGATAAACATACAATGTGTGACTTTCTGTTTGTGAACTGATGTATTGTGTATCGTCAGGGCCCTGATTGTTTTAGCTTAATGCTGTTATAGTTTACAGATTGTCTCATAAACTCCTGGTTGTTTTGTTAGCACACTGACATGGGTTTGTGTTGTAATCATGTGAACAGCTCATGTATTACCATGTAGCCTTCACTTTATGGCCTTTGTTATGAACAGGTTTATGCATTATTCTTATTCACATGGCTCAGTAAATTGTTTAGTTCATGTACACAGGCATTCTTATATAAGTGAAATTTGCTATACATTGCACATGTATGAATGTTGTACAGTGAAATTAAATTTAAAGATCTAATTAAATCTGAGTTTGGATTTGAATGCAGAGGTTATTTGGCTTTCTACTGCTTTTCACAGCTGTTACCTAACACAAGGTTACTAGAGAGAAAAAAAATTATATGTGTAATATATGTGTGTGTTGTGTGCAAAATTCTGATATTTGAAATCTTAATTAAATATTTGCTTGAGAAGGCCAGTGGCAGTGTATATGCCTAGACTGTGATGCTGTTCATCTTGCAGGTAGCTTCTTATAGGCTAAAGTCTTCAGACCACTTGGCCTTGAGGTCCCTTAAAACCTTGAGCCGTACCAGTTGTAGATTTTCTGATATGAGATTAATGGGTCCTCCATGTTGGAGCCAGTGATCTAAATAGGAATCTGGTCCCCTCAAAGGCTTCAATTTGTTCTCAATCCTGCTTGTTTGTTCTGTTGATTTTTACATTGTGATTGATATTAGGTGGTTGCACGAGAACTGGTGCATGACCTTGTTAGTCAATGTCAGGGTCATTCATTTTGTCTGATGCATGGAAAGACATACTGAGGTTGTAATTGGAACAGTCACAGATTCAGGGGTTCCCTGGATAGAGACAATCATATATAAATGATTTTAATAAAATATACTTACTATACAAGTAATTAACAAAGAGAAAAATAAGTTATATTCAGATATGAAGTATTACATTATGTATGATATAATGTTAGGGCTAATAATGTGATAAAGTTATGTTAAATTACAGGAGTATAATGATGATATAGACATGATAAAATGAAATTTAGTAGCTTGTGCATGATTCAGCTTTGGAACTTGTATACAACTGGAGTATCAGGGGTCAATACAATAATGCGGGAAATTGGCTCCACATGTATGTTTTAGTATATAACTGACAGTGTTATATATGGAGAGTCAATAAGTTGTCAGTTTGGGTACGAAGGTGCACATTTTCTATATGAATAGGCTCAATAGTTTTAGAAATAGCTTCTAATAGGGCCCAGACATATATTTCATGTGTGGTATTGACAGGTTTATAATTGAAAATTTGAATAGGTTCAGCACGGAGGCAGCCACACCTGTGTCTGATGAGCTCATGTAGCTTTTACCTGTTATTGATATGCCACGACTCTACAGTATCAGTTAGCTCATCACTTTCACATGATACCAGTTAACGCACTTGGACTATTGTGCTTAAGTCAGGACTCAGGACAATGTCCGTTGATTGCTTGTTTGTCCTCGTATGGTGTAGATTCTGGCACAACTGTGTCATTCTGATGAAGTAAATGTTTGGTAAATGTTCATTAGAAAGTTTCCAAAGATAAATGGTAGTCGTAGGAATTCGGTATAAAATCATGCTCAGTGACTGAAAAAAGACTGATGGTATTGCATTAATTGATTAAATGTTCCTTCTATATTAAAGTGAAATCTATTGAATTGATTTAAGCTAATATTCCTTATGTACAATATGCGGGATGAGGACAAAATCGCTATTGACAAAATAAATAAGGTGAGATTGCTTATGTGCATATCCAGCACGCGATGCATATCGGTCAAAATGAATCACTCCATGTAGCGATTTTTGCCGGTTCCGCATGGTATTGAGGGGCAACATACAGAAAAGATGATTGCCGCCGTGCAGGTACATGTACATGAAATTTCTCTATACGCCTTCCACATAACGCATGTCCAATTCTGCATCACAGGTTCTAAATTCTGAACATAAGGAATATATGTGTCTACTTGTACATTATTAATTTATACTGATAGGTCAAGATAACAGCCAGGTTATTGACACAGGGGGCCTCTATATTATGTTCTGATTTATTTAATATCATACATCTCTATGTTCTCTCTTTGTTATATTTCTGACATGATTAAAACATCTTTTTCCCCCTAATTTACTACAACTTCCTTGCAAGTGCATACATTGATATCATTTATGACCGATTATGCAAAAAAACACCTACCAATTTATTCCATATGAAGGAAAATGGCCAGTCATTGATATAATCCATCATTTGGCACACAAATCAGCACAGTGACTATAACTTTATAAAGGTGGTATGAAAAAACTATTGTGAAAAAACTTTTAACGGATAACTTGTTTTTCTTGTTATATTGCACATGGTTCATAAATTTGCAGTGGGATCACCAAGGTACTCTTTGAATAATCAGCTATTTTCCTTTTTCTCTCTGAGACGTAAACAAGTTTTGCCCGTTACCTTTTTTTGGCTGTCAGCAGCTGTTCTGTGTGGAGATGATGAATGTATGTGTTGAGTGATCACTGTATTCTCTCAGGCTTACATGATCGATTATTAAACCATGATCATGGTTCACAGAAGACTGGAAAAATGCTGTTTTTTCTACCTCAGCTGTTGTACCAGCATTTGATATGGTAAATCTAACCTGCAGAAGGCATTCAAATTTGGAGTTTTAGTTTAGACCCAGAAAAGATCTTTTCTCCATTGTGGATTCCTAAGCTTAACATATAAAAGTATTTTTTCTCTTTTCTTCCATGAATGTTTGTATAATACATGCCATCATTTAAGGTTAATTTTATTTTTTTTTATGAAATAAACCACAAGTCAGCAGTCCCTTTGATTGACATGCCTCGATGGGAAGATGTTACTTCTGTGTCTGACTCCATTGGTTGAGGCACCACATACAGCTCCACCTGTCTTTGCTTTGCTGAACATCAGCATCTAAGCATTGCCCAAGTTGCAATAAAGCAAGTCATTTTTGTTTGAACTGTCAAATTTTAGACTTTCTGTAATCATCAGTTGTATTACTTTCCTTCCCTGTGTCATTTGATTCACCACCAAGCAGTACTTATATAATCAAGAGGGATTCCTCTCCTGTTGGAAAACTTATTTTACAAAGCAGTTACTAAGATAACTTTTATGATTCAGTTGTGTTGATTGAGGCATTTCTTTTGTAATAAATTTCATGTGCTGACCATCAGTGCTTAACAGGTCCTATCCTGTGTAACAGATTTATTTATAAATGTAGCTCTTTTTTGTTTCCCAAGTAACCTTGCACCTAAAATGGAGAATAAGTTACAACATTGTACAATAAACACTAAAAATGTGCTTTACTTTATTCACTTAAGTTTTAAACATAATGTTATTAAAGCAAATTAATTTACCTTTATCCAAATTCTACACTTGTAAGTGACAGTTTGCTGCAATATAATATGAAAAAAAAAGTAAAACATCAAGAATACATTAAGGGTGCTTTTCAATGTGTGCGGCAGTTTCATGTGCGCGGCAGAAACTGCCGCGCGGCAAATGCATGGGTTTGCCGCGCGGCCAGTCCTTTTCCATGTGAGCGTTTTGTATGCGTTTGCCGTGCGGCAATCACATGCCTTCCTGACACAGCTGAACAGACAACATACAAGTACGGGGAAATCCCACATGTGACATCATTAAGGCGGAATTCCAATGCGTTTGCCGCGCGGCAAACGCAGAAATCCAGCACGGCTGGATTCCAGAACTGACACCTACATTCGCATATATGGAAAAGGGCCCTAAGAATTCAGCAGATAACTCCAAAACTATATTGTAGTTTGGACTGGTGATTGAATGACAATTTATTGTGCAACACCTGCATCCAGGCTCTTACATAGAGCTATTAGAATTATAAATTGAATGTTCATGATTAAAAAAAATACAAAATGAAATGAAAGGAATGAAATGGTGCATTATCTTACAATACGATACAGGAAACTACTTACATTAGATGTATTGTAATCTGGATACCAAGCTGAAATTTCCCTTTTATAGACATATGAATAAGCTTATATTCATAGAAATTATTTCCAAACCATAAATAAATTTGAGTTTTCAAAGGATTAGCCAATCAGTTGTAAGTCATTAATCTTATTTCTTACCAATGGCATTTTACCTTAGTTTGTCTCACTTTGTGCAGGAAGACTATTTAAAATGTCAGATGTCACCTCTCAATGGATAATGAAATATCATTAGTGTATGGATACAATGACATCTTACGATACTGATACAATGTTTAATTTTGTATTGGGAATTTATCAGGGTACCATTGAATTGCCACAGTCCTATAACACAAATCACTGTCAACCTGTGTAATACAAGGACACTGGGCAGGATGATTAAATTGACATTGGGAGCCATGTACTTTCAGATATTTGTGATTTATATGTGCTTTAGGTCGGCCATCTGAATGAAAGTACCTTTGGACCTCACAGAGAGGGTATACATCACAAAACACACTTTCACTATCGGCTTTTCATGCAGAGGAACTGAGTTGGTGATTGGTTGTTATCGATGCCTTTGAGAGGGAAGAACTTGGAAGTAGGGTTTCAGCGTCTAGACTTGTACGGATTTAGTAACATGTTACGGCCAGGACCAGTGGAAGTCCAATTCAGCTGTTTTGATCGTTAAGGTTAAGCAAGCTCCAGTGTAATGAGATGTCAGAATGTATTGGAGAAGGGGCTACTTCTGACATTGTCGTTTCAGGCACATACATATTTATCAGGACTGCCAACAAACAACCTTAGTCGCAGGATGTACCTGCAAAAGAAAATTTGCGCAGCTTGAGCAGTTTTATGGCGGCCCATTTTTTTTAGTGGATTTTGGAGAAATGTCTTCTTCGTCTTTGAATAGGACATAAATCTTGGAACTTCCCTCGAGGTTAGCTTGGCCTGGTTTTTCGCCGATATCCTTTAATTTTCATTCAGGTGGGGCTGCTGGGCTGATCCTGGAGCGTTCATTTCATGGCTTTCAAATAACTTTTCTGGTCTGCTATCAGATACATGTTAATCCTGTAAAGTATCCATGCAGGCTGTTTTTATTTCTTGATTCTTTCATGATCAGTTGGATTTTCCATAAAGCTTCACTTTACCAGCCTGATGAACTACCTTCAGGTGTCGGGCTTCATTTCAGTATCATCTGTGAACCAGAAACAATTTTTGTATCAGATGTGCCAAGCAGCTGTTTTATGGTAGACTAAAAAAAGTTCTATTTTCATTCTAGCTGGCTGTCTTTGAGTTTCAGCTGCTTTGTGGGAAATGTCGATTTGAAAATTGACTGGGCCTGACAAATTTTTGTGCTATACATGTTTCCTTCATTGGAAAATCAGGTTAATCAAATATATTCCAAATTTCATAAATTTTTATACTAGCACCAGGAAGATTGAAGGAACAAAAATTATTCATGAAAAGAATAAACTTGTCTTGAACTCTTTCTGTCAGATATCTACTAGCCTCGGTTTCTGTTTCCAGCAATCATTGTCAGGCTGTTTATTTTTTACGGGTGTGTCAAGAGGTCTGATATATTAACCTTGTCTTTACTTGTCAATCTCATTTTACCAGTTGATAGCTTTATCTGGGGAACTGTATATAATCAACATACTTTATTCACAGTAAAATGTCTAAAAATACCTAAATAAGAGCTCATGGTTAGTACATTGTGCATTTAAAATGTGTTCTTACAGTGTCACACAAATTGTCTTATCCAACAATATTTGAAAAATATATATCCACACAAAAATTAGATACTGTGTTATAACTGCCAGTATTAATTAATTGATATTAAAGAAAATTAATAGAAATAAATAAAATTATAATCTGTACTACTAATAATTACTGCCATAAAATTATAATTAATAAAGGTTTCTGTGGTAAACTTAGACAGACTGTAACCTATATCATTGTTGACAGGTATTGCGTAGAAGGAGGTTGTTGATTCACCTGTCTTTGTTTATACCTGACACTTGTAGGATGTACAGTAACAGGTGCTCTGCATCTTCCATCTGCAGGCTCCTTGATCTAAGCTCTCCGACTACAGGGTTTGACATTACATTACGGTTGTACACCTAATATTCTCAATTTTCTAAGATCACAGTTCCCATGCTTCTTTGAATACCTAGAAATAACTGGAAATTGTTTTGTCATTTGTAAAATTGTATCAAGTTATTCTGTGCATTATACAATTTGCAGTGTTGGTATGCAAAATATTGACAAGAAATTTGCATAGAATTCCATAGTAATTAAAGGAGAAAGGAGCCCTTTTTTTTGTAATGAGCATGTTTTCCTCTGCAAAGAACAGATACGAAATATAAGCATGTTAAAAGACATGTAAATTGCTGTTATTTGTCTTCTGTTACCTAGTAAAGTTTTTAACAGTGAACAACTAGACAATGTGTGTAAATGTTATGGGTTCAATGTGGATTCACTCAATTTACATATGAAGCAGCATTGAGGAATTGGGAGAGGCCATCCTACTTCCACAAATGATTTTGAATCATCTGTAAGATATGTTACCTTATACGCATACTAACCTTTGAACAACGGTACACTGAAATATATTAATCATAAAATATTTGATTATGAAATATCTTGTATACATCTAGATGAATCTATACACATACAGATTGTCTCAAGGTTACTGTAATATATATCTTCCACTGAGTGCAATTTGTCTTATGATTTTCTTTGAATACAAGCATTTATGAATAGCAAAAAAATCTGTTTATAATGAAGAATTTATTAAATTAGCCATATATAATCAGCCTTGTGTTGAATGAGTACCACAGTCCACTGTTCAAATTGATCTTATTTGAAGGGGGTTTGGTGGCACCGTATTATTTGGTTAAATTTAACTTATGACCTGCTGCACTCTGATCAAAATGTTGAAGTAGGTAATGTTGTACAGTTCACTGTGAAGCCTTTTGTTGGAAGCCTTTAATATATCACTGTCGTTGGTTCATCGCTGATTGGACCGTAAAGTGATTTCTAACCCAGACACCTGCTACCAGTCTAGCGTTTACGGATTGATTGCCTTCTTTTCTTCAAAGGGACTTTCAGGTCTTGTTGACCTGCAGTTTCATCACTGGATAAACTTTGTATATTTAGTAGTATCGGTTCCCTAGTTATTTGAATATAAGCAAAACCATCAGGGTATGTTCAGTAGAATATTCACTTAGGATGTTGTCAGGTGATGTTCATTTACTCGTTTAGTTGTAACTCTGCTCTCGCTCTCGCACAGATAATAGCTTTGTTTCTATTTTTATCATGTTTCTACAAAAATATTTGTACGTTTATTTTTGTGTTTACAACCATCATACCTGTTTTAATTTATCCCTGGCAGTCCAGGACTCAGGGACCTAAAAACTTGCTGCCCTAGTAATATTAATTAATTAGTATTTCCTAGTCTTGATGCTGTAAACTCTGATGTGAACATCCAGGTTTAAATAATACGGGCACCACAGTTTATGGGTCTTCATTCTCAGAAATGTATTCATGACTGTTTGTCATGCCAACATCTAATTTTAACATCAGGATTTTAATTAATGAAGTTAATGTGATATTTGATCATAGTATTAGTCATGTGACTCATCTGTGCCCCTTAAGATGATAGGACACTTAAAATAGTAGTTCAGAGCATCAATCGTGCTGCATCAAGCACTCTCCTATTATTATTAAAATATTTTTATTTTCAGGGATATTAATGTTCAGAATGTTCTTTAGTAATTGGTTAAGGAGAACTGAACAGGAATACATACTGTGGTCCAAAATTAAAGATCTTCAGGACATACAAATCCTGAAAATCTAACAAAAGTCCTGAAATTGGAAATATAAATTTTCAATTTTTAAAATGTCAAGGATTTTCCAGTTAGGCTTGTAACTGCCCTGAAATCTTATTTTCTGTTTACAAAGGAATTTTCTCAGTTCTTTAAGTTATGAACTACTGTAGTAATTTTGTAAAAGATCCTAAAAGCTTGTAAAATTTTGATCGTCTAGAAGTGTTTGAATGCTGCGTGTACATAAATGCCTGTCATTATTTGGTCTGTACATTCTTTTTCTTGCAAGGGTACAAGGGACTCCCACAAGTGCAGACATCTGGTGCTGGAACTTAGTACTGTTTAGAATCTGGTCCAATTTAAAAATTGGCCAGCCCAGGTCAGAATTTTGATCTGGGCCAATCCAGATTACTATCCTGTGGTGAAGACTTCGGGATTGAGATCTGGTCTGGACTGATTTTAAACTGGGCAAGCCCAGATGAGAATTTAGTTTAGAATACATTTCCGTATTGGACTGATTTTAAACTAGGCCACCCCTGATCGGATCCTAATCTAATCCTAGGCTGGCTTAACTGCAAGTTATTTTGTTAACAGTTGAATCACAGGAATTCTTATTGACTTACATTGGAAATTAATTATTTACATCATGTATATTGCAAACAGAAAGTGTCCTTTTAAATTGATCCAAAAAGGAAAATGTTCATAAATTGCACATATTCATTGTTATGTAGGTCTAGGACTTGTAATTAATATTCAGGAAGGAAAGCCCTTGAAAAATCTTTTTGGAATTCTGAAATTAAGTCAATTAATTAGGTGATTGTAATCCTGACTGGCCAAGATCAAAATTTTAATCTCAGCTGGCCCAGTCTGGCCCAGAGAAAAACTTTGAACTGGGCCAATCCAGATCAAAATTTTGATCTGGGTTAAAGCAATGCCATAATATTTCAGTGTACAGATTGATGTGATCCTCAGCTATTTTTAGAACAGGTGAATGATCAATGATACTGCTGAGTCGGCACATTTTCAGTCAATGATTGATTGAAGGAAATTTCATCCATCAGTCTTGGTTCTGTTGTTCATTTCCTCAAAAACAAGTACATTATTTAAATAACAGGAGAGAATTTAGGATTTATAGCAGGTCCTACCCTTGGAATCACAAATTTCACTTAATGTTTATTGAATTAATATGCAGACCTGTAGAACTTCAAATTTAATGGTTAATTAATGTTGCCACATTTGGTAATGAAGCATGTTTTAATTTTGAAGCCCTAAGGTTTTAAGTTCTTATGGATGTGTTTAACATAGGTACAAGTTGAATTTGCAATAAGCCCTTCAAATTAGAGAGCACTGAGTAGAGAGTAAACACCTCCAACAAAACCAGAACATTCAGACAAATTTGCATTGTTAAAGAAGAAGTAGAGTAAGGCCCAGACAGACTGAGCGTAAACCTTAAAGCGATTTCAGCTTCTGGTTTCTGGTTCAGTCAGATTCACTTTTGGATTTTTAAATTTTAATCTTTGCCAATAAAGTGAATAAACTACATCAAACCAACTTTAACTTAAAAAGATGTTTTGTGTGTTGAACCCGTGCTGATATGGTTTGGCCTTGGTTTTGGAACTTTGCAATTATAATCTCTGCCAATAAACTACATGCACATCAATCAAACTTCTAAGGAAAAAATCAAATTCTTTAATTATGAACACTTCTCATCCAGGGTATACAGATTATAAGAGCTACATGACCTTGATAAAAGCATGACAATTCTGTCACAATTTCTGTTTTGTGAACATGTATGTATTCTCAAAATTGATAATTAATAAACCATATTAAGAGCAGTAAATGTCAAAAGCTGAAAATATAAAGAAGTTTATTGTTACCTAAGCCAAATTTCGGTAATTTTTGGGTAATTTAAGATATAAAAATGAATTTGGTCGCAGATTTTTGCAAATCTGATTAATCATGCAGTTCACTTTGGATTCAGACAGGTTTTTGTTCAGAAAATCAGAATTAATTTATAAATAAACTTCTGACCTACTGTGCTAAATATTTTCCAGGTCATAATTAATCTTATCATGAATTTAATGGCCACGTGCAGTATCTTAGATTACTCTCCTGAATGGGTTTCAGGGCACTTCAGCATGTTATGAAAATCCTTTAATTATACATTAGGTAATCTTACACATTTTTCATTGTCTTTTTCCATTGATCAGACAAACCTTTTTCAGCTGTGAATTCATTTGTTTTCTTTGCCAGGGATCGACATTTACAATTGCCCAACTACCTGCGGGCAAGGGATTGAGGTTTTCAGGCAGGTAAAAAACCATAGATGCCTGCCCTGTAGGGCAAGCAGGAGGTCCAACCAACCATAGACATTAATTAAGCACATTACATTTTCAGTATCAATGATACTTGTTTGTATTAAATTTATCACCAAAGTATCTAATTTATTCACTGGAAAGCAAATTTTTAATTGATATGGGAATAAATCTCTCTAAATATCTATCAACACCCAATAGCCAATTAGTGATGATGAATATTCCAGTGATAAAAAAAATTGGGCTGGTGACAGACACATGTAGGCAGATGAATTTTATCAACTAGCTGCCCGACTTGGCAGGTGAGAAAAAAGTCGTGTCTAACCTTGTTTGGTTGCTTTGAATTCATACTTTTTTCCTATTCCTGCAGTGGGTAGAATCTTGCAAACAGGGAAGGTTTTGGCCACGAGATTGGACAGGGATCTTTGTTCTTCCAGTAAAGACACAGCTTACAGGTTAAACCCTTGCTGATGCACTTTTTAAATTCAAGCTCAGAAACAGAAGTAACATAGATGCAGGGAGTTGTCATGATGATTTAATAATAACTATAATTTTCAGATCATTACATGATGTTTCATGGTGGATTGCCTTTAAATTTTTTTTGCAATTATCATTAAATGCTCATATTTCTGTTCACTTTATGACAGTGACAAACTAGTTAGGCCACTCCAGTGATTAAGTATGAAAGATGCAGTCCTGAAACTTTCGTTAAATATATTATGATATCCTGGTTGCGTCTTCATAAAGTGATTGTATTTGATGATGTAATAGTCAGAACAATTCAGTTTGGAGGTTAATAATTAATAGTAGGAATCAGTTGTTAAATCATATTTGAGGACTGAAAAATAAAAAATGACTGATGATCATTATTAACAGATTATTTTATGTACCATTTATATTACCATGAAATATGCTGTATAGAATTATACCTAAATTATTCACCAGTTAAATCCAGTCAAACTTGTACATCATGATGAAAGGTCTAGGTAATGGCGGGGGTTTCTTGATACTTAAATGTTGCACAAGGATAAACTTTAATGCTGTTCACTGTTTTGTGATCTGCCTTTCTTATATCTCTGACAGAATAAGAATATTTTATTGGCATAATATGCCTTCTTTGGATGTGCATATACAATCATATATGATCGATTATGCAAAAATGTAATATATATTTAATTGATTGTGAAAGGAAAGGACCATTCATTAATATACCTGGTTTATTACAGCACTATTTATAATCAATTACAATTAAATTGAGAGGTTTCCAGCATTTGAAACCATAATGTCCTTTATTTTCCTTTATATTTTTCAACTGCACAAGCATATTTCTGATGTTAATACTGAATAGTCATAGTTATGTAAACTTTTTATTATTGAAAACATGCAGCTCATTTATATTACTGTACATGTTAGTGTTGCAGTAATACTTTTGAGTTAATCCATCAAAATCAATTAAACAGATATTCTGAGGCCTTAAGATTGGAGAATAAAGATGGTCATGTAAACTTACTGGGTAAACTATTAAGCTGTGTTTCCATATGTGCGTATATGCATATGTGTGAATATGTGTAAAAAATAGGTGTTTCCATGTGTGCATATATGCGAATATGCGTGAAATGGCAGACTTGTAAATTTTTTACAGTGGATCTAGCAGGTCTTCCACAGAAATGTGATGAAATGACGTCATTTTACCCTGAATCCTGGAGTTCACGCAGACCCTATGCGTGAAAATTGCTCATGTGGCAATTTTCATGCATATACGCCCATACATATATACGCTGACGGACACATGGAAACACCCCAGTTACAAAATCATATGAGTGATATTTCACATGCATATACATGCACATGGAAATACCCCTTTTTTGTGCAGTGAAAACTCCCATATTTTTATACCCCTGTCATAAGATGGGAGTATTATGGTATACCTAACGTCTGTTCATCTGTCCTTTAACTTACTAGGGCTTCGATGGATTTTCAGGAAACTCACCATAACTACCGGTACTAACCAACAGATTGTCTCATCCATATTTGATTAGGGGCAGCATCCATGAATAATTTCGTAAGGTCACGGGTCACTAAGCTTCTTTGTAGTGTTGCTGCAATAACTTATGAAGAATATGAAGGATTTTGATAAAGCTCATAAGAAATTTAAATAAAAAAAATATCTTGCCTAAGTCGATTTCAAGGGAAATCCATGCATATTTATAAGGTCAGAGGTCACTGCACTTTGGAAGTACCTTTGTGACTTACCAAAAATCCTATGGATTTTCATGAAACTAATAATACATATTAACCAATAGTGTTTCTCACCTGAATTACCTTCTCTTCAAAATTCACGCATATTAAATGAGGTCAGAGGTCACCGTAGGGAGAGAGAAAGAGAGGCAGGAAAGAGAGAGAATACTCATGTGAGGGATAGTGTCCCATCATGAGGTCTCTTTCCATTCTGTATTTGGCCATGATTTATGTCTTCTTATCATGAGCCACCTGTTGACCAAATTTGACACTGGTTGAAGCCTGAATCCTTCTGATAATGAAAGCAAAAAAGTGAAAGCAAAACATTTGGTGTCAGATGAAAATGATTTCATCATAGATGGAATAGTGCTTCTGACCACACAAAAATCACACTGTGTGTAAAACAAATTACAATCCTGTTAATGTCTCACAAAATGTCACGAAGTCATGAGGGATTGTCCATTGTTCTCTCCAGTGAAGTTTGTTTCCTTTTTGATGAAGTTTCAATGCAATCCCCCATCTGCCATGGAAAGTTTGAATGACCGTTTTATCTATTGTTTTTTTTATCTATTTGATATTAATCCTTTCAAGAATCTTTTTGCTGATTTTGCATTAATCTGATGATGGCTGAAAGTAATTGTATTGATATTTGTGTAATGATCAGGGTTCAACATTAACGGTTAACCACATGCCCGGGGCAAGTACAAATGGTGGTAGGGCAACCAACCCTGGGTTCCTACTTGTCTGACTGGGCCATTTGGTACAACATAAACCTTTACACAAAGGCCTGAATCTTGACCAACCTTAAGTTAGCCACTTTTTTTTCAGGAGAAGTGAAATCATATTTTAATACCTCTTAGCTTTAAGTACATGCATGTTTTAATCCATGCAAATGCAAAAAGAGAAATATAATTAACAAAAAATCATGTGGATCAAATTTTTGTGGTTATGGCCATGATTACTGATTTTGTGGGACAAGTAAAAATTCATGTAGGGCAAGTAAAAGCTACCGGTAGTTGTCACATTGCCCTACTTAGTAAAAACTTTCAAAAGTTAACTTCAAGCCCTGATGATTCACCTGGATATGTCGTGAGGGATACTAGTATTACTATTGAGTTTAATGCTGTTACAGACATTGGTTCTGTTTTCTTCATAGTATACAACTTATGGCTGGTTGACAGTCAGAGGGTGGGCTGTCCCAGAGGGGGGCAAGTAAGTTGAAAAATTCACCTGTCTTCCTTACGAATGCTTTGAAAAGTAGACAGAGAGATAAAATCAGAAGGACTTTTAGACAGATATAGAAGAGACAGATATAGAAGAGGGAGACTGACAAAAAAGTGAAAAATAAAGCCAGACAGATAGATGGGGAGACAGGTATGAAACAGGCAGACAGATGGAGACAGACAGGGAGACAGACAGAGATGGGTAGATAGAGAGACAGAGGTACAGGTAGAGAAAGAGAGAGAGAAACACACAGAGAGAGAGAGAGAAAGAGAGAGAGAGAGAGAGAGAGAGAGAGAGAGAGAGAGAGAGAGAGAGAGAGAGAGAGAAGAAAATCAACTAGAAAAAGAGACAGAGACAAGGAGAGAGACAGAGAGACACACAGATAAAATACAAAGATAGAGACAGGCAAAGGATATAAAAGGAAAAGTAAAGGGACAAGAGTGTGACATAGAGGTAACAGTGAGACAGATAAAAATGCAGCTGTAGACACAAATAGATAAAATACAAAGATAGAGACGGGCAAAGGGTATAAAAAATAAGGTAAAGGGACAAGAGTGTGACATAGAGGCAACAGTGAGACTGATGAAAAAACACAGAATACAAAATATGTGAATAGACCAGGTAACAGTCATTTTTTCTCATTCTGTGTGTGACCTGTTATATTAAGAAGCTGTTTAGTCTCTCCTCAGTAGATATTAGGTTTCTCATAATGCATGTTATAGCTCTCTAGGTAGGGTCCAGATCGACAGGGACCAGACAGCCCGGGCCTTAGTCAGGAATACTGACTCAACATTATAGGGGAGGATATCGTGGAGAGGTTGCAAATGGAATGATACACACCAAGCAGCTATCAGTTGGGAGATTATCAAACTATATTTTTGATTGGTAGGATGTAGCCTTGTCCTTAAGGCACCGAGCCTCGTTGTTAAGTGCTGGACTTCTGACCTGAATGTTTACTGTCTGATCTGAGGCATGAAACCTCAGCCCCAAATATACTTTCTTACACATGACAGGTTATGTGTAATTGACCTATCCATCACAGCCCATATATCCCTGCCCTTTAAACCTAATTATAATATTGAGCACCCAAAAAGCTCCTTACACAGAAGGCCTTCCATGCCCAAGGTTGTGACAGAAAGACAAGACTAAAGTGACATCACAAAGGTCAGTGATGTATGACATCGCATTAACTGACATCATCAGCTGGAATTGCTATATCTCTGTTCTCAAGTGATGAATATATCGCAGTCATTGTGAATTGTCTTGCCATATTTTGGATTTTTTGTCTCATATGAATTACGTGCCAGGTAAGAAAATGATTGTATCCGCCAAAACAAAGTTTTGCAGATACTAATTGTATCCCCAGACAAAGTCGGGGGATACTGTTTTCATACCGGTCCCGCCGCCGCCTCCGCCGCCGCCACCGCCGCCGCCGCCGCCGCATATAAATCTTGTTGGCGCGATAACCCAAAAAATATTTCACGGAACTTTACCAAACTTGGTATATGTATAGATATGGGTGAGAGGACGACGCCTATTTAAAATGAGGTCATAACCTTTAATAGGAGAGTGTCCTTGACCTTGAATAGGTCCAATTTTGGGGAAAATCACACAAATTCTTTAATATCTCAAGAAATCTTGCATGCATTTATCCCAAAATCAACTTGATGGAAGATCATGGATAGGGTTGTCATGTTCCAGAAACTGGTGGCGCCACCTATTATTCTTTACTTGTTTTCGTGCCGTTTAATACCCCCAAAATTGCCACCTTACAGTACTGTGAGCATTATAAGTCAAAAACTAATGGACAGATTTCTTTTATATTATGCATATACATAGGTATGGGTTATGGGATGATGTTTATTTAAATTGGGGTCATGACCTTTCCTATGATAGTGGCCTTGACCTTGAATATTGCCATATATGGTGAAAATCACACACCTCTTATAATATCTCCAGTGTTGATAGCCATATGGATTTCAAACATGACTTATGTATGGCCCACCACTAAAGTAAGAACCCTATAGGTTCTAGGGTCATGAGGTCAAAGGTCAAGGTCACTGGACTGGCATTTTAAAAGATACTGTGGATGCATTTTAAGCCAAACTTTCATCCTAGGTCTTCCATCTTGAATATATAGCTCACTTGCCAATAGTGGATGATCCATATAAATTTTGGAGTCACAAGGTCAAAGGTCAAGGCCACAGGAGCTATCTGTCCAAAAATTAGTTTCTGGATGATAATTCCTGCTTTTATTGATGTATTGATTTCAAACTTGACTTATATATGTCCCATTGAAAAAGCAAGACTCCAATTTATTTTAAGGGTCATGAGGTCAGAGGTCAAGGTCACAGGACACATCTTTAAAAAGATTGTGGATGCATTTTCAGCCAAACATTTCATCTCAGACCTTTCATCTTGCACATGTAAGTCATCTTCCAATAGAGGAAGACCCCTATCAGTTTTGAGGTCACAAGTCAAAGGTGAAGGTCACAGGAGCCATCTGTCCAAAAATTAGTTTCTGGATGATAAATCCTGCTTTTATTGATGTATGGATTTCAAACTTGACTTGTATATGTCCCATTGGAAAAGCAAGACCCAAATTGATTTTGGGGTCATGAGGGCAAAGGTTAAGGTCACAGGACATCTTTAAAAAGATTGTGGATGCATTTTCAGTCAAACATTTCATCTCAGATCTTTCATCTTGCACATATAGTTCACCTGCCAAGAGAGGAAGAACCCTATCAATTTTGAGGTCACAAGGTCAAAGGTGAAGGTCACAGGAGCCATCTGTCCAAAAATTAGTTTCTTGATGATAATTCCTTCTTTTATTGATGTATGGATTTCAAACTTGACTTGTATTGGACCCATTGGAAAAGCAAGACCAGAATTGATTTTGGGGTCATGAGGTCAAAGGTCAAGGTCACAGGAAACCTCTTTAAAAAGATTGTGGATGCATTTTCAGCCAAACAATTCATCTCAGATCTTTCATCTTGCACATATAGTTCACCTGCCAAGAGTGGAAGACCCCTATCAATTTTGAGGTCACAAGGTCAAAGGTGAAGGTCACAGGAGCCATCTGTCCAAAAATTAGTTTCTGGATGATAATCCCTGCTTTTATTGATGTATGGATTTCAATCTTGACCTGTATATGTCCCATTGGAAAAGCAAGACCCAAATTGATTTTGAGGTTATGAGGTCAAAGGTCAAGGTCACAGGACACATCTTTAAAAAGATGTGGATGCATTTTCAGCCAAACATTTCATCTCAGATCTCTCATCTTGGACATATAGTTCACCTGCCAAGAGAGGAAGAACCCTATCAATTTTGAGGTCACAAGGTCAAAGGTGAAGGTCACAGGAGCCATCTGTCCAAAAATTAGTTTCCGGATGATAATTCCTTCTTTTATTGATGTATTTATTTCAAACTTGACTTGTATTTGACCCATTGGAAAAGCAAGACCTGAATTGATTTTGGGGTCATGAGGTCAAAGGTCAAGGTCACAGGAAACCTCTTTAAAAAGATTGTGGATGCATTTTCAGCCAAACAATTCATCTCAGATCTTTCATCTTGCACATATAGTTCACCTGCCAAGAGTGGAATAACCCTATCAATTTTGAGGTCACAAGGTCAAAAGTGAAGGTCACAGGAGCCATCTGTCCAAAAATTAGTTTCTGGATGATAATTCCTTCTTTTATTGATGTATGGATTTCAAACTTGACTTGAATTTGACCCATTGGAAAAGCAAGACCTGAATTGATTTTGGGGTCATGAGGTCAAAGGTCAAGGTCACAGGACATCTTTAAAAAGATTGTGGATGCATTTTCAGCTAAACAATTCATCTCAGATCTTTCATCTTGCACATATAGTTCACCTGCCAAGAGTGGAAGACCCGTATAAATTTTGAGGTCACAAGGTCAAAGGTGAAGGTCACAGGAGCCATCTGTCCAAAAATTAGTTTCTGGGTGATAATTCCTGCTTTATTGATGTATAGATTTCAAACTTAACTTGCATATGTCCCATTGGAAAAGCAAGACCAGAATTGATTTTGGGGTCATGAGGTCAAAGGTCAAGGTCACAGGACACATCTTTAAAAAGATCAAGGTCACAGGACCAACATCTCCAACAAGATTGTGGATTGTTAGATGGAAGAAACAATAAATATGCCAAGTGTCAGTATATGCTGCTAAAAATGGGGGTCTATTTATAAAGGGGGGGGGCCTACTATGTCTGGGGATACTCTGGCACCTGCGGTGCCAAGAAATGTCTAGTTTTTTTACCAGGTTCCGCCATACACAAAATTGGAGGGGCCACCTGCAACCATTTTACACAGCATCCGTCTGTTTGTCTGCTGTGGGATAAAATCACTCATATCTTGGCGGTGGTTTGACATATCTGCCTAAAATTTTGCAGGTTTATGCATCCTGGACAGCTTCCTTGATTTTATGACAGGTGGCCCCACCTACATTCTAGTTTACGCTGCAGACATCCAAGCTCATATCTCGGGAACCGTTTGACCGATTGGGCCAAAATTTTGCATGTTTATAGATCTCACATGGCTTTTTATCATACACAAAACTGGAGGGGCCACCTGCAACATTTTTGCACAGCATCTGTCTGTTTGTCTGCCGTGAGCTAAAATCACTCATATCACAATAGTTGTTTTACTTATCTGCCTAACATTTTGCGTGTTTAAACATCTTGGATAGCTTTCTCAACTTTTTGGCAGGTGGCGCCACCTACATTTATGTTAATGCTGCAGACATTCAGGCTTATATCTCAGGACTGGTTGGACATATCCCCCTGAAATTTTGCATGTGAATAGATCTCACATAGCTCTTAATCATACAAAAAATTGGTGGCGCCACCTGCCACCATTTTTGCACAAGTCCTTCTGTTTGTCTGCTGTGGGATAAAGTCACTCATATACATTTCGTGGTTTGACTTATCTGCCTAAAATTTTGCATATGTATACAATTTGGACAGCTTTCTGGATTTTGTGGTAGGTGGCGTAACCGACATACACATTTCTGCTGCAGACATCCATGCTAATATGCAACACACTTCACTCTATTTCTCCTTGCCACTCAATCCATGCCTCACTTCACCCATTCCACTCTGATTTTGGCGGATACACGTATAGTCGCTTGTCGACTACCCGTATTCTAGTTGTTATTCACTCGGTTGTTGGCAGAATTGCTCCTGCAACCTTTGGCCTAGAAATTTTTATACTGTCTCCTTTGTATAAAATATATCCCAGAAAACATGCTGACATGGGTACTGGTACATACTGCACTGTTCTGTTTGGAAGGGTTGCCCATATTATGCAAATTTTGCAGTTGTCAGGTGATTGACTGTTTACATAGTCAACAGTAACGTGATTGGTTGCTCACAACTGCTCTGCTCATGATTATTCATTGAATGAATATGCAATTAAGGTCACTTAGAGTTCATGGATAGATCAATTAATTTGAGATCCAGAAGACATAATAAAACAAATCATTCTTATAATAGTCATATATTGTCACCTTTCATCTTCATTCAGATATTTAAACTGGAAAAAGATACAAAGACTTATTATCAGTCCCTTTATGTAATGTAGGAAACTGACTACATTAGTGGTTATCCTCAACCAGTGCTTTTTATGGACTAACAAACTTAAAGAAAGAGGGGAATGGCTGAATTTCATAGAAGCCACTCCCAGATCTACCCGAAAATATAAACAATGTGCCTCATGGTCCACCCTTTTAAAAGTTTGGAGTTCACTGAGAACATTAAGAGATACTGATATTTCTCATGACTTTGGCCAGGTATATCCAGGACAGGTTGTCCATGGGTTAAGTTAACCCGCTTGATATTAACTGGCATTCTTTTTCAAAATTCCTAAATAATATATTTAATTCCTCAGGATTTAAGAGAAACAGGGAAAATGACCCCCCCCCCCCCAATATTAGGACAAGCATTTTCAAAGTGTGGCCCAGAGGAGTTGTGTGAGAATGATTCAGTGCCTCCACCATCAGTTATATAGACTGTGTAGACACACTGACAGGGATGAAGACAGCCTCTGGCAACTTTCATCAAATTATGGCAAAGATGCATTGAAAAGTCATTGTAAATGGATCATTGAGAATTAAGTATATATGAGGAGTCAAGAACAGAAATAATTATGACATTAGAGACCTCAGTGACAGGTAGCCGTTTGAGCCAGCAGGGTATCGGTAATTGGATTATATTCTGATGCCAAGTCTGCTGGGCTGCATCCTCTTAACCACACAGCCTGCCGCTAATAAGAAGATTATAGTCCCAGGTCTCCAAGGAATCCCGCACATTAGGGCGTGACAGGTCCAACACTCTGACACCTGTGGCTGTGCTGGACTACCTGTAGGCTGCTGCTGGAGTGCTGTCAGTGCTGGGTTTCAGATTAACAGTCCCACTGTCAGGTCCAGGTAAGTTTGCCATCCCAAAGCCTGAAACCACCACTACTTTTAAATTGTTTTTTGAACTGTCACTGCCTAATGTTAAAGGTGCCCATTCACCTACCTTTTGAGAAAGAATTAAGTGATTTCTAGCTTGCTCTGTATATATGTCAAGGCCCAAATCCCGATCTGGACCAGTCGGCGATTGGTCCAGACCAGATGCCAATCAGGATTTGTCTGACCTGAACCCTGATCATTAACTTTTAGGAAGGAGAAGGAGTTCCTGTCTGAACTTATCAATGTTTAGGTCAGCCCGGATCTAGATATAGAGCATGCCTATATCCCTGACAAGATATCTGAAATTATAACATAATAAGTAATGACAAATCTTAATTTAATTTGTTGCCAGTGTTAATTTTTCTACGTTAATAACTTTACTCATATTGAGTGATTATATTTATTTGAATTATTTTTCAAGTCCTTGTATTATTTTTTAAGTTTAATTATTATTTCCAGTATTTTCATCAGATTGTTCATTCAGTTTTTAGCTCAGCTGACTATTAGTCATCTGAACTAAAGCAGTAGTCCATTGTCCCATGTCCGTCGGTCCATCTGTCTGTCCGTTAGACTGGCACGTTTTGAAATCATTAGACCTACAAATCCAAAATTCAGCACGGCATACTGTTAGATGTCCCCAGGATCTCCTACCAAACCGAAAACTTGGTCACTGTGACTTTGTTCCTGCGAGAAATTAAAGAAAAACCTCAAATTTCCATTATAAACCTATTATCACACTTCAGGGCTGCCTAATATCAAAACTACCTATCTGTTTTTCTTAATATTTACCAGGAGTATTCTCCTATATATTTACTATATTCATGCCAGAATTTAGGACTGTAAAAAGTAATTTCTTCAAATTATGGCCTTGAACATATTGGACTTTGTAAAAAATCGGGAAATATATTTACTCACTTAACATGAAAGTTATGGAAGCTTTTTGTAATTGTAGTTACTTGCTTTGTCCAGTTGCAGGCAACTCACTCCTGGTCATTGGAAGTCAGCTTTGCCAGGGTTCCTGAATTGTTATAGTCAATGGGGCAGATCCCCTGCTGTGAAAGGTGAACAGTTATTCTCATATCTCACCCTACACCCCCCCCCCCCCCCCCCCGCCAATCCTCCCAATCAAGTGTTATGCAGTAATTGTAATTATGTGCACTGTATTTCCTTATTTGTATTGATCTTTCCACCACTCCAATATACAACACTTTCTTTGAAAAGTAATTCAAGGAGTAATCCAAATGTTGCCAATGTCGTGTTAATGTAGTATTTTTAAAGAAATCCATTTTATTTTAAATGATTAATCAAATTTAAATTCTTCAAAGAATTTTGTATGCCTGTTACATTGAAAATAATTCTGCATTAAAGGGACATAATCAGGAGCTATATTATGCATGTTCTTTCACGTTATCAGTTCAATTTTGCTTTAAACAAATGTCTCCAAGCAAAACCATCCCAGCACACAGTCTCAGTACCTGGCATATGGCTGTTTAAAACCTTGTTGTGGCTCTGCTGGTTGGCAAACACCGTCCTTGTGTTTACTATAACAAGACCCCATGACTTGAGGTCAGATTGTGAGTTGCAACATATGGTGTCCAAGCCAGTGGAAACATGTATTACATTTTTTTGGGCCAAGTCAGTCAGGGTATGTCCTGATTGACATGTGTTGTGTCACCGAGATGCACACGGCCCCACGAGCTGTGTTGACTCCTGTGATGGCACCTGGTCCACTGATTTAAACACTCGTTTACAGGAGTAAGCAAACATTTTCAAGGCAATATTTTGGCAGGATTTAAAGGAAAGAAGCTATTTTTAATGTTATTTTATATGCTTAATAGGTGATTGGGCCACTTTAAGAAGAGGGTATGTATATGACCAAGTAGAGGTATATAATAATAATAATAATAATAATAATAATAATAATACATAGTATTTATATAGCCCCAATTCTCTGATGGTTGGACTCACAGCGTAATTCACACACACACACATACCCACATACAGTTTCATTGAAATCCACTCCCTGAGCCTGACCCAAGGAAAAAAAATGATGCATATTAATTACCAAAAGATTGCCGAAAGAGATACATTTTTAAATTAGTTTTAAATGATACAAGAGTTGGAGATTTTCTAAGTGTAATGGGAAATGAATTTCAAATTTTTGGGGCTACTAAATGGAAGGAACGTTCACCGACTTTCGTATTACACCTTGGTACTTTAAGAAGATTTCTGCCAGCTGGTTGCAGCGTACGCAAAGGCCGATAGATTATTATTTTGCCAGACAGATTTGATGGAAGTGATTCAGTGACAATGACCAGTGCTTGTTATTCAGGGGATAGTAAGCATTACCCTGTCATTAAGGAAATCTTGTTGGTGTTCTTTTTTCAGATTTCACCAGTTTTTGCTTTTTTAAGAATCTGGCAGGAATTGAACCAAGTACTTTGGTTAGACCTATATGTCCAGTGCCTCAACCAGGTGATTGCCTCGTATCATGAACATCAGGAACTTTATGGTCTAAACTATTATACACTAGACCACTGATAGATTGTGTGAAGTCTAAACCACTGATAGATGGTCTGTATTCTGGCATCCTTCCACTATTTCTCTCTTAATTACCCCTCTTTAATTAGATTTACCCAAATTACAGGGTATAACAACTCTGGTTATTTCTAACATGTATAACAAATGGTGGAATATATGACGTTTAAAAAATCTTTTCTGAGAGGAATTCCATAGTAACGACAACCGGTCACACTGTTTATGACAATTTGACATTTGGTGCAGCATGTCAGGAGTCAAAATATCACATTACCCATGTCATGGAAGTACCATTATTGTCAGGCCTTGTCAATACAGTGTCCTCATAAAAAAACACACACAAAAATAAATCCTATCGGTTGTCACAACTGGTTATTCGTAATCCCATCACATGCTCTGCCTGCTGTGTTTCTGTTGAAGAATTATTTTGGGATATTTATGACATGAAGCTACAATATCAATTCTGCTATTTTTGGGATGTTTACGGTGTTCTTATACATAGACAATATTGGATGGTTTCAGCAGCAACAGAGGAAGTAAACGACATTTCTTTCACACTTAACTGATCCCCACATCACAAATTATACAAATAATACTGCATTAAGAGAGAAAAGAACTCTTGGCTGATCTTGTTATGTTTAACTCTAACTTTTTCCTTTACACTAAGGTCCAGCACTGTTATCACTTATTTAGCTCTCCTGGCTGCTGTAGCCTTGGCACAGTGTCCTTCTATCTTCTGTCAAATATTCTGTCTGTTAACAGCTTTCTAAGCAGTGATTGGATGGATTCTCACAAAAGTTTGTGCCATTGTAGCCTGGTGGGTGGCGCCTATGTTTTTTAATATTTTGTGCCTTTATGTGTGTTTTTCTAATGCATGATTCCTGTACACCATGGTCTAGCTCTTAACTAAACTTTTTTCCCTTTATATCATGATTCAGTTCTTTTCTAAACTTTTCCTCCTTTATATCATGATTCAGTTCTTTTCTAAACGTTTTCCCCTTTATATCATGATTCAGTTCTTTTCTTATCTTTTTCCCCTTTATATCATTATTCAGTTCTTTTCTAAACTTTTTCCCCTTTATATTATGATTCAGTTCTTTTCTAAACTTGTCCTCCTTTATATCATGACCCAGTTCTTTTCTAAACTTTTTTCCCTTTATATCATGATTCAGTTCTTTTCTAAACTTTTTTCCCTTTATATCATGATCCAGTTCTTTTCTAAACTTTTCCTCATTTATATCATGATTCAGTTCTTTTCTAAACTTTTTCCCCTTTATATCATGACCCAGTTCTTTTCTAAACTTTTTTCCCTTTATATCATGATCCAGTTCTTTCCTACACTTTTTCCCCTTTATATCATGATTCAGTTCTTTCCTAAACTTTTTCCACTTTATCTCATGATTCAGTTCTTTCCTAAACTTGTCCTCCTTTATATCATGATCCAGTTCTTTTCTAAACTGTTTTTCCTTTATATCATGATCCAGGTTATTGCTAAACATTTTCCCCTTTTATATCATGATCCAGTTCTTTTTCTAAACTCTTTCCCCCTTTATACCATGATTCAGTTCTTTTCTCAACAGTTTCCCTCGTTATATCACGATCGAGTTCTCATCTAACAATTTCCCCCTTTATATCATGATCCAGTTCTTTCTAAACATTTTTCCCTTGTATCATGATCCAGTTCTTTTCTCAAAATGGATTCACAGTATTCACTTTTGTTGCTTTGGTTACATCAAATGGATATAGCAACATTTGTGTACATATGTAAATTTTGAAATACATACAGTAAAAGAAAATTGTTATATTTATCTATATAGTGATCAGTTTTCTGTCACTATTTACCTGATTAAGGAGTACAAAAGCATGAGCCATAGGCCAACAAATATGTATATGTCAGAGACGAGATTGAAATCCAGGCGTATTTTAAATTCGACTAGATGAGATTGCGATTGTGATCTTGCCTAGGCGAGATTGCAATTGTGATCTCGCCTAGACGGATTTTAAACTCGCCTAGACGAGATCACAATCGCAATCCGGCCTAGGCGAGATTAAAATCCATCATTGAGCAGGCAAGGATTTTAATCTCGCCTAGGCGAGTTTAAAATCTGTCTGGTAACATCCAGGCGAGTTTAAAATCTGCCTGATATCACTTAGGCGAGTTTAAAATCTGCCTAGGCCAGATTAAAATAGTGATCTAACCTAAATTTCCAATATATTATGCATGGTAATTGACATATGAAAGATGTTTTCAGTCAGATTTTCAATATTTTAACACTGAATGGTTATATATAGTTCACTGGTAATATATTTATTAATATCAACAGAATATTATAATATTAATGTAATAATTTACATTAATTTTTACAGTAATGTAATAATTATTAATGTAATAATTAATATTAGTTTTGGAAATGGAATTATTTAATAGGAATTTGAATATCACTTGCTGCTTTGATGTCTTTCATGTGTTCTACAGCTTCTATATCATACTAATTATTTTCTAAAAATTAAGTAATCTTTATTTATTTCTCAGTTTTCTTAACAACCTTGGAGTTGTAAAAATCACTTATAATTTATACAAAAAATAATTTGTAATTGATTTATATATATGGCAATTAGAGAGTAACAAGAGGTATATTGAAGCACATTTATGAAATATTATGAATCAGGGGGGGGGGGGGGGGGGGGGGGGAAGTCATCCACTTGCATCTTGAATCAATCATAGATAGATAGATTAGTTTAGGTAGATATTACTTCAGTATTAAAAGAGTATATTACACATTAACATAAACAATCTGTCATTCTATTTGATCTGTCTTACAGGACAAACAGAAAAAATTAGTTGGTTGATCTAGTTCAAATGTTTCTTTTCACCCAGGTAGTCAATAGTCAACAGTCAAAACATGTACACTTATGGTACAAAAATTTGCAGGGTATCAGTATTTATGATGGACTTTGATACATCATTCCTTTTTTGGGGGGTAATTAAACATTATATGAGAATAGGTAAAGGTTTATACACAGATGTATGCATGTGAATATTTCTTTGTCTAATTCAGTCTTTTCTTCTTATGAATATAATATTTCTCTGATCTTTTTTTTTTAATGTTTTGTGAGGGATTTTGTGAAGCTTCAATATTTATGTAGACTGTGGTACAAGATAACTGCCTTTTTTTGTACAGTGTTATATCATATCAGAAAAGGTATGATTTGTGGATTCATTATTTAATAGGGCCAATTGTGATATTTCTTTACATTTATGTCCCACCCGTAACACCAACATTTATTGTAATAGAAATCTTAATTATTTATCTTTTATACATGTACATAATCTGGTTTACTTATCTCAGAAATCTCCCAGCCCATGGTTAGATAATGATATATCAATATTACAAAGTCATCATAATCTGTTCCACCCGTAACACACTCAGTGTTCCACCTTGCTGGTCCCAGGTTTTACTTGATTGGAACTTTCTTTCAACTTGCATGTACCTGAGGCAATGAGACACCTGATAGGTAGAATAAGTTCAACTCAGTAGTTTTACTATTAAATATGTTTAGATAAAAAGTGTTACGGGTGGGACATATTTGATAGAAATGTAGTTTTAATGAATATTAACATCAAATTTATACACTAATAAGACAATAAAATAAGTCACAAACCTTAAATATGCCATAGACTATTGAAAATCAAGGCACAGTATATTTCTTTTTAGAATTTAATATGAGGAATTTGTCAAATTTGCCAAAAGAATGTCTATGGAGGACCATTACGGGTGGGACAAAGGCATCAATAATATAATATTCTGTAAATATTAATAAATATATTACTTGAGAACTGTACATAACCATATTAATAAAAATATATAATTAAAAAAATCCATTTCCAATATTAATGTTTATTATTAAAATAATATAATATTCTGTAAATATTAAAAAAATATATTACCAGTGAACTATATATAACCATTCAGTGATAAAATATTGAAAATCTGACTGAAAACATCTTTCATATGTCAATTACCATGGATAATATATTGGAAATTTAGGTTAGATCACTATTTTAATCTGGCCTAGGCAGATTTTAAACTCGCCTAAGTGATATCAGGCAGATTTTAAACTAGCCTGGATGTTACCAGACGGATTTTAAACTCGCCTAGGCGAGATTAAAATCCTGGCCTGCTCCATGATGGATTTAAATCTCGCCTAGGCCAGATTGCGATTGTGATCTCGTCTAGGCGAGTTTACAATTCATCTAGGTGAGGTCACAATTGCAATCTGGCCTAGGCGAGATCACAATCGCAATCTCGTCTAGGCAAATTTAAAATCCGCCTGGATTTCAATCTCGTCTCTGACATATATATTGTTACAGGTGCTCTTTTTATTATGTGACATGGGTGTAACTCCTGTTGTGGCGCTTGTGTCTGGCCGCTTGTTACATTCTGTTACATTCATGTTTAATCCGTACTGGTTGAACTCTTGTTGTCGTGCTGGCTTGGGGCGAGATCACATGTACACCATGGTGTGTAGAGGCACGGCGATGTTTTCTAGAGAATTCCTGAAACGCGTGTTTACTATTGAGTAGGGTCCTTATAGACTGTTCGAGAAGTGGAAAATTCTCGGCTTGGGGTGTGAAGGTATATGAAGGGGCTGTTTTTTAGAACCAGAGAGCAGAGAAGATTCCAGCGGACGCAGAAGTGTGTGTCAGATTCTAGGACCTTATCCGACTAATGCGGCAATTATAGACTTTCAAAGACTTTCTCCTGGATTTATACATTTGGACTTTCTGGGTTGTTGCAAGAACTTTCCACTGGACTGTCATTCTCCGAGAGTTTACATTTAAAGGACTTATCGTTGTGATGGTGTTGGTATCCAGGTACAATGCACATTATTTTCTATGTGATTGTATTGACTTGTTGCTATACCGCTGTTTTACTGTATAATTGTATTGATTTGGTGTATTTTATTGTTAGTGTTGTTTTAAGAATAAATTATAGTTATTTGCTAACAAAAAACCACTGACTATTTTATTCATTCCCCTAGACATTTCACGCTGCCTAGTGTTACAGAATCTGATTTGTTTTTTTTATCTCCATTACAAAATTTGTGTTCATCATGCATACGTGATCTGTTTATATTAGGTTCCGTAACAATATATATATATATAAATAAAACCAAAAACATGACTGTTTGAGCCTAGTTCTGTGGACCATACAGGTATAGTTAATATAGCGATGGATAACAAAGGAGGATAATCTTGAATCCTCAAATCCCATTGTCTTCGTTATGACTGAAAATAACTTTTTATTTGTTTGGGACAAAACTTTTTTAATAAACACTCAGTACAAAGCCCTACTTATTACTGCCCTTACTTTGACAGATCAACCAACCAGATACCTATAAATAGAACAGAGCTTTGAATTTGTAATTACAGTAGTCAAGTCCTCATGAAGGAGTTTTGTGGATGAAAGGGTTCCTGCTTTTGTATAGTTTCCTTGGAAAAAATTATCTCCTAAATAATTTCCTATATTATTCAGCATTTAGACTGAAATATCCTATATATTCCTTTTTTTTCACAGCACTATCATATTGTCAATATAATTATTATTACTGAATAAATATAGTTATATAAACCTATTATTATTGTTCTTGAAAAACAGGCGGCTCTGTTGTTGATCTGCACTTGTAAGAGATCTATGCAGTCATACAAGTGCAGCCATATAATAGACCTTTTAAACTCTGCCTTAAGGATAGATGGTTTTTTTAATACCATGCAAACCATAATTGTGCAATGAAAACTCCTATATTTTTGCTTCAATAAAATTCCTGTATTTTCTCCTGGAACCTGGTGGGAGCCGCCTGGAAATATCTTTATTTTGTTATTTATAAAAGATACCAAATTTGGAAAGTCCTACTGAGGAAAGATTGTTTAAATGATTGTAGACTAGTGTATTCTGGTTTAAAAATGATGGTAGACTGTTGTATTCTTGTATAACATGTTGGCAGACTGGCCTATTTTGGTTTAAAAAAATGATGGCAGACCGGTGTATTCTGGTTTAAAAATGATGGCAGACTGGTGTATTCTGGTTTAAAAATGATGGTAGACTGGTGTATACTAGTTTAACAATAATGGTAGACTGGTGTATTCTGGTTTAAAATGTTGACAGACTGGTGTATTCTGGTTTAAAAATGATGGTAGACTGGTGTGTTCTAGTTTATATTTTGTTTTTTGGAACCATGAAATATCAATTAGCTAATCCAGAGATGGATGATCCCATGCTCTCTACAGAGATATTAGTCTCCTGATGTGTAGGGAGTTAATTGTATCCCCTCCCGGCTTGGATATTGCTTCTTAACCCTGCTGTAGCCCCCACTGTACTTTGCCATTAATGAAATCCTAGGCAGACTCACATACTAATAACACCAGCAGAGTGGCCTCTGACACCCCTTACCCATGTAATCATGCAGGACAGGCTAATGTTCAGTTATCAGTATCATGTATGTGAGAACACCAAGGCATTCAGGCTTGTGTTGAGGTGTGACATTGATGATATCGATTCACCCTGAGTTTGGCCCATGGCTGTTAAAGCAAGAAATCTGCACGCCTGACTGGCTGGAGCAGAGTCTGCTGTCAGCATCATCCACTGATGCGGGAGATGAATGGGTTTAGCACAGTGGAAGCTGCTTTATATTTATAGCTCCACACGATGTGATGTAGTTTATCTTCAGGTTGTTTGATGATCTGATGTACATGCTGTCTATATTTAAACTTCTCCAACCATTCATCTTCATTGTCTGCCTGGAGCCAGCTGCTGATTATGTGTGCGATTGTTACCTGTCACCCGAGGCACAAATCTTACCAATCAGATGCAAGGATACATACTCTGTCAGGAGGCTTTTCTTTTTATCATCCAAAGTGACGAAGTGTGAAACTGCTGCGTAAAAGCAAAATTGATCTCAAAATAAAAAATATATATGCCAAATCCACCACATCATAGTATATATTCTGTTTTATAAGGCAGATGTTTTACATATCCTTTGATGAATTTGGAACCATTTATGGTAGAATGAACATTTAATTATTTTACGTTCATCGTTGTACGTGCCTGGGAGACACAGCTTCTGTAGTTCTTGCGATCATATTCTTGAAATACATCTATGATATTAATACAGTTAGTGTTATATAACAGACTTACTGGATAAAGGCAAATGAGATTATTGATGCCACAGATGATGCAGAAACTTGCTCCTCAAGTCCATTAAAACATCCTGTGGGGATATCAGGAAGGAAGTGCGAGGGAGGAACTGGTGGTAAGATAACTTCTCCCAATCAATGATATAGTTCTTTGTGTTTTTGGACATGTTATACATGATATTTCATTATTATTGAAGATGAAAAATGGTTTTCATGTCAGCTTTGGTAGTGTTATTACAGAGTGGCCATTATCTGAGTTTTAATGAACTTGTACCTGAATAATTTAACTGCTATATGAAGATTATGTTTTAATTATTAATATTTTACCTGAAATATCAGTTTGCATCCCTATTAAAAGTAGCATTAAAAGTTCAATCAAAGGAGAAGGTAGGGGACTTGGAAAATGAAACTGAATGTATTTAGTTTTACTTCCTATTTGCCCACATCTGTCCTCAGCTTGAAATGATGGAATTAGAATAAATTAAAAAGTGAAGGAATACTTCAATATCAAATTACTGAAATTATTAAAATGAGTCTTCATTGAAATGGCACTAAGATCAACTACCATGTTTGAACAAACTGTGTGAAAATAATGAATGGATTTCTTTTCTTTGTATAATCTGTTCCTGATATCGCTAGTAATTACCTGGTGCTTGGCATGCCTTCAGCTCATGTACACATCTGTACGCAAACAAATTACAGGTTTATTGCGCAGACAATTATAAATTGTCATGAACGGTGAAGTGACAATGTGGTCTATAAACACGGTCCACCTTATACTTGAGTCTGCTTCTGGGACCCTTACAGGAAAAAAGATCTGATATTGAGCCAGGTCCTCGTGCTTCACTGGGTTTTTGTACATGTATAGATCTGTAACATAAACAGTGTACAGTCTCATTTGGTTGTGATGATCCAAATAGACCATATTACCCAGTGTAATTTAAGAGTAAAACATAAACAGATCTATAAAAAAATCAGATCTGCTAGAAAAAGGTCATCAAGTTATGAGAAAGTGTGAATAATAGCGACATGTATACCCTAATTCCAGTATGCGACATCTGCATTTTAGTGTATGCAAAATGGCAGCCCCCATGAGCAGTTTTGAGAATCTTCTGTAAATAAACCTGTCAGACCGGCTTCTGTGACTCAGGGGTAGAGCACAGGACTCAAAGCCCGAAGATCGTGAGTTCGAATCTTCCAGTCATCCCCCCCCCCAAAGGGTGAGCTATGCAGGCTTTATTGGGAGACTGTGCCCAACAGTCATGTATCATTTACAAACGAGTGCACCTTTTGAGGGTTCCATGGTGTTATGACCCAGCAATTGGGCTTACACACACCCAGGAGTGGAATGGAACTCGATCTGCAGGTATATATACTGTTGTACTTGAAAAAAAAACATGAAAATGCCATGTAATCTTATTGTTAAGAGTGGGTTTCACTCTAACCAGTGATATACATATAATAAATATTTAAATTTATTTCACATCATAACATTATCATCAGGTATTGTTCAGCACATCATAACATTATCATCAGGTATTGTTCGACCTGGTTCCATATTCAGTGCTCCTTGCAGCCTTTTTCTGCAACAAATGTAATCCTTTAACCTTATAAGGTAGACAACGTTTAAAATCAGGCAGAAAATAAAAACGTACTTTGTTTTAAAGTAAAACAGGACATTTCCTTGCATCCTTCTTTGTAAATTGCCCATTGCATATTAGATCATTCACAGGGATTGATTTTCATCAGCATAAAGTTTGTTTTTCTAGTTATAGCAAATCAATATTTTTCAATTGTGATTAAATATTGATATATTGTAACTAACTAGTGCCTTAATTATTCTATATTATTGAATCTGAAACTGAACTAGAGATTATCAAGAGGATTTTAATCACTCACATGCTTTCATATATATTAAACATGAGATTTACTTCTGAAGGCCTTTACATTTTAACTTTTATAAAATTGTCCTCAATTATGTAATTAATTTGGTTTTCAAATTGAATCAAGATTATTGACAAATAAATGCATGCAGTGGACAATTTTGTTTTATTAAATATTTTAAGGCTACATTTTAGGAAAAATTGAGTATCTTGATATTATAACTCAAGTGAACGATACAGAATTTTGGTGCTATGAATTGAGGGTTGATACCACAACAGGAACTGATTGGATGGGTTTAGTTTCGGGGGATGGAATGCCAAGCCTGAAGCCTGGCTCATTTGTAAAGCTTTTTGTGGGAATATTTTTACAAGAGCTTTGATGCAATAGAATTTCTGATCGTTTGTCTAATGATAGGAAGGCTTAGCCGATGTCAGCCCAGGAACGGCGCAACCTGGTGCTCTGGCTGATCAGATCCGTATCAGATCTGTATTGATCCGTGTAAGGTCACTATAAACCTCATCAGTGCTGACAGAGTTGTCATTAGTAGACAACCTTACAGCAGGCCATCATTGCAGCAGTTTTTGGCCCCTTGGCATTCCTAGGTTTTGTTGCTGCCATTCTTTTTGGATCCGAGCAGTAGTCACTTAACGAACATCCAGGGAGAAATCATTATTGCTTTAATCAGTTGGAAGCTTCCCACAGGGACCTGAAACAGTCATATATTTTTTAAACAATTTTGAATATTTATCATGGCACAGGACCAAATGCCCTCCAGTTGAAACAAAAATTTTCACTTTCTTTTTCCAGCTTTGAGTTATGTCTTTGCCATCAGGTTGATTGATACACCAACCCACAGCATCACAAAGTCCTGGACTCCTGGCCTTCCCCAGATGAACCAGCTCCACAGACTACAAGATGATACCAAGCAAACAGAGTGGAGACTCTGATCCTGTCACATGATCCCAGCTGTGACTTCGATCCTGTCACATGATCCAAGCTGTGACTGATCCTGTCACACGATCCCAGCTGTTACTCTGATCCTGTCACATGATCCCAGCTGTGACTCTGATCCTGTCACATGATCCCAGCTGTGACTCTGATCCTGTCACATGATCTCAGCTGTGACTGATCCTGTCACATGATCCCAGCTGTGACTCTGATCCTGTCACCTGATCCAAGCTGTGACTGATCCAGTCATCTTATCCCAGCTGTGACTGATCCTGTCACATGACCCCAGCTGTGACTCTGATCCTGTCACATGATCCAAGCTGTGACTGATCCTGTCACATGATCCCAGCTGTGACTGATCCTGTCATATGATCCCAGCTGTTACTGATCCTGTCACATGACCCCAGCTGTGACTCTGATCTTGTCACCTGATCCAAGATGTGACTCTGATCCTGTCACATGATCCAAGCTGTGACTGATCCTGTCACATGATTCCAGCTGTGACTGATCCTGTCACATGATCCCAGCTGTGACTGATTCTGTCACATGATTTAAGCTGTGACTGATCCTGTCATCTGATCCCAGCTGTGACTCTGATCCTGTTACATGATCCCAGCTGTGACTCTGATCCTGTTACATGATCCCAGCTGTTACTCTGATCCTGTCACCTGATCCAAGCTGTGACTTATCCTGTCACATGATCCCAGCTGTGACCTTGATCCTGTCACAGCTGTGACTCTGAACCCTTTACATCATTCTAGCTGTGTCTCTGATCCAATCTTGCTAAGCCACTGTGACTCCTGGTTCTGTAATGTCATTCCAATTATGACTCTGATCCGCTTGAATGATCACAGCCTTGTCTGTGACCTGTCAGTCACAAAATCCAATCTTGATGTGAATGGCGGGATAATGAAGGAAGTCAGGTGAGGTAATCAGTGATCCACAGGTGTAAGACATTAATTAATGCACTTTACAACACTGAACAGTTTTAGAAAGAAGGAACCAAAAAGACTTGATGATCAATTAATAATGCAGTTAATTATTGTTGCATGATGAGATTTCTTGTCTCATCTGGTGCACAAAACTAATTCCAGCTTAACAGTAATAAAACTGTTTCTCCATTTATTTTGCCAAAGACTCCATGAAGAGAAGGGATAGGAGTATTAAATGTGAAAGTGTAAGAAGACATCGTGGTTATAATGTTGCTGATTCTGCAGTTCTTCTGACGTCTTATTCGTTTTTGCCTCGCTTACTGCTTTCATAAGCAGGTTTGAGTGTTTTGTTGTTGGAAAATTCTTTAATATGAGGCTACCCCCAGCTGGTGCACAACTCTGAATTGTCATCCCCTGATCTCAGGAACAAAATATGGATTATTTTACAAATATTAGTTCAGAAGAGGCATGAACCAGCTCAAAATGAGGCAGGTCCAATGACGAAAAATATAATAACACAGGCTCTCCATGAGTGACAGTGTCATTTACTGAGTCGTAAGGTAAATGTCACTGAAATGTTCACAGCTGTTGGGATGTGGTAGGTCAGTATTAGCATCTGTTTGAGAAGTGAGGTTACTTTAAATAATTAGACCATCAGGTATCCACAGGTAGCCCCCATATGTGGTCAAATGCAGGTAGATGGTTTTGATTCAGTTTTGTAGCTGAAGGGGTTCAGGCATAGACATTATATTGTGACTATCACCCATAGGATATGTTGGTGTATTGTAAGAGGAAATTAATAGCTTTGTAATAGTGGATATATAATATAAATGTTAGTGATTTTAATAGAACAATAATTCTGGCTTATAATTTAAGGCTAGAAATAAATAAATGTAGGGGTTAGAAAACTTACTCCTGAATGAGATTATTGAATAATTCAGTGTTGTTTCTTAGGAAAAAATTGGTTAATTTTTTTTAAATAGAAGAGTGCTGTTATTTAAAATAAGATTATAATACAATTAAGAAATATAAGTCTGTTTATAAATAAATATTACCAAAAAAAAAGCATGTGGCAAGATTTAATCTCATTGTAAGCCGATTTAGCACCCAAAGTGATTTGTAATAAGTCAGTTCATGTCAAACCATCATGGAATGATAAAGGTTTTGTAACAATAAAGAATTTAGGTCTTTGTTTTGAAGGATCACTTTATTTATAGAATATGGTTAATCAGAAACCAAAAAAAAAAAAAACTTTGAAGAGTGCTTAAAGTTGTAGATTTTCCCCAAAAATGGATACTAGGCAAAATCAATGCATATTTAATGAGGTCAGAGGTCACAAGGTTACTTTGTGGTGTCGCAGCGATAACTTATCTGAAATATGATGGATTTTTATGAAACTATAGAAATATTAACCAATGTATACTATCTCACCAAAGACTGATTACTGGCAAAATCCATGCATATTTAATGAGGTTAGAGGTCACCATACTTGTTGAGTGATGACTTACCTAAAATCTGATGGATATTCATGAATCTCATTATAAATATTCACCATACAGTTTCTCACCTGAATTTAATTCTATGCAAAATTCACTCATATTTAATTAGGTCAGATGTCACAAGACATAAGATGGGCATATTTAATTATGCATGTTTGCTGTGCTTTTGTTTGCACATTTCACAGGCCTTTTCTGTTGAAATTTGACAAAATTTTCAAGGACTCACTGGTCTTCTGGTTAATTACTTTGTTTAGTCCTGAAATAGCAGAGGATGTACACTGTTCTGTGGTTCTGCTTTACTAGACATCCCACCCAGAGTCTGATTATCAGAGACACAGGACTACATTCAGGCTGTATATATGTATCTCATTACCAGTAGGTTTATTGTCATATAATTGTCAGGCTGTCTGATCGAATGTGGGATCTTTACAGGCACATGGGGCACTATATGGTGGAGTTAACTGGTCCCGCCAGTCTCTTGAATATACACGGTTTCACCCCTATCTTTTGGCTCAGCTTTAAATTGTCATGTGTTCCAAGGATGACACCAGCTGGCATCGTTGATTTTGATGAAACTCGTGGGATGCACTGAAGGCAGGACAGAGATAGATGGGTAAGATTTTGTGATGAAAATTTGTAGGGGAGAGGCATCGGATGAGATAACAACTGCAAGTCTAGTTTTGATGAAAGGTGTAGCAGTGGTTGGATATTTGACAAGGTAGATTTGCAAAGATTGATTGTGAAGATACTTGTAGAAATAGGTCCGAATAACATGAAGTATGACAGGTAAGTCCTGTTTTGATGACTGTTCTATGGAGGTCAGATGCATGCCTAAAAAATGACAAGATTACGATGAGGGCGTGTTTGTGGATTAATTTGTATTTTGACTGAAGGAGCAAGCATCATACTTTGTCATTTAACATGTAGATGAAGGTTTAAATCAGTTTCTACATTTATCTGGATAAAAGCCTGCTCCCATCTTGTAGTGCTGTGTTGTCTTCTTTGGAACATGGTTATTAAAAGCATTTTCAATTCAAATGAATTAGAGCTAAAAGGATCACTCTCACACAGTGATATGCTTCAGTATTAGGGCTGTAACAATACATTAATTAATATTTCATGATATGATACACATCATGATACTTTGCTCACAATACCATACACGATACGAAGTATTACTGGTACATTGATGTATAAATTCCAAGTTGATACATGTTCAGGATTGCAGATTGCTAGATAACAACACTTTCTCATGTAAATTATATTTCCAATTTATAATAACATTTATTTACAAACAATCAGCCAATCAAAGGTGGGTACACTAATTTCTGACTGATGATGTTTTACCTTACATGCAATATATGACATTTTGGAACTGTTAATAAATGTTGAACGTCATTTTTCCTCACACGTTCAAGTAACGTCAGTGTATCGATACAGGGACATTTGACGATACTGATATGATATTTGACTGTATCGTGATGCATCGGTGCACCAGTGATTCTTTATAGCCCAAATAATAAAACTTCTTGCTTATGATACTATACACAGTGTATAACAAAGGTGTATTGTAGTTAAGATCTAAGTCAGTTTTCTTCCTTGTATATAGAAATATAACAGGACTTCCTGTCATAGAATTAATTTTCCAACCATAAATAAATTTATTTCCAAACAGCAAGCTGATTGGATGCCATTCAGTTCATTTCTGCATGTGACATTTCATCTTTGATGACTAAAGTTAATATTTGGGACACAGAGACTGTAATTGAATGTCAAACAATGCTTTCTTCCTCATTAAAGAGACATAGTCAGGAGCAATATTATGCCTATTCTTTCACATTATCAGTTCAGCTTTGCTTTAATCAAAAGTTTTCCAGCAAAACCTTCGCAGCACACACTCTCAGTACCTCGCATATATATGTCACAGGCGAAATTAGAATCCAGGCGGATTTAAAATCAGCCTAGGCGAGATTAAAATTTCAATCTCGCCTAGGCGGATTTAAAATCTGCCTAGGCGAGATTGAAATTCTGATTCCGCCTAGGCGAGATTAAGATCCTGTTATGATTATATGTAGGATTTCAATCTCACCTAGACAGATTTTAAATCCGTCTAGGTGAGATTGAAATTCTAATTTTGCCTAGGCCAAATTAAAATCCTAGCTTTAAATCTGCTTCATTCAATTCTTTGGTTTAATCATGCTGATTGTTTCATAATAATTGCAATTTATTCTCACATTTAGTGGGGAGAGATTAAACTGTTGAGAATTGTATATCTGAACATCTTAATGAATAGGACCATTTTAGGAATTTAAGATCTACCCTGGCCAACAAGACGGAAATTTTAATTTTGCTTTGTTTTAAGTGTAAGTCTTATAGAAACTATGGATTTTGATTGATTAGATTATTAAGAACACTATATCTTAATGAACATAAAAAATAAATGGATTTTTATAATCACTGATGCAAAAGAATGCTAGACAGAATTGATGGAGTCTTTTTTGACAGGTGAATGAAATTAAAAAAAAAACACAGGTATATTTTCAGTCTGATTTTTTCAGGTTTCAGCATTTATTTTTCGTCTTTGCAAATAACATTAAATTTTGGCTTTTTATTAGCTGAAAAGGGCAAGGAAGATACAGGTATTTGAATAATTTATTTATATTGCTTATTATAAATGGTGCATACTGTATATTTTAGATTGTGATTACCACGTAGTTATGGAATTGCTAAATGTTAAATATAATAAGAGTATCTTTTTATACATGTGTTCTTGTTTGTTACTCTCAGAATATACATTTCCTAGTCTGTTTAATTCCCTCATTTATTTATAGATTAATATCTGTAATTTTTCGCAGCTACTCAATCTTCTGAGGCTCAGTGTTCTTGTTTCCACTTAAAAGAAATAGGGGAAAAAATCCACTATTAGCATGATTTTTAAAAAAATCCAATGTTATCATTAAATATTAAGATCATACTTTTTAAGATAAACATTATTATAAAACTACTCAGTGTTCTGAGGCTCAGTGTTCTTGTGTCCACTGAAAAGAAATAGGGGAAAAAATCCACTATTAGCATGATTTTTAAAAAAATCCAATGTTATCATTAAATATTAAGATCATACTTTTTAAGATAAACATTATTATAAAACTACTCAATGTTCTGAGGCTCAATGTTCTTGTGTTCACTTAAAAGAAATAGGGGAAAAAATCCACTATTAGCATGATTTTTAAAAAAATCCAAATGTTAGGCCAAAAAAAATTAAAGGTATGGTTCTCAAGCACCGCCCGCATCAATTTTAAACCCCCGCATCAAAAATTTTTATTTTGATTTTCAATAAAAACTTTCCAATCTTGAGCTGCTGCCGCTCCGACATTTCTTTCAAGAAGGTAAAACCATACAATTTCCTTTGTTTTGTAGTGATTTTACTTATTTAGCAAAATAAAACTGTTATTTTCATGCTTTTCCCTTATCATTTGACATTTTTATCGAAACATACCAAAAAATTTAAAATAAAAAAAGCGCCCGCCCGCATTGATTTCTGAAAAAAAGTGCCTGAGAACCATACCTTTTTTTTATTTTGGCCTTATCATTAAATATTAAGATCATGCTTTTTAAGATAAACATTATTATAAAACTACTCAATGTTCTGAGGCTCAATGTTCTTGTGTTCACTTGAAAGAAATAGGGGAAAAAATCCACTATTAGCATGATTTTTAAAAAAAATCCAATGTTATCATTAAATATTAAGATCATACTTTTTAAGATAAACATTATTATAAACCAATCAGCAAGATTAAACCAAAAAATTGAATGAAGCAGAGTAATAGCTAGGATTTTAATATGGCCTAGGTGAAATCAATATTTCAATCTCGCCTAGGCAAATTTTAAGTCTGCCTAGGCGAGATTGAAATTTTGATCTAGCCTAGGCGAAATCAAAATTTCAATCTCGCCTAGGCGGATTTTAAATCCACCCGGCTTCTAATTTCGCCTGTAACATATATATGTCGAGGGAAGAATGAGAATCTGGGAAGATCCGGAATCCTCCAGGGAAAAATGAGAATTCTGATTTTTCCCGGGAAAAATGAGAATCCAGAGATGGTATGAAGGGATTCCCATACTTCCCAGGAAGAATAAGAATTCTCATTCATCCTGGGAAAAATTAGAATTCCAGTCCCCCCCTGGGAAAATTGAGAATTCTCATTTTTCCCGGGAGAGATTGAAATTCAGTTTTGAAATTCAAACCTGGGAAAAATGAGCATTCTCATTCTTCCCGGGAAAAATGGGAATTATTGATGCCAACTTAACTCTTTTAATTTTTTTCAAACTTATTTCTCTTTTTCAGAAAGAAACTTTTATCATCTTTCTTTCACATTAATTCTGAACTGTTCAAGTGTTAAAAAAGAAATAAATAGTACAATCACACAAAACAGAAATATGTGAATAAAATATGAAGCTGACAAAAAATTTACTAAAAGAGTATTGATGAATATATGAACAGTAAAGGGTTCATATATATATATATATATATATATATATATATATATATATATATATATATATATATATATATAAAACAAGTTCCTTCATCTTTTTTGTTATAATATTATAATAATAGCTTGGACAGGTTTTTGAGCTGAGGTTCCCAGAGAATAAAAAAAAAATAAATTATGTTTAAAGGGCTTAGGAATAACTACACTTGTTGACACAAAGTATTATGATGCTGTTTGTGTGTTTTTTTATCTGACCCCTTTGATTAATAAACATCAATCAGTATTGATTGTGATGCAGATAACATTAAAGTTTGGTTATAATACCTTATTAAAGCATGCAAACTTAATCCACCTTAACTATTAAAAGGATATCATTTAACAAATTGGAGCTGGCTGGGAAAAATAAGAATTCTGGTTTTTCCCGGGAAAAATAAGAATCAAATCTAGTATGAAATGATTCTGATTTTTCCCGGGAAGGATTGGAATTCCCATTATTCCCGGGAAAAATCAGAATTCTCATTTTTCCCAGGAAAATCATAATTCTCATTTTTCCCAGAAGGATTCCGGATCTTCCCAGATTCTCATTCTTCCCTCTACATATATTTGGCTGTTTAACACCTTGTGTTGGTAAACACAGTCCACATGTGTCTGTTATCATTACAAGGCCCTGTAACTGGAGGTCTGATTGTGAGCCACAAGATGTGGTGCTTCAGCCAGCGGGAACATGTATTACATTGTTAAGGCCAAGTCAGTCAGGGCATCTCCTGATTGACAAATGTTGTGTCCTGGGTGATGTATATGCTGCGTTTATGTCGACCCCTATGACCGCATCAGTCCACTGTTTTTAATACTCGTTTACAGGAGTAAGCAGTTTTAAGGCAATATTTTGTCAGGTGCCAATTTGTTTTAAAGGAAAGAAGAAATGTTCCATGTTAATTCAGCATTATTATAGGTGATAAGGCGCCTCTAAATATTGTCATATATTTTTTTTCCTCAGATGAAAGAAAATCCAAAAGTCAGTTGGCATTAAGCACTGTTATGTGCCTTGTTACATTTTAAAATAAGGAACTTTGGCCCTGGCATTCAGTGTTTGAAGGAAATGTTAGAGTGCATCCATCCCTCCTTGGGTTAGAGCAAGGCTGGAAGGATAAAATACTGTCATAGGTCTGCATCATTATATTAAGAGTCACATGTTATCATATCAGCAGAAGAGTTAAGTTGATAAAATTCTTGATGATTATTAACTCAGAAGAGACAATCCGTTGTGCGATTTGTACCCCTGTAACGCATCGTTTGTCCATCATAGGCCTTGAAAAAGAAAAAAAGTCAGACTATTCTTATTTATCTTAAAAAATATTAATAGATTTTCAATACGTCCTTGTCTAGCAATAGCATCCACAAAGGCATTAAGCTGGTTGATTGGTTTATATCACTTAAACACAAAAGAATGATATCTTTGGTGTTTGTTCTTCCTTTTCCCATTGGTTTTGACTGGTGCTAGGTCTGCAGTGGATAATATTTATTTTTTTTTCTTGTGTAAAAGTACATTAATACAGAGTTGAGCTTTATTGTTATTGGCTTTTTGTGCATAAGACAAGGAACAGTTCAGCAGTCATAACCTTGTTTTAAGATATAAGAGTTTTGCCTTGAAGACTCTAGCTGTGTTTTAACTATGGATCCTGGGCTCCAAAGTCGATTGACTCAACCACTAGGATGCATCCAACCCTCTGGTCAGGAAGGTCATTTAAATTTGGAATATATTTTTATCTGTGATTCATAAAAATTATATTCAAACAAAATTCCTATGTATTTGAAAGTCTAGTTTTGAATGAACAAATTTGTTGTCCCTGAAGTTGATCTGCTGTTAATTATTTTCTGCAGAGTCGGCCAGTAAATACCAGGCTTGTAAATGCTAGAAACTTTGTTAATTGTACTGAAAAATGTATTGTAAACATACATAAGAAATAACAAAAACCGAAGAAGCAACCGTGATGCAATAATTGTCCATTTGTGGATGAGGAATAATCGAATTTATCTGTTATTTGTCACCAGAAAATGCAGAAAAATTTTTAAATGTGGTGTGCAGCTCTGTAGAACATGTCTCAGAAACTGATGAATGTTTTTCACTAATTCTGTGTGGAACAGTTTACTTCTGGAATAACAAATTATCTTCCAGTAATTGAGCTTCAAGATATGTATCATTTAGAGATAGAAACCTTTTAGTCAAATGACCAGTTGTGCTTCCCTGTCAGGTGACATTTTTGTCTGACTGATACAGCGGTAAATCCCTGAGCGTCACTTCTGTAGGGGATGAGAGAAATACACTTTTTTTGTATAGTGTGTGGCAGGAGTGTTGAGTGACTTGCATGGATAAATGGATTTGTTCCAACTACACTGTATTCATGGCTTGATATTATTTACCAGAAAATTATTACTCAGAGGAAATGTAATACTAAAAACAATTGTCCTGGTAGTCTATATTTGAACAAAAGTACTTCTTTGATTTAATTTATATTTATATTATTTAATTTATTAATTTATATTATATAATATAGGACACTGATAATCTCATACAAGTTAATTTCTTACTCTAGAAGATTTAGAACATTATTAAATTTCAAGTTTAGTACTTATTGAACTTGAGTTACTCATCATTAAGTATACAGAAATAAATCCAGGAAATAGCAACTGGCATGCATGTGTTCACTGGTTTCCAGTGGCAACTGGTTGTTACCATAGAAAAATGCAAAATCCAACACAATCTACATTTACTGCATTTAGATAATCTATTGTTTGTTACGTAAAATAAGTGCATTTTAGAATTTTTCTATAGCTAAAGATAGAAGCATTCTTTGTTTGTAAAAGTATATATATGTCGAGGGAAGAATGAAATCCTCTTGGGAAAAATCATTTATATATAAATGATAACCACTGTTTTCCATCATTTTTATATAATTTAAAACTCTGTGGACACTAACACGTTTTAGAACATTGTATTCTTTGTATACCTCTTTGACACACAAAACAGTTACAAAATGTTTGGAAAATTCAAAGTGGGTCCAAATTAAGTTCCTCATATGCACATGGATGAAAGGCATTAGCCAGGGCTTCAATGGCATTAACAGCTAGTCACCTGTCTAAGTTAAAGGGGCAAGTTAAAGGGGGAGGAAGCCTTATAAATAATCTTTATAAATAGAAAAGTCACACCTAAGGGCTAAGCCAGGTGCACTCTGTTCTCTTAATTATTAAGAACTGTGTGTCTAATAATGTGAAACTGCCAGCCATGATAAAGTTAGCCATGACAACAGACATTCAGGCCTTTTTAATATAAACTGACTGGGGCCTGTCAGTCATGATACAAGTAATAATAGAACGTGTACCCATTCCAAGGGTCCGATCAAAATATTTGATGTGTGGTAGTATTTGACATCAGAGGGTAATGTGGTGGTGTTTTATTTGCTAAATAATGAAAAAAAATGTTGTAAAACAAAATTTGTGGTGGTTACTTTTGCAGCAAAAACAGGAGTTTAAAGCAATTTTGGCTATTGCAATTACTGCTGATAAGCCATCATGAATGAACAGAGAGACAAACTTTCCAAGTAAAACCAGCTTTGTTATTAATAACTTCAGCATGAATACACATAAGTCAACCATGAATGCAATATTTATTATTTTTCCCCAACAGAATAACATCACTTTTGGTCTTATATCCCGAAAAAGAGAGTTATACAAGCAGATGAAAATGAAAAAGTACTGTAAGAAATGGCTTGCAGATGCATCTGCATATACTAGAATTGATCCATACCTTATAACTTGTACTGCCACCTCATTAAAAATCAATGTTTGATGGCAGGCTGCTGCTATGATGAAGTGAGATAACATGGTTAAAACTATGACACATTGAGAACCTTAACATTAGCACTTCCACTGCAGGTGTACTAGCCTTAACTTTGATAACCCATCTGAATAAGTAAAAAAAAATATAAAAGATGCTGATGTATCATTCTGCAGGATGTTCCGGCCCTGGAGAGACCACCACATGAATGGTTGCAAAAAAAATTATTCTATATGGTGACCAGTGATTATGGTGTTTTCACTGAGACAAAAAAAAAAATGAGTAGTTATTTTCCCATGAAATCTGACAGATCTGTATATTCGGTTGAATGTCTGTAAAAGGTCTTTTAATTAATTTATGCACTCAAATCTCCAGTGTGAACCCGACTTGATTCATGTCATTATGTCATTAAAGGTCAGCTAATTAGTGTTTGTTTTTCAGTGCACCGAGACATAAGACAAGTTGACTGGTCAGTGGGTCACAATATCCTGGTAATATCTGTCAAATCTATATATAAATGTATATCCTGTTGTGGTACAGTTCATGTAAACAAAGGCACATGTATTCTATCTAATGATCAGGACAGTGATCAACAATGCTGTCACTTTCCTTGTTATGGTAACAACATGAAACACAGTGTATAAAATATAGGAATATGGCAGTACAAACAAGGTATGTCATCTTCATACTACCAAGTCTGTGGCAGCTAGCTATGCTTTCACAGACCTTTATTCAGGGTGCCCTTGTGGTTAACCAAACAAATGTTAAAAAATCTAAAATAAGTAGTTTATGCCATAGTGGTGTGCCAATTAATCTTATACTTGTAAAAGGAATTTGGTTCACGTTTGTTCGCAATGTTCTCTAAGACCGCGTTGTGTACAGTACTGTGCCATACATCATTTTAAAGGTTTTTATCCCGCAGTGACAAAGCTGATATGAGAATCAATAATTTTTAATGTACATATAATTTTGAGTGATTTTTCCATTTATACCGACTTGTACGGAGGTTAGACCAAGCACAGCTGAACCGCCTTCGTCAATGACCCAAAAGCTTGCATTGTGGTCACTCAACCTCAAACATTATTAAGGACTATTGTTTATATATGAATAACACTTGCATTCTAAGAGGGATTTGAGCATGTCTGGCCTTACATTTGAATGACGCTTTCACCCACGTGCGTGGTCAGTTAAAGAGAAAAACACATGTTTCTCGCTTTATCAAAATGGAGAGTTCAACCCAGGGGGATTATTGACAAACCTAATCCAAGGTCCCAATTTCTGGAACAAGGGTGAGTTGGGGTGGGATGGAGTGGTGGCGGGGGTTTCAGGCATCAAAATTTGTCTGATACAATGAAAAAAAAAGTTTTAGTGGCTGAAAATGGGATACTGACCATCTGCATGGAGTCCCTTTGGGTCCGTTTGTGCTACTAATGAGGTATGCATATTTCTGTTTCTTTCTTCAGGAACAGTTTCCTTGCAACATACATTTCATGAATCTTTCATGTGTTCCTCACGTCAACCTAATCTTTATACGCTCAATCATAGAATCCAGTCAAATATCATCGAAAACCTGAATGCCCCCCGCGTCTCATTCTGGTTAACAATATAAACATGCACTGACCAGGTCTTCAAGGTAAACATACTGGGGTATGAATAAATGTAAAAAAAATATTTATACATATCTTATTGAGACAGTTTCCCACTGAAAACCTATACTTTCTGTTAACTTTTAGAATAAAAACTGAGCCAACATTCCACATCTCAGTTACTGTATCTCCCTAACCCCGGTAATAAGCCTGGGTCTATCAGCTAGTTGATTGTATTGATGATTGGTCATTTTCTTCATATTTATAGAATTGATCACAAAAGATTTGGTATGCACCTCAAACTCACCTGATATTTTTAACTGTACACTCATTTAGTTATCTTGTTACAAATGAAATTTCACACCTTACCCTATATATGTGGAATTTAAAATACACTGATTTTAACACATAATATCATCACATAATGATAATTATCCCCACATGAGATTAGTTAATGTTGCCCAGTATGTGTGAATCTTAGTTAAAGCACAATATTCTAAACTCAGTATGCAATAATTAAATCATGTGTCATAATATTTTTCATGAACTGCTTTGCTGTATTGTTCATTGCTTCACCTGAATAGCTAGAAGGAAAACTAACACAAATGTCTACAATGTCTGCAGCAGAATAGATATTAGCTTTTTTTATTGGTCTATGCTCAATTTCATTCAGATTAGAAGTTTTCACAAATCATTCATCAGTGATGCTTCAGTGCAAATGGACAAATAATTAAGTGGATTTTCAAATTTTTGGACATGACTGATCATTCACTATCATATAACTGGCCCAAGGTTTAAACTTTACTAAAAGAGTATTGATGAATATATGAACAGTAAAAGGTTCATATATATATATATATATATATATATATATATATATATATATATATATATATATATATATATGTAACATAATGTCCAATTAAAAAATTGATTAAAATATTTGTGGTATTTCATCTGATAAAGAAATATCTTGATACAAAATTAATTTTTTTTGTACACTGCTCAAGCTTAATGTCTTAACTTGCAGTAAATATGGTGGAAACTGCAATGCTAGAGTGATACTACTCAGTCAGCTCAGAAACTGCTTTAAACTGATTGACCAGAGTGGAACTACTCAGTCACTTCAGATACTGCTTAAAACTGATTGACCAGAGTGGAACTACTCAGTCAGCTCAGATACTGCTTAAAACTGATTGACCAGAGTGGAACTACTCAGTCAGCTCAGATACTGCTTAAAACTGATTGACAAGAGTGGAACTACTCAGTCACTTCAGATACTGCTGAAAACTGATTGACCAGAGTGGAACTACTCAGACACTTCAGATACTGCTGGGCAGGTCCATGAAAATGGGACATAAACATTAAAATTTCATTTTCCTTTTCAATTCAAGTCTTTTACAGATTCTTAAAGCAGAGATATTGTCCTATCAGAATATGTTTAAAAACATTAGTTATTTTGAAGAATGACAGAGATATTTCATCATGAAGTTTGTGTATTTTAAAAATAATAATTGTGCAAAAATTGAGTGGTAAAATTTCCTCCACCCTAAATACATTAAATGAGTAATATAAAACTTGTTGCCTGTCATATTAATCCCAAGAACATAACCTTTCACTTTTTTAATTTTACACATCCTAGGAAAAAAATGTTAGTGTTTGACACTAATTATTATATGCTAATTATCTCTCATTCCGTAACCAAAAATAATGAAAAAGTTTAAAAAAAGTTCTCACTCAAAATCCTCTTTTTGTGCATTGAAAGCTTCAAATAAATATAATCATTTTCAAATTTTAAAATTAATTAATAATAATAATATGGTTACGGAATGATAATTTATTGCAGAGCTCTAAGGTTACGGAATAAGGTTACGTAATGATTAACATGGTATCCCTGCCCTTGCTTTTCTTTTCTTTGATTGGGATCAATCAACATATGAGGAAATTGCTCATCTTTATGGAGAATGCAATCAAATGGACATTGTAGAAGTACTAGTATACAGTTTTGTGGTTGATCAATGATTACCGTGGCTTAAATCAGATGTAATAGTTACTAATACACATGGGTTTCTCACCAGAGCCTAATCATTCTTTAAATACATATCTTTGATCTTTCTGAAGGGTAACTGCTAGGATAACACTGATGATGCACAGCAAATTAATCCTTGCTAATTATGAACCAGACACATCTGGCATATAACTACCTTACAGCTGGCCCTGGTTCTGTCCACTGAGCACAACTTCCTTCACATTGTAAAATATGGTGGTACATCAAGGTATTCATGAAAGAATCATCAAGGCTCACAAGTTTCTGTTTTGTTTTGCTATTAATTCTGAAGTTAATTAAAAAAGTTTAGTTGTACCTATAAAGATGGAGTTTCAGACAGTTTGTAGCATTGGTTGCATAGGCTGCAATGTATCAACATGCCTCTTTCCCCCCAGAACAAAATTAAGAAATGGGATGGAATGAAAGCTTTGCCAAATACTCAAGCAACTCACAGTGTAAAAGTGACCAGTATCAAAGTACTATGTGCAATATGCCCCTTACTCCTTTGCTGAGAACCACCTTAAATTTCTTTTTATAGAAGAATCAGAGGGTGCCAAAGAATGCCAACCTGAGTGCACTTTAACAGGTTCATCCTAGAAAGAGGAACAAATTAAAATTGGTGATTATATTCTTGTCAGGTATGTCACATAATTGACAAGCAATCAATCCGGCAGTTTGTTGCCCACATAGACAGGTTTTGCGGTGAGAATGTTGAAAATCATTTTTTAAAAGAAAAGACATGCAAACTGATATTTTCTTTTTCCCAGATCCATCTAGTACAGTCTACTGACAGGAAACAAATAGTCAGAAGGATTAGTGGAAATATGGATCGTCGATATAATGTATGTTTGAGTGAGAAAATAGAGGCTGAATAAGCTTTCATTGATTGACTCAAATTATATACCTCTGATAAACTTCTTACTCAGGAAGACAATCAAAATTTGTGAACTGAGAAAGGATTTCACTATATAAAAAAAGACGTGTTATAATATGTCTGTCCAACATGCCATCACAAGCAGTCATTCCGTTACCTCAGTTTTGTCAATCCGTAACCCATTAAAAGTTGAAATATATCAGTAAATTTAATATTTTAAATAAATTCACTTTAACATACTGAACCATTGTCATGTTGTCTGTTGAATGTTCCTATAAATATATTTTATTCTCTGCACACTTCACAGAGTTTTTCAGGTTTTCTCACCAAGGTACAAAAGTGAGATTTCTCTGAATCATTCCGTAACCAATGCTATTTAATTAACCAAATTTGACTTCTTAAGTCCATACCAAAAAAATGTTTATAAAATTACTTCACTAACCCTACACTACCCTAAGAAATAGTTTATATTTAAAATAAGTGATTATTTACTGAATTATTTAATTGAATATAGTCCAAAATCTCATTCCGTAACTCGCGGACTTGCCCTGCTTAAAACTGATTGACCAAAGTGAAACTACTCAGTCACTTCAGATACTGTTGAAAAATGATTTACCAGAGTGGAACTACTCAGTCACTTCAGATACTGCTGAAAACTGATTGACCAGAGTGGAACTATTCAGTCACTTCAGATACTGCTTAAAACTGATTGACCAGAGTGGAACTAATCAGTCACTTCAGATACTTCTTAAAACTAATTGACCAGAGATAAACTACTCAGTCACTTCAGATACTGCTGAAAACTGATTGACCAGAGTGGAAATATTCAGTCACTTCAGATATTGCTTAAAACTGATTGACCAGAGTGGAACTACTCAGTCACTTCAGATACTGCTTAAAACTAATTGACCAGAGTGGAACTACTCAGTCACTTAAGATACTGCTTAAAACTGACTGACCAGAGTGGAACTACTCAGACACTTCAGATACTGCTTAAAACTGATTGACCAGAGTGGAACTACTCAGTCACTTCAGATACTGCTTAAAACTAATTGACCAGAGTGGAACTACTCAGTCACTTCAGATACTGCTTAAAACTGATTTACCAGGGTGGAACTACTCAGTCACTTCAGATACTGCTTAAAACTTAATCACCAGAGTGGAACTACTCATTCACTTCAGATACTACTTAAAACTGATTGACCAGAGTGGAACTACTCAGTCACTTCAGATACTGCTTAAAACTAATTGACCAGAGTTGGACTACTCAGTCACCTTAAATACTGCATACAGACTGACAGACCAGCTATGGCACTTTTATTGTCTCTTGAGACAAAAACAATGCCAACTTCTGTTTCTTCCAACTCTAATATCCCTCAATTTATGAATCTAATTTTCACTTCCGGTAGATGTAATTTACTCACAGACAATATATTTTGTAAAGTCATATCTGGTTAGTTTTGTTTGTCGCCAGGGCAGCTGGTTGGAGTGAGGGGAGTGACTATTGTGGACTTCAGATGTGTGGATTTATATGAAACAAACATTGATTTTTGAAGATAACTTACAAGATTGTTGCTAAAATTGGGTCATTTTACTAGTGTTAGTTGTCAACAATCTCATAAACACTAAATTCACTGTCAGTTTTGTGGAGACCAAGCACTTTAATGTCAGAGGTAACCTCATTTTGAAATCTCTCAAAAGAGTGAAAGATGCAGTTAAATTTCACAGCATTCACATCAGACCTATACAGGGATGATAGAACTGTTTACACTTTGTATTGATTGTCTGGCTTTGAATATTCATGGTGCCATGAAGTATTTTATTTATCAGTTTATCTGTGTCGAGTCACACCAGATGAGTATAAATCATAATCAACAATAAACACACTATGTAACCCTCACTCCATCAGGGCTCAAAATTAACACTTGTTCTATCACCTGAGGTCAGTAAAAGGTTACTGTGGTGAGCTTTTTTGTTCTGCAGGGTTTTGCGATATGTGTGAAAGGGAAATAAAACTTTCGTGAATTATATGCCTCATCTACAAAGATGAACAATCCTTTATATGACCGCCTCCCTGGCATCACATGTACCTTATCAGAAAGACTGATATTATAAATATTAACATACATTTTTATTTTTTCCACCAAAAGCCAAAGATTCATATTAGTTATGAATAATATAAGATATTTTGTATCTGCTAGGGAATGAGTATTCCCATTCCTTATGTTTTCCAAGTTCTCTAATGTTTTTGTCAAATTGATAAGATTGTGTGCATTGATTAAATTATTAATAATATAATGGATGCAATCTGTGTAGATTCAGTATTCTGTGTATTCTGATATACTGACCTTTTAACTAAAGATAACCCATAAACCTTTTATAATAATAGGCCATAAAACGCTAATCCCATGACATGCATACTGTTCATTTTGTGTGTATTCACAAGTTTATAACCAGGGGGGGGGGTTCCAAAATAATCCAAACAGATTCAACAAGGAAATCTGGCAGGAAGTAAGATGAACCAGAGTTTTGCATAATGACATAAGCCACCAACTACCTCTGGTAAATGGTTTGTCAACATTGTTATGTTTACTATAGTCTGTTTCATCCCTTCATGTCCACCTGTTTTTTGCTATGAAAATTTTTATTAGTTACATTTCAAGGGAAACAATTACAGGGTAGAGCAGAGAATTAAAGAACCTAATTTTCAACGAGGTAATTAAATACCTTCTTTATACCTTATTTGAGAAAAAGAATTTTCTGAAAATATGAGAAATCAGTCTACATTTTACAACATATCAGACCTACTTATGGTAGTCAAGGTCATTGGTCACATGCAAAAACAGCCTCAAATGACAGCTGCTGATTGGATGATCTCATGTAAACACTCTAAAAAAATATGACCAGCTAAAACAAAGATGGTTACTTATGGAGGGACACATCTGAATCTGTCAGATCATGGTGAAGAGACTAAAATGTTGTGAAACATAAACGGGGGATTTATGGTAAAATTCTTAATTGCGATATTAGGTTGTCACTTCCATATGTAATTTTTCTAGGAAATAATTGAAAAATATAAACTTTTAAGAAAATTATCAACAAAAAACAGGTGGACAGCAGGTGGTTAAATGGACTATAACAGCTTGTAGATACACAAGCTCGTACATCAATCATACAGGCATTATAAGATTTTTTCCAAACAGGTATTATCTGTACCCAGAGTTCATTAATGTAAGGAGAGCAAGCCAGATATGGCATAAATGCTATAGAAAAGGTAGGTAGTTAGTTGGCTTTAATAATTACGAATTGTTCTTATCATGTGATTGCCTTCATCCTCATTCAAAAGACAGTGCCACCCATGGGACATATCCAGAAATTAATTTATACTCTCAAGGGCTGATGAAAATCAACTATGCCAGGATAACAACTCCTAAAACTCATTAAATTATTTGATATCATGTCATTTATGTGACAAACAGTTCCATTAAAGATTCAAGTCCTGCAACTATATTAGTAATAAAATAAATATGAAGCACTATCTGTTTCCTGTGAAGGCTAGAAACTTGTGGAATAGCAGGTCCCCTAAGGCACTGCTAGTTGCGGGTAAATATTGAACCCTGCATGCTATCGGTAAATATAATAAAATATATGGTGTGGCTGTCAATTAGTGCTCTAGATAATTGAAAGACTGTGTCACGGTCGACCACTCAGTCATAATTAGCTATGGCTGTGTGTAGCACACTGAGAGAGCCCCCTGCATTCCATGGAATTTCACGATCCCAGTGGGTTAACTCCTTGCTTACTGGACCAAAGGTATGCTGGTCACTTACTTTTCAGTTACAATTGTAGAGAGGTCTGCTGCCCTATTGGAAGCTTTGGATTTTCTTATGGAGTTGGTTGATGTAGCTTGGGATCGCTGCAGGTTGTTTCATTGAAGAAATAGCGGAAGTTATAATGATTTGATGGTCTAGCGAGCTTGTCAATTTTTAATGTGAAGTGGCTCACATGAGGAACAATTTCTGAATGCTCCCAAGGGTAAGAGTCATGTAGTATTAATGATTGTCAAGACGACACTGATGGAAAATGGTCGCAGTCTGTGTATTCCTCATAGAATATTATCCGTGTCGGTCCTCATAGAAAATGATCTCCATAAAGATATACTGGTATATATCATCTTTGAAGATGATCTCTTCTAAAGTATCAGCTTGAAAGATGATCTGTTTGTATGCATCTCATTCTATCTACATTCCAAGAAGATTTTTTGTTGTTTTTTAATATCAAAAAAGATTATCCTCCCTGTATATTATTCTTATAATAAAGAAGATACAGATTCTTAGTCAATAGATCATTATAAAGGAAGGCATCAGTTTACATGTATTCATTTTCTTAAAGATGGTCACAGTTTCTGTATCAGTATCACAGTAAAGGGTATGGTCTCAAGCAGTGTATATTAATTATATGTTATTTGTGGATTGTGGTGGCATAATGGTTAGGGCGCTGGACTCATGACTGCTAGGTTGTGGGTTTTGTTTATAGTTCCAAACTGTTTGCCTTCCACATTAAGACCCCTGGCTAAATTCTTTAGCACAGGCAGAGCCCTCTCCACCCTGGGGTGAATGGATCATGGGTGGCAGGCAAATATAGAACAAATAGTAGTTACCTTCCAGCACCTGTTTTTGCTGAATAAGTTGTAATACTTGAGTGTCCCCCCCCTGGTTGCTGAGTAAAGCTACCGTTCACATGACTGGGCAAAAATGGAGTAAAGAAAGAGAGTCAAGGTATAGAGAGAGAGTCAAGGTAAGCTTTAAGTAGCTTGCACTCAATTCCATTGATACTTTTTTTGTGATATATTTATGTGCATATTCAATATAAATAAAATATCTCAAACAAACAGGCCAAAATGACCAGAGAGGCAAAATGTAAAGTTGGATGAGACTGACATTGTCAGTGAGATCAGACCATAAACCCACCACCTTAATGTGTCATGGTTGAGGATGTTCTGTAAGGCTACACATGTTATCCTTTGACATAATAGATTTACCAGGAGACTGCATGCTTATCTCTTTAGAAAATAGTCTTCTTTGTCTTAATCTGTATTGTTCTCTAGTAGGTAAAATAAAAAATAATTTTCCAGTTCAATTATTATAACATAAGATTTACTCAATCTTTATATGTATTTTTGGAAGGAGAAATTTCTCAGGTATTTTCATATGTACAGGGTAACCACCCTTTATGGACACCACATTATTACAGACACCTCTCTATTACAGATGCTTGTGGTGGTCCAGTGATAAAGAGTGGTTCATGTGCCCTTAACATCTCTGATACAATCAGCTCTGTTACAATTACAGGCAATATCCAAGCCCCCCCCCCCCCCCATTGTTCTTGTACATGCAATATTTTGATGAGTCTCATTATTTCAGTGCATTATGTATTATCCCTGTGAGTCAGTCTCATTACTTTGGTTGATAGTCTGCAGGTAAGTCATAATTAACATAAAAACGTGTGCCAGACAGAGGAGAAACGACTCGGAAAGATTTAGGGGATGGGGGCTTCCAGGCATCTTTCAGCATTACATCATTTATTCAAGCAGACAGACCCATCATGGGCTATCTCTTTTTCAACAGATTTACATGGTACGATAGTCAGAAACAGTCATTGATTCGGAAACCAAGATTTGTGTATACCTCACCGTCTTGGCAGCAGGGATATTTAAAACCACATAATTCAGGTGAGGGAGACGTATGTACTACTATTGTGAAAAGAGATTGGATTTGTTGATTTATTAGTGTTAGTTTACTTGAGATAAATGAGCACATTTGTCACTTTATTAAATATGTGAATAATTTGTGCTCCATGTAAGAATGAATGGCTAGGTTAGGGGTTGGGGCAAATAATTGACATATTTAACACTATAGGTAATAACTTGCATTTTAAAAATTTCATGTTTTGTGACTAGCATTTGGCAATTGGATGAAGAAGTTTAATGGGAAAAACCAGACAAAATGGAAAAGCCTTTTTGTCTATTCTGATGATTTGACAATTGATTAAACTTTGAATGAAATGCATGATAATTGTTGAAAGTACTGGCCTGATAGTACGTTGAAAGTTGCAAAATCTTAAAAAAAAAAATTCATAAAAAGTTGTGAAACTTTTATCTATATGTGTTGTTTAAAGCCTGTATTATAAACAAGAATTCCTAATTAGTAAGGACATCAGTGAGATTGTGTTGTAGCATGGCTGGTTGGTATTTAACATGAACAGCATGTACGCTTCAATTCACATCTTTATTGATGATGGTAGGCCAGGCAAGAGGAGGTGACATCACAACCCGTGATCAGTGATTGGCAATTTCCTCTGCTCACTGTCAGATCGGGTAAGAACACCAATGTAATGCGGCCAATTACAGCCCTTGGAATTTCATTTTACGCCATTCATCTTGTCAGTACCGTATGGGTAATGACTGAAGCATGGAAGATTTTTCTAAAACTGACAGGGCATAGATCATCTTTGAGAATATGCTGATTTTATGTTCAAAGAGAGGAGGTTACGCCAATTAGTGGAATACGGTGTCCTCTTGACATGAAAACAAATACATCATACCAGCCTTCTTAATGGGTCAAAAAGGGTTTTGTATTTTAAGTTTTAAGGTTGTCTGCATGAGCTATAACTTCAGTTTTTCTGGGAAAATTTTTAGCAATTTTGCCCATATTTTTGCTCTTAATTGAATTTAGAAAATGATTGATGCTTTTATTTGTGCTGTGATATTTCAGTTCCCAATCAAAGTGCAATATTCATTAAATGTCACATTAATTGGCCACTGCATTGACATCTGGCCACCATTATCAAACTGCAAAAGACATGTAGACTTATAGTTAGAAAAAAACCCAGAAACTTTTATTTATCTGGAATTACTAGAAATATCTATCATTATATATGACCAGATATTTTAGTAGCTCTTGGTTTCCTTGAATTGTGAAGTCTTACTGGAAATTCCTCTAAGGTCACTGTGCAATTGGTGTTGTACTACTTTACTATATAATTGAGTATATGGCCAGGGTTTGAAAACATCCTTGATTTCCTGTAAAATACTGGAAAATGACCACTTTGAAACATCTAGTGGTTTTGAGCATGAATCCCTATAATTAGAGGTCAGTGCCGAGAAAACTTATTTGACGAGAAATAAATAAACTAAGTAATTGCCTTTATTTATCCCTGTTTATCACTGTGTCATGTGTATTATTTTGTCCTTAAAATTGCCAAAAAAGGCCAGGAAAAGTCCTAGAATTTGAAAGCTTTAGGTGAACAAACCAAATACATTATTATTAACTGGCTGTCAGTGTAGTGTACTGCTGTCATGTAGCTCACACAGACCCCAGTTTCCAAAGACATTTTTTTACCTTTTCCCCTTAAACTTGATTAGCTTCAAATTTCTTTGATTAACGCACAGAGAATCTTGGTAGATTCCTTCACAGAACAGACTTATTCAAGCTGATCGTGGTTATTTCCTGGAATATTGGTTGTGAAACTGCTGATACCAGACCAGCAGAAAAAAATGAGCTGGTCTGGCCAGAGTATACTCACCAGTCTTTGGCTACCAATTTAATTTTGATTTTTTTGTGGCAGACAGAAAAAAGGTCAGCGGTTAATGATTTGGATAGGCTGCACTCAGTTTCACTTTCCTTTGTTTGAACAATCAGATGCTAGAATTTTGTTTAAAAATAAAATTCATTCTTAAGAAAAGACGCTGAAGAGTCAAGTTCATATGGCAGTTTTCAGGCTTGTGTCATATGTACAGTATGGCAGACAAGAATTATTTTGGTTGGAGTAGGACACAGCCCAGTGGTTATGGCATTTGACTTGGCAGAGAACAGAGGCCCAAGGTTTGAACATTGCTTATGCCTCAATTGGCAAAATTATGAAATCTTGATAGAACATCTGAGATGAGCTTCAAAGTCTTATTCTCTTAATCTCAGATAACAAAAGCTTGTCCATTCCTGTCCCGGTGGAAAAAACATGAAATCTAGAAGGCATTAAAAATAACATGTTATCATTTAATGGAAAGAAAAGAAATTTATTAAATTCAATTATAACTAAAAATTGGCACTAAGAGAGTGCAGACACCCTCCAAGGCAGCTCATATCCCCCCTATGGCATAGTCAGAAATGCAGCATTTTTCCTTGAAAAAAATTCATGGATACAGATGGAGATATCCCCAAAATTTAACTGATTGTTCCTTGTATCTTTGACTATAGCTATTCTGAAAATTTCATCAAATTTTGTCAATAACTTTTTTAAGTAATTTTGCTAACAGACAAACAAACCAACTCTGGCAAAAACATAATTCAATTTTTGCTCTCATCAAAGGACCACTAGTATATACAAGGATGCTTAATTTGTCTTTGTGTTCAACCAAAATTCTGATCTTTATCATCCATGGTGCTCAATAACAAATTCAATCTCTATGACTCTCCCTGTACCCACATCACCATCATCATCTGTTGTCCAGTCAAATTAGTACATTCACCCACCACCATTTGCAACATAATTTATTTCACTGCAGTGCACTTCAGGAAGGTTGTTTTGGGACTTTTGGGATGGCGTGAAATAAATTGTGTAAAAGTGTAAAAGTGCGTTTCCCCCTCAAATTTGCTAGATTGACTAGACTACTAGTTGTTTTCATTCTCATTCAGTAAGTTTGAATATATAATTGAAAAATATAAATAAGATGACAAACTTTGATAGATTGAATTTATAAATGAGAAATATAAATAAGATGACAAACTTTGACAGATTGAATATATAAATTAGAAATATAAATAAGATGACAAACTTTGATGGATTGAATATAAATTGAGAAATATAAATAAGACGATAAACTTTGATAGAATGAATATATAATTGAGAAATATAAAAAAGATGACAAACTTTGATAGATTGAATATATAAATGAGAAATATAAATAAAATGACAAACTTTCATAGATTGAAAATAATTTTGATATTCCAAATGTAATTCAACAGGGATATTTTAAATGTACACATTCAAGAAGCAGACTGCAACATATTTTGAAGTAATGCTTGTGATATATAAATAAATAAATTATAAAATGTATATGAAAATTTCTGTTATTGTTAAAATTAATGTAGATTTCATGTACCAAAGTCTGTTCATGACAGATCATAAGTCTATATATCAAGCCATTGTGCCAATATCCATTATTTCTTTGTCGTATCCACTTTATTCAGTTATGTGTAGGTAATTCTGTTAGGCCAGGCCTGCGGTGGTCGGTGGTGTTCGGTAACCCATCAATTTGTCCATGGGTTGATGATAAAGAAGATGGGTGAGACAGCTCAGTGTTCATAGAGTCGAGACTCCTTGTGTTTATTCTGCCGAGTAAAAATGTGGAAATAAATCAATAATTGTAATCACATTGCAGTATTACTTGCTGTGTCATTAGAGATGGGTTCTGCAGTTTCTACATTGTTGCTATCAATTTGTTTTGTTTAACTTTGCTTTATATTGTTGCATGACTTGTTTCAATATAACATACCTACACTGAGGGCCTGGTCGCACTGGATTTTGATAGATTGTCATTGAGATGGTGTGAACCTGACAGCCCCCATACTCTGTGGATATAACATTCAGTGCATTTCTGATGTGGCATAGGACAATATGATTGATACAACAGCAGTGGGAACAATATGCAAGTTAACAGGCATTGAGAATAATTTCTCCACACTGAGGCTGTGCTTTTTGCTGACACCGGCTTCCCAAAGCTACCAGGTAGCTCTCTGTTGACACAGACTCTATATATTGAAACTAGCTTCATCACATTGACACTAGTTCAACACACACTAGTTTCACATTGAGACTGGCTTTGTGCTGACAGTAGCTTGAATTGACACTAGTTACACATTGACAGCTGCTCCATATATATTGACAGTAGCCCCCAATTGATACTGGATTCTTGTTTCACATTGATACTGACACAAGTTCCACATTGATACTGGCTTCCCATTGACACTAGTTGCAATTTGACACCAAATCGACATTGACACCAGCTTCCCTTTGACACTTTAAGAAAATTCCTACAAGCTAGACTGAGTGTCTCTGATCTCATTTTCCAACATCACCGGCCTTAAAGGTAACCATTGAAAGTATGGCAATGTGTGTGCTAGGGATCTGGGAAAAAAAAACACCTACTCACTAGCATCTCAGGGCTCGACATTAACTTTTTAAAGTATTTGCCAAGTATTGCAAGTGACAACTAGCTTTCACTTGCCCTACATGAATTTTTACTTGTCCCCCAAAAATCAGTAATCATGGCCACAACCACAAAAAATGCGATCCACATGGTTATTTTGTTAATTATATTTCTCTTTGGCATTTGCACAGATTAAATGTATTGTAATTAAAGCTAAAGGTATTCAATAATGATTTCCCTTCTCCTGAAAAAGAAAGTGTCCAACTTAAGGTTGGTCAAGATTCAGGCCTTTGTGTAAAGGTTTATGTTGTACCCACTTGGCCCGTCAGGCAAGTAGGAACCCATGGTTGGTTGCCCTACCACCATTTTAACTTGCCCCGGGCAAGAGGTTAACCATTAATGTCGAGCCCTGCATCTTGATAAGTGTTCTGCAAGTATGGGAAGTGACTAACTTAGTTATTTAAAGTTGCTTAAACATTTGCAGTTCATGTGTGTTATCTCTAGCTGTTAGTTTATTTTGGTTGAATTATAAAACTTTCCCAACAAACCATCTTGGCACACAGACATGCTGTCTCTAATTCTTGTATTGTATACGTTGTTATATTTCTGTGTGTTACTAAATTATACCGTCCATGTGAGTCTGTTTACCATAATAAGACTGACCAGAGGTCCAGTATTACACATGCACAACAACTCCCAAATAAGGTGAAGAAAGATGAAAGAAGAAACATGTTTTGGAAGTTTGAAAATCGTGATTTTGGAAGTTACACAGTACAGTCATCATGCAGCAGGCATGCTATTTTGATGTTAAAACCAGTAATCAGGCCTGATGCAAACTTATAGCCACATGTACGCAGGAGTAAGCAAAACGATTTAGTATTTGGCAGATACCGTTACCATAGTATTTTAAAGAGAAAAAAACATATTTAATATATATTTAACATACCTGGTACACTTGTGGTTAGGCCCCTTTAAGTGAGTCATGTAGAATCAGATTTCAGTAAACAAACTTTCTATGAGGGATAGTAATTTAATACAAATTTACTTAGGTAACTCCATACAGTTTTCTGTTTGTGAGCAGCTAACAGGTCTTGTAGTATTCTTGTAGTATCAGAGATTTCCTTATTGAATAGCACTTAAATACATCTCATTATTTGACCATTTAAGACATTATGGCCGCCATAAAGCCCGATTGCTCAACAACCAATAAGAGAACATGATCCTGTGTCAGGATATTACTTCTGCAAGACTCCTATTCCACAAGATTACCTTGGCTGCACTGGCATCATTTGCTTTCTTAAGTGTGTGTGAGTTCATCAATAAATATTGTTTAATGAAGCAGAAACGACTGCCTTTTGAACTCGCCTAACAAATATGGACATAGGAATATACACGCAGCAATTTGTCGATAAAATATTTTCAATTATGGTGATTAAACATGGCCACCAGACTCGTCAATAGTGAGGGGGATCATTAAGATCCATTATATATAGCAGAGCACCTGCTCTGCCCCAACTGCTAATGGGAATATATGTGGGAACTGGCTAATTATTCCAGTGTTTATGGTGGTAAAAGTGTAGTGGAAAATAGTACTTCATCTGTACTTTGCAGTACAGGAATCTGGAAGTCAGATGATCAGCATTTAAACCAAGTCAGTAACATTAATGATATTTATACAGAGGCTGAACTTAAAAACCAGTAGGTTTTGTTGTTTTATTTTGTGACTGGTATGTCATAATGAAGTTATTATAACCCTATATTAGGGAATTGTTTTTTTTGTATTTAAAACTCTTATTCATCTATCTCTTCTCCTCATTAAAGTTTGGCAATGCAGACAGTGTGTCATTCCACTGATTTTGAAATTGCCTCATTGGATCTTAACAGCTGGGAATTGCCTTATTTTGACAGTGCCTCATTGAGTTTTGACAGTTCCTCATTGAATTTGACAGTGCCTTATTGAAAACTGACAGTGCCTTATTGAACACTGACAGTGCCTTATTGAATGCTTCCTTATTTATGCTTCCAGGTCATCACATGAAGTGACTGATGGTGGAGGGGACATTTCACGACGAGGGATCGTTTAGACCAGAAGGGAGAGTTGGTTTTTTGACCATGTGGCATGATGGCTGAGCGTGGAAACTCGTTTGAGAGGCTGCATGGTTCCAGCAGTAGCCTCAAGCAGGCAGTGAGTAATGTGCTGTTTTTTGTATCATTATTGTGTGGAAAGAGGGCTGTGATGTCACTGTCCAGTAGAAAAGTCTGTCTCAGAGCTATAATCAACTCATGTATGTGTGATACTTACCTTGGCTGTATCAAAAAGTCTCCATTTCACATGCAGCTTGGCTTTTGTTTCTGTATAAACTTAGTAAATTTGATTATCCAGGGCCTATGTTAATACTCCTTATCAACCCTTGCTTAGTGATCTATTAACATTTGATATTATTAAAGACCAGTATCAACAGAAAAGTCAGTATTGATTATCATGACAAGGCTATTGATTATAAACTGTGACGGGTCTAATTTTAAAATTTATCAACTTCTTATTTAATTTTTAATAAAAGGAATTTTGCCAGGGTTGCTACAAATGGTAGTACCATAAATTTAGAAATGAGGATTTTAATATTTTCACCAGAATAATTGATATTAGCCCTTTAAGTTCCAGCATTATGGAAGATACCAAGTTTACATTGGAGTGAAGACTTACCTGGGAGTTATGACTTACCAGGGAGGTATGACTTATAATTAATTACCTGGGAGTTATGACTTATAATTAACTGGGAGGTATCACTTACATTGGAGGTATCACTTACATGGGAGGTATGATTAACCAGGGAGGAATGACTTACCTTGGAGGTAGGGTTGGGACGGTTACCGGTATACGGTGTTATCACGATATCTGACAGCTACGGTTATCATACCGTCAACTTTCCTATTATTGCGATACCACGATATCAATTTTTGTTCATGGTTTTGGTTCACAAACAAGCCCTTGACATTCAAAATAAATTTATTTCAAAGAATCACATTTATTTTTTATAAACCACATGTATCTGAATACACGCGTGTGGTTGGAACCGTGTGCTTACAGACTTGAAATTAGTCGGAAAAGTCTGGAAGTAGCAGGATGAATCAGAGAGGAGGAAAGCTTGAGAATTCCAGGAGAAAAAACATTACAATGAAAGAGCAATAAATACACATATTTATGCTTTTATTGCTAGGAACGAAAATGTCAACATTAAAGTGTCACAACTGAATCGAACATTCCATACGGGTTGCATATTTTGCCATATAAAATTGGGATGGTATATTTAACCATGATTGGTATGACACGCTCTCCGAAAATTCGCTGGGATTCTCCGGTTTTTATGTAGCTATTGGAAACTGATGGAAAGTTCTGACAAGCATGATTCGATGATGGGGGCTGGACTTCCCGTGCCTAAAGCTTGCACACCTGCAGGACCTTCATGCTACTTACATCACTACAGTCATTCTGGTACTGGCACAACAGGTTTAAATGATATTAATACTTAACCCCTTGTATAAAGTCAAGACTTTAAAGGTGGTTGTTATAAATATCATTATTGATGGCTTATTAATGTCATAATATATAATTAAAAATATCGCGATATCACGGTATATCACGATAAAATTTGTATAATTATCATGATATCAAAAACCCATATCGTCCCAACACTACTTGGAGGTATCATTTAGGGGAATTCAAGGAATCATTAATTTCAATGGAGTTTACCTGGAAACCACAGAATTAACTTCAATGTATGCAGGAATGTATATCCCTCACCAAGAAAAAAAAAATCCTGCTACAAAGTACAATGGGTCTGCTCTTTTATCTGGATCTGCAAATAATTTAATGGGTGTTTTCATTTATCCATGTTCTACCCCTCCATAAAGTGTCTCAGAAATCTGTTCAGCAGTTTCAATGTAATTGTGATAGCATGCAAGAAAAAACAAACAAACAAACAGACCTGAGAGAAAACAAACTCCTTGGTAAACGTGATAACTTGAAGAAATGCATTCAGAGACAAAACCTTCAAATCTTAATCAACAAAACATTAAGTATTTGTGTTCTTTAACTTATTCTGTATTTATATAATTAAATGTCTTCAGGCTGAACTGATCAGTGTTGGATTTAAACTATATTCGTTTTAGTTTAGTCACAAGTTGTATCACTTGACACTGAGTGGACAGGTGTTTGAAATGTCACAGTCCCCTCCCACATGAGACCTGGAATGAGTTGATGGCAAGTGGCTCTGACACGAGTCACCTGAAGAGAGCACTTGTTACCAGATCCTGTCATTGACATTCAGTGAAACCTCCAACAATACGACTATTTTTGCAGTAGATACGTTTTTAATCAAGAGTACAGGATGTAAGGTTGTACTAAACTTGGGGTCAGCAGCTGCAAGATTTTATCATTTAAAAATCTAAAATTGGTTACATCAGGTGAAATATTGAAAATAGTATAGATTTTATTTTATTACTTCTGCAAAGATCACTTTTTCATCGATATTAATGAAAATTTCCTTTGAATTTACTGAATGTTAAAACATAAGAATTTATAATGATTTTCTTATAAAAAATACAGAGCTTGACATTAATAGAAATGTAAATGTAATTCTCATGTGTTAAAAGGCCAGGAAAAAAGTCATTAAATTGCCTAAGACATCATAAAATTTTAGAAACTCTTCAGAAAGTCATGAAAAAGAATTTCTTCAGCTTATTTCATTGTTAAGTCATGCATATCAGGTGATCCTGATAATATAAGTTCACTGTTTAACATTATAAGTTAATTAAGAGCTTCTTGATTACTTTTTCAGGTAAGTGTTATTGATGATAAATTACTCCATTACTGCCTGGACTTTAACTGTGTTTCAACGCTATCAATTGATATCTGTACATAATAAATTGGGCCCCTCCTGTGTCTTCCTTGTTCTCTTTCTTAGGGATTTGTCTAAAAGTATAATTCAGATAAAAAAAGGGATTTGTCTAAAAATATAATTCAGGTAAAATATCCCGTCTTTCCAAAGCTTTCATTTGATAGAGGCATATATTAGAAATATAAAAGGGTTTCCTAACTCAAGATTAACTAATAACATTAATTCATGCGTTAATCAGTTCAAGGATTGACTGTTCCAACTCTTTGCTATGTGGTCTTCCTAGCAAGTTACTGGACAGGCTACAGAGAGTGCAGAATGCAGCTGCTAGGCTTGTAACTGGTGCCAAGAAGCGTGACCACATTACACCAATACTCCATTGGCTCCCGGTGCGACAGCGCATTGATTTTAAAATTTTATTATTAGTATACAAAGCCTTAAATGGTCAATCGCCTATTTACATTAGGAACCTTTTAACTTTAATGTTCCAGTCAGGCAGCTTAGGTCATCTGACCAAGGGCTTTTAGTGATCCCTAAAGCACGAAGTGAGATGTGTCGTTCGAGAGCTTTCTCAGCTGTGGCACCAAGGTTGTGGAATGAACTTCCGCACTCAATCAGAGCTTCACCATCTTTAGCTTCTTTTAAAAGAAATCTTAAAACTTACCTTTTTATATTAGCTTTTGGTAGGTCTTAGAAATTAGAATTTTCTTTTAGGAATCTTTGCTTTAGTAGGAATCTACCTTTTATGTTTTAGTAAAACTGTGCTTTGTGTCTTGTAAAGCGCTTTTGATAACTATTTTGTTGAATTAGCGCTATATAAATTAAATATATATATTTTTATTTTTTTATATGTCTAATACTGAAACATTGCCAAGCCATGCCCTGTAGGGAACTGGTACATGAAATTATGTCAAATTTCAGTTTGAAATTTGCTTAATTTGTTGCTCTACAGATCTCAGAATTTGACTGATAGTGAAACATTTCATGTACCTCAGCCTCCCTTGGTTAGTACATGTCACTTAAAATAAGTTTCATAACAGATAATGCATCACTAATGATTTCAAAGGATGATTGAGTATTTATATAAATTTATATAATTATATAATTTTAATACAGCATGTTAATATTGAAATAGAATGTTATTAACTCATGTTCTGCAGGTGTCACTCTCCTTATTGGAAAAACATGTTTTATGCTGAATACTTTGTTTGTAAATTGGAATATCTCAGTGGGCCTCTGATTTTTAGCTCAGCTGACTATAAGTCATCTGAGCTATAGTCGTGGTCCATTGTCCATCGTCCATCCGTCTGTCTGTCTGTCCGTCCGTAGATATGGAACGTTTTGAAACTGTAAGACCTAGGAATCCAAAATTTGGCATTGTGTTATATGTCCCCAAAATCTCCTATCAAGCCGAAAACTGGGTCTTTGCGACTTTGTTCCTTTGAGAAATAAGGAAAAACCTAAATTTTTTATTAAAAACCTATTTTCACACTTCAGGGCTGCCTAATTTCAAAACCACTCATCTGTTTTTCCTCATATTTACATAAATATTCCTCTATATAGTTCCTATGTACATGCCTGAAATTATGTCTGTATTATATAATTTAAGAAAGTTATGGGCCAGAACATAATGCATTTTGTAAAAAATCAGGAAAGATATTTGATCACTTAACACAAAACTTGTTAAAGCTATGGACTTTTTTCCAGTAATATAACTTTAATTAATCAAAATTAAATTGTACACCCAAAATTAGATCAAAATCTTTAAAATTTTTTAAAATATTAACAAAATTAAAAATTGGTACCTTAAATTTTGCCCAACTTTGACCATGGCACGTTTTTTTCCTGAAAGTACTGTGGATTTAATTTTCTCAGCATGTTTTTGTTAGCATTTTCTCTCTCCAGCCACTCTTGAGTCACATGTATGTTGACCTTGTTTAACTTTCAGCAAATTATGCACGCTTGAGGTGAGGCATATACTGGGGCAGCAAGGCAGCTTATGGCCAGCCACAGTTGATCCAGGTGTCCAACCCAACTCATCTAGTTGTTTTAACCAACAACATAACAATAAACAATAAATTAATCAATTTTTATTGGTTTTTAATAACAAATTAAAGAAAAATAGAACAGGAATTTGTTAGTTTATAATAATAGGGAATTAACTTGCAGTTTCTGATGATATAAGAATCTTGTATCGATGGATAGAATGTCACGTATTCCAAATAATACCATGCAGTCACCTATGGCATTTTTCAGTTCAATTTTAATAATAAAAAAGTAAATCATATTATTCATTACTAATCATTAGGGATCATATGAAGGAAATTAATGATAGACAAAGATGCAGTTGATAATATTAATCTAGATTCCTACTGTGTCTAGTGTGTAAATTGATGTGAAATTAGTCCAAAATGAATATATTACATTTATTTTTTTTTAATATAAATAAAAGCCATAAAACCAGGTACTTATGATCATTATTTAAACGTGTGAATTTTGTATATTCTGGATTCTCAACATCATTGTTTGGTGAAAACTGAATAAATACCAGACATGGTGGGAATACTTTGCAATTGTATTTAAATACGAATATGAATATGTACTCCATTATAAAATTTCTTGCACAAAGAATGGGAATTAAGGTAAAAATGAAAGTATATGAATACCAGTGCAAATACTTTCCAAATGTATTCATGAATGCATTCATGAATATATTCTTTAATATTATTTTAATAATCATTTCAGTTATATTTCATTTTAAAAATCATACGATTCTCTTATTATTTTTAATAAAAATTATATCTGGGACAATATTTGTAATTTTTTTAATAAATAGTTAAACTCTTATATTATATGTTCTGCTTATAAGTTATATGGCCAAGTCAAAATCTGTGTGACAATAGTACTCCATTTGTTAATAAAATAAATGAAATCAATTCTCTTCTCTGTCTCCAAAGGTACCATCAAAATCATACATAAGCTTAACAACAACAACTCATAATACAGCTTATACTTATTACCACACAAAACCAGCATGTGCCTCATTTCTAAATCATATTTTTTTATCATATATAACAGCTGAGCGCCGTGACCCATAGGTCCCTTGTTTAACTCAGCTGACTATAAAATCATGTTTCATGACTTAAAGAAAAAGCAACTGATGATAATTTATTAATAAAAAACTTTTCATGTACCTCGGCCTACATGGGTTAAATGCAACTTAAAATAACAGTTTTGGTATCATTCAGGTTGTTTAACAAAATCTTTCAATGATACAAATGATACTAAAATAGTATGGGTTAATGTTCAGACAACAGCTGACCGATGATGGATGCAGGACAACACCACACCTCTGCATAAGCTCACAGGTTCGCTAAAATTGCTAACCCGACACAGCTATATAACTGCAGGTTGATGACAAAGTAGGGTCTGCCAGGTTTAATAGTGTATGTAAATTTTGAATGTTATTTACTCTGGTTCTGCAGATGGCACTTTCCCGATTGGAAAATCAGTTTTTGTTTGGATTTCTTTGTTTGAAAAATGAATTTCTCAGGACAGTCAGGCCACTGATTTTGAAATGATTAGTTTTCACAGATGAGTAAGTGACAGTGAAACACTGTTAAATGTATCGCAACATATTAGAGGATATGACTCTGCCCACATTGTACAAAATACTTTTTAATGGTAGGTGCACCTGTGCACCACAGCTTTTACAACTGGGTGCACAAAGTAATTTCAAGGTGCACAAATACATTAATGTCATTACAGCTATTTTATTTTATTACATCTATATTATACTTTACACACATATTTCAGTGCAGTAAAAAATAAGCAAAGGGTTTAAACCTGGTCAGAATGGAACCTTGAAAAATATCCATCTAAAGAAAAGCTCTGATCACTGGATCTATATGTACATGTAGTGTCTAGTGTGATGTCATGTTTTAGTTTATATGACCTTGTTTGATCACCTGGACTGTCAGATGTGCATGTGCCCGAGTTACCTGCCTGAGGTGCACACTGTGCACCTTGCAATGGTACAGTGGGTGCACAAAATGAGTTTTTGGTGCATCTGTGCACCTAGGCACTCTGTATTTTGAACACTGGCCCATTGGCCATTGACCATAGAAACAGGTTTGAACAGAACTTCCATGATACGAAAAACTAACTTTCAAACTTAACTCTTGGGTTTAACTCACTATAAAGTTTCATACAACCACTATGGCCAAAAACCTGCAAAATAACCATAAGGGGGAAGCTAACAACTGAACCCCATATATTGGTTCTTATGCTGAAATTACTGTTATATTTTGACTTCTTGTTATGATATTTTGTAACTGTGTATACAAACATGCAATCCAGTTGACTAGGGAATAGCGTAGTCTTAAAAATATTATTATCATCCATAAGCAGTAGTACTTGCCCTATGTTGAACCTTTCAAATCTTTTACATAAAGTGGACCTTAATTATTTTGATGGAGAGTATTATAACCATGCCTATCTATTTGCAAACAAACTTCTCAGTTGGATCATTATCATACTACAATATTGAGAATCCTTGAAATTTGTTTGCATATTTCAGGGCCATGCAAAGTATTTGAATTATAACTAATTTTGAGATTATTGGAAAAGATCTTGAAATTCACTGTTAGAACCAGCTAAGACAAGTGCATTGAGGATTTTGAAGTGAAGTGTAAAGGAGGTTGTGCTAAAAAAACACCCTTATTGAAAATCGAAATTCATGTCATTATAAAGACATTGGTTAATGAAATCCAAAAACATTATTGGGACCCTGGATTGTGACATGGACCTTAATAAGCAGGATAAGGCTGCCCTTTCAATCTCCTGGTCTCTTATGACTTGTCAAAAAATGTGTTCCTATTAATATGACAACAATGGGCTTGGGACCAATTAACATTAAAAAATCCTGTTACAGCTATCCCAGGATGCAATGATAGACACACCTCCAGGGGTGATTGAAAAGAAGCTGGTTGGAGGGTTCATAAATATGGATAGTGCTCGGTCAGATGAAATAAAAAATCTATTTCACCTGCAAGCTGGTTAGATTCCCAGAAAGAAAAAAAGGGAGACATGGAGATTGGACAGGTTAAGAATGTTATGAAAATATCACAGTCCCCCAGATTGGAGAGGTTACATACATCCATTTCTTAATTATCCTAATTGAGGCTATATTTGGACAGATCTGACACCAAAAGAAAATAGTCTGTATGATATCATTAAATATTAATACAGTCACAGTTGCTTGAATCCCAATTTGTGGTTGTGTTTTTATAGAGGAATGGATGAAACTGTTCACTACTTGAGTATATAGTCATGCCTTCGTACGGAGATATAGCATGTATAACTAAAGAGGTGTAATATTGCTCTGTCGCTTTCTTCCTGTTTCCACCTAAAATAAGGATTCAAGCGACTAATACAGTAGAGTGTGGTTTATCTGTAAAATCAGAGGACAAGGTTTTTGTTCAGATAAACAGTCATTCGGATAAACTGTACAAATTTGCAGGACTCAGCATGATTGCCAAGTGCTGAATGTTATCAGACACTGATGGCTATGAATTGATGAAGCTATGCCAAGATTGATGATCATAATATATGATCATAGGAAATACATTGAAATTATTGATTATTAGCCTGGCAAATTATCTGCATTACTTATCCCTGCTAATTTCTGTCAACTTATTTGTAATAAGACAATCTTTTATACAAATTTTTCAAATTTTTGTGTTGTTCTGATTTCAAATAAATGGTTAGATTTTGGGTTCTTGGTTTTCAGTTTTGGATAAATAACTTTTTTTGATAAATGGTGTTCAGATAAACAATGCTGTACTGTGATAAACTTCACTGCCTCAGCACCCATATTTGTGCAAAATTTATTTGAAATCTATCATTGCTTTTTATACACCTGTCATATGACAGGAGTAATATGGTATACATGTACCAACCATCCGTCCGTTAACATTTTGTGTCACAACAAAAACTTACCAGAGATTTGATGGATTTTCATGAAACTCACCATAACTACTTTCCAACAGATTTTAATATCTCGCACAGGTTTGATTATGGGCAACATCTATGCATATTTAATAAGGTCACAGGTCACTAGGCTACTTTGTGGTGTTGCCGTGATAACTTATGAAGAATATCAAGGATTTTGATAAAACTCATCAGAAATGTTAATCAATAAAATATCTAGCCTGAGTTCGATTTCAGCAAATTCTGTGTATATTTAACAAGATCAGATGTCACCCTGTTTTGAGGCACCTTGGTGACTTTAAAATATCCTATGGATTTCCATGAAACTCATTCTACATATTTACCAATAGATTTTCTCACCTGAACTGCCTTCTCATCAAAATTCACCCATATTTAATGAGGTCAGAGGTCACCAGATACACAACGGGCATATTATGCATGTTTGAATTGTTCTTGTTTATATATTTTTTACACAGACAAACGGTAAAAGCAGACAGATTGACAGTGTAGATATACATCTGTCCAGACTGACATGGATGGTAATTAATTTTAAGATGAAAACATTTTGTGTCAGCACCTTCCAGTATCAGTGCAGCTCTATCATAAATGATGTATGGTACAATAACATCCAAAACCTAATTGGTCTGGTCCAGTAAGACTATATGATACCAGTTAGGAGCATTCAAATTATGTTAGTTTCAAACATTTCTTGTCTTTTGTTATGTCTCGACCTGAACTTCATTAATCTCTTTATAAATTTCTAGTTGAAAGATATTTATAAAGAACTTATACCAGGGCTTTCAGGAACGCAGGATTAGGCATCTGGTCAATCTCTTTTGGAAGCTTAGCTCTAGGGGATCAGAATATATCTGATTGGATGCGTGAATATCTGCCTGTAGGACTGTGAGGACCAATGCTGGCTCTTGTAGCAGGCGATCACTGACCATAAATGACTACCTCAGACAAACCTGATAAAAGTGTAATTTACTGTAAACAGTCTGTGCTGACAAATGACAGCTGACCTTTAGAGTAATAATTCAATACGATCAGAAAATATCATATAATGACACAATATATATTAATAATCATATCATAATATGAGGATGACATAAATTTGTAACAATATGTATTAAAATTCATAATATTAGGCCAAGAACAATAAAAGGTATGGTTCTCAGGCATCGCTAGCGACAGCTTGTCACCCCAAACGTCGATTTTAGATGAACTGGAGACGATGGGGTGACAGTACAAGCTATTGGGTTTGAATCAATTCTAGTATGTGCAGATGTGCACGCCATTTCTGACACTACTTTTTCATTTTCATCTACTTCTCGAACTGCCATTTTCCTGAGTTAAGACAAAAAGTAACGTTATTATGTTGGGGAAAATAATAATTATTACATCCACGGTTTACTTACGTGTATTCGTGCAGCAGTTTTTAATACCGAGGCTGGTTTTACTCGAAAAACTCGTCTCAACGTCTGTCAGCGGGAGAATCATAACTTCCGGTAGGGGATTTCCAAACGGCTATGTGTAAAACTCGGAAGTCCGAAGTCGGAAGCAAGGATTTTTTAAATAAAGCAATGTTCGAAGCATAATTAAAATGATACTACATCAATAGAAAGTACCATTTTATTTTTATTGATAGAATAAGGTCTTTTCTATCATTATGTAAAAAATCAAAGTTATCCATCTGAAGTTATAGACTATTTCTTGCTCGGTAATGCCCGGTTATGGTCCAAATAACATGTGTAAAACTAGCCAGTAATGGCTAATGCACTGGTCATCATGTCGTCAGCAAACGTGTCAAGCATTTTCGGTTTCTTCAATATCACATATTTATCATAAACTCTGTTTTGTAACATTAATTATGCTGTTTTTTATAATATATTATATTGATATTTTATTTCATGTTGTAAAACAAGATTATATAATTACTCATCAATATTTTCGCTATTACCGTATTTTTTGTTTGTGGAAACATGAAAAAAAAAATAAAGATTTGTTAATATTTTAAAAATTACCCTGATAATATCATAGAGAGTTAAACAGATAATTTGACAGAACCACAAAACGTCCAGTAAATGTTTTAACAAGGGTGTTTCGAACAAAATATTTTATTTATCATGTATCAATTGAAAAACCTTTTCCTCTTCCATTGACCAAAAAATTTAATCATGATTAGGAATCTCTTAAACTCTTATCTATTATGTAATACTTTTTATGCCAAATTATATTTTACATTTAATGGTCAGGTTGCACACATTTATATATATATGTATGTATGTATATATATATATATATATATATATATATATATATATATATATATATATATATATATATATATTAATCACATTGCAATGTGATATTTTCCCCTATATATATACCTGCTGTAAATGGAACCTGTTTCAATTCATGTTTTGAAATTTTGCCAAAATAGCATAATATACATGATGCTTTACAAAAATTTGTTTGCTACTGATTTCATCAGACGTATCCTGCAAAAAAATAACCACAAGCATTAACAATACCTTGACAGAAAAAAATACAAAATGCATGTGTAAATAGATATGATCCCGATTGTAACATTTTACCATCATATAAAAAACAATAGTTTCTGTTTTTGCAGAACGATTCAATATATAATCGATATTTTTTATGCAGTTAGGCACAATATTCATCAAATTAATGTTCTGAAAATTTGCAAAACCACAGGACACAAACATTTATATACTTTATATATATATATATATTTGTAAAATACGTCAACTAAAAAATCAATAAAACATCAAACAAAACATTTTGCATAGCCAAAAAAAGTTCATTAAATGTTTAAAAATAAATTGTTACAGAGCAAATGTTATAGATATAAAAAAATCTGTTTATTTGTAGAACCTGATACCAGCAACTATTAAGTCCGGAGAGAAGGGGGTCCGAAAGCGCACGGTACTTCTGTATCGAGAATTCCGATTATATTCTGGTTAATTTTGTTTCTGAGCATAAAAATATGAATCAAATAAAAATAGTGAGTATACACGGAATATTCAGATGCATATATTTTTATATAAAGATAAAAAATTTCTATACAGCAGAAGTAGAATGGGAATAATTAATATTTGTAATTGAAATATTTGTCTTAGCGGTAAATATCTAACTTGATTTATCAATCCGGTTTGGTTCCATTATTGCATGGTGTCATCATTTTTATGTGGAATTTAAAGGAATGAATCATAAAGATGAGCAACAGGTTCAATAAAAATGCCTATATCCCGTAGCATCTTTAAAACACCAGGTCACCTCTAGACAGACTTTTACTTGAAGCCCCAGATGTCTTACGTGTCGATAAAGATTCTATATGGTTATTTATTAAAGATTTTACATTCAAAATTGTAATTTCTGATCGAGATCCTTGTAATCGTATACAGTTATCCGAAGTTGAAGGGAGCACATTCTGTTTACATGCCCTTATCATGCACATATTATAACGTATGAGAGTGAAATCAGTTGCAAATATACTTTAAAATATTATTAAATATCCATTTATTTGGAGTTGAAATGTGATGTTGAAACATCAGGAGTGAATTTTAATATATAAATATCAAGATTGAAAAAGTTTGAAAGAAAGAGTTAAAACTTGAAAAAGAATTGATTTTAGTTTTAAAAAAAATTATTTGCTTAAATATACAAATCGATAAGATTTTATAATCACACATGTATTAGTATGTTATATATTACCTGGACTGTTGTATGTCTTTTCTAAGATATATTTTAACTTTTTTTTTAAATATCGTAGAACTCTGACATATTGAAGGACATTTCGTTTTGTATTTGATACATGTATGTTTTTTCTAGCGATGACCTACTGGGATATATTGAATTTTTATATTTGTTCAACGTATGGAAAATATATTACTGTTTTTATTTTGAATGACATCGTAATTTATAACTGTATTTTTAATGCCGTATTAGGGTTTATTATACCATATTTATTATTCAGTGGTGCATCCATAGAGGGCGCAAGCATAACACCGAGGAATCCCCATTCCCCCCCCCCCCCCCCATCGCAGTACCGTGTGAGTCATACACGGTCATCCCACAGAGCTCAGCTCGGGTTGGGATCGACCGTGAAAAATCTCACGGCTCCTCGGCTGATACTCAGACTCGCGCACTGTGCTGTCCGAGTCTGCATGTGCGCTCTCAGATCACAAAATTCGGTAAAATGCTAAGATTGTCATAAGACTTTAACATATCAATTATTTTACAACGATTACTACATTTAAATACTAGTAGTGACATTTTGCAAGTTATAAATGTATAGACGCGCATTTCATCATTGACATTAACATTTGAATATTTGGACTTTCCAATTTATACCGTAATGTTATAGAAATATAAATATTAAAGCCCAACAACCTGAAGTTTGAATACATTGTTCCAATACATGTAGGAGTATAGTTGCGGAACAGAAAATCTTCATAATCTTTCGTTTAAGGTGCCTCAAAATGTCCTCTTTACATTGCATATTTTAAAAATTTATCCCTTCCCATACCATCCCCATGTTAATATAAATAATTTTCACAAAACATAGCTCTAGATAGGGTGAAATATATTAAGTGAAAATACCATCACATATATGTTTATATATATATATATATATATATATATATATATATATATATATATATATATATAATATATATATATATATAATATATATATATATTTATATTAAATTTACAAATAAAAAAATTAAGAACTTATAGTTTTTCCGATTATGTATCATGTTTTGTGTTATTCACGCATTTAAAGCAGAATCATGCATAAGCAATTTTAATATATGCATGCAACTATAATTATAATGAAACTGCATTTGGGCTGTGGCTCTTAACTGACCACAAGTTAACCAGTGCGTCTCTGTGACTTCCGAGTTATACACATTGGATAACATCCCAGCACTTCTGACTGACTTCCGAGATTGCTTCCGAGCACAAAATCGTCCATAACGTTCAGATTGAAGAATGGATAACTATCATTCTTTACAGAATGATAATAAAGATCTTATTCTATCGGGGAAAAAACAAAACGGTATTGAAGCGTTAGCATTTTGTATAATCTTTAAACTGCATTATTTATAAAACGATTCCTTGGTTTCCGGCGTCCGGCTTCCGACTTCCAAGTTTTCATATACGACCGCGCCATGACACCTTCACTTTTGAATGCGAAGTACCGCTTCACGTGAATCGGTGCCACAGTGATGAAAGAAGGTAATAAATGTAATTATTTTTGTGTAACAACATTTTTTCTTCGATATTAAGCACATATAATACGACTATATAAGCCTGTGATGCCAAATAATACCAGACAGTAAATATTTTGATCCGACCCTTAGAATGGGCGTTCTGTTGTGACTGCCATCATGACTCCAGGCCCTATCAGTTTATTTCAGAAGGCCTGAATGTCATGTTGTCATGGCTAAGGCATCGCCTGCATCAACTAAATCACGCATAAAAAATTTTTATTTTGATTTTCAAAAGAAACTTACCAATTTTGATCTCAAGCCGCTTGGACATTTCTTTCAAGAAGATATATCATACACTTTCCTTTGCTATGTAGTGCTCTTACTTGTTTTGCAAAATAAATCTGTTATAATCATGCTTTTTTCTTATCATTTGACATTTTTATCGAAACATAACAAAAAATTAAATATAAAAAAAAAACGCCCACCCGTATTGATTTCTGAAAAAAAAGTTCCTGAGAACCATACATTTTTTTTTATTTTGGCCTTGTGAAAAAGACATAAAATATTACTAAATTGGTTACATTTTATACAATGCTTAAAATATATCCTGCTCTTGGGAGGCTCCAAAATCCTCTGTTACTCTATATTGATTTTTACCTGAGCATTCTGGACTCTCCCATTTTACTTCCTATTAAAAGCCTTGTAAAACTGTGATATATTTCATGCTATATCTAAAATTCAATATATATTTCAGTATTTAGACATTCTGCATGAATATTATATATGCACTCTTTGCAGATATGCTAAGAAATTCTTTATTATGAGATGATAAGGGGATTTTTAGCTCAGCTGACTATAAGTCATCTGAGCTATAGTCGTGGTCCATTGTCCGTCGTCCGTCCGTCTGTCCGTCCGTCCGTCCGTCCGTCCGTAGATGTGGCACGTTTTGAAACCGTAGGACCTAGGAATCCAAAATTCGGCATAATGTTAGATGTCCCCAAGATCTCCTACCAAGCCGAAAACTGGGTGTTTGCAACTTTGTTCCCTTGAGAAATTAAGGAAAAACCTCAATTTTTTATTAAAAACCTATTTTCACACTTCAGGACTGCCTAATATCAAAACCACTCATCTGTTTTACCTCATATTTACCATAAATATTCCTCTATATAGTTCCTATGTACATGCAAGAAATTATGTCTGTATTATTGTATCCGCCAAAACAGAGTTTTGCGGATACTATGTTTTCAGCTGCACGCCGCCGCCGCCGCCGCCGCCGCCGCCTAGGTTTCCGGAGAACTCCTCCGTAACCGCTGGGCGGAATTTTACGAAACCCGGGATTATGTTCGGGTCACATGTGATCTGCTGCGCCCCGATTTTGTTTTGACCTCTGACCTTTCCTCTGCGCTCTGCGTCCGTTTGTGCGTCTGTTTCCACACATAAACCCACATATCTCGGGAACCGTTTGACGGATCAGGAAAATTTTTTTGCACAAATGTAGCCCTTGGAGAGCTTTATAACATAAACAAAAAATGGTGGCGCCACCTGCAACCATGTTTGCACAGTGTCCATCTGTTCGTCTGCCTTGGGTTAAAATCACTCATATCTCTGCAGTGACTTGACTAATTCACCTGAAATTTGGCATGCGTATACATCCTGGATAGCTTTTCTGATTTTGTGACAGGTGGCGCCACCTACATTCACGTTTATGCTGCAGACATCCAAGCTCATATCTCGGGAACCGTTTGACCGATCAGGAAAATTTTTTTGCACAAATGTAGCCCTTGGAGAGCTTTATAACATACACAAAAAATGGTGGCGCCACCTGCAACCATGTTTGCACAGTGTCCATCTGTTCGTCTGCCTTGGGTTAAAATCACTCATATCTCTGCAGTGACTTGACTAATTCACCTGAAATTTGGCATGCGTATACATCCTGGATAGCTTTTCAGATTTTGTGACAGGTGGCGCCACCTAAATTCACGTTTACGCTGCAGACATCCAAGCTCATATCTCGGGAACCGTTTGACCGATCAGGAAAATTTTTTTGCACAAATGTAGCCCTTGGAGAGCTTTATAACATACACAAAAAATGGTGGCGCCACCTGCGACCATGTTTGCACAGTGTCCATCTGTTTGTCTGCCTTGGGTTAAAATCACTCATATCTCTGCAGTGACTTGACTAATTCACCTGAAATTCGGCATGCGTATACATCCTGGATAGCTTTTCTGATTTTATGACTGGTGGCACCACCTACATTCACGTTTACGCTGCAGACATCCAAGCTCATATCTCGGGAACCGTTTGACCGATCAGGAAAATTTTTTTGCACAAATGTAGCCCTTGGAGAGCTATATAACATACGCAAAACTTGTGGCGCCACCTGCAGCCATTTTTGCACAGTTCCTGTCTGTTTGTCTGCCATGGGATAAAATCACTCATAACCCGGCAGTGGTTTGACATATCTGGCTAAAATTTTGCAGGTTTATACATCCCCAACAGCTCTCTTGATTTTATGACAAGTGGAGCCACCTGCATTCTAGTTTATGCAGCAGACATCCAAGCTCATATCTTGGGAACCGTTTGACCGATTGGGCCAAAGTTTTGCATGTGTATAGTTCTCACATAGCTCTTTATCATACGCAAAACTGGTGCCGTCACCTGCAACCATTTTTGCTCAGCATCCATCTGATTGTCTGCCACGGGCTAAAATCACTCATATACATGTAGTGGTTTGACTTATCTGCCTTAAATTTTGCATACTGGGACGGCTTTCTGGATTTTGTGGTAGGGGGGGCAACCTTCATACACAATTTGGCTCCAGACATCCATGCTAATATGCAACACTTCACTCTATTTCCCCTTGCCACTTAATCCATGCCTCACTTCACCCGTTCCACTCTGATTTAGGCGGATACACGTAGTCGCTTGTCGACTACCCGTATTCTAGTTTTATTTAAAAAAGTTATGGGCCCAAACATAATGCATTTTGTAAAAAATCAGAAAAGATATTTGATCACTTAACACAAAAAATGTTAATGCTATGGACCTTTTTTCCAGTAATATAACTTTAATTAATCAAAATTAAATTGTATACCCAAAATTAGATGAAAATCTTTTAAATTTTTTAAAATATTAATAAAAATAAAAAATTGGTACCTTAAATTTTGCCCAACTTTGACCATGGCACGTTTTTTTCCTGTAAGTACTGTGGATTTAATTTTCACAGCATGTTTTTGTTAGCATTTCAACTGTTAACACCAAAAATTTGAAACCAGTTGATCAAAAACTGTAGATTTTAATCAAGTTTTCAAGCACCATGTAACATATTGTTTACATCAAGCTATTGTTATGCAGTTTGCAAGAGCTCAGCTCCCCAGCTTCAGCTCTAAGTTCCTTAAATTCGGCATACAGTTAGATGTCTCCAAAATGCCCTACCATGCCAAGAATTTGGTCACTAGGACATTCGAGATATTAATGAAAAACTTCATTTTTCCATTAAAAACCCATTGTTACACTTCAAGACTGCCTAATATCAAAACCACTGATCTGACTTTAATCATAAATAATATACATATTTTTCATTCTCTATGTGCATGCCAGAATGATATCAGTACTGTATAATTGTTTTAAGTTATGGGCCCAAACATAATGCACTTTGTAAAAAATCAAGAAATATATTTACTCCCTTAACAAGAGCATTGCTGGAGCTAGAGATTTTTTTGTCAGGGATGTAACATTATTTAATCAAGATTCAATTGAATACCCAAAATTAGTTCTGAATTTTTCAAATTTTATTTAGTATAAATATAAAATTAGTACCTTAAATTTTGCCCAACTGTGACCATGGCACGTTTGTTTCCCGTGAGCACTGTTGATATAATTTTCATATCATGCACACATAAACATTTCAGCTTTTTAGTTTAGAAAGCTGAAAGAAATTGGCCAAAAATTGTAGCTTTTAATAATGTTTTTTATGAGACCCTGTCAGACTTTGGCTCTCTCCAGCCCCTCTTGAGTCACCTGTATGTTGACTTTGTTGACCTTTCATCAAATTATACACGCTTGAGGCGAGGCATACATGGAATCCAGGCAGCTTATGGCAAGCCACAGTTGATCCAGGTGTCCAACCCAACTCATCTAGTAGTTTTAACCAAGAACATAACAAAAAACAATAAATTAATAAATTTTTATCGGTTTTTAATAACAAATTAAAGAAAAATAGAAAAGGAATTTGTTAGTTTATAATAACAGGAAATTAACTTGCAGTTACTGATGATATAAGAATCTTTGATCGATGGGTAGAATGTCACATATTCCAAATAACACCATGCAGTCACCTATGGCATTTTTCAGTTCAATTTTAATGATAAAGAAGTAATTATTCATTACTAATCATTAGGGATCATATAAAGGAAATTAGACAAAGATGCAGTTGATAATATTAATCTAGATTCCTGCTGTGTCTAGTGTGTACATTGATGTGAAATTAGTCCAAAATGAATTTTTTACAGTTATTTTTTAATATAAATAAAAGCCATAAAACCAGGTACTTATGATCATTATTTAAATGTGTGAATTTTGTATATTCTGGATTCTCAACATCATTGTTTGGTGAAAACTGAATAAATTCCAGACATGGTGCAAATACTTTGTAATTGTATTTAAATACGAATATGATTTTGTACTCCTTTATAAAATTTCTTGCATAAAGAATGGGAATTCAGGTAAAAATGAAAATATATGAATACTCGTGCAAATACTTTCAAAATGTATTCATGAATGCATTCATGAATATATTCTTTAATATTATTTTAATAATCATATCAGTTATATTTCATTTTAAAAAATCATATGATTCTCTTATTATTTTTAATAAAAATTATATTTGGGACAATATTTGTATTTTTTTTAATAAATAGTTAAACTCTTATATTATATGTTCTGCTTATAAGTTATATGGCCAAGTCAAAATTTGTGTTACAATAGTACTCCATTTGTTAATAAAATAAATGAAATCAATCCTCTTCCCCGTCTCCAAAGGTACTATCAAAATCATACATAAGCTTAACAACAACAACTCATAATACAGCTTATATTTATTACCACACAAAACCAGCATGTGCCACATTTCTAAATAATATTTTTTTATCATATATAACAGCTGAGCGTCGTGACCCATAGGTCCCTTGTTTGTAACCTTGTGGTCTCGTGATTTCCTGCCATTTTTCTCACATGTAACATTTTGAAAATCTCCCCAGAAAATCAAAGATTGATGGTCTGCTCTAGGGTAGTCCTTTTTGGTCATAATTAGCATTTTGTTGACGTAAAAACTTGAATCTTAAAAGTTTTAACATGAAAAATATTTATTCTTATTGTATGTTTATTTTCATCATTCATAAGGTAACACCACATACATGCTCATTGCTATAAATGAGGGCGTGACATAAACTTTTGAAAGTACTTGCCCTAAGGTAAGTAACATCTAGTACATTTTCACTTGTCCTACAAAAATCAGTGCCTGCAGCCACAAACACATTGTGTTCAAAATTATTATCTTTCAACAATAAACAAATTCAAATGTTTGTTTGTTATCAATATTTCTCTGTTGACTTTGCACAGATAAACATGCAGGTTGTACAATAAGATTTCAGTTGTCCAGGAAATAAATGGCTTATTTCAGATAAGTTAAGATTCATATCTTTGTGTAAAGGTTTTATGTTGGACCCACATGCCCAATCAGCAAGTAAGAGCGCACTTTTGGTTGCCCCCACCATTTAAATTTTCCATACCTTTACTTACCCAGGGCAGGCAGTAAACTGTTAATGGGGAGCCCTGTAAACCTAATATTGAAAAAAAGAAGAATAGTACTTTTGTACCTTTTCATAAAAAAAACATCTAAATGAAATATAGCATGTCACACAGAGAATGCCACTCAGCAGCCTGGTGGAACAAGGGTAACAACACCTTGTAATGTTGGGAGCCTAGGAACTATGATATGACATTTCAGACTTGAACCATCCAATTTCCTGGCCTCTGTTACTGAGACCTAACCTTAGGTGCTGGTGATACTGGAGACTGGCTGTAGAAGCCTTGGACAGAACTGACTAATCTATTATGGCTCCTGACCTCATGGGTAATCAGGTCCGACTTATTCGAATTGACTCGCATGATCAAGGACAGACTGCAATGCATGACAAACAGTGTTGTTGTTTGTTAGCCATCTTAGAATCAAGGGTAGTGCCCATTTTAACTATATATATTTACTTAAACAGATTAATTCAAACTGTAATTTAAATCTAAGAGCTCATGTTGTATCTTGTGATATAATTACAACTGTTCCTCTGTCCTCCTGCTTATTTAGCACATTTTGTCTAAGTAGGGATTGATCAAAGGCACAGTGTTCGAAGACAGGCCATCTTCACAGACAGGCAGTGTTCACAGGTCTGCACTATAGGCAGTGTTCACAAGCAGACACACAAGTTGTTTTTACTGTTCATACAGACAGTTAATGTTCACAGGGAGCAGTGTTCATGGGGAGTAGTGTTCACAGTCATATATTGACCACAGCAGGCAGTGTTCACAGGCAGCTTTCAAAGGCATGAAGTATTGGTACGCCACCTTACGGCAGTTAGTTAAACTAATGTTCATTGTTCATAAAGGACATTGTTGTTGTTTGTCGGTAATTCAAATATTCACAGGTGGGTAGTGTTCACAGGGAGCAGTGTTTACGGGGAGCAGTGTTCACAGTCTTTTGGTTATTCAAAGTGTTCACAGGTGGGTAGTGTTCACAGGGAGCAATGTTCACAGGCAAGCTGTGTTCATAGAGCGAAACTGTTCACATGGGCTCAGTGTTCACAGGGGAAAGTGTTCACAGGGATGTACTATTTACAGGGAGCAGTGTTCACAACCAGACAATGTTTACTGGGGGTCAGTATACAAATAGTAGGCAATACCTTATAACAAGCAGACAGTATTCACAGGCAGTGTGTTCTAAGACAATACACACAGCTTTACATGGGCAGATATGGATTATAGAGGATACTAGCTTACAATACAGACAGACATTAACACACACAGACAAACACTATTTACTGTATATATATATATATCTTCTCCATCATTTAAGTTGACTTACTGCTGGCTATGGTTATAAGGTCACCGGAAATTTAGTGGATGTATATCCTTAAATAAATTTATTGCCGTAATGTCCAAACACACTATTCTAATATTAATAGATAAATCAGTCATGTAGTTACCATTGAGAATATCAATTACATTATTGATCGCTTTGATTACTCTCCAGAATATCAATAAAGTGATCAATCACGTGGCCCTTTACATCCGAACACCATTCTGATAGATTGATGATATAGATGAATAGCTGCACACGAATGGGGCGCTTTTTTATGTTCCTTTTTTTAGCGAACCTGTGAGCTTATGCGATGGCGCAGCGTCATCCGTCAGCCCGTCCACCGTCCAGGGCTGGCTTTCCGCTGTCCATGGCTGTAAGTCAGAAACTGTCGGAGCTCGCAGCTCCAAATTACATGTAAAAATTCGTCACATGTGAAACTTGGTGCCCTGGAGCTTATCATTGGGTATCTGCATTAATTTAGATTTTATAGAGAAAAAGCTTAAAAACCTTTAAAAATCTTCTTCTCTGAAACTGTCCAGCCAAATTGTCCAATATTTCACAAAAATGATCCCTAGAACAATCTCTCTCAAGTTTGTTCGAATGGTTCCAGTTCGGAGATTTTTGGCCAAGTTACAGGAGGTTGAACTAAGTCACCTGTCCAAAAAAGCACACTAAAATTAAATCTCAAAAACGGCTGGAGCTATAATGACCAAATTTTATACCAATGTTTGTCACATGTCATATCTGATTTTGAGGTATTGGTGGCGCCACCTACATTGATGTGTTTTTTACAAGCGAAAACGTAATTTTAAACTCTTCTAGCTTATACACTGATTTATGATGAAACTGTTCAGCTGATTGGTTTAAACTTTACAAGAATTATTCTATGGTAGGGTTCTGCCAGTTTTATAAGAATAGATTGGGTAAATACAGTTTTAAAAAAGCATTATAGCTAATTGAAAAAGGCTTTCTGTATTTGTAAACAGATTTGACTTCATACTGAGTTTCAGCAACCAAGTAAGAGGTAACTCAGTACAAACAGGTGGGGTCCAGACATCACCATGGCAACTGACCTGGCTGGGGGGGGGGTGTCTAGACAATGTGTCTAGACGTCTAGACACAGCGTCTAGACGTCTGGACACATTGTTAAGAAGCAGAATTCCCAGATTATTGGAACTGTATCTTTCAACTGTTTGAAAAAACTTGGTTTGCATTTTAAGCGAATCGGTTTATTATCAGGTCACATGTGAACTGCTGCACTCTCATTTTTGGTTGACCTCTGACCTTTCCTTGCTGCCCAGCGTCCATTTGTGCGTCTGTTTCCACACATAAACCCACATATCTCGGGAACTGTTTGACCGATCAGGCTAAAAATTTTGCACAAATGTAGCCCTTTGAAAGCTTTATAACATGCACTAAAAATGGTGGCGCCACCTGCAACCATTTTTGCACAGCATCCATCTGTTCATCTGCCTTTGGATAATATTACTCATATCTCTGCAGTGGTTTGACTTATCCACCTGAAATTTTGCAGGTTTATACATCCTGGACAACTTTCTCGATTTATATCAGGTGGCGCCACCTACATTCGCATTTACTCTGCAGACATCCAAGCTCATATCTCGGGAACCGTTTGACCGATTGGGCCAAAATTTTGCATGTGTATAGATTTTACATAGCTCTTCATCACTGCAGCCATTAATGCACAGCATCAATCTGTTGATCTGCCTTGGGATAAAATCACTCATATCTCAGCAGTGGTTTGACTTATCCACCTGAAATTTTGCAGGTTTATACATCCTGGACAGCTTTCTCGATTTTATGACAGGTGGCGCCACCTACATTCACGTTTACTCTGCAGACATCCAAGCTCATATCTCGGGAACCGTTTGACCGATTGGGCCAAAATTTTGCTTGTGTATAGATCTCACATAGCTCTTCATCATAACCAAACTGGTGGCGCCACCTGCAATCGCTTATGCACAGCATCAATCTGTTGATCTGCCTTGGGATAAAATCACTCATATCTCAGCAGTGGTTTGACTTATCCACCTGAAATTTTGCAGGTTTTTACATCCTGGACAATTTTCTTGATTATATGAGAGGTGGCACCACCTACATTCACATTTAAGCTGCAGACATCCATGCTAATATGCAACACACCACGCTCTATTCCCCTTGCCACTTTATCTATGCCTCACTTCACCCGTCCCACTCTGATTTCTGCGGATAGACATAGTGGCTTGTTGACTACCCATATTCTGGTTTTAAAATGTCCTAGTCCAAAACTTGCAGTTCAGAAACGTCCATTTTGCTGAAATCATAATGACTAAGGTAGATATGCAGGACTTAGGAGGATCAATATTAAATTTTAAAAATAAACCTTCATTCATACTCCTAAACTTCGCACAGGTTCGCATTAGGCCTGTAGGCCTTGTTTTGGTTATTTATACTTTGGTATCTAGACTATGAAAAATAATGTCAGAATATGATATGGTCTGGGTCTGGGATTGAAAATTTTTTAAAAAATTGTTGGCCAGCAGAGCTTTGGCTTTACAAATTCAAAGGTACCCTATTTCAAAGGTAACCTTTTCCATAGCACAGGAGTACTGTGACTGAAAACTTTATCCCCATTATATATGAGCCTGGTTCCTGTTATATTAAAAGTACAACTAGATCTTGTTCAAACATGTCTTCTTGTATAATTAGAAGTATCTTGCTCTAATATTTATAACTGACAGGTAAACTAACTGATAAACTGCTGACAATTATTTAGATAAGTCAAAAATTGATATAAATTAAAAAATAGAAATATAGATAAAGGGTAATGAAAAAAGAGAGGAGAGCACAAATCATGCTTTGAAAAAAAAAGGATCGAGTTCCTGCCAGCCAGGTATAGGATCCTGCCAGCCAGGTATAGATATAAAGTACATATATGTCATAGAACGGGATACTGCAAGGTTAAGCTCAATCATTATTGTCATATGATTGTGGTTTTATATTGATCGCATGTAGCCGGGGCCAGATTGAAGCGTGTTCTGATTGGAGACAGCCATCATGACTTACCATGTTACTCAGGATTAACATGCTTCCCACGATTAAAAAAGTACACAGTTTCCGTAAACCAGCTGATGTACTGAACGCAGTAGATTTTCACAGGTATATGCCTTTCCCCATTAGTAAACCTAAAATGTCAGAAAGCATGTCACAGATGGACCTGTACTTTGAAGTTTACCCCTTTTGAGGGGAATGCTTGGGGGATACTTGTTTAAAGTTAGCGGTACTCAATTTTCAGGGTAAGCTTAAAATATCACCCGTTTATTTCCTTAACTAGGCCAACTTGGTGCTGCTTAATGAAACAGAAGTGGAGCCAGCTAGTTGTGTATGCCCGTCTATCAAGAGTGTAACAGTTGCCTGAAAGGTTTAGTAATTCAGTGCAGGTGTTTCATAGCTTGACATTTTACCAGGTTTAAGAGCTGGTTTGAGTTTACGGATCTCGGCTGTGGTGACAGCCAATCAAATCAAACTTCTATACTTTCTGTCCGTGAAAAAGTCGCAGTTTGTGGCTTCTCAGATAGCAGACTTTGATTTTAGGTTTGTGTCATTGTTAAGCAGACATGACCCAGTAGGTTTGATCTTATTTGTGTGTGTACCAGGGAATATTTCAAGCATATAATATTTTTGCTCTACTTTGAGAAAACCACCTGAGTTACAGAAATGCATGAAACCTTCTTCGCTGCTAAGGGTTCCCAGCTGTCCTGGAAATCAAGGTATATATTGAAAATGATTTTCTTTTTTTTTCCAGCCAGGTAAAAACAAAGGAAATTTGAGATAAAGTAATTAAATCAGGGAAAACTCAGGGTATTTAGGAAAAAAGCCTATAATCAACAAAAATTTGTGGAATATGATGGCCTCAAATGAGTGTGTGGCTGTTCTGTTAGGTTTGTCATAGTAAGTTTTAAACTTTATACTGTATATCTGCTGGATAATTGGCTCTTGTGGCTTTCCAGTGTGGAATTCAGAATCCCTATATAACTCTGTGGCCAAAGTCCTCATTAATGCCTGATTGTATACACTCCATTTTTATAGGCCCATCATATGATGGGAGTAAAATGGTATACCCACCGTCTTTCCGTCAGTTAACTTTGAGTATCACTGTTATTACTTACCGGGGTTTTGATGGATTTTCACGAAACTCACCATAACTACTAACCAACAGATTATATCACCTGAGTTTGATTATGGGCAACTGTAACCCACGCATATTTAATAAGATCACAGGTCACATAGCTACTTTGTGGTGTCGCCGTGATAACTGATAAAAAAGAATATGAAGGATTTTGATAAATTTCATCAAAAAATGTTAATCAATCAAATATCTTGCCTAAGTTTGATTTCTAGCAGAATTAATGCATATTTAATGAGGTCAGAGGTCACCACACTTTGGAAGCACCTTGTTGACTTACCAAAAATCCTATGGATTTTCATGAAACTCATTATACATGTTTACCAGCTGAGTTTCTCACCTGAATTACCTTCTCATCAAAATTCATGCATAATTATGAGGTCCGAGGTCACCAGATACACAACAGGTGTATTATGTGAGTTTGCGGTGCTCTTGTAATTGTTTCATCACCATCATTTCCATTTATAAATATAAGGGCTAGCAAGTTCTGATTTAACAACCAAATGGGGGAATGGTTATGTTTTTCTCAAAAAGTTTCAGTGGATCACCTTGATCCTCATTAAACTTGACATTTTGATGTTTAATTTGGCATTTTATCACATGTTTCTCCACATGCGATTTAGTTAACACAGTTTTAAAATTTTCAGTTCACCACATCCTCTCCACAACCCACTCATTCTTTTCTGATTGTTTTATAACAGTACTCTAATTATGTGTTAATACAATCAGTCAGACAATCTTTCGAACATGTTGATATGTGTTGCATTCTCATCCCACTACCAGTAATTATGTCTTCCCCCCTCAAGGGGACACATAACGTTTTCATTGCCATAGTCTGTTGTCTTCACCACAGTCAGTCATCTGAAGGATATCTTGTGCTTTACCTTTTGAAGGGCCACATATTTTTTCCCAAAATTGTAAATACAAGATGTTTCTACCGAAATCTTGGACTAATTAAAAAACATTGACCTTGACCTTGATCTTCAAGATCATATCTGCCGAAATGTAAAATATTTGTGAACCCCATAACTTTTTTAAGTATTGCACGTTGTGTCCTCAAATTTGACACAAGATTTGTTTCCCCAAAGTTCTTTGATGAGTTCAAAAACTGGTGAACTTGAGGAAAATCTTCAATGTCAAATAAGCAGAAATATAGTTCATTATCTCTGAGCTGTCTTGTGAACCCCAAAACTTGCATATTTTCTCCAAAGTCTACATACAAGTTGTTTCCACTATGTTTTTGGAAGAGTACAGGGACTGGTGACCTTGATCTTCAAGGTCAAATATGAGCAGTTTTAGGATTATTTTGACCCTTATAACCTTCAAAGTACTGAGGATTTATTCCTATAAAATTTACACACCTGTTGTATCCTCAGTGTTCTCTTACAAGATAAAAAACTGGTGACCTTGATCTGCATCTTCAAGGTTACGCTCTTTACACAGCGCTTTAACTATAGGCCTGTTCCCTATATCGTAAGCGCTGTTTGTTATGACCCCGTATCCTGAATTGCTACACCAGAGGGGAGCACTGTATTTTTGTCCAATCAGATGAGACCTTGTGCTGGAAGACACGGCCAAGCAAGGAATACACGGAGCCAATCATGTTCATTTCGTTTTGAGTGATGCGAGAATACAGAGGGAGCAATTAAAATTCGAACATTAACCCTCATCAAGCGGTGCTTCAAGCGCCGCAATGGGCGGAGCCAGGATGCCTGTCGAGTGTTTGTTTATTGGCATCTGGTTGGCTGCTTGTCACATCATACGCATGTGTTTTCAGCATTCAACAAACGGCCATCTGGTGTCTAAATATATCCTAAACGGTCAAAGCTGGCAGCGTGAAAATCAGTAGCTTCTTTAGAAGCGCAAGATTTCCGCTGCCTCGGGAGCGTACTTCAAGGTCAATTTGTCAAAAATTTAGAATTATTGTGACCCCATAAGTTTTAAGTATTGTATATACCTTTTCTTCTAATTTCACACACAAGTTTGATCCATCACATTCTCAGAGAAGTTTGAAAACTGGTGACCTATTCTTTGAACTTCAAGGTCACATCTGTAGATTTGTATAACTCATGAGATCTTGCATATTTTTACCCCTCATTTTTAGCTCAGCTGACTGAAAGTCATCTGAGCTATAGCGATCACTCTTTGTCCGTCGTCCGTCTGTCCGTCTGTCCCTCCGTTAACCAGGCACAAATCGTAACCGCTGAACCTAGAACCTTGTAACTTGGGATTCTGAGAGGTCCATGAAAAATCTCCTTGGAAACCAGAAATTAGGTCTCTGTTACCCATATCCTTCGAGCTATGGGGCCCCAAAGTACCCCCCAGAAAAGTCAAAAATTTCATACAAAAACTTCAATATCTCATTAACTACTTGACTGATGGTCATGATTTTTGGCATACATACTGATCATGCGATGTTCCATCACTTCCTGCAGACTGGTGGCGCCACCTGTATTTTTCGATTTTTTACAAATTTTTTTCTCTATTTTTGAGACCTTTAAAAATGTGAACATCTGTTAACAAGGCACAAATCGTAAAGCCTAGACCTAGAATCTTAATTCTTGATACACTGAGAGGTCCATGAAAAATCTCCTTGGAAACCAGAAATTAGGTCTCTGTTACCCATATCCTTTGAGCTATGGGGCCCCAAAGTACCCCCCAGAATAGTAAAAAATTTCATACAAAAACTTCAATATCTCAATAACTACAACACTGATGGTCATGATTTTTGGCATACATATTGATCATGAGATGTTCCATAAGTTCCTGCAGACTGGTGGCACCACCTGTATTTTGTGATTTTTTTACAATTTTTTCCTCTATTTTTGAGACGTTTAAAGATGCTGTCATCTGTTAACATGGCACAAATCGTAACCGCTGGACCTAGAATCTTCATTCTTGACACACTGAGAAATCTATTAAAAGTCTCCATGGAAACCATAAATTAGATCTCTGTTACCCATATCCTTCGAGCTATGGGGCCCCAAAGTACCCCCGAGAAAAGTAAAAAATTTCATACAAAAACTTCAATATCTCATTAACTACTTGACTGATGGTCATGATTTTTGGCATACATATTGATCATGAGATGTTTCATCACTTCCTGCAGACTGGTGGCGCCACCTGAATTTTTCGATTTTTTACGAATTTTAAAAATGTGAACAGCTGTTAACAGGGCACAAATCATAAAGACTGGACCTAGAATCTTCATTCTTGACACACTGAGAGGTCCATAAAAAGTCTGCATGGAAACCTGAAATAAGGTCTCTGTTACCCATATCCTTTGAGCTATGGGGGGCTCCCAATAACCCCCCAGAATAATGGAAAATTTGATAAAAACAAACTGCAACATCTCAATAACTACAACACTGATGGTCATGATTTTTGGCATACATATTGATCAAGAGGTGTTTCATCAGTACCTGCAGACTGGTGGTGCCACCTGTATTTTTTCAAATTTTCACAATTTTTTTTTCTCTATTTTCGAGACCTTTCAGGATGTAGTTATCTGTCAACAGGGTACAAATCGTAAGGACTGGACCTAGAATCTTCATTGTTGACACACAGGGAGACCCATGATAAGTCTCCATGGACACCTGAAATTAGGTCACTGTTACCCATATCCTTTGAGCTATGGCACTCCAAAGTACAGCTCAGAATAATGGAAAATTTGATACAAAAGCTGAAGTATCTGAACAACTAATGCAGAGATCACCATAATTGTTTTCATGGATATTGATCATGGAGTGATCATCAGTTTCTGCAGACTTGTGGCACCACCTGTATTTGTTCGGGTTTTTTTACGAATTTTTTCTCTATTTTTGAGACTTTTAAAGTTATGAACATCTGTTAACAGGGCACAAATCATTAAAACTGGACCTAGAATCTTCATTCTTTACACACAGGGAGACCCATGAAAAGTCTCCATGGAAACCTGAAATTAGGTCTCTGTTACCCATATTCTTTAAGCTGTATGGCTCCAAATTACCCCCCAGAATAATGGAAAATTTGTTACAAAAACTGCAGTATCTCAATAACTACAACACTGATGGTCATGATTTTCGGCATACATATTGATCATGACCTGTTCCATCAGTTTCTGCAGACTGGGTGCGCCACCTCTATTTTTTTCAAATTTTTACGATTTTTTATCTCTTATTTTGATACCTTTAAAGATGTGGTTATCTGTCAACAGGGTACACATCGCAACAACTGGACCTAGAATCTTCATTCTTGTCATGCAAGAAGGCCCATGAAAAGTGCCTGTGGAAACTTAAAAATTAGGTCTCTGTTACCCATATCCTTCAAGCTATAGGACTCTGAAGTATCCCTCAGAATAATGGACAATTTGATACAAAAGCTGAAGTATCTGAACAACTAATGGGGAGATCACCATGATTCTTTGCATGGATATTGATGTTTGTAAGTGTTTTTATTAGTTTCTGCAGACTGGTGGAGCCACCTGTATTTTTGTACCCGCCAAAACGAAGTTTTGTGGATACTATGTTTTTGACCGGGTTCCTCCGCCGTTGCCGCGTTCGTTTCCAGAGAGCTCCTCTGGGACTTGATTTTATCAGCTTTCAAAGCTCATATCTCGGGAACCGTTTGACTGATCAGGAAATAAAATTTATACTAATGTAGCCCTTGGATAGCTCTATAACAAACACAAAAAATGGTGGCGCCACCTGTAACCATGTTTGCACAGTGTCCATCTGTTCATCTGCCTTTGGTTAAAATCACTCATATCTCTGCAGTGAATTGACTAATTCACCTGAAATTCGGCATGCGTATACATCCTGGATAGCCTTCTTGATTTTATGACAGGTGGCGCCCCCTACATTCTCATTCACCCTGATGACATCCAAGCTCATATTTCGGGAACCGTTTGACCCATCGGGCCAAAATTTTGCATGTATATAGATCTAACATAGCTCTTTATCATACGCTAAACTGGTGGCACCACCTGCAACCATTTTTGCACAGCGTCTGTCTGTTTGTCTGCCGTGCAATAATGTCACTCATATCTAGGCAGTGGTTTGACATATCTGCCTAAAATTTTGCAGTTTTATACATCCTGGATAGCTTTCTTGATTTTATGACAGGTGGCACCACCTACATTCACGTTCACGCTGATGACATCCAAGCTCATATCTCGGGAACCGTTTGACAGATCGGGCCAAAATTTTGCATGTGTATAGATCTAACATAGCTCTTTATCATACACAAAACTGGTGGCACCACCTGCAACCATTTTTGCACAGCGTCTGTCTGTTTGTCTGCCATGCAATAAAGTCACTCACATCTTGGCAGTGGTTTGACATATCTGCCTAAAATTTTGCAGTTTTATACATCCTGGATAGCTTTCTTGATTTTATGACAGGTGGCGCCACCTTTATTCTAGTTTATGCTGCAGACATCCAAGCTCATATCTCGGGAACCGTTTGAACGATTGGACCAAAATTTTGCATGTGTATAGATCTCACATAGGTCTTTATCATACACAAAACTGGAGGGGCCACCTGCAACCATTTTTGCACATTTTGCACAGCGTCTGTCTGTTGGTCTGCCATGGCCTAAAATCACTCATTTCTCTGTAGTGGTTTGACATAACTGCCTAAAATTTTGCAGGTTTATACATCCTGGATAGCTTTCTTGATTTTATGACAGGTGGCGCCACCTACATTCTAGTTAACGCTGCACACATCCAAGCTAATATCTCAGGAACCATTTGACCGATTGGGCCAAAATTGTGCTTGTGTTTAGATCTCACATAGGTCTTTATCATACACAAAACTGCAACCATTTTTGCACAGTGTCTGTCTGTTTGTCTGCCGTGGGCTAAAATCACTCATATCCATGTAGTGGTTTGACTTTTCTGCCTAAAATTTTGCATATGTATACAACTTGTACAGCTTTCTGGATTTGTGGTAGGTTGCACAACCTACATACACATTTAGGCTGCAGACATCCATGCTAATATGCAACATACCTCACTCTGTTTCCCCTTGCCACTCAATCCATGCCTCACTTCACTCTGATTTTGGCAGATACACGTAGTCACTTGTCGGCTACCCGTATTCTAGTTTTTAAAGTTTACAAATTTTTTCTCTATTTTTCAGATATATAAATACAGACTAAATCTAGGCCTGTTGGTTAATCTGTTTGATGCTTCAGTTGAATGGGTATCTACCATTCTGATGATAAAATTTCCTTTTGTGAATCTCTTCCCAGTCAGCTGAGCGTCATGACCCATGGGTCACTTGTTATGGATTCCCATGGGGGAGACATATATATAGATCTGTTTTTGCAAGTCATTCTAGTTTTTTTATGGATGACCTAAAATAAAATCTTCACTAATGCTTTAATTATATGTATAAAGGAGCCCCCCACAAGTGCGTTGCACTTGTGACTCCTAGTGTTTTGCACTCATGACATGTGAAAGGTCCATGGGGACATCATATCTACCTGACCTAATTGAATGATAGTTGTAAACAGGCCACGTAATGCAGGGTCTGAAATGTCTGCTTTGTCCTACACAGCTTGTTGTTGTTTTCCCAAGCACATACTAATGCAGTTTGGAAATGATGAAATAGCCATTCAAAATGGCAAAGTTTATGATAAATGCTGTTAATCCTGTCTTACACCCGGTTCCCTTTTTAGCAAGTTTTAAAGTCACGAGAAATATGTCAGATACATGGTTTTCTAGCGGATTTAAATAAAATAAAGACACCTTTGATAGGTATGTTTAATTTTCACTACAAGTCGAGAATTGATCTTTTAAATACAGTTGATTCATTTTGCTTAAAGTTATGCTCTTTACACAGTGCTTTACCCATAGGCCATCTACCTATATCGTAAGCGCTATTTGTTATGACCCTGCACCTGAATCTCTACACCAGAGGGGAGCACTGTATTTTGGTCCAATCAGATGAGACCCTGTGCTGAAGACAACATGGTTTACCAGCCAAGCGAGGAATACACGGAATGTTGTTCATTTCATTTTGAGTGACAGCTCATCGCCCCGGCGACCATTTGAACAGGCCACAGGCTCAGAGAGAATTGCCCCACACGTGGTTTATGGGCAGAGCCTGATGCCTGTTGATTGTTTGTTGACTTGCATTTTGTTGGCTGCTCAACATATCAGCAGTTTTTGTAGCAGACAGGCCCATGTGCACCACCTGGTGTTTAAAGGCATCATAAACGGTCAAAGCAGGCAGCACCAAAATCTGTCGCTTCTTTAGAAGTGCAAGATTTCCTCTGCCTCGGGAGCTTAACTTAAAGCCACCAGGTGTTTTATTTGATGAACTTTGGTGAACTAATGTGAATGGAGCAAAAATAATTCTATTATCATTATTGAAGAGTATGCAGACACCAGTCAGTATTGAGTTATGACCTTTCAAGATAAATGACCAGTGTGTCAAGTGATGCATTGCTCAGATTAAAAGTAATCCCACAACAGTTGTCGCTGTTAAGTGATACATTACCAAGTCTGTGGTGGTAACAACATGTCAAGAAACCATGCTTACCAGCTGGCAATTGCTGAAATGTGATATAATTGTCTAGGATTGTGTAGGAGTTTATAAAGGAAATTTCACAGTTTAGGCCACCTCTGCATCCGGATGAAATAGAAATTAAAGGGATTGTAACAGTCCTTAATCCGGGCCTTGCTACACCAGGAATTTCAATTTGGCTGCCTGGCTATATTAGATTTCTTAAGACTCTAAAAATTCAGGACCATGCAATCAAAAATGTTTCCTGGTAATATCTCTGATGCATTTTGAGATATTGCATGAAAAAGGAAAATTTTCCAAGATGGTTGGCTGAAAGTCAAATTTGTTTTCTGGAGGGGATGAAATACATTGGCATCTTCTCAGAACTCTCTTTGACCATGCATACTTTAAATTTGGCAGCAATAGTTACAATTGTTCTTAAAATAATGGAAATGAATTTGGATTTCAAAGATGGCTTTACTCTGATACCGAGTACGGTAAAGTATACTCTGTTTGAGAGAAGCATTTTGAAATACTTTAAAACTATTTTTTCTCCATACTAAAATTCAACCAGGAAAACAAGCCATGTTCCCATTAGATTTAGAGGTTAATTTTAATACCTTAAGTCCTTCATCAGACTGAAGAACAATTATTGCAGTGTTATAGCATTAACCGTGGCTATTAGTTAGTGTTTTGTGTAAGTATTAAACAGTTATATACTGTTCTAGTTATTTCTACATTCTGTTGTATAAGTACCTTTCTACATCAATGTTTTCTATTTTAAAGACTACACTATTACATTAGCATGGCATTACCTGGTGAATAATTGTATGTTATTTCATCAGCAGTTGCTGCGTTAAAATGTTTATCTGACTTAGGTGTTTTGTTACAATAACAGACTACACACTTATTCCTTTCATTAGTGGTAATGTACTGCGTGGTTTCCTTGTACGTTAACTTAAATGTACACAGAGTTAGGTATGTACTTGTGGCCATTTACAGCTCATGCCAGGGGACAGTAAAGTACTTTTGTTTTGTCGTTCTTCCATGGTTGCTGGCAGTAAAAACCTGTCCTCTGTCTGCGTCCTCCATCTGCCATTGGCATGTTGTTATAAAGGACCTGTCCAGTGCCTATCGGTAAAGAGCACGTCAACGCAGCAGGTTTAACTAACTTGCCATCAGTGGTAATGGTGCAATGGCCTGATGAATGGTGTAGTTGTCTTTGAAGTAGGATTGAGAATACAATTAAGTTTGTTTATATTTTTAATTATTAAATTTTTGGTTTTCCGTGTCTCTTGATTAAGCCACCCCAAAGTTAAGAAAGTGGTATTTTAAAAATCATTTGTGATCACACATATGAAATTTACAGGTAAGCTGCTTTTATTTTATGATATTTATGGTACAAAATACTGCCATCATCAAATCAATATTTATCAGAGTATATCCTTGACCTTGTCACTTTTGCAACATTTTGTGACAAATATAAACTGTTTTCTCTTATATAAAATTGTTTCAATAAAATTCTTTGTAAGGTATGATACTGCTTTCCTTTTGAATAATTGCCAGATTAACTAATTGAGTTACTAACTGACAGGTGCTTTTCAAAAATTATTTTGTAAATAAATATCCTTAAACAGCAATGGATACCCCCTGATGGGATGGAATATTAAAGACAGGCTTGGTCATATATAAAAACAAGGCCAAGTCTAGCTCAATCATTTAAGTTATGGGGAATGGTGAGACAAATAAAATGAACTTCACATTATATGAAATATTTGGTGACCTTGAACCAATTTTTATAGTCTGCAATGGATATTTAGCAATCATATACAGAAAAATCTCACCTGAAGACCACCCCACTATCATGACTGTCCCGCTAAGATGACCAATTTTTCATCTCCCAACTATTTGTACAGGACAACTTTGGCTGAACCCACAATTGTCAAAGTGATTTCTGTAAAATTGTGACATGTTGATTGCAGGCAAACAGACAAACATGATAATTTGATCAACAATAGGACATACAGGACTGAGCAATATTCTTGCCAAATCTTTGATTCTGGCAATCTACAAACAGACATGGAGGAAACATAACACCATGGTGGTGGTAATGGAGTACAAGTCCACTGCATAGTCTCTTAGTGACACTCTGGTTTAGTGGGGATAAAGGTTCCTGTGAACTGCGGTCAGAATAATCCAGAAATCATCAGTAATCCAGAAATTAACAATAATCCAGAAAAAAATCGGTGGTTGAAATATTACTATCTTCCTCCCATTTTCTACACTCCCGAGGCAACGTAAATCTTGCGCTTCTAAAGTAGCTACTGATTTTCCCACTGCCTGCTTTGACAGTTTATGATGCTCTTAAACACCAGGTGGTGCGCATGGCCTGTCTGCGAAAAAAACTGCTGATGTGACTAGCAGCCAATCAAATGCAAGTCAACAAACAGTCGACAGGCATCAGGCTCCGCCCAGATACCACGTGTGGGGCAATTCTCTCTGAGCCTGTGGCCTGTTAAAATGGTCGCCAGGGCGATGAGCTGTCACTCAAAACAAAATGAACAACTTTGGCTTTGTGTATTCTTTGCTTGGCTGGTAAACAGTATAGTTTTCCAGCACAGGGTCTCATCTGATAGGGCCAAAGTACAGTGCTCCCCTCTGGTGTAGAGATTCAGGATACAAGGTCATAACAAACAGCGCTTATGATATAGGTTGTAGGCCTATGGGTAAAGCGCTGTGAAATGAGCGTACCTATATATTTCTGGGCAGGTTGGTGATTTAAAATGTGTGATACCTCTATGTTGACACGCAAAAGTTCTGGTTGCTGTTGGACCACCCATATTACCTCCAAAATTAACTGGAATTTTCCTTGGGTTCCCTAATCCTCTACACAATCTTTCATCAAAATTTTTACCTTTTTGAGTAAAGTTGTTAGCAGACAAAATTAGCATGTTATTATATATATGGTGTCCATATGTTCAGATAATGGCAAGTTATCATCTGAGGTGTATAGTGGTCTCTGGTCGCAGTTATTCTGATTCAGATTCCTACAGACCAAGAAATATTGCCCCTTGGTGTATCAGTTAGAGTTTGTATTGATATAATGAAAGGCCTGATCTTTCTGCTGAAATATCACAGACACTGAGCTGTCTGGGACGATGGGATTTGGTTTTCAGCCTGGGTTGTTTGCTGTCTCCCTTGACATGTATGGAAAATACTAATTGAAGCCCATGGAAATAACAAGCAAACCATGTGCAGAGTTCACCAGCCTTGTAATACCAGCAAGCCAAAGATAAACTCCCCAGACTTGATAAGGTAACAGACTTTGGCAGAGCCATACCATGTTTAAGCAGGTTTACTTTATATGGGATGTCAGATATTGCCAAGGGGTTTACAGTCTTTAAATAGTCCGTAACTTTTTTTCTGCTTCCACATTAAACATTGAAAAAGCAGGCAGCTTTCCTGTCAGGTGCTGAAATAAAGTTGTTGAAACCAGATGATTTGAATTTTTTTTTATTTCAGCCAGATGTTTTGAGATTAAATTAATTTCAGGTAGAGGGTTTGAGATTAAATTTAGTTGAATCAGATCTTTGCAAATTGTATTTTATTTTAACTACATGGTTTTAGATTAAATTTGTTTCACTTCAGGGGTTTGAGATTACATATATTTGGGCCAAGGGTTTTGAGATTAAATCTGTGAATCTGGACAGGTTTCCAGTCAAATGGTTTTGAGATTAAATTTGTCTGTAGTGTAGCTGACCTGCATTTATAGTGGTGACAGTGAAATTGTATAAGCTTCAGTAACATGTCTGACAATTTAGTTTTCTTCTCTTTGTTGTTTGAAATACACCAAGGAGAGTGAATCGGTGTGTTTAATATGTATTTCATAGCCTGTGATGGAACTTTTGGTTGATATTATGTGTTACATGTTTACTTAAATAGCCTACATTGCCTGGAAAGAAGCACACTACACTGTGTATGGAGTATTCATGTGAAGGCCACTTTAGTTGTTGATTTTGACCAGAAATAAAGTTAAAATACTCGGTAGGCCTTCTTTAGGAAAGTAAAATTAGCAAATATAACTATTGAATAGCAATTTGAACATTTAAATAACATTAGGTTATGCTATTACATTGATTTTTCCATGCCATTAAGAGTTTCATTATTCTTTAATGACCAGTTGAATAGGGGTTTGCATGGTACCTCAGACATATTGTGAAAAATTTAAAAAAAGGGTCCATTACTTTTCACACAGGCATAAATTCTTGATTAATTAATCATTTCAGAATAACAGATACATGTAGTATACTAATGACTCACTTTAGGGATGCTTGGATGCTATAAAATAGATTCAGTCAGCAAACCTCAGAAAGAATGGTTATTCAAGTCATTTTATATTTATAATGCATGAAAAACAGTCTAGTAAAGACATGTGAAGCGTGGTGGCATAATGGATTTGGTTCTTGACTTGTGCGTTAGTAACCATAAGATTGGGTTCATGTCCTGTTCTGACTGATGTCTGTGCAAAGTCTCCTGGCTAAAATCTTTACCACAAGGATGCGCTCTCTCGACCCATGAGTGAATGGGTGCTGGTCATGGGCGGCAGGCAAATGTAGAATGAATAACCCTCTAGTGCCGTATGTCATTGCTTGGGTTGTATGCTCACGATGGAGCTGAAAATAGCTACAAGAGTGAACAGGCCCGAAAAACCAGGAATGCAAAGTGTAAAGTCGAATGAGACTTACATTGTCGGTGATATATGACCATAAACCCCCACCTTTATCATAGCTTTATCATAGCTTTATTATATTTTTTAACAGCTCCTCTGTTTTTCAATTGTGATTTATTTGAACATGTGCCAAATTTGAATTGAAGTTCACATATTGATGGTTATGTGTTTAGCCCACTGTTATAGGCCGCTTTTTATTCTTATGTATTGAAAAAGAAAGATGACTTTTATAGTTTTCTTAATTTGAAAAAAAAAGATGGTTTTCGGTGATCATGTTTTTTTTTACATGATAAATATGTTCAATTCCTGTTTGTATTATTTTATATTTATGTTACACCTGCTTGTGGTCACACCTGGTAGTTGAGAACAGGACCAGGTACTTTTGATATGGCTGAGAGCTCTTGGTTTAATATCCTTTAGATCACTTATGCTAATTACAGACTGAAGATATTTTTTCCATTTTGGTCAGCTGCAGCAATGAAATGTATCAAACACAACTCATAGCTTTTTTATCATCATTAATGTTACATCTAAACTCCAGATCTCTATAATAAAATAGGTCACTATGACCTGATTTATATGAATATTTTTATATTTGTCAGTTTCCAGATTTCATACAGCCAAATTTAATAACCATTTTCAGTACATCTGTTGACTGTTGGCATGTACTGGTATTCAGACAACAAAGCTAATCTTCATTTTTTTAAAGCAATAGAGCCCCATTTCATCAGCTTTTGAAAGGAAATATACCAATCAAAATCAGATCCCATAACAATGGGAGCTTTACATTGATTTTTTTATAAATAGTACATGGGAAGAAGTATGTTTTTAGCCACTCTATGGTTTCTAACGTGGTTTTATCTCCGCCAAGGATAAGGCAGGTATTGTTATTGTCAGTGTGACATGTAACACTTAGTTTCTTGTTTCTTTAGCAAACGTATAATAGGTGGCCTTTCAGCTTAGTATTCTCAACACAGCTTTTAATGATCAAGCAAATAACTTGAGGCTGGAGACAAACTGTCCATTATGTGCAAAATCCAGTAAACCGGAAAAAACAACTTTCTTAAGGTGCTGGTATTATTGGCTGTTTGATGCTATGGCCTTGGTTATTTTAACCATTTTACCTGTTTTAACACCTTGGTAACTGGTACTATGCAACCAAACAACCTCAAAATTCCATAAAATGTGTGGCAATGGATTTTTTTTTAATTTGCATCCATCTCAATCAAATCAGCATGTTTTCACATTAGAAATCAATTATATTTTTTTGATGTATGGTATTTTATTTTATGTATTTTATTGGTATATATGTATGGATGCTTTCATCAGAGGTTCTGTCAACAAAGGAGACAGAAACTTGAGATTGATCAATACAGTAAAACCTCACCGTATAACCACCTCTGAGTTTAACGACCACCTCAAAATTATGACCACTTGTTCGCGGTCCCTATTCCTTTTTGGCTTATTATAGAAGACCTCACATAGATGATTACCTTGAAAATGCGACCACTTTACAGAGGTCCCGTTAGTGGTTGTAATTTCGAGGTTTTACCGTTATTTACAGTGAGCACCATCCAGGTAACTACAGACCTGTGTGATCACTGAAGCCATGTGTCTCATTTACCCAGAATTAATTTAGCTTACCACACTTACACTGTCACTATCATGGAATGTGTTTTCCTTGTATTTTCAGGCTCAGAAGAGTTGGATTGAGCATATGTTCCACAAGAGGGAATGCACCAAGTTTGTCGCAAGTCAGAAGGAAGGGAGCAAGTAGGTGGCAGCACTGTGACATACACACAATGAATCTCATTGGTCAAACATCTCTCTATAAAATTACGCCATACATTATTTTAGTGTGAAGTATGGCTAAACCAGATAGTGCCACTGGCAAACAGTTTATCCCTATCTGAAATGGAATGTAATTATTATGATCATTTTGAACAGAAATTTTTTTTCCATATGTTAAGGAAAAACTTTGTGGACAAATACTACAGATAAAAGCAGATGTGCTACAGATAAAATTTCTTGTTAAAGTATTTAACATATTTCTTGTGGACCTTATGAGAACTTCTTTGACTCAATGTAAGGCATCCATTGTAATATGATTATCTTTATTTTAAGCTAGTAGACAGTCCCCTTTGCCCCTTCAGTTGAATCTTTTATAATCTTACTGATTTTACCTTGTTTAGGTGTGGATGTGGACGGCCATTACTCAAGCACTACTATCTGGACTCAGACACTGGTGAGCCGGTGTCCGAGATCGATCGATGGTCCGTAAACAAACACACTAGGCTCTATCCGACGGATGCTTTTGGAACGATTGAATTCCAGGGAGGGCCTCACCCCACCAAGGCCCAGGTACTGACTCTGTTTTCAATGCAGTAGAGTTATCTTTTAATAATTGAAGGAAAGAGGCTAGTGGATAAGGCAGTAGACAAAAGTGATACGAGAACCGCTAGAACCTCAAAGGCAAAATAGAGAAATATCAAAGGAGTCTCTCATACTCGCTCTAATTTATTAATTAAAGTTAGATTTACCATGTATGTTTTTAAGTATTTTTCAGAACCTTCTGATACCAATAGTTTTATTTAAAAAGTGAAAATGCAGGACAGTCGGATAGCTGGAGTTGGTGGTAAAATAAGCTGTGTAAAAATAAATCTTTGGTTGACCTTGTATAGACCTCTAGAATGAAATCCAGTATATTTGTTTGAACCCTAGAATATTAGCTGATCCTGTTTATGTTGCTCGGAGGTAGAGCACCAGATTCAAAGCTGGAAGGTTGTGAGTTCGAATCTCAGCCAAGGCAGTGAGATTTTTCACAGTTGGGCACCACCCAGGGTGAGCACTCTGCAGGCTTAATGGGAAGGCCGTGGCCCACGGCCATGTTTCACTCACAAACAAGTGCGCCTTCAGGTGTTTCTTCTCTTGGTATGACCCAGCAATGGCGATGATTACTCACACAGTTCCTGCAGGTGCAGTAGTCTCGGGGCTGGGTTAACACCAGGATATAAAATAGAGGAAGTGTGAGATACTGCCCTGTCACGCAGTACAAAACCAGAATTTAACTAGAATACGGGTAGTCGACAAGCGACTACTTGTATCCGCCTAAATCAGAGTGGAACGGGTGAAGTGTTGCATATCAGCATGGATGTCTGCAGCCAAATTGTGTATGTAGGTTGCGCTACCTACCAAAAAATCCAGAAAGCCGTCCAAGTTGTATACATATGCAAAATTTAAGGCAGATAAGTCAAACCACTATATTGTATATGAGTGATTTTTGCCCTTGGTAGACAAACAGATGGACGCTGTGCAAAAAAGGGTTGCAGGTGGCGCCACCAGTTTAGCGTATGATAAAGAGCTTTGTGAGAACTATACACATGCAAAATTTTGGCCCAATTGGTCAAACGGTTCCCTAGATATGAGCTTGGATGTCTGCAGCGTAAACTTGATTGTAGGTGGCGCCACCTGTCATAAAATCAGAAAAGCTATCCAGGATGTATAAGCATGCAGAATTTCAGGTGAATTAGTCAAACCACTGCAGAGATATGAGTGATTTTAACCCAAGGCAGACGAACAGCTGGACACTGTGCAAACATGGTTGCAGGTGGCGCCACCATTTTTTGTTTATGTTATAAAGCTCTCCAAGGGCTACATTTGTGCAAAAAAATTTTCCTGATCAATCAAACGGTTCCTGAGATATGAGCTTGGATGTCTGCAGCGTAAACATGAATGTAGGTGGCGCCACCTGTCATAAAATCAGAAAAGCTATCCAGGATGTATACGCATGCCAAATATCAGGTGAATTAGTCAAGTCACTGCAGAGATATGAGTGATTTTAACCCAAGGCAGACAAACAGATGGACACTGTACAAACATGGTTGCAGGTAACGGCACCATTTTTGGTGTATGTTATAAAGCTCTCCAAGGGCTACATTTGTGCAAAAGAATTTTCCTGATCGGTCAAACGGTTCCCGAGATATGAGCTTGGATGTCTGCAGCGTAAACGTGAATGTAGATGGCGCCACCTGTCATAAAATCAGATAAGCTATCCAGGATGTATACGCATGCCAAATTTCAGGTGAATTAGTCAAGTCACTGCAGAGATATGAGTGATTTTAACCCAAGGCAGACGAACAGATGGACACTGTGCAAACATGGTTGCAGGTGGCGCCACCATTTTTGGTGTATGTTATAAAGCTCTCCGAGGGCTACATTTGTGCAAAAGAATTTTCCTGATCGGTCAAACGGTTCCCGAGATATGAGCTTGGATGTCTGCAGCGTAAACGTGAATGTAGGTGGCGCCACCTGTCATAAAATCAGAAAAGCTATCCAGGATGTTTGCGCATGCCGAATTTCAGGTGAATTAGTCAAGTCACTGCAGAGATATGAGTGATTTTAACCCAAGGCAGACGAACAGATGGACACTGTGCAAACATGGTTGCAGGTGGCGCCACCATTTTTGGTGTATGTTATAAAGCTCTCCGAGGGCTACATTTGTGCAAAAAAATTTTCCTGATCGGTCAAACGGTTCCCGAGATATGTGGGTTTATGTGTGGAAACAGACGCACAAACGGACGCAGAGCGCAGAGGAAAGGTCAGAGGTCAAAACAAAATCGGGGCCAGCAGTTCACATGTGACCCGAACATAATCCCGGGTTTCGGAAAATTCCGCCCAGCGGTTACGGAGGAGTTCTCCGGACACCTACGCGGCGGCGGCGGCGGCGGCGGCGGCGGCGGCGGCGACCAGCTGAAAACATAGTATCCGCAAAACTCTGTTTTGGCGGATACAATTATGCAGATGTACATATACTTAGTTAAGCCAGCATTAAAAAATCGAAGTGGTTACCTGTGACAAAAAAATGATTAAAAAAAAAAACTGATTACTAACAATAACCTGCTTGGATCTCAGACATTTTAGTATCTTGGTGTCACCATGCTCAGAGCAACTCACTTCAAAACTTTTAAGATGTGTCAAACTGAAAATACTTTAAAATTCTCAGAATTTTTAGAAATTATCAGGGAAAAACCAGGTTATTATGTTATCACAAAATCCATTGAATCCTAATGTGTTAATTTTCAGTTTAATGCTCTACTTTGTGGCATTTCTATCAATTCATTAGGACTATGCCTAAATTCTTTCATTACAATAACTATTTCACAATGAGCCTGGCCCATTGCAGTGGCTACTGGAAGCAGACCGGTAACTGGTTTTCACATTAATTCATTAAATGATTAAGAACAATTTATGGGTGTCATTAGACATAATGGGATGGCTGCAATCTTGCTTATTTTGTTAAAATAATTAATGTCAGAAATAGTTTAATTAATTTAACATGTAAATTGTTTTAATAAAAAAGACAGATTGCCACTGTTAAGCAGAAAATATTATCAATAGTCCAGTTAACATAAATGGTTAAGTTAAAAGAAAATCACTGGATTATGAAGTGAATGTATTTTATCATGGCCAAGTTTGATCAATTAAAACCTGAAGTCCAGCCTGTGATTAAGCCTGACCAGGTTGGTGGAGACCAGGTAGTGTTAGTATGGTGAAGTTTTAAATGATGTTGGATCATGTAATATTTTGTAGAACTGTAGCGATATTGACTCAATTTCTCACAATTTGACTTGCATCCCACTATTTTGATCAAGATACGATACATAATATAATTCAAATACGGTGTATTATTATATAGATTTTAATATGATACAAATACGGTGTATTATAATCTAGATTTTAATATGATACAAATACGGTGTATTACTGTATGGTAAGTAACTGCATGGTAAGATTGTGAAAACTGAAGCCTTGCGAAATAAAGAAAAAGTGAAAATCACGTAAGGTTAACCTTGCGACTATGAAGTATATATGTGTATGGTTTCAGTACGTGCGTTTGGCATATGACACTCAGCCAGAAGTGATTCTGCAGCTGCTACAGAACCAGTGGGGGTTAGAGTTACCCAAGCTCCTCATCTCTGTCCATGGAGGCATCGCAAACTTTGATCTGCAGCCAAAGCTTCAGAGAATGTTCCGTAAGGGACTGCTACGAGCTGCCAAAACCACCGGGGCATGGATCTCAACAGGAGGGACTAACTCAGGTATGCTGGTTACCTCTGTCACTGAAGTGTTATATTTTCACTGGTGTTTTGTCTGTATTATTTGTACTCAGTATCTCCAGGTAGCTCCAAAATTTAATGAAGTACTGCAACTGACAAACAGACAGAGACAGATGAAAACATAACCTCCTTTGCAGAGGTAAATATGTGAAAGCTCTGAATGAAATTTAACATTTTTAGTCTGATTTAAAGTTGCCCAATCACCTACATTTTACAAAAAGAATTTATGTGATTTATGGCTTCCTGTGTATATATATTAATGATCAAAGAGTAATTTTGTTTGTTAAAAGTACTTATAAGGCCTTCATGAAGGAGGTATGAACTTGTTTAAAATAACATGTTTGTAAACACAGCAATGTTGACAAACAGTGTAAACATGTAACCTACGGCAGTAGACAGGTTGAATATATGAGGAGGTACTTGATCAGTAGGATTTCTTAATATTTTAGGAAGAAAAAAATTATTCTGCTTATTAATAGATTTCCTGCCTGTACTACCACCTTAAGATGTACCAAACAGACAGTAGGATTTAGTTCAGAGACGATGTTGGCATTGATCGGCAGTTGCATCATGTAGCAGAAGTGAAGGATGTGTCTGGGAACCAGAAGAAACACACTCCTCTCTCCTCTGTCATAAAAGCTGTGCTTTTGATATTTTGTAGCATTGCTGATTTTTATTGTGTGTACAGTGTACATAGAAATTCTAGTGTATTTTTTTGAATACTGTCGGGCCCTAATATAAGGCAGGCATTTAGACCCCATCTGTGAAGGACGTTTGCAAAGGCACTTGTGTCAATTTTGAATTACGCTCTTTACACAGCGCTTTACCCATAGGCCAACTACCTATTTTGTAAACACTGTTTTGTTATGACCTTGTATCCTGAATCTCTACACCAGAGGGGAGCACTGTATTTTGGTCCAATCAGCTGCTGAAAACAAAACGGTCAAGCGAGGAATACATGAAGGCAGTGTTGTTCATTTCATTTGAGTGACAGCTCATTGCCCCGGCGATCGTTTGAACAGGCCACAGGCTCAGAGAGAATAGCCCCACAAGTGGTTTCTGGGCAAAGCCTGATGCCTTTTGAGTGTTTGTTGACTTGCATTTGGTTGGCTGCTCGTCACATCAGCAGTTTTTTTCGGCAGAGAGGCCCATGTGCACCACCTGGTGTTTAAGTGCATCATAAATGGTCAAAGCAGGCAGTGTGAAAATCAGAAGCTTCTTTAGATGCCAAAGATTTCCACTGCCTGGGGAGCGTAAATTTGAATAAGGTGTCCTGATTTCAAAATTTTGGCATATCTGGGTATGTTTTGATGAAGGAAATTTTTCTAATGAGAAGATGACATTTTTGGTCATAAAAAAATCTAGATATATTTCTTGACTTTAAGCATGCTGCCTTAAATCAAGAAAATATATCTTTAGGATTTCTTGTCAACAGAAAAATTTACTTGGGAAAAGAAATATAATCTTTAAAAAAATTGTTAATGGCAGTGCAGGTCTGTAATTGATGTAGTTCAGTATAACAACAGTATTGACTTTAAATCACGTCCATCACTGTATATCACACCTCCCTATGAGGCTCCCCTCTGTGCTGGTATCATGATAACCAGCAGCTTGGCATGATGGCCATATTTTGTTACAGTGAAAATTAGGGGCCATCTTTTGCATGCCTGTCACACATCATTACACTGATGATGAGGGCTAATTACTGGTATAAATCAGACATGATTTATTTGTTGTGTTGAAGGCTTGGCACTGTTAATGGAAAAAAACAACCTAATCAAGGGATTTTCTGATGGAATTATGCAGTGATTTGAAAATTCATTATAAGAAATTTGTACATGAGAGATACAATATATAGCCTGTACAATACAAAACCTTTTTACTTTATTATAATTGTTTTGCATACAAACATATTGCACTGTCAGCATGCAAATGTTGCAGGAATTTGGTCTTACCAGTTCTCAGAAAATGTGATTAACAGCTGTGAAATTTCACATCATATTATGGGCCCTTTTTGAGTAATAATTAAGAAAAGCTTTTTTACCTTTGGAAAGGCTGTAGGGGTGATGCTGCAGTTTTGTGGACTCTAAACTCATAAATGGCAAAGTCATCTGCTGAGTTAACATACCATGTGCATTTTACTGAATCATAATATTTGAATAAATAATGAACCATGTTCAAGCATATTTCACTGTATCACAGTTCAGCCCATCAGCTGAGCGTCATGATCCATGGGTCACTTGTTAATATTGTACCGTACCTCTACTTAATCCCTGATTGTCTCAATTACAGCCTCTGTCTTGGCACTAAGAACTGGTTAAAAGGGCTGTGCTGTAAAAAAGTCCAAGTGAATTTCATACATATCTGTTAATGCATAAATTTTATTATTTTGGTCAAATCTGGTCAAACTGTTCCTCTTTCTGACAGGTGTCCAGCGGCACGTTGGTGAAGCACTCGGTGACACCCTGGTCCAGTCTCGGAACAACATCGTCACCATCGGTATGGCCCCCTGGGGAGTGGTTCACCATCGTGCTGATCTAATAGGATCTGATGTAAGTGGATAGCTGTTAAATTATCTGCCCTCTGAAACAGCAACTGAATCTGTACGTTAGGATTTAGCAGAAGTGGGCGCTGACAGGCCTCACAAACACCCCCAACCCCTAACACCCTGCATGAAAGTGACGCATTCCGTTCTTCCAGCTGTCAGATTAGGCTTGTCCCAGTTATATGCTTAAATCCAAGTCCTATCAACGGTAAATATGATATCCAAATTAACATATGTAACAGTATCATGTTTTACCTTGTGGTAGCGATATCATGCTTTTCCCACTACAATATATCTTATAATCCTCTGAATTGTACATTGACAACAAACCAGTAGATTTAAAAGATGAGCATGCACAAGTTTATGGACTATTGGATATTTGTCCAATCAGCGTCCAGTTCTGGACTAGATATAGCCTAGTGGTTACAGCGTTAGACTATGGAGCAGACAGTCACTGGTTCCAACCCTACCAGAGCCTCCAAGTTAAAATGGGGACAATCTTGATACAATTTTAGAGATTGGCTCTTATGTCTCATTGACAGGTTTTGACTGTTAGAATGTTCCTTTGGCCTTGCATACATAAATAATCCACAAAGAAACATGAAAAACCATTGATGTTGAGCATTGACACAGCAATAAAAAAACACTTTTGAAAAACCATGTTCAGTTGAATCCTGAAGCTGCGGTTTGAAAATGCTTTTAGTAAATAAAGTCAAACCATTTTGTACTTATGGTGTTTGAACCATCATAAATATGATTTTGCCTTTAAATTGCTACAGTCTGACTAGTCACTTGAATCAGTATTATGAATGTTAAAAAATGTGAAGGCTGAGGTCATAGTAGCAGTTTTCTCCCTTTTTAAGTATTTGAGAGTCCAAGCAGAGCGGAAAATTAACCCCTGACCCCAGGAAATGGTAGGTAGTTTTCTCAGGGGTCAAGTAAATGTCATACCGGACCCTTTCGGCCTTTTATTTTTTTTTTACCATTCATGTTACTCCCATGAAAAGATGTTACCCAAGTGACACCTAACCGAGAATAAGCCTTAAGCTAGATTGTTTGCTCTGTAAATAGAATATATCCATATATGGAAATATCACTGGGAACCTATAATGATGAAAAATAGTTTGTAAACATTGTCATAGACTGGTAGCACACTCCCACTCCTCTGGGCCAATTGTTTTGTTTTCTGCCTGAGAGAAGTAGATTTACATCTTGGAACAAACAACCATGTGGGGTCAGGTGGAATTCTGTTGGGTCCAACAAATGTTTTGGGTGCATTTTTACCCATTTCAGGTAGATCAAAAAGTTAGTTTTAAGCCCTGCTAAGTCATATAAAAATTAAAAGTTTGGAACAAAACATTCATAGTTTCTTTTTTACAGTGCCTTACTGCTGACAAGAATTGTATTACTATTGATAAGCTTTATAAATTTGGTGTGACTTTTAAATATGTTAGTTTAGATTCAAATGACATGTTTATGTCATGCTGTCTTTGCAAAAACCTGTTATTACTCAGCATACTGGCAAATTTGTATACTTGTGTCTTAAAGGTTGCACAGGAAACATTGAAAGTTAACAGACCAGTGAGTCAATCAATTCCACTAATCTGCCATTCAGCTAAATATCTTTCAAAATCAGCCCATCATAGAGTGGTCCAGGGTGAATCTACTATAGCTGAATAAATCTTTGATCATAACACAGAGAGTTTGTCAGGGAGGCATTATGACAATCCAGTCAGTGTATGGTCCCAGTCCAGGCCTTAAGCTGGCTTTGATGTCTTCTTAACATTGTGTTGACCAGTTCATGATCTTCTTCTTATTATCCTGGTCAGGTCATGTGATCTTCTCGTAACATTGTGACAGGGTGGGCTTTGATCGAGAGCTTTGCCAGTACAGATCAATTATTAGATTTTGCTACTTTGACCACTCGGTAATACAAAGCGGATTTGTTATGAATCCCTATCTCTTTAGAACTTCAGGATTATTAGATTTAGCACCCTTTGCCACTCTGTAGCACAAGATGGATTTGTTATGAATTTGTATCTCTTCAGAACTACCCACTACAGGTATAATTAACCAATCACAACAAGCTGTTTCATTAACCCCACACTGATCGGGATCTTGTCATCTTCCTTTACAGCACATTCTCTCTGATCATCAAAACTAATTACTGGAATATGAAAGGTGTCACCTGCAGACAAATCCATGTCTTAATGAAACAGTTTACATCAACTTTGAAATAAATCCTCATTACTTCTAAGCAGTTCTTAATGTAACAGTAAACTCATTCTTGTTATTCCTTCTCTAAACACTTTTTTAAGACATGTTCATGATTATTGAGAAATATCTGTACCTGAAAAATTAAGAATTGATTTTGTCTCCTGCTGTCATCGGAAGAAAGTAGCTAAATAGAGATGGCAATGCATTGATCTATCTGTATTATCATATGGTTACTTACATGGGGTAAATACTTTTCATATTTAATGATCTTTAAATTATTCAAATTAAATGAAACAAAAGTTTAAGATAAAATAAAAACTTTGCTTATTCCCTGTTATAGGATTGAAATAAAAGTCATCAATGACCTAATGTTTGACCTTGACCCTTGTAGAGCGTGGTACCCTATCATGCCATTTCCTCCCCCAAGAACAACAACGTCGCTCTGAATAGTAACCACTCCTACTTCCTGCTGGTAGACAACGGGACTGTCGGCAAATACGGCGGTGAGATCATTCTACGCAAGAAGCTTGAAAAGTTCATCTCTCAACAGAAACTGACAACAAGTAAGATATCATGCATTGTTTGACATTTGGTTTATATCATTGACTTTTGTCAGAAAAATAAAGCATTAAACAGCTATCATTTCTGAATTATGTTGTGTATGAGCCTCAGTTAATTTGGACACAGATGCTGTTAAGGAAAATAATTATAAATATTGATTTAAAGATTAAAGATTTTATTGTTATGCTGTTAAAAATTGAATGATGATTTAGGGGACAAGTCATATTGTGTCCTATTTCTTTATTTCTTGAAAATCTTTTGCATCTATTACAGATGCTGTTCCCCCTATGTTTTTGTATATTATGACAGGTATCAGCTGTTTATTGAAGGGCAAGTAGTAATGTCCTGTCTGTAATCCTGTCTGTCTAGCTGTCTGTCTGTCTGTCCATCCATCCGTCCATCCAAACAAATTTGTTTCCAGATGATAACACCAGGTTGTATTGACACATGGATTTCAAACTTGACTTATGTATGGCCCACCACTAATGCAAGAACCTATATGATTTTGGGGTCACAAGGTCAAAGGTCAAGTTAACAGGACTCACTTATTTAAAAAGATTATGGCTGCATTTTAAGCCAAGCTTTTCATCCCAAACTTTCCATTTTGCACATTTAGCTGACTTGCCAGTATGGGGAGAGCATAAATGAATTTGGGGTCACATAGTCAAAGGTTAAGGTCACAGGGGCCATTTGTCCACAAATTAGTTTCCAGATGATAACTCCAGTTTAGTTTGACATATTGGTTTCAAACTTAACTTATATATGACTCACCACTAAAGTAAGAACTGTGTCGATTTTGGGGTCCAACGGTCGAGGTCACAGGACTCATTTCTTTAAAAAGAATGCATATACATTTGAAGCCAAACTTTTCATTGCAAACCTTTCATCTTCAAGATGTTGCTAATCTGCCAATAGGGAAAGATTCTGTTCAGTTTTGGGGTCATGAGGTCAAAGGTCAAGGTCACAGTACCCACTTATTTAGAAAGATTTTGGATGCATTTTAGGCCAAACTTTTCATCCCAAACCTTCCATCTTGCACATATGGCTGAGCTGCCAATGGGGGAAGAACCTGATTGATTTGGGGGTCACAAGGTCAAAGGTCATGGTCACAGGGGCCCATCTGTCCACATATTTGTTTCTGGATGATAACTCCAGTTTGGATTGACATATTGGTTTCAATGTTGACTTATATATGACCCACCAATAATGTAAGAACTCTTTTGATTTTGGTGTCATAAGGTCAAAGGTCAAGGTCACAGGACCCACTTCTTTAAAAAGATTGTTAATGTATTTTTATCCAAACTTTCTGTCCCAAACCTATCTTCCAGATGTTGCTCACCTGCCAATAGTGGAAGAAACTTCTGGAAATCGGGGTCACAAGGTCAAAGGTCAAGATCATGTGGGCCATCTATCCACATATTAGTTTCCAGATGATAACACCACTTTGGTTTGAAATATTGGTTTCAAACTTGACTTATATATGGCCCACCACTAAAGTAAGAACTGTTGATTCTGGGGTCATGAGATCAAAGGTCATGGTCACAGGACCCACCACTTTAGAAAGATTGTGGATGCATTTTAAGCCAAAATTTCATCTCAATCCTTCTATCATCAACATGTGGTGCACCTGCCAATAGGGGAAGTTTCCTTTTGATTTTGGGGTCACAAGGTCAAAGGTTAAGGTCACAGGGCCCATCCATTCACAAATTAGTTTATGGATGATAACTCAAGTTTGGGTAGACAGGTTGGCTTCAAACTGATCACAGGACCAATATTTTGGAAAACCTCATAGACATATATCCTTATAGACAAATGCGGCTGAGCGTCGAGACCCATGGGTCCCTAGTTGTATAAGTTCACTCTTCCGTTTTAAAAATGATACACTCGTAATGATCAGCTGCAAAACTAACTTTCTTAAAGTGGCCCTTCACCTACCTTTTGAACAAGATTTTATGTGATTTCTGGCTTCCTCTGTGTATATATTTTTGATCTAAGGGTAATTTTGGTTTTGAAAAGCTCTTATAACACTTTCTTGAAGGATGCATGAACTTGTTTATCAATAACATGTTTGTAAACACAGCAATGTTGACAAATTGGAAAAACATGTAACCTAAAGATGTAGGTTGCATATATGCAGATGTAGAAAGATCACTTGTTTCAAAACGTCATTGGCAAAGCTCTGGCTTATCTGACTTGCTGCCAGATGCCTTTGTTTTGATAGTTTGGCGGGCTCCCACATATTATAAACACGTTGATATAATGAAAACAAGCAGCCTGTGTGTGGTGATATGCACGTTTTCTGGCCTATTCTATATAAAAAGCTCCAAGGGATTACCTTTAGTTTATAAAGGTCAGATAGATGATAAGACACCTTTAAGCTATAACATGTACCATGCATAATGTTATTCTGAGGATCATATGATAACTTTGTAGGAAGTGGATCTAAGAGTTACCGGACCCCTGTGGTGTGTCTGATATTAGAAGGAGGTACCAACACCATCCGTACCGTTCTTGAGTGTGTCACTGACAACCCGCCTGTCCCTGTGGTGGTGTGTGACGGCAGCGGACGTGCAGCAGATCTTCTAGCGTTCACTCATAAATATGCTCAGGATGACGGGTGAGCCAATGCAGATTGTTTGATTAAGTGACAAGACTGGTCTATTATTCTCAATGACCATATTTTATATGGTGATATTGTTTCTGTGCAAACCATGAAATATCAAAACAAATTGTCTTAGAGGTACCTGGATCATAGATCTACTTCCACAGTGATAATCAGGTTACCTTTAATCAGCATACATGATGCACTGCATGCAATTATGTCTGAAAACATTGTTTAGTAACTTTTAAAGAAGGGTGATTTAATTTGGAATTTATTCAACTTTCATAGAGAACTCATTATTTGGTTGATTTTGAATATTTGAATGTATGACTATATTTTCAATTTAGAATTGCTCACACCTAAATTTCTTTATTTTGCCGTCTGTCCCTTGGTACTGCATGTATCTTGAGATAGGGTAAGAAAGTTCTTCTAAGTGCCTAATAAAGTTCTTCTAAGTGCTAATAAAACAGTTACTTTTAAGCTTCTTTATTTAGCCAGCTGTCAATCATGTGATCATGCCATATATTATCTGCAGGCTCATCTTACTGCTGTTAATTATGTAATTAATTTTATACCTCATCTATTCTCTTTACATCTCAATTCACATTTTAATTACAATTTAACATGATACCAGGCCCATGAATTGATCGCCAGGAGGTCTTTGTAACTACAAGTGTTTATTGTTGGCTAATCATAATGAACAAACCCTTTTGTTCCTGTTCAGAATGATGCCAGAATATCTACATTACCATCCGGTTTTTTGACTACTTATTGATAACATGAATATTTTCTCTACTGTTCAGCACCATGCCAGAGAGTTTACGTGATCAGCTGATACTGACAATTGAGAAGACCTTTCAGTATTCCCGGGAGCAGGCCGAGAAACTATTCATTGAACTCATGCTGTGTGTCAAAAAGAAGGAACTGGTGAGTGGGTTGTGGTTTCTTTATAGGTTACAGAATATGTTGGTTTTAAAGTAGGGGCTGTTAGTGGTAAAATCAAATTCCATGTTTGGAAGATAAAGAAACTACGGATGATCAGTTATTGATTGATTATTTATGATTATTTTATGTACCATCTATATTACAGTGAAATATGTAGCAGTGAATCATACCTTTGACAGAGTAACTGGCTTCTGTGGCTCAGGGGTAGAGCGCAGGACTCAAAGCCGGGAGATTGCGGGTTCGAATCTCAGCCAAGGCGGTGAGGTTTTTCATGGTTGGCCCCGACCCAGGGCTTAATGGGAAGGCTGTGCCCCACAGCAGTGTTTCACCTACATACGAGTGCGTCTTTGGGGGGTCCCTGGGTGTAATGTCCCAGCAATGGGGATGATTACACACCCAGGACCCGCAGGTGCGGTAGACAGGGCCTGGGTGACACCAGGATACAAAATTTAAAATGATAGGAAGCAAGTGCTACCACCCTGTCACGTAGTCCGTTACCGAAATGGAAAATCTGCAGATGTACATACTTAGGTTAAGAATTAGATAGGTCAGCATTAAAAAATTGAGACAGTTACCTCCACCAAAAATAAAAAAAAAATAAAAATTGACAGTGTAAATTCAGTCTAACTTGTACATCACACTGAAAGTTCAAGGTAATGGCCATGTTGTCATGACATTCATTCTTTGCACATGGTTAGGTTTATATGCTGTTCACTGTTTTCTGCCTTGGCTTTCTTATACCTCAGACAGAATGTATCAGGTAAATACCCCCTCTTGGATGTGTATACATAATCATTTATGATAGGTTATGCTAAAATGCAATCGTTTTAATTGATTATGAAAGAAAATGACCAATCATCGATAAAATTGGTTAATTGGCAGACCAATAAGGGCTATAACAATACACCTATAAACTTATACCTTGGATACAGTTCCCATACTGTTTCAGTGTGGTCAGATGACCAAGTTTTGATTTGTTTATAATAAGCAATGTCAGAATTTAATAATAAGTGTCTTAGCACTGTATCAGGCTTTTAAGGTGTGACTTCACAAGTCATGAACAAATTTAGAAGCATCTAGTAATAATTGTTTAAAAAATAAATGTTATCTATAATAAAAAAAAAAAATTATTAATATTTCTAAAAACGGTCAGAACATATGCCTGGAATCTAAACTATAACATATGTGTATAAATATGGGTATACATTTATGCATGTAAATTGAGATAATAAAAATTTAAAATACTAGGAATTGTTGCCCCACTGTTTGCTTTGCAAGGTAGTTCATTGTGGTTCATTGTTTATCTGCTAGCCTGCCTGTATAATAGTATATACCAGCTTCTGTGGCTCAGGGGTAGAGCACAGGACTCAAAGCCAGGGGATCGTAGATTTGAATCTCAGCTGAGACAGTGAGATTTTTCAAAGTCGGCCCCCATCCTGGGTGAGCTCTCTGCAGGCTTAATGGGATGGTCATGTCCAAGGACCTTGCTTCACTCACATACAAGTGCACCTTTTGGGGTTTCCTCAGCAGTATGACCTAGTAATGGGGACAATTATACACCCAGGGCCCACAGGTGCAGTAGTCACCAGGCCTGGGTAATGCCAGGATATAAAATGAGAGGAAGCTTATTAACTGCCCTGTCAAGTAGTCCAAAACAGGAATGGAATCCTGCAGGTATGGTATGTTCATATACAAAGTATAGGTAATTCATTTCCAGAGTTTCTCTCCTTTTCACTTCTAATTTTATAATATAATATTTGATTCTCATAAGATTTTAGTAAACTGTATTGTATTATGCTTTGTATATATTTTATTTATATAGAATATTTTCTTCTCATACAATTCTGCTTGAGCACAGTCTGTGAAGATTTAAACTCATCTTCTTCTGTTTACAGATCACGGTGTTCAGGATGGGTGAAGGCAGTCAAGACATTGACCTAGCAATATTGACAGCTCTGCTCAAAGGTATTACCTCATGATATTAAACATTTTGCTTTATATTAATCATACATTGAAAATTTTACTTGTTTTTAGTTTAGCTGACTATAAGTCATCTGAGCTATAGTCATGGTCCATTGTCCGTCGTCCGTCCGTCTGTCCGTCCGTAGATGTGGCACGTTTTGAAACCGTAAGACCTAGGAATCCAAAATTCGGCAGAATGTTAGATGTCCCCAAGATCTCCTACCAAGCTGAAAACTGGGTTTTTGCGACTTCGTTCCTTTGAGAAATTAAGGAAAAACCTCAATTTTTTATAAAAAACCTATTTTCACATTTCAGGACTGCCTAATATATAAACCACTCATCTGTTTTTCCTCATATTTACCATTTATATTCCTCTATATAGTTCCTATGTACATGCCAGAAATTATGTCTGTATTATTTAATTTAAAAAAGTTATGGGCCCAAACATAATGCTTTTTGTAAAAAAACAGGAAAGATATTTGATCACTTAACACAAAACATGTTAAAGCTATGGACTTTTTTTCCAGTAATATCACATTAATTAATCAAAATTAAATTGTATACCAAAAATAAGATCAAAATCTTTTAAATTTTTTAAAATATTAACAAAAATAAAAAATTGGTACCTTAAATTTTGCCCAACTTTGACCATGGCACGTTTTTTTCCTGAAAGTACTGTGGATTTAATTTTCACAGCATGTTTATGTTAGCATTTTTTCTGTTAACACCAAAAATTTGAAACCAGTTGATCAAAAACTGTAGATTTTATTCGTTTTCAAGCACCATGTAACAAATTGTTTACATCAAGCTAGTGTTATGCAGTTTGCAAGAGCTCAGCTCCCCAGCTTCAGCTCTCAGTTCCTAAAATTTGGCACACAATTAGATGTCTTCAAAATCCCCTACCATGCCAAGAATTTGGTCACTAGGACTTAATACCTTCAAGATATTAATGAAAAACTTTCCATTAAAAACTTTTCCATTAAAAACCCATTGTTACACTTCAAGACTGCCTAATATCAAAACCACTGATCTGACTTTAATCATATATAATATACATATTTTTCTATACATTCTCTATGGACATGCCAGAAATGATGTCAGTATTGCTTAATTGTTTTAAGTTATTATATAATTTAAAAAAGTTATGGGCCCAAACTTAATGCACTTTGTAAAAAAACAAGAAATATATTTACTCCCTTAACAAGGGGATTGCTGAAGCTAGAGATTTTTTTGTCAAGGATGTAACATTATTAGTCAAGATTCAATTGAATACCCAAAATTTGTTCTGAATTTTTCAAATTTTATAAGTTTTTAGTATAAATATAAAATTAGTACCTTAAATTTAGCCCAACTTTGACCATGGCACGTTTGTTTCCTGTGAGCACTGTTGATATAATTTTCATATCATGCACACATAAGGATTTCAGCTTTTAGATTAGAAAGCTGAAAGAAATTGGCCAAAAATTGTAGCTTTAGTAATGTTTTTATGAGACCATGTCAGACCTTGGCTCTCTACAGCCCCTCTTGAGTCACCTGTATGTTGATCTTGTTGAACTTTCAGCAAATTATGCACGCTTCAGGTGAGGCATACACTGGGCAGCCAGGCAGCTAATGCCTGGCCACAGTTGATCCAGGTGTCCAACCCAACTCATCTAGTAGTTTCAACCAACAACATAAAAAAGCAATATTTTAATAATTTTTTTTTGGTTTTTAATAACAAATTAAAGAAAAATAGAAAAGGAATTTGTTAGTTTATAATAACAGGAAATTAACTTGCAGTTACTGATGATATAAGAATCTTGTATCGATGGATAGAATGTCACGTATTCCAAATAACACCATGCAGTCACCTATGGTATTTTTCAGTTCAATTTTAATGATAAAAAAGTAAATCATGTTATTCATTACTAATCATTAGGGATCATATGAAGGAAATTAATGATAAACAAAGATGCAGTTGATAATATTAATCTAGATTCCTACTGTGTCTAGTGCGTACATTGATGTGAAATTAGTCCAAAATGAATATATTACATTTATTTTTTTTTAATATAAATAAAAGCCATAAAACCAGGTACTTATGATCATTATTTAAACGTGTGAATTTTGTATATTCTGGATTCTCAACATCATTGTTTGGTGAAAACTGAATAAATACCAGACATGGTGCGAATACTTTGCAATTGTATTTAAATACAAATATGAATATGTACTCCATTAAAAAATTTCTTGCATAAAGAATGGAAATTAAGGTAAAAATGAAAGTATATGAATACCAGTGCAAATACTTTCAAAATGTATTCATGAATGCATTCATGAATATATTCTTTAATATTATTTTAATAATCATTTCAGTTATATTCCATTTTAAAAAATCATACGATTCTCTTATTATTTTTAAATAAAAATTATATTTTGGACAATATTTGTAATTTTTTTTTAATGAAAAGTTAAACTTTTATATTATATGTTCTGCTTATAAGTTATATGGCCAAGTCAAAATCTGTGTGACAATAGTACTCCATTTGTTAATAAAATAAATGAAATCAATCCTCTTCCTTGTCTCCAAAGGTACCATCAAAATCATACATAAGCTAAACAACAACAACTCATAATACAGCTTATATTTATTACCACACAAAACCAGCATGTGCCTTATTTCTAAATCAAAATTTTTATCATATATAACAGCTGAGCACCGTGACCCATAGATCCCTTGTTTTTCTGTCTGAACTCATACAGACTTTTCAGTACACACTTGTACACATGAATATTATAGTTTAAATTTTAATACATATAACTTCCGCTTTTACTAATTATTATCCATGAAAATATTATAAACCTTTTGTGCCATCATACTACATAAGGGATAAAAAAATATAATGCTTCAGTTAACCTATGGTATAGTTAGTATCACTGTCTGGCACTAGGGGTCAGCACAGGCTGAACACAAATGCCACAGTCACAAGGGCATTTCAGATTATATGGAGCAAAAACGGTTTTCATGAAGGCTTACAGAATTTTACAAAATAAGCCCCTTTGATGGACTTTGCCCAGGAACTGGGTCTTTGGTGATCAGATCTGAAGTTATAGGAGTGGCCTAGTAGTGTCAAGTTTGGAAACATTTGACCTCAAATCACAGAAACAAACACTTTCAAACTTAAGTGTAATCATTCCAAGGGACCATTGTATAAATGCAAACTGAAAGACTCTTATCCAATTTAACAGCATTGTTATCTGTTTAATTTGAAGCTTTCAGTCTTTGTAAATTTACATTTTGTGTCAGTATCCTCTGTCATCTTGCATGATCATCAATATTGAATCCAGTAAATATTCCCTAATGAATATCAATATGACCTTATGACCTTAAATAACTGATCTACCTGAGCTATGACTGACTCGGGAGAACAGAGTAACATAATTCAGTATGGTTGAGGGGAGAAATTAATTGATATTTAATTTTTCAGGTCAAAACTCAAGTGCCCCTGACCAGCTGAGTCTCGCTTTGGCCTGGAATAGAGTGGACATTGCCAGGAGTCACATCTTTGTATTTGGTCAGGAGTGGCCGGTATGTGGATATAATTGATTTAATTATAGACATTAAGAATAGTACAGCTTTATGACATGAGGGATTTAATACATTAGCAAGTGACGTATAAATAATTTCTTGACATTTAGTTTATAACAGCAGAAAGTTTAAGAGTGTCCCTGCCAAATTGTTTGTTGAACATAAACTTTAAAGAGGCTTCATTGAGTGCATTGCACTCGTGACACAAATATAACCTGTCCTGTACTCACGAAGCATGAAAGATTCATGGGGACATCATATCTACCTGTCCTAATTGTATGCAAGATATAAACTGGCTGAAAAATGCACGGTCTGAAATGCCTGTTTTGTCCTACACAGCATGTTGTTGTTTTTCAAAGCTCATACTAACCCAGTTTGAAAATGACAAAATAGCTGTTCAAATTGGTGAAGTTTATGATAAATGCCGATAATCCTGTCTTACTCCCAGTTTTTTAGCATACAAGTTGCAAAGTCATGACAAATATGTCAGATACATGGGTTTCCAGTGTAGTTAAATAAAATAAGACACCTTTAACAGGTATGTTTAATTCTGACTACAAGTCGAAAATGATCCTTTAATTATGAAAGAACAATTTTATATCAAAATATGCAAAATGTCAGATGTGTTCATATTATCGTGGTTACCCTTTTGTGAATATACATGTTAAGTTTAACATGTTATATATGACAGTTATTATTGTTGTTCGCTGTACAGGAAGGAGCGTTGGATCAGGCTATGATGGATGCCCTTGTCAACGACAGGGTGGACTTTGTGCAAATCCTGATTGAAAACGGTGTCTCCATGAAGAAGTTCCTAACCATCCCCCGCCTAGAGGAGCTATACAACATTGTAAGTATACTAAGTTAATATGCAGCCAGAGCCCTAGACTAGGCCTTCTGTTGCATGATTTTTTCTGGTGGCTCTTTTTATGTTGTGATTCAGTGAGATTGACCGGGACAGTTGTAAACAGTCAAAGGGTATCACAGCATATTATTGTTGCCTTCTTATTTGTGGTGGCTCTAAATAATGGCAGGGACCACTTAAAGACTGCATTACTGAAACCAGCTGGTTTGGCATGATTTACAGACTAATCAGAAGTTACAGAGGCAGTAGTATTGATCACTAGCCTAGAAATGACGATAACATTGACTACAAAGTTAACAGAGACAGGTCGTTAATATTTATTTTCCTCAATTTATAAAATATGCAAATAAAGTTTGTTTCAAAATAGTTTCTGTATATATATATATATATATATATATATATATATATATATATATATATATATCTATCTAAAAAAATTCTCCTCTGTCGCACTTTGGCTCCAGTTGGTTGACCTGATTGTAAGCCACATGGAAAATCTCTACAATCTTCTCTGTTACACATGTAGATCTAACGGTTGTCTTTCAGGGTTCCTTTAAGACCTACCCTTTCTGAAGCTATGCACAGTGTGATATTCCAGTTTCTAACAGTTCCCTGATTAAGTTCACAAGTTTACAGAAAATCATATAGGGATTTGATTCCTGTGAGGTCTGCTTTTAGCTCTATGGTAATTATAACATACAATCACATTATAAGATGATTTCCACCTTCAGCCAAATACAGGCCATGGACCTATCCTTAAATTAAAAATATAGTTGTCCTTATCCTGCCCTCATGTTGTACATTCATTATCATGAATATTCAGTTAAATGTTTTATTTTACAGAAACAAGATACATCCAGTTTCCTGAAGATACTTGTCAGAGATCGTAAAAAGGTAACAACAGATCCTGAGGATGTTATTTTATTTTTTGTACTTAGCATATTGTTTTCATTTGATAGCATAATGTAAGTTTAACTTTTTTCTGCAGGGTAGTTGATATTTTTCTGTTAAATAATAACTCACATATAAGCAGACAATAAAAATTAATTTTAATGCTGTATTTTTTACTTTGTATAAAGAAATAATTTGACACAATTTTACTCAGTTCTGAAAGACCCTGTGCCTATCCTGCCATCTGCAGAGGCACTGTATTATTAAAGTGAATGATAATACAGTAGTAGTGACGTGCACACTACAGATGGGTAGTTATAACGCTTGGTTTATCCTGTCCTTATATATTACATCATCACAACTCTATCGTGACATTGAATGATCATTAACAAGCTGTTATTATCATGATATCATATTGAAAGCATAGATTAATAGTGCAGATACTTTGATTTTATATTATACTTAGCTGTACTGTTTGCCAAACCCATTGTATGATGAGTTAAATTATTACATATGACTTCTATGCTCATTTAATTTGAAACTTATATTATGATCAGATTTAAAACCTTGATTAGTAAAAAATTAGTATTTTAAGCCTTGAGTGTTAGACATTGTAAATTATGTTTGGTTTTAACTAGGTTAATTCAGTTATCAATGGCCACCTCCTATCTTTCAGAACTTGCCCGTTGGATATCGTTATACACTCTACGACATTGGTCTTGTTATTGAACACCTGATGGGAGGAGCGTACAGGTCATCTTATTGCAGACGCAAGTTTCGGAGTATATACAATACTATTATGAAAAAGGTAAGGGTACTGTATTAAACCAGACACGGCAGTTCTGAATGGAGAGGGTACACAGAATTGTAAATCAATCTGCCATGGAGATTTTATAAGAGTAAAAAAATGCTCAACAGTGGAAATTTTAGAGAATCACACGTTGAGGTAATATAATACTACAGGATCTGCCATGGAGGTTTCATAAAATTATATAATGATCTGCCATGGAGGTTTTATAAAATTACAGGATGTGTCATGGAGGTTTTATAAAATTATATAATGATCTGCCATGGAGGGTATATTAAATAAGGATCTGTCTTGGAGGTTATATAAAATTACAGGATTTTTCATGGGGGTATATAAAATAACAAGGATCTGTCATGGAGGTTATATAAAATTAAGAGAATCTGCCATAGAGATTTTATAAAATTATAATGATCTCCCATGGAAGTTATATATAATTACAGGATTTGCCATGGACAGTATATAAAATAACAAGGATCTGTCATGGAGGTTATATAAAATTACATGATCTTCAGTGGAGGTTAAAAAAATTACATGACTATCTGCTATGGAAATTATATAAAATTACATGAATATCTGCTTTGGAGGTTATACAGAATTACATAATCTGTCATGGAGATCATACTGAATTACAAACTGTTTTCATGCTCCTGTTGATTGGACTTGTCATAATCAAAATCAGTGATCATTCCAGTGGTCATCAAATTGATGAGTTCATATTTAAAAATAACTGAAGAACAACAGCTGCAGGCCCTCTAGCCAGACCAAAGAGCTTTTATGTCTAGGACTGAGGTTTCTTATCATGGTTGCAAGCAGCATTTCACAGCCCTGAGATCCTGGTGATTGCTCTGGTTTTTATCTTATGGAAGAGCTTATTCTGTCATCTTGATTTTCTCAGATTCACAAGTATAAACCCACTGTGGTATGTGGTTTCATTACCTAAGATTTGAATTTACAGTTCATAGTTTACTTTCAATCAGTTGTTGGTGGTTCTGTTTATCTAATTTAAACTACCTTCTTGCTTTTGACAAATGTATTACAAATAATTTTAGAATAAATCACTTTCAAAAATGACAAATTTAATTTCACCTACAACCAGTCTGTGTTGATTCCTGAAAACATGTTTGTCCTTAAACTATTGTTGGTTTCTGGCCAGGTGTAAGGACTTGTCATGCAGTATAACTGATATGACAACCTCGGGTGTAGGAGACATCCAATTTGAGTTTTATTTTGTCCAAGTTATCATCTGGGCAGTGTAAAAATGATCACCATTTGCCAGCCATTATTTCAATGAGGCAGACAGGTCTGCTATTATCATGGCATATTTTGCAGTGCTTTAAGCTTAAATTTTCATTTTATATCATAGGGAGGTTTTACTGTAAGCACAATGGACAATTTTGTTTGCCTGATAACTCAAACTCAATACTTGACTATTCCTCTCCACATGAAACATGTCAGTCAACTTAGGTGATTGAAAAGAAGTTTTTATGAAATGGGGATTGACAGATTCCTGTGAAATTTTGCATAGATATGAAATAATGCATGGATATAGATCAGTGAATAAAGCCTATTTGATTTTAGGTCATAATCTTAAATGTGAAGATGAATATTTCTTTAACCTCAAGTAATTCTGTTTTTGGTGAAAATTAAAGAAAACTTCAGATGTCTCAAGAACAGCATGTTGGATCACCCTGAAATTTGTATGAAGAATGATCTTGGATACCCCTGTTTTGTACATAAGATTATTGATACCACCGACAATGCTTTTTACTGTTTTTAAATTTTATTTCCATATCAATCCTACCTAAATCAGTGGATGCAATATTACTCAAAACTAATTAACATATATGGGTCATAGGTTAGAGTCTACTTATTAACATATATGTGGGTCACAGGTCAGAGCCTCAACTTAAATTGATATTTCCATTGAACAGGACTTGAGCTGCCACCTATATAATAGATTTTGTGTGAATGGAGAGGAACCTTGTTTCTAGAATTACTTTATTTGTTCATGGTTGTCAGTTTTAGGTTGATTTACATGGAGGTATGAGAACTAAAAGGTTCTAATTTGACAAGATACTTGTAGATACAGGGCTATTGTGTTAGTAACTCTGACTTTTTTTGAGGAGGTTATGGTAAAATATAGCATATAATTATTATAAATTTTCAGGTGCTGTTTGAACTAGTGATATTCAACATTATTTGGTGCTTGCAGTTATAATACCCAACTAATGACCCAGTATCACATGTATGCAGTTCTGTAGCTTAGGTTCTCTCTGAAAGCTTCACATATTTTTCATCTTAAAAGTGTCATTATATAAACCATAAAAAATGAGGTAACATAATTTGTATATACCTGAGGAGTTGAAACTGGGAATCAGAGATGTTCCTGCTAGTTTATTATAGTCTGTTCCACCACCCCTGTCCACCTGTTTTTTTACCTCAGCTGACTATAAGTCATCTGAGCTATAGTCGTGGTCCTTTGTCCGTCGTCCGTCCGGCCGCCCGTCCGTTAACAGGGCACGTTTTAAAACAGTTGGACCTACAAATCCAAAACTTTGCATACCATTAGATGTCCCCAAAATCTCCTACCATACCGAAAATTGGGTCATTAGGACTTCGTTCCTTCGAGATATTAAGGAAAAACCTCCATTTTCCATTAAAAAGCCATTGTTACACTTCAAGGCTGCCTAAAATCAAAACCACTGATCTGTTTTTGATCATATTTAGTATTCATTTTCTTCCATACATTTTCTATGAACATACCTAAAATTAGGTCAGTATTGGGTATTATTTTGAAGATATGGGCCCAAATATAATGCAATTTTTTTAAAAAATCAGGAAATATATTTACTCACCTAAAATGAGAATTGCTGAAGCTGGAGACTTTTTTTCAGGAATATAACTTTATTTAATCAAGATTCAATTGTTTACCCAAAATTAGATCTGAATTTTGCAAATTTGTCAAGTTTTTAGCATAAATAAAAAAATAATACCTTAAATTTTGTCCAGCTTTGGCAATGGCACATTTTTTCCCTGTATGTACTGTTGATTTAATTTTCACAAAATATATACATAAGGATTTAATCTTTTAAAATCTGAAATTTTAAAGGAATTGATTGAAAAGAGTAACTTTTATTCAAGTTTCCATACACCATGTCAAGTGTTGTTTACATCTAGCCCACCTGGTAGTACAGCCTTCACTTGCATTATGTAACTGACCCCAGGCAGATTGCCTTGGCTCAGCTTGGCCACTACTAGCAAGCTTCCCCTCTGCCCTGCACTCCCCCCCCCCCCAGATTGTGCATCAACTAGATGAACGTTATAATTTTCTGTATTTTATTTTATTCTTGGCTATGCTACATTTTAGATTTTGTATTGTACCACCAGGATTACAATGATTAAAGAGCACATTGAATTGTGTCCACAGAGTGGTGTATTGGTATGAAAGTGTGGATGTTCATCAAATAAGTAATTCCTTACTTAAGAAAAGTAAAAACTTCACCGGGTGTGAAATTGACTATTAATTCAAGTAATAAATTATAGCTGAGAGAGTAATTAGCACAATGATATTGTTTGTCCCTCATTCAACCAACAGTGCGTATACTTTATTCGAATAGATGTTTTAATTTTATCAAATTTACTGAATCTTTTATTTCAATTCAGTGAATAAAATTTAGCATGTACTGAAAACTCCAATGTGCAAAACTTTTTAATAGTGATTCAAGGAATAATCTTGTAGATGCCATGTTGTTGCATTATTTTCTTTTAAATTCAGTTTAAACATTTGTGATTTAAAAATAATAAAATATATATGTATGCATAATATGACCCAATATGAGCTACACTCTGGATATATAATGATTGCAGCTTAGAATTCTAATATTTTAACTTATATTTTCATGTTTTTTATTACAAATTTATAAAACTTGTAAATAAAAAAAATGAATCAGATAAAAACTATTAATGGAAAAAGTGAATTATGCTAAAAAAATAGGCTGACATATAAACTTAAATGCATTATTCTCTTGAAAGTGAAATAAAGGTATTAGTCCATTCTGTCCACTTGCCTGTCCATCTGTAAATTTTTCATATGCATCACAGTATCTCAAAAGTGTTACTGTTTTTCTTCATGACAGTCTTGTCAGAGTATTAGTTTGCAATCATATATTTAGAACTTCACTATAACCAAGTAGAAGGGCCCCTTCCTCTTAGCTTCTCATATGCTTATATAAATGAAAAACATTACAATAGAATATTTTGCATATTTTGCATTTGCAAAAATTTTCAAACTTCAGCTGAGCGCCGTGACCCATGGGTCCCTTGTTTCTTAATTATTTTGTTGCAAGTCAAAGAACGCAAAAACTTTTTGTCCCTAGGGCAGAAAGAGGAAAATGTATAATTTAGTATTATGGAAATAACAGCCTACCTTATGTCATTTTCTTGTAAAAAATTTAAAACCAATTTATGAGAAGTTAGTCTATTCTGTTGGGACATCTTGCTACCAATCTATGAAATGGGCATGGCAGTGAAGAAGTCATAATAGACATGACGTACTAAAGATGCAACCATATTCATGGGACCAATAATCAAGAGCTGCTGACCCCTGTTTACAGCGAGACTTTTATTCTCCTATTGCACGCGCTTCACTGTTTGACCCTATCCCTGAAGGGTAAATAATGGTCACTTGTTAGGGACGCCATGAACCACGGATATATATAACAGACATGTCAGCTAGGCCGTGAAATGAATAATATTTATACCATAAGCAGGTGAGGTACCCAAAATTATGCATTTTCCTCTTGCTGCAATTGGTACAAATTTGGTTTGGCAAGTTTGTCTTATGTAGAGGTAATCGCAGAAAATCAGGCGGACAAAGGTGCTGGGACGGACTATAGTAACAAAGGAAGGGATGCATCTAGTCAGTGTCTCCTCATGATCAGTTATAGAAATGGAGATGTTTTATTTATAGATATAAGGTTTGAAGAAAATCTGTAGCCCAGGTAAGTGAAGCAGGAAGTCCTCATTCTATTTTGACAAAAAAAACCTAATACCTTATCATTTCCAGTGATACTTGCACCTGAACTAATCTCAATCAATTTGTAGGAAACTTGTGATTCCACCCAAAAAATTTTTTTTTCCATACTGACAAAACCTGTTGTACATATATCAGTAACATATAAGGTATTGTCAAGATTATTTATATTGTGATTTTAAATCAGAATTTGATGATGTAACAGCATTTAAACAGGCATGCACAGTACCTGCCCCTTGGAAGAAATGATTCTTACTTGATACTTGTAGATGGTCTTAATCATCCTCTTCAGCCACTTCATCATGTCAGCTTTGGTATCTACAAATTAGCTAGAAATTTCCTTAGACACTAACATTTTTCAGTCCTTAAGTCAAGTCTGAAAGAAAAATGTTGTTATTTACTGGTGTGATGCCTGAACCCTCTGTAGGGCTATCTTGAAGCATCAGTTTATTGATTCATGCTGGAATACTGATAAGGTAATTGACAGCTCTGTCTAGGATGAATATGATTATATTATCCTGACAAGTTCTTATATGATTATTGACAGTTCTGATAAAAATCTGTTTGATAAGAGATACAATCTTCATAAACAAACCAATTTTTTTTAATATACTTAATTTTTTAAAGGCCTAACTTTGCATTGAAATCAATAACAGGGCATCATCAATACAATGCAATACATCTTCTATGATGTTGCTCATAGCTAGCTATGTTTCAGATATTATTAAGTTTTTAGACACTCCTGTTATGAAAATACTGATATTTTATCAAGGATTGATTGTATTTGTTGGTAAAAGTACAATATAAATTTATCTGCCAAAAAGCTCTATGGTAACTGTGAGCAGCCCTTATGTTTGGCCCCACAGAGGGCAGCTGGGTCCTATGCCTCCTTTCCTAGAACTGGGAGACATAAAAAACAGACACCTCGCAAATTTTATATGATCTTTCCTAATAGTAATTGGTTTGATCATCAATTGCGTGTTTACTTTACTTTGTTTGAGTGTGTATGGTGTATGCTTCATCGTAATAGAGTATATAAATTTCATTTTACTACTGAGGATGTGTTCATGGGCAAAAACTAAATGTATATAGTAAATGTTCAGCCTATATACTAATGTAACATGACTTTTTAGTCTACATTTGATTAAATTTAGAGTTGATTAAAGGGACTGAAATTTTATTCTTTTTTACATGTATTTTCTTTCACGAGTATTGGTATTTATATAATATTCCAGTACAGCCCATATTTAGTCTGTTGAATAGAGGGTTTATTTCTTTATATTTTGACAACCAGATATGGAGTTTGTTTTATCTTGGCAGTCCTATGGTCTCTCTGTCAGTGCTTGATAATACATGTATCAGCATGTGTTGTTATATCAGTGTCTTCAGTATTCATATACTTAATACAAACATACGTGGCTTCTTGAGTTCAACTGGCTATCAGATCAGGCAAAAAACCTTAAATTTCTTTTTATGGCCGCAGTGATAAAAAGGGGATCTACAGTAATTTCATAAAAATCATAAACAGCTGATGTCTTATATTACTGCTATAAAGCTGCATGTACATAATGCTATATATCTGCAATACAAGGAAATTGCATATGTAATGGCGACATAGCATTTTTTGTACACAGTATATGTTTTATGGGTCACAACTCAGATGCAAAACTTAGAACATTCTTTATTTGTAACATAATGCAGACAGATCACAGAAAGATCTGTTCAAACCTGCACTATGTGTAATATTGGGTACGCATAATGCTACATCTAGGCCACATGTGCGGAAATGATCGCTGATTATTGCAGACTTAAAGTTATATATACATGCATTAAGTTAATAATTAGTGTGTTTGTACACAAATATATATATACGGGCTTTACACACATGCACACATGCACATATATACTGATCAGTGTCACATAGGAGCCATTTGTACAAAGGTACATATGCACACAAACAACACACAACAGTACTGGAGTTGACTGTTATAAACTTTTATATATGACTTTGTGCTGTTTACACATATATAATGAGAGTATTGTTAAGTGTGTGATTTTGATGTTTGTTCATTATTGTTGCAGTCCTTATCGCAGGTATGTGTAGCTTTTCTAGCTTTCTCTGCACACCCTGTGTTTGTGCATCAGCCCAGTTTGTCACCTTCTGGGGGTTAGAAAGGAGGGGGGGGGGGGGGGTTAAACCCTCTGGACATAACACCCATCTTAAATCATGAAATCAGCTTAAAAAAAAACTAGACCTATTTTAAAACTCCATAGGAATTTGTTTAGATGGGCAAGGCCTTGAAGCTGCTTGGATTTAGATAATTTTGATATGACATTTAATATAGCACCAGTGGCTAAATATAGCTTAATGAAATAAGTTGTGCTTTAACTTGTGATCAAAATTGTAGTATATTTTTGTATGCAACATCAGACTTCATTCAGCTGTGTTGATATACGGCTAGTCTTGAATGATTTTGATTCAGTTGAATATGCATTGAATTTTTTTTGTAAATTGGAAAAAACCCACAGAAAATGTATAATAGGGCAGCTGAAGTGATGGTAATGGTGGCTATAAAAAAATAAAAAAATCTTAATTTAGTCCATGCAAAAACCTTGAAAATACTTGAAAATGTAACCCCCTTGAAAATGAAACCCAAAATGTTTTGGAACCCTGCTGAAGCTGTATTCAGTAAAATATATGACATGCATACCCAATAAAACTAATATTCTTAAATGCCATGAGTGTATTCAAAATAATTTTTACTACAAAGGTTTCAGAATGAGGACAGATATTAGTAAGATGGAAAAAGATTTTCTTTTTTCCCAAATTTTCATAAAAGTAAAGATTTAAAATAATATATTAGCCAGAGGGTTTACATGTGAAGAAGGGTAGGGAATGCATTTGTATAAACCATCATTCCCATGCATGTTAAGCGTTCCTAAATTTAAATCCACATCTAGCATAGTGCACATTGCACAGTACTTGAGTTTTATTATAACACCCACACTCTGCAGCTAGAGGGTAGATAGCTTTCATTCCCAGTGTTTTTCACCTTACTTATCATGACAGCATTTCTGTTTCTGCCAGGAGTATTAAAGGGGCCCAATTACCTATCTGACCTTTACAATCTATAGGTAATCCCTTATAGCTTTATAAAAATTGGCCTGAAAATGTATTTATCCATGCACACAGGCTGCTTGTTTTGTTTTTATCAACACGTTTATTTTATTTAGGGGCCCACCAAAATAATCGAAACAAATTTTACAAGGGCATCTGGTGGCAATTCAGATAAAGCAGAGCCTTGCAAATGGCATTTTGCAACAAGTGACCTGAAGTTCTACCTCGGCATATGTGCAACATTCCACCTTAGGTTACATGTTTTTCCTGTTTGTCAACATTGCTGTGTTTACAAACATGTTGTTGATAAACAAGTTCATACATCCTTCACAAAGGCGTTATAAGAACATTTCACAACCAGAATTACCCTTAGATCAGTAATATATACACAGAGGAAGCCAGAAATCACTTAAATTCATTTTCAAAAGGTAGGTGAATGGGCACCTTTAAGATATGTGATTCTGTTACAAGCACGGTTGATAATTTTTTTTTTGCATAGTAGATTTAGCATAAGAAATTAAATATTACAGAGCTTTAGTGCCTTCAGATATTCTCAATCCTCAGGTTTGACATTGAAATGCACTTGCTATGTGCAAATTTTTCTACAAAACGTCATGTGACTGTTGAAGGTGATGTGAGCAGTCTGTGCAAAGCAAATTTAACAGTCTGTTAATTTTGGCTGTATAAACCTTCCTGATTCTCAACAGAAGTAAGTTTGTAATTCACATCTAAAAGTGGTTCCACTTTGCTGTATATAGTACAGAGCCCACTTTGTGGATTTTGTTTAAAGAATTTGATATATCTTTTGGGTGCTGGAGACTTTGAAACTCCAGTAAAGTTCAGGGGCTAAAAGGTAACAAAGCAGTAAAAATCTTTTATAGTTTACATTATTATAAGCAGAACTGCAGCTTAATTTTCATTTTTAATAGTATTTTAAAGTATATCTCTCCGTCAGAGGTTGTATTTTGTAGTTAATTTTTAACACACCAATTCCAAAATATTTCACCCATAACTATTTGTATTTTATTCACAGAAAAATTTGGCTCTCCATATTGTAGCACAGGTTGGATTTTTAAACTTTTTGCTCCTGAAACCATTCTGAGGAAATGTGACTTAACTCATCCTTTTGTAATTAATAATCACTCTAACATAATGAATTAAAACATAGCTTTTTGTTTCATGCATGAGTCTCTGCTTACACCTTCCCTTGTATGTGTTTATGTGTAACCCCATCTGGGCCATTTCTGGCTTCGTATTTTTCTGTGGTTGACCTGCTGTATTATAACGAAAAAAATGATGCATGATGGGACAGATTTACATAACTTACATTATCACGATGAAATGTTTAGTAATTAAGATATACATGTTATTTAAAAGTAAATAATATATATATATATATATTAAAAAGAGCCTTGATATATATTGTGATATATGCACTGAGTTACTGTAGATTTTCTATAACTGGAACACTTAAATGTTTAATATAAGTTGCATGATTTCTTAGATTAAGGGGCAGAAGTTACCAAATTCCCAATAAATGTGCCTTCTTGGCATTAAATCCCAATTAAATATACCTTCATATTCACATTCATGATGAAATGAATTCCTCATCATTTGTTCTAGTTTTTGCTGTGCCTTGAAAAGAGGGACAGGTGGTGCCATCTGTCACATTATTCAAACACTAACTATTCACAGCTATAAATATTGAGCATGAAAAAAATCTCTCAATATTGCAATGAAAAATTCAGTTCTGTGTTGCTGCTGGTTTCTCATATTGCTAAGCTTTATTGTTAGAATGTTATATATTGTATAAATTGTATTTACACCTGGCGTGTTAGCAATTAAAATGTTAAATGATATACAAAACTTAGATTACCCTCAGGTCAGATAATGGCTATCAGATGCCTGAGATAGGGTAGGATAAATGTTTATTAAAGTATTTTTGTGTTTTTACTGCCCTTCTAATGCAGTGGTCATGTTTCTTGTGTTCAAACTTATGCCACTAATTCACTGCTTGCAAACACCACGTTTGCTGCATAGAGCTGCCAGGGTGCTGGCACAGGGCTAATAATGCAGGTTTTTGCCCAGTTTCTCCTTAAATATGCAAACCTGCGATACCCTGCTGTCATTGATTTTTAAAGTATTGGCCAATAGCTAGTGACCTGGAAGCTGTATACAGCAAAGGTGGCCTTTCGAGCAATGGATAAGTGGGATGACTTTGAATTAATATAACCTAACCACTGTGCCAGAAGTATAGGTTTTTGTCAGAGAAGACTGGTATGAAATTGTATAAAATTACTTAAATAGAAATAAGCAAAAAGGAAGGTTAGAAAGTCTGGTCACATTTATGGGTGAAACCTATACTAAAGGCCATGGACTTAATGACAACCACCAGTTTTTATCCCTTCGGGGTTTTATTTATCTCTAAGCCTTCTCTTAAAAAAGTCATGGTGGTCTATCCCAACTGGAATTTGAATTTTTTATGAGAAAAAAGTTGTATACAATGATCATTTTCTACAACTCTGGCATGCAAAGAGATCTAACAGGCCAAAAAAATGGCCTCCCTGGGACAAAAAAATGCAAATTCATTATTTTGATTTTGAAAATATATCTGGTTTGTTTGTTGAGCTTTTTCTGGTTCAAATAAGCCCAGGTATATTACAGTGCATGAACATATAAATGGAGTGTATATATGCTCTAGAATGAAATTATTGTATTTCCATATAATAAAAAAAGCCAATTCAATATATATACCCTATTACTCAACATTTATCAAATACATATACTGAACTATTTTAGGTCAAGTTACCCCAGGTATATTGTTATATATGAAAGTACAAACTTGGTGTATTGATGCTGTACAATGAAAAATGCTTGTAATTTTAAATGACGACCTTGCCTTTGATTCAACCCGCAGCGATCACTTGTTGGGAGGAAGGTTAATATTGAGTTCGTGGTAAGCTAATACTGCTCGTTTTCTGCGTACTTGCGTCTTAGTCTAGACACACGTTAATCAGTTTTCTCTTCAGTTTCCAACAATACGGCCTTTACCATGTTGAGTTTTATCTGTTATCTATTTTTTGTATCCAAATTTTTGTGATCTTTTTGATGTTGTATATAGCAGACATAATATATACAAAACCACACAGAGTGGACTTTGGAATGGTAATATTGTTATAATGGTTCAGTAAAAGTAACAGATTGTTCAGTGTTCTCACACAATGCAATTTTCAATATGTGAGGAGTTTTTTTTTTAGCTTTACCCCAAATCTTTTGCATTGATTAAGCATTTTTAATTGAACTGAAAAAGGGAAATTTCAGGTGTTTTGTGACTTTTCAATTTGGTGTACAATACAAATGTTTAAAATAAATAAATCTATGGAGAATGACCACAGATGAGAGAAGGTAAACCATTTTGTTAAATGACTTGAATAACTGTTTTCTAAGAAACTGTTTCAAGGATACAAATTGTGAAATGATACCACTCTGTCGGCCGTTATTTTCTGTCATATTCCTTTGGTTCACAGGGCTAAGTCTATACAAAAAAAAAAATAAAAAACCCTACCATTCCATAGTTTATGTCTGTGTGTGTGGTGTGTTAACTCAACCACTGCTAAAGTACATTTAAATGATTTGCTCCTTTGTCTAAGATTGATGAGTCCTGAATTGTCGCTATTTGTATAAATTAGCACATTATGATATGGTAGCGGGTAGGTCATTTTATGCATGATTCTTTCACAATAGGGTCATTTTTATGTGCTACATTGGTGTATAGTTCAGAAGTTTCATTTATTTTAGCAATTGACATAATTGATAAGTTTCACTTGCTTTATTAGAATTGCTTCTGCAAATTTTAAACAAGTCACAATACTTGACTGTAGTCTTTTCCACCTTGGGGTACCCTTCAGTTTTTGAAGATAGTGTATATCTTCTTTATTGAAAAGCACTCTTCCATAAATATATTAGGTAGCCCCATAATTATGTAAATGGAAACCATCTTACCTTTCATAGAATCTGAGAAAACCAATTAAATTTCATTTAATATCATAAAAAATAATATATTTTTCACATCATGTTGGCTATGGAAAAAAGTGGCAGAAACCTTGATTTGAATTTGATTGACTTGATTTTGTACCATAAATATTCTAAAAATGGTACCATAAATATTGTAAAAAAATCTTTCTCTGCTGAAAGAGTAACACAGATGCCTTTTGTTCAATTTTTCATGAAAAGGCACTTCACATAGTCATGTATTATAAAATTATGAATAATTTATATAAATCGGCATTGCTGATTTTGCTCATACTGTGTCATTATCAGAGTAAAATGTTTGACACTATTGAATACAAACGTCAAATGATTATCACCAGAGACCAGTGGGCATCCCTTTGTGGAATAGACTGTTTCTCTTTCTGCAGATAGTATATGGAAGTCCGTGTAAGGTTTATGTTTCAGAAATTTATGATACAATATGTAACCTCAATATGTAACCTCCCCAGTGAATTGTTTATAGGGTTTATTTCCCACTAACTGGGTACCGTTCAACCGATCGTTCAGTACCCGGGATCGATCAGCAAGTTGGATAAGCCAGGTAGGGCTGTCATGCGTTTGTTGACAGTTGTTTGTTATGTTTGTGTGTGTTAATGTCTTCAACATACTATACTGCCAAATAAGGCAGCACTCAAAAAGCAAAAAAAAAAAATTAACCAAATGATTGGGTCACCTCCATTAAAATACCATTCAATTTAAACTTTATGTCCCACTGTTTTATTTTATGTAAGCAATTGACACATAAACATCCATTCATTATGTAGAAAATTTGCAGTTATTTAATGTTTTGCCTCAACTGGCAATTTTCAATCTTAAACCCTTTTACCAAGAGCTGTCAAACACTTTGTACAGGAGAGAGGGACCTCAGAGATGTTGCATTTTTGCACGTTGTCCTCAAACAAAGTTTAAACTCCTTTCAGTTATATGGCCTAAATTTAGGAAATTACTGGTTAAAGACATATTTTTGCTGTTTTTGACCATATTAGAAGTAGGAATCAATTGTAAAATCATATTTGATGATTGAAAGATAAGAAAAGACAAATGATCGATTATTAATCGAATATTTTATGTACCATCTATATTACCATGATATATGCTGTATAGAATTATACCTAAAATATTGACCTGGTACACCCAGTCTAACTTGTACATCATGCTAAAAGATACAGGTAATGGAAGGGTTGTTGACTCTTATTCATTACACAAGGTTAAGTTTAATGCTTGGTTCTATTTTGTGACCCATCTTTCTTATATCTCTAACAGAATAAGAATAGTTTATTGGTATAGCATGACATCTTTGGATGTGCAAAAAAATAATCGTTTAAGATTGATTATGCAAAAATACAATCAATTTAATTGGGTATGAAAGAAAATGACCAATCATCAATTTAATTGATTAATTGGCACACAACTAATGCATATTTTAATAACTTATGCTTAAGATCTGCTTTTGTACCAACATTTTTAATGATTAGACATTTTTTCAGTGTATTTAAGTTTCACTTTTGCCCAACTCTTGGTCTTACCACAGCATAAGTAGGTGTGGTTTGGGGGCTAGGAAATAAACCATTCATTGTATAATTCATGTGCAGTCATGCTGCTGACACTTTTTATGCCCCCGCCACAAAGTGGCTGGGGCATATAGTTTTACCCATGTCCATCATTCCGTCCTACCGTCCTTCCGTCCTTCCGTCATTCTGAAATCAAACAGTTGTACGGACTTTTTTTCGCAATGCCTGCAGATATTGGCCTGATTTTTGGTGTGTGGGCAGATATAGACCAGTTACAGATCGAGTTAACGTTTTGTACAGGTTGACCTACTTTTGACCGTTTTACGGCTCCTAAACTTAGAAAATTTCATGAAAAATAGAAATATTCATGACAAATACACATGTACAGACTTTTTTTTCGCAATGCCTGCAGATACTGGCCTGATTTTTGGTGTATAGGCAGATAATGACCAGTTAAAGATCGAGTTCGCGTTTCTTCCCGGTTGACCAACTTTTGATTGTTTTACGGCTCCTGAACATAGAAAATTTCATGAAAAATATGAAATTTCAAGACAAATACACATGTACCAACTTTTTTTCGCAATGCCTGCAGATATTGGCCTGATTTTTGGTGTGTGGGCTGATATTGACCAGTTACAGATCGAGTTCATGTATCGTCCCAGTTGACATACTATTGTCTGTTTAACGGCTCCTGAACATAGAAAATTTCATAAAAAAAGTGCACATGTATGGACTTTTTTTCGCAGTGCCTGCAGATAGGGGCCTGATTTTTGGTGTGTAGGCAGATAATGACCAGTTACAGATCGAGTTCTTGTTTTGTCCCAGTTGACCTACTTTTGACCATTTGACTGCTCCTGAACATTGAAAGTTTCATGAAAAATAGACATTTTCATAACAAATGCATATGTACTGACTTTTTTTCCTCAATGCCTGCAGATACCACCCTGATTTTTTATGTGTGGGCAGATAATGACAGTTACAGATCGAGTTCGCGTTTCGTCCCGGTTGACCTACTTTTGATTGTTTTACGGCTCCTAAACATAGAAAATTTCATGAAAGACATAATTTTTTATGGAAAATGCACATGTAGGGACTTTTTTTCACAATGCCTGCAGATACTGGCATGTTTTTTGGTGTGTTGCTTGATAATGACCTGTTACAGATTGAGTTTGCATTTTGCCCTTGTTGACCTACTTTTGATCATACGACACCTCCTGAAAAAAATTTTTCAAAATTTTACAAATGTTTCTAATTTGCCCCAGGCGGGGGCATTCGTGTCGTTCCGACACATCTAGTTTTACATCCTATATCTGTGCCCCTTCCATGATGCTGAATAACTCTGGCTTCAGCCTACACATTCTCATATTTCATTCATCTTTTGCACCTGAAAGTGAGGAATATTTTCTGATAAGAATTGTCAGTTACATCCAATAATCTTGTTCATGATTTCCTCATAAAAAATTTTACCTTACTAAGTTACTAAGTTTGTCACAGGTTCAAAATGCCTCTATCTTCTCTCACTGGGGATTTGTTAATAATTCTTCCATCAATAGGAATACTTATGTACACTTAGAAGTTATACAGACTTTTTCAGAAGACTGTTTTCATTGTTTTTCTTTCTGTTTCATGTGACAGTGAAATAGACCAAAGTTGATTATCTCAAATTCTCTTATACAAAAATCAAACCAATATTGAATAAGTTAAAAATAATGGGCTTTATACCAAAATTGAACAAATATAATGAATTTTTACACCAGCATGAGTGACCTCAGGTCAGATGTAAGAACTGTGAAATAAATGATCTTAAAGAACAGTACATAAACCTTTAAACCACAATCTTTATTCATACATTTTCTGCATATTTTTCATTGATGTAATACAGTGTCTTTTTTGTGCTGAGGGTTGTGGGCCTTGGGCCACTTTTGGTTCTGTTTACTATTTGTGATTAATTTGTTAACTTTGTTAATTTGTTAACTTTGTCATTAATGTTAACACACTAAATTCTAAAGATTTAGTTTTGTTTTGTTTGACCCAGGTTTTGAGCAATAACAACATGCCTTTGTTTAACCCTTAATGGTAATCAGCTTTGTTTCTGCAAAAATGACATATTAACAGAAATAAGATGATTCTAGTCTACTCTGGTCATACAGGGAATTAAGACAGAAGTGCAATTATAAGATGCCATTACCTGATTATATATGTAAAGAATTCATCTACATGGTTCTTTTCAATTTGACATCATTCTTAATTCAGGAATTATAGGTTCCACATCTGACTGCATCAGACCAACAAGCTATATTTGTTCGGATGGATTTTAGACATTTTTTTTTATGATATTTTAAGACTCATCGTCATGTGAAACCCCAGTTTCCTAATACAGTTCACTTTCCTAATATGATATACAGGGGTTGTAATACTTTGAAATTTTCACCTTTCCAACGGAAAAGAATTAATACAGATTTGACTTTCCACAGAAAAATTTGCCTCTTCTGTTAAAGATGCATCCTACCACCATATCAAACTTTCATTCACATTCTGCTCGGGGTAAACCTGATTCTGCCAACATACATGCACACTTGCATGCAAAAAAAACTGAGCGTTTTCAATACATAGTAACACTATTTTATCAGACACACGACTGTGTGCATGGAAAAAAAAACGGGACAGTAAAGGATAAAAGGTCCTAAATGCGAGCAAGTATAAGAAATTATAGACCATATTTACATAAAAATATATGGAAATATAGGGAGTTGGTGGAACACCAGCTCTAAAATATTTTGGTTTTATTTTTGTCATGTTTCGTACTGCTTATCCAGATACTAATGTGGAAAACATCTAGTTGTTCACCTTTCCAACAGGTTGGTACAAAATGAACAATGCCTTTCCGTGCTAATGTTTGCCTGTCTTAGACAGGCGGAAAGGTGTTATTTTGACCCCTGGTATATGTCATACAGAACATTTCTGTTGTACGTCTTGTAGCTTGGTAGCTTTCAGTTTTTTGCAGATACTAACCATATGGAAATGTAAGAACAGATAGTTTCACTATTTTTTAAAAGAGATAAATTACAGGTATATTTTGCAAGTAGTGGTTATATGAATGTCTTGTGTTGTGCCGTGCTCTGTATTTTTGATGGGAGGAGGAAGAGGTGCTCATAGACTGCTTGATCAACTATAAAATCCCTAAACAGAACATGAGAGTCTATGCAGTCTTTTCACACATACCCTGCAGCTTATCTTGTAGCATCAGTAAAATCTTTTTTGACATTGGACACCCCAGTGTATGTAAATGCTATATGGAAGACCTAGTGTGTAAGACCATCTGTTGTTTGTGACAACTTTGGGTGTAATACAAGTAAGAAAATGTATATGAAAGTGGGAAATTTTCACAATGTAACAATAAATCATAAAGTATGGTACACTGTAACAGATCAAGGGAGGTCACATGATAACTTCCTTGTAATGATTTCTTGTTGTACTAAAATCATAAAGGAGCTATTTCAGCAAGGACTAGGTTAAGGCTTCTGCCATGGATATTGACCCTGGCCTTGAAAAGTAATTGTTAAATGTGAGAATATATCTGTGTATATATTTTTTTCAAGTCTCCTTCTACAAAAACACTGAATCCCAGATAACTAGGAAATTAGGAGGTCGTGGGGTAGGATGTAAGGCTTGTGGTTAAGGCATTGGACCTAGGAGCAGAATGTCCTCGGCTTACCTAAGCCCATTCTTATGCCTTAAGGCATTATGATGAAATTGTGAAAGTACCTTTTCTCCAGTGTTTTAAAGTCAGGTTATGTCTGCAGGATTTTTCCTTATCTTTTACATATAAAACCAGAAACTCAGAATTCTTGGTAATAATGTATCTACTTGTGGTATGGATACCTTATCCTCATTCAATAGATAGTGCCACCAACAGGCCATGGACCTATCCTTATAAAAAAATATAGGACACTGATGTTTTACACGTTGGGAAACATGTCATCCAATTACCAGACAATATATTTACCTTTGCAGGTGGATAAATTGTAAAATTTAAGGGAGTGTTACCCATTAAATTGTGCTATTGTAGAAGTACACATGATTTTTTGAGCCACTGTGAAGGGTTAATGCTGGGAATGCAGATAGTTGTGGACATTGGTGGTGTAATGGCAAAGGTCATGGATTTAAACCTGGAAGCCTCTCACTTTTCTGCTAAGACCCTTAAGCAAGGTTTCAGCCACAAGTGTATGTATGTTTATCCAGCATTAAAAATGGCCACTGGATTAAGTGCCATCTGTGTATGACAGGCCCTGGTGACTCAAAAAATGTGTTTGGGCTCTGTAGAGTCCTTAGGGAGCAACCACCGGGAAGTTAATTGTAAAGTCTTCTGATCCTGTTATTGGGAAGGGGACTTAGAAACTGCAACCTTAACTTTTTTACTTTTATTTCTGATAAGTTGGCCCTTATTCTTGTCTTGTCTGATGTGAACATGCTAAGAGTAACATTGGCTGATTCAAGAAATCATTTCCTGGTCATGTGACATTTAGACACTGAACCACTTACTGCTTCACTATTTTCATCATTTTATTGACTTTTAAAAAGTTTCTTTCAGTCACTGAAGAATGTACACCTTATGTATAATGAACTTGCCATTATCAGGATGTGTAAGTTGTGTAGAAATGAGTATTTGTGAGGAGAAAACCAGTCTAGTTTCATATCTGAATTTGAACAGAAAACCAGTCCATTAGTAAAGAACTAGACAGTTAAAACTGATGTGCAACAGACCTGTGCAGCAAGAACCACTTGAACAGAGGATGTAATATGCACAGTCTTTTTTGTAGGGAATGGTTTTTAACATTTAAGTCATGTTTATGGTCTGTTGCCAAGCTTAAGGAGAGTTTGGCATCTTTACCTATACAAGTATAACTCCACAGAATCTGAAACTAATCCCATTGCTAATCTTTCTTTCAACTTGTATGCATTACACACAATTTGCTGTCTTATCTAGAGTCGCTTTCTTCAATAATTTAATTATTTCTTTTTGCTTTCTGAACACTAGTGCATTTTGTGATACATTCATTTTTATATAGAGAGTATATATTTTTTAAGCACAGTCACTTTTTTTCTGTATCTTATAATTTATATCAACGATTATCATAATACTGAAAAAAATGTATTATCTTGTATTCTTAAAGAAAAATGAATATTAAAAAGCAATCCTAGCTCATCTGTGATTGGTTATTTACTTCATTAATTTTCCAGTGTTTTTCAAAAGTCAACCACAGCAACCAAGTGGTGACATGCTGATTGCCTGGCATGATTTATGCATATGCATGATGCACATCTGATTACATGTTTATTGGTTATCCTCCCTCATGCATATGCATAATTTAGGTCTTGATTAAAGAGAATTTCCTTTTGAGACATTGACAAAAAAATAATGTGAAGTTTATTTAGATGTTATGTAAAATGTGATTCTTATCTTGGTTCTGAGATCAGCATTTTCTGTGTACAGTGGAACTAGTCATTGAGGAGACTTTCCAGTCAAGGACTCTCCTCAAGTTAACTTTAAATAGTTTTCATGTGTTATTCCTACCTGACTGTATGGACCATTTGTTTACATATGCAGACATATATAACATTTTATTTGTAGATTCAGTAGTGTAGCACCTTGAAACATTTAAGAGATGTTAGATATTTGTAAATATTGTAAACATGTATTTGTGTTCATTTAAACCTGAAAGGAATACAGATGTATATCATGTAAAAAAAAATTAAGTGTATAGAAATTATTCACTCCCGGTTATTCTACTTTGATTTTAAAGAAAACGATTTACATAAAAAAGAACTCAGAAAGCCAAAAACATCAAGACTTTTTTTTTACTTGAGAGAAATAAAAAGAAATTCATTTATTTTAATTTGAAAGTACTGTGTCATTAAATTAGACTTATACAGTATTATAGTACAATTATTGACTGCACTGTCAGAAGCCAGGTACATAGTTTATAGGCTGGTAGGTGATATGATATATATCTCAGCTCACAAGAAGTATGTTTCTGTAGATTATGTTTTTGTTAATTATTTGATTTTATAAAGGTCATGAAAAGAATAAAAAGTGTGGTTTAAACAAATTCTTGGCTTTATAAAAAACAACACATTGATTTAGGTTTGGTGTATTAGTGGTCTTTATATAAGATATGTTACTGTTTTATCCACAGGGTCACCATATCAGTAATATCGTAGCGGAGGTTCCTTTGCCGCTGGACATCCTGGGCCAGGAGGTATTTGAGTACCCATTCCATGACCTGATCGTGTGGGCAATCCTCCTCAAACGCCAAAAGATGGCGCGCTTCATGTGGCAGCACGGAGAAGAACCACTTGCTAAGGTCAGGATACATTTGTAATATCATCAATATCACATGGTCTGAATTTAATATTGTATACAGCATATATCATGACATTTAGGCCTCTTTTGGACAGCTCTACACTTAATAACCTATAATAATGCTAAGTGTCCTGGGAAAATTTCCTGTTTATTTAAGCAGGGAAAGGAATGGTGGGTGATACCTATTTTGTGCAGCATTTATAGTTGAAATTTTCATTCGGTTTAATATATTGTAATATGATTAAAAATTAATGTTGCCAAAAAGTATATCATAATAAGCACCTAGACAGCACAATGCTTTTTTATTGGAAATTTTTATACTTCATGATAATATCCTGAAAATTTTTTTGCCTGTACCATGTTTCTTGTAAAAAAGTAATGTTTATTTTTTTAAAACAAAACTAATTGAGATGATCTGCTGCCAGATCCTTTTATATCTTATGCCGGTCAAAAAAGTATCCGCAAAACTTTGTTTTGGCAGATACAATGAGGTTAATATTCAGTGTGCCTATGTTGGAGCTGCAGTTAATTTAGATGATCACTGTTTTGTGTGTGTGTGTTTTTTTTTCCAGGCATTGGTAGCCACCAAGTTGTACAAGAGCATGAGTCACGAGGCAGCCCAGGATGACCTTGAGGTTGATGTGTCAGAGGAGCTCCGATGTTACGCAGCGTATGTTCCTGGTTTATTGCGTTAAAGTCTGTGTAATAAAATACATGTTTACTAGTGGTAACTTGCTTCCCATCCAGGAGGAGTTTAACTCCTAATTATAAGTCGCTTCACGCTACCGAAACCGAGATAAGCTCCGGCCTGATGAGCCATTAGGCTCGGGTCTAAAGCCCAGCAGACTTTATCTTACCCCACCTAACTAGTGGTAAGAATCAGTTGTAAAATCACAGTCAATGATTAAAGATAAAAAATGACCAGTGAATGATTATTAATTAATTATTTTTGTACCATCTGTAATTACTGTGAAATATGCTGTATAGAATTATACATATATTATTGACCAAGCAAATTCAGTCAAACTTGTACATCATGGTAAAAGGTCAAGGTAATGGCTTAGTTGGTGACACATTCATTGCACAAGATCAAGTTTTAATGCCATTTGCTGTTTTGTGACCCGTCTTTCTTATATCTCTGACAGAATAAGAAAAATTTATCGGGGTAATATGACTTCTTTGGATGTGCATACACAATCGTTTATGATTTTTGTGCAAAAATGCAATAGAGTTAATCCATTGAGGAAGAAAATGTACAATCATCAATATAATTGATTAATTGGTACACAATTAATGGTAACATGACCTGTGTTTACCAGAGTTTGGTGTATTCTCATAAGTATAGTGAAGATGTTATACTCATTCAGCACTGACGCAGTAAATCTGTAACAATACTCTTCTTGAATATTCATCCGTGTTAATAAAACAGGTGTCATTTTATCATGCAGATATATAATCTACTGACTGTATCCCACAGATCAGCATTGTACACATGCATGTCATCCATAACATGAAGTAACATCATTATTGGGGATAAGGGATCACTGGTTGCATTGGTAGGATGAATCAGTTAAATGATATAAGAAAAAAAATTCTTGTAAATTACATAAGGGTCACAGCATCACCTACAGATTAATTGGTTTCTGAAGCAGAATTTTCCCTTTTATTGATCCAATGTTATTGTAGCAGGTATTTATTGGTATTATGTAAATTTGTGATGTGCAGCGTTGTTATTAGATATTATCAACACATATTAAACTGTGCATTTTTACAGTGAGTTTGCCACCTTGGCGGTGGAGCTGTTAGACCACTCATATCGTACTGACGAGAACCTCACTCAGCAGCTGTTGACCTACGAGCTGGTAACGTGGAGTAAACAGACCTGTTTGTCGCTTGCCGTCGCTGCAGTGCACCGTGAGTTCCTCGCTCATACCTGTTGTCAGCTGTTACTCACCGATCTCTGGATGGGTGGTTTGAGGATGAGAAAATACACAACACTCAAGGTAAAGTTAATGTTCTTTGGAGAAAGCAGGTATATTACAGGAAGCAGATATTCTCAGTTTCTATTTTTGCTAGCACATGCTCAGCAGATGGCGCTATCTTCAAAACAGGGATTATGATAATCATATGATTAGAGTTTATGCTTTTATTAAACAGATTTGTTATTTATGTCTCCCCTCCCATATGGGGGGGGGGAGAATAGTGTTTGGTTAATTTGGGGAGTGGGCATCCGCAGTAGTCGTCTGTGTCACTTCTTTTGAATGCAGTTACTTTTGAATAACTCAGCATTTGAATTTTAATTTGTTTCTACCAATATCTTGGACGAGTTCAAAAACTGGTGACCTTAAACGTCATCATCAAGGGCAAATAGGCTGAAATGGAAATATTTTGTGAACCCCATAACTTTTGAAGTATCTCATATTTTTTTCCTGAAATTAGAAACACTAATTGTTTAAACCAAGTTCTTTTACTGAAAAATGGTGAATTTGATCTGGATCTTCAAGGTCAATTCAGCCAGAATAAAAATTTTATTCTGAACTCTTTTGAACCACTCAATATATTTTCATGAAATTCGACTTGTAAAATGTTTTTACCTGAATCTTTGAAGTGTGGAAAAATCAGTGACCTTAACCTTCATCTTCAAGGTCAAATCAGCCAGTAGAAAGTATTTGTGAATGCTGCAACTTTTGAAGTAGTCCACAATTTTTTCCTCATAGTTTGGAGGCCCATAGGGAGGGCAGACATGTATCTGTTTTTGCATTGCAAAAAACAGCTTCATTCTAGTGTAATTTCAGTTCATTTAACATGTCCAATAGGGCCTACTCCGAGTCATGACAGTAGTCATTTTTAAAACTTCATGTCTGTACTAGCAAAATGATAGTATACTCTTGATAGTACACTCCCAATAATTGTTAAGTTACAAACAGATAAACCAGGTCAACCAGGCTGAAACATAATACCTGGTCATCTGATCAAGGTGCACTGACTGTATTAATTATTTCGTTGACTACATTCCAGGTAATCTGTGGTATCCTGCTGCCCCCCACTGTAGTCTTCCTGGAGTTCAAAAGTAAAGAGGAGCTGGAGATGATGCCCCAAACAGTGGAGGAACACATCCAGGAATTAGAGCACAGTGACTCCGAGGACAGCCTGAGTGTCAGTGACAAGGAAATAGAGGAGGTAAGTGCAGAATAACCTGAGTGAATGTTACAGGGGCTCCCAGGACATCCTGAGTGTCAGTGACAAGGAAATAGAGGAGGTAAGTGCAAAATAACCTGAGTGAATGTTACAGGGGCTCCCAGGACATCCTGAGTGTCAGTGACAAGGAAATAGAGGAGGTAAGTGCAGAATAACCTGAGTGAATGTTACAGGGGCTCCCAGGACATCCTGAGTGGCAGTGACAAGGAAATAGAGGAGGTAAGTGCAGTATAACTGGAGTAAAATGTCACAGGGACTCCCAGGACATCCTGAGTATCAGTGACCAGGAAATAGAGGAGGTGAGTGCTGAATGTCTGGAGTAATTTATTTCAATAAGTTATATTAAGCGGGCAAAATTCCATGGATTATAAATTTATTGAATTTTTAATATTTAATATATTACATATTTATCTGGCTACAATGTATTTTTGATCAAATGTTTCTTTTTCATTTTTTTTCTTGATGTTTCTTCAAGGATAAAAGTTTTAGGAACAGCCTTTTAACCAGATATTGGTTATCCTTAGAAATATTAAAAACTCAGTGCACATGCATGTAAAAAATTATTATGGCCACCCCAGTCATTTTCCTTCAAGCCCAAAATGGTGAAGATCAAACAGTTGTGGATATATGAGCAAACATATATTACTTACTGTTAAAGTGTCAAAGTAGTGATTGTTCAATAAATGTAGTAATGTGCATCATGTTTAACATCTACAGTAGAGTAATTTTTATCCAAACACTATTTATTTGAAAATCATTTATCCGAAATTGTCAAACTGAGAACTGAATATTTGATCATTTATCCGAAATCTGAACAAAGAAAGAAATATCTGAAAAATTTTTTTAAATGTTTGTTGAATTTGAAGCAAATTCATCGAGATTAGCAGAGGTTAGTAATGCAGATCAATTTTCCAGGCCCATTAGGCCTAAAATAATTTTATTGTATTTCCCATGATACATAGGGTTTACTTAATGGAAAACACACACATAAGGAAAATGTCTTGTCAGTATCTGATAATGCCAGGTACTTTGCAATCATGGTGAATCCTGTGAAATCATTCATCCGAACAATCATATATCAGGACAAAATTTCTGTCCCCTGAGCTTTTCAGAAAAACAATGTTCTACTTTAGCTGTACGTTACAGGTCTTTTTTTCAGGGTCAGACCCCCATCATGCATGAGGAACTTGGAACCCCAAATGGCCGTGTGCTTATGATGGAGCACCTATTCTCCGACAAGAAAAACCAAACTCTCACCCTTGGCAAAAAATTCTACGAATTCTACAATGCTCCAGTCACCAGATTTTGGGCCCACACAGTAAGATACAACTCCTAAAATCTGCTTATGGGTGAAAATGCGGGTAATAAATAGAACATAATGTGATGTAAAATCAAATCTGAAATGTGTCATGTCGATTGTATATAACTCCAGTGTCATTATATTTTTCTCATTGTCACTTTGTATGTCAACAACTTATGACAACAGCTTAATGAATATGTTTCTAAATTAAGTAATTTTTGTAAATTATTTAATATGATATATTTGATTTGATAGTTTTTAGGTGACAAGTTATCTTGTCATTTACTGAACATGATATATTTATTTTAGAATTATTAAGTGTTAGTAAAGACAGTATTTTTTTTTCAAGATGAATTAATATACCATATATATAATTGTTTATGTTTTACAGATAAAACTGAATTGACTTATTTTTGGGCGTGTATTATGTAAATGAATTACCATGCTTTTAATATTTGTTACAGCTAGGTTTTGTGGCTTTCCTCAGTCTATTTACCCACGTCGTTCTCATCAGGATGACCCCAGTACCGTCATGGCAGGAGATCTATGTCATCAGCTACATCTTCACCATGGGGATAGAGAAAGTCCGCGAGGTAAGACCAGACACGTCTAGCTGTAGTACCCTGTATACAGTGAAACCTGTGTTAAAAGACCACCCATGGGACTGGACAAAAGTATACTTAATTCACAGGTGGTCTTAAAAGACAGGTCAGTTATAACCAATGTGAATGCTTTAGGGTCCCCCAAGGGAAGTCTTAAAAGATAGGTGGTCTTATAAGACAGGTGTTCTTGATAGACATGTGTTCTTAATAGACAGGTGTTCATATAAGACAGGTGGTCATATAAGATAGGTGGTCATATAAGACAGGTGGTCTTATAAGACGTGGTCATATAAGACAGGTGGTCATATAAGACAGGTGGTCATATAAGACAGGTGGTCTTATAAGGCACGTGGTGATATTAGACAGGTGGTCATATAAGACAGGTGATCATATAAAGACAGATGGTCATATAAGACAGGTGGTCATATAAGAAAGGTGGTCATATAAGACAGGTTCCACTGTACCTTATGACCCAGTGATGATTAACTGGTGATGATGAACCAGTGATGATGAACCAGCATTGCTGTACTGTACAGAGTCTGTCATAATTTGATTAATATTAGTCATTTGTGTATTACATATTGTTACAGTTACGCAAGTTGGGATGTTGTGTTTGCAGGCAAAGATTTAAAATCATGAAAAATCATTAAAAGTGACATGGAGTTAACAGACTTGTCTGTTAGTGTTACTGGCTGAGGCACCTGTTTACTGTGAGTTCCTTGCTCATATACCTCTTGTCAGCTGTTACTGAATATAAAAACTAAATGCAGATCATGCAAAATGGAGTCTCAGTATAATTCCTCTGGACAGGTTCACTATCGGCACTTTCAGACCATCATGTTTGTTCACTGTGGACTCTTCAGTCTTTGTGAACCTGTGACCTCTCAAGTAGCTGTATCATAATATGTGTTCAAGGGCTTTATAACATCTTATTCACTCACCTACAGTAGCCAAGTCCACACTACCCAATACTGAGTGCAAGTTTGAGTCCAAGCCACTTGAGTTTATGTCCAAGTCCAAGCCCTGGAGGTACGAGTCCAAGTCTGCCTTCTTCGAGTCCCAAGTCTTTTCAAACTCGAATGCGATTCCAAGTCTAACATGTTTTTATTTAAAACACCTTGAAATTTGAATTTTATATCTAACTGAAATTTGAATTTTATATCATCACATATATTATAAGTCAGTTTACACAAGGTTTATACTTTTATATTGAATAACATTTAACATAGCTTCTAATGCAGAGATTGAGTTTGATACATAGATTAAACTTGTTTTTGTAACATTTGTCATTAATTCACCCATGTAAGTCTTATATATATGGTGGGTTTTCCCGGTCTTGCATGATAAAGTTTTCTTTCTGGTGGACTACAGATGGATCGGGCCTGATTTCTTTAATTCTGACCTCCTAAGTCCGAGCATAAGTCAGAGTCCAGGACCCTCCAGTCAAAGTCATGAGTCCCTGAAAGAGTGGACTCGAGTGCCCAAGTCTGGACTCAAGTCCTACAGTACTGTTTAATTTCAACCCCTAAAAAGAAAATGGAACCAGGGCTTGTCATAATAGATATTGTCTGACATTTCACCATGACTTATTGTTGCTTAAAAGGTATTCAAGTTGGAAGTTTGTACTGAATTAAAAAAGTTTAATTAAAAAAATTAATTATTAATTTTGTATACTTTGTAGATAATGGCTTCAGAACCAGTCAAGATGAGTCAGAAGTTGAGTGTGTACTTCAGTGAGATGTGGAACATTTGGGACACAATAGCCATCTTGTTGTTTATCCCTGGGTTAGCACTGCGTTTTATACCTCATTTAATGGGTCAAGGTCGCGTCTTCTACTCCGTCAACACCATCTTCTGGTATGTCAGAATCCTTGACATCTTGAGCGTCAACAAGTATCTTGGACCCTACGTCATGATGATCGGGAAAATGGTGAGTGGCCCACTCTTGCATCATAAATAAAGTTTGTAACCTTAAAAAAGATAAATCTAGTTTGGTAAAGATTTACTAACATGCTAAGCTGTCACGTAAGCTTGAGATCTAAGAAATAATCCCTTTGCTAAACCTCTTTGGGCCCCAGGTGCTCAACTGGCAAAATAATGCATGGGTGTGTAATGTCAAGTTTTTGTATGATGTTCCATGCCCTGTATGAGTGTAACAAATTTGTAGACTTAATTTTACTGGGATTCATAACTTAAATAAACCCCTAAAAGCTTAATATGGACTCAACAGCTTTTCTGTTTTCTCTTTTGTAGGTCAAAGACATGGTGTATTTCATCGTAATCCTGCTTATTGTCTTGATGAGCTTCGGAATCGTTCGGCAGTCTATACGTCACCCCGAACAGGAGCCCAGCTGGATGATCTTGCGGGATATTTTTCTGGAGCCTTATTTCATGATCTATGGAGAGGTGTATGCAGATAGCATTGATCGTATGTATTCAATACTGACAGTGTATTAATATTATTAATGCATTCCATCTAATAAACAGTAATGGAGGACTCAAGTCTGGACTTTGGACGCAAATAAATTTTTTTTTGGGGGGGTGGGGGGGGGGGGGGGGAAATACCTTATAAGTTCAGGGGTGAGTATTGGGTTGAATATAAAATTATTCCAAATTTGTCATAATTGTTTTTACTCTGCTAAATTAAATTTGCATTGTTGTGTAAATTTTCCTTGCCATCTCTCATATGACTGCTCAGCCAGGATTTGTTTTGTAGCTGTCACCATTAAAATGTATTGATTATTAAACCAGACAGATTTGAGTGTAATCTCCATGGATACCTGAAAATAGGTCAGTGCGCCATAATTTATATAGCCGTACACAGGGCTCCCGTACGCTCCCGAGGTAGCGGAAATCATGCGCATCTAAAGAAGCTACTGATTTTCCCGCTGCCTGCTTTGACCGTTTATGATGCACTTAAACACCACATGATGGGCCTGTCTGCTGAAAAAACTGCTGATGTGACTTGCAGCCAACCAAATGCCAGTCAACAAACACTCGACTTGCATCAGGTTCCGCCATCAGGCTATTCTCTCTGAGCGAGTGGCCTGTTCAAACGGTTGCCAGGGCGATGAGCTGTCACTCAGAAACGAAATGAACAACATCGGCTCCGTGTATTCCTCGCTTGGCTGGTAAACATGTTGACTTCCAGCACAGGGTCTCATCTGATTGGACCAAAATACAGTGCTCCCCTCTGGTGTAGCAATTCAGGATATGAGGTCAAAACAAACAGTGCTAACGATACAGGTAGTAGGCCTATAGGTAAAGCACGGTGTAAACAGCGTAGGCTCCTTGAAAAATTAGTGAATATCCTGGGAAAATGTTTACATATTTTCAAGGCATTGAAAGCACTTGAACATAGACTTAAAAAGACGTTTCACTATATAAGACATGTTGATTGCTGTGAACAAAGTTGTTATTGTTTTCTTATGTGAGTGGTATTATATCTTCACATGGATTAATAATTATGTCTGGTCTGGAAAATGTTGGATTCACTGCAATGCACTCTTGTAAATATTCTGCACTTACTAAGCAAACTTAAACTTGGCGAATGAAACAAAATCAATGTTGGAGGGTACAGGAATGGAAAAGGAGGCTGTTTAAAAAACTAAATATGCTATAAATGAACCCCTGCAGGGCTATCCCGGTAACTGAGACCAGGAATTTACTTTTTTCACATCAGATATTTCCATTTATGGATTAGGAAAGGCTGATAAATATAAATATTTAACGAGGCCCATGTATACATTCTATGACAAAAATACATTGATACATGCAAAACATTTTTGCAGAGTCACTGCAGACTGATATTATTAATAAAAAAAATGTCTTAGCTGAGCACCATGACCAATGTGTCACTTGAAGGAATATTTTTTGTGCTCTTATTTTCCATTGGTGATCACAAAATTTTTCCAGATTTCACAGGGACATATTTTTCTGACTTTCAGCCCACTGTGGAGTTGGACCAGGTATGGAAGAATGTGTGCCAGGTCGCTGGGTCGTGCCCGCCATCATGGCAATATACCTCATTGTGGCCAACATCCTTCTAATCAACCTGCTCATTGCTGTATTCAAGTGAGTCAATTATTATTACCCATGAGCTTTGCTGATAACATATATCTGTGGTAGCACTTGATTTTAACTACAGTATTCTCATAACTAGTGTTTGAACAATTTCAGTTTTCATATCATGATAATGATAATAAATTTAGCAAGATATATTGTGATATTGTCATATTTAGTATCAGGTGCAGAAACTCCTGCCCTAGTTGTCTTATCACACGTGGCAGTACTTTCTGCCATGTTTCTGGAACTCCCTAAAAGCTAGAACCCTAGGGAGTTCTCGGGGAAGGTGACTCTATCAATTTGTTGAACATCATTTTGAAGATAGCTATAACTATATATTTTTGTATATAATAATGATAAGCTCTTAAGAGAAGTCCATACGATAGATTAAGATAAATGTCATTCTTGGAAATAGATAATTATTTTTTTTTTCTATTTCCTATAAGTAGCATCAGTTATTGTATTGTTATTCTCTTTCCATAATTCCGGGTAATTTGACAGGAGTTTTTGTTTTCCTTTCAGCAACACGTTTCATCAGGTGAACGCCATATCCACTCAGGTGTGGAAGTTCCTGCGTTACAGCCAGGTGATCGAGTTCGAGGACAAGCCGATCCTTCCCCCGCCTGCCATCATCATCTGTCATCTGTACCTCATTGTTAAATACATACACCGACACATCAAAAAACGAAAAAACCTCTTTGACAATGGCCTAAGTATGTCACTCAGTTTCAGCCATAGTTTCAGATATTCTAAAACTGTGCAGCTGGAAATTTTTTTTAATTGATTAATATTCAAGAAATATTCAAAACAAGATGTATGATAAGTAAAGATAGGTGAAATAATTGTTCATTAGTTTTCAAAAGACAAACTTTTCTTTATGCTTTGATTATTTTCTGTTTTGTTTTATTTAATAAGAAGGCCTAGGTCTGAGCTATTCAGATTGTGTCATCCGTTTTCTTCATATTGTCATGTACTTAAATTCATGTAAATTTTAACTGGTCAGTACTTGTATATCATTCTGTGATAATCTGAATAATTTTACTATCATAGATGAAGATTTTGAGTTATTATATGCAATTTGAAAAATTTATGCGTATATGTATATTTTGTTCTTTTAGAGCTGTTCTTGGATCCAATGGAGGTAGAGAAGTTACACGACTTTGAGGAGGAGAGCGTTGAGGATTACTTCCGGATGAAGGACCAGGAATTCCAGTCTTCTACTGAAGAGCGTGTCAGACTGACATCTGAGAGGTATGAGGGCCACTCAGGGGCTCTGAAAATTTTAATAGAAAATTTCTACCATCCCAGCAACTAGCTGTGACAACTCGACTCATGAGGCATTAATATAGGGCTGGCAAGCCTAACTTGGATTCATGATAAATGCATTATGAATGAAAGCATTGTAGTAATCTTCCATCATGTTGCATTCATAATCTTAACATCACGCTACAAATGATGAATTTATTCATTTGTTGTCCAAACCAAAACTGAAAATCTGTCTCTATGTAAAGAGTCATTTCCTGTATCGGGTACAAGTTGGCTGCATCCAGTAACCTGTGCAAGCCATGCTTGTATTTATGAGGTCAGAAATTCATCAAACATTCCAAGGGATTACCAATATTCTGAGTTAAAACCAAATTTTTCTTGCACATGTTTGGTGTTGTTAGAAATTATACTTAAAAAGCTTATGATTGGTTTAGTTTATGTCATGTGGCAGTGTACTTGTTGGCCATGAAGCATTGTCAGAAAAAATGAAAGTATTTGCATCCTCATAGCGCCTTAAAGTGCATTCCTCGCTGACGGATGTAACAGCATTCTGACAGCCAGTATGCTGGTCATGGACTCTCTCATGTCAGAGGGCTGAAATGGCACAACTCAGCAACCCATATCTGTGATCACTTATGAGAATTTCTTCATGGTGGCCAGTCAGGGTTTGTTAACAACATTGATCCCACTAGAGTTCACCATGGAAACATTGGCCTCTGGCCATCAGTGTGTCCCCCAGGCCAAAACTGTAAAACCTGTGCTCAATTAAAACTTTAAAAAAATATTCCTTGGAAAACACTTGAAAAATATCTTGAAGAATGTGTAAAAATCACATACAACACATTTGATAAGACCATTTCATTGGGCCTGTTTTTTTGATGGCCCTATGTATTGGTAAATTGACTCTTAAAAAGTGTTAAAATCTAGCACTAAAAATACAAATTTTCACCTGAACTGTGATTTGATTTGCAACAGATAAACGCAGTTGTCCTAATTAAATGTATTCATGACCATTTCTGTTATGTAAGGGTTATTTTTCAAGTGTTTAATTAGGCGCAGGTTTCTCAGTTTGGGCCCAGGTTTCAGTGTATCCCTATTGGTGTAGGACGTATAAAACTGGTTGTCCCATGATTATTTTACATAGTCAACTCATATTTTATGTTGCATGAGCAGTTTTCACCTGTACTACATGATTATGTTGTACACAGTAAGGCTGAAAGGGGTATTTTAATCCAAGTACAGTGAAACCTGAACCAAGCGACCACTGCCGCCAGCGACCGTCTGTGACTTACGACCGAAAAATGAATGCACCGAGCTTAATCACTCTTTAATGCCCCTGTGTTGAGCGACCGTTTGTGGTACGCGACCACCGACCGCTCAAATGTGACCGGTCGCTGGTCTTTACCTCCGTTAAGCGACCGCCTGGTGAAGCGGTAGTGGCACCTGGCGTCCTAAGTTAAGACTAAAACGACCGTGCCATTGACCGTCTCGTGAATGTACAGGTGGCAATGGTGACCTACTTTTCCCGCGGTGAATTGGACATCAATTCAGAATACCCCCTCCAGGTGTCACTGGCCCAGGGCCCGCGTGGTTTTAATCTTTCTCGAAAAATGAAAGTTCCGCGAATATTGCGAGGGAACATGTAAAACGACCCAATTCTTTAATTCTGTGTACCATTACTTTTTTTAGCACAGCCTATCTTTGAACACATCGAATTTGTTTAACGATTGTCTAAAACATCTTTACGGTAAACAGGTAAGGATCACGTGCTCTAAGGGAAATCCCTCATTAATATTCATCGAATAGAACTCCCGTTGTATTTCTGGCACGCTGCGGTCGTTGACCAGTTGACCGGAGTTCATAGCTAGTCTTAGCGATGTGTAAATAACATTTGCGCGGATTTAATTTTAAAAAAGTGAGTCATGAAAGTAAGTTTGTCATTGCTTAATTTAAGCGATCAACTGTCATTGCTTATCACACACATTTTGACTTGACAACATGTCAGTTCATGACGACGACAAACTGACGACCTGCTTCGATAACATCAATAGAATATTCATCAATAAGGCAATAGGACTCAATGCTTACTACCATAGTACCAATATAGAGAGACAGTTTGATAACGTGAGCAGTCACCTGTAATCTAATGATCGATCCCTTCATACCTGCTTTGAAGTTTATTGAGATGTTAATGGGGTCTGCTTCTTATTACGGTGAGCACAAGTCAGTGATCAACAAAGTGACTCAGTGTGTACTCATGGTACATCATTAATTAGCGGTTTGTGTTTGTGCAATATGACAAACAAGCTATTCAAAGCCTTTGACAAAGGCTTGTTTAATAAAGTTATAAAAGGACCAGCTTTCTTCGATAATTATAAATAAGATTCTCTTTGTTAAGCAGAACAAGATTGATTCAGTGTTTTAAGTAAATATTGTTGTTAATTTGTAAATATTGTTGTGAATATTTTGATTATATATATATATATATATATATATATATATATATATATATATATATATATATATATATCCAGTATCTATTTTTATAATAAATAAATAAATGTTTACGTAGACATATATGCCTTTATATTCTTTGTTCGCTTCATGCTGAGACTTAGACCACCTGAGACTTAAGACCACCTGTGACTTAAGACCGCTTTTGGTGTGGCACGTCAGGTGGTCTTAACTCTCAGGTTTTACTGTAATTTGCTTAACGAGTCTGAAACTAGGACTTGAGTATACATATGCAAGGCCAAAAAAAGGTGTGGTTCTCAGGCACCACGTGCGTCAGTTTTAACCCTCATCATAAAAATTTTATATTTTGATTTTCAATAGAACTTACAATTTTGAGCTCGAGCTGCTGGGAAATTTCTTTCAAGAAGATAAATTATACAGTTTGAATAATATTTCCTTTATTATGTAGTGCTTTTACCTGTTTAGCAAAACAGTTCTGTTATTATCATGTATTTCCCTGATCATATAATATAAAAAAAAGGTAAAAATAATCACCCCCATGTACTGATTTATGAAAAAAGTGCCTGAGAACCATACCTTTGTTTTTAGGCCTAACAGCATTTTAATACATACTTTACATACAGGCATACATGCTTGTTGATAGCTCTGCAATTCAATTTCTTACCTCTTTAAATATGCAGTGGTAAGACATTGGCCCCCTAAATATAGCATTTGTTCTTATAACAGACTCAAACTTAAGTGTGCATTAAACACTCATGTCTTAAGATGTTATAGGTGGGCAATATCTGGTCATACTTTAAAAAATGAATAAATCCTATTTATAACCACATTTAAGTCATTTGCAACAATCATTTTATGTAATGAGTGGGAAAAGCAACTGAGTGCTTGAGTCTAAATTAGGCACCTGTTTCAACCCTAGCACACACTATTTTAGCGTGAGAACTCTTGAATGAAATATTTCTTTCTTGTATTTCCAGGGTAGAGAACATGGCACTACGGATGGACGACATGAACCAGAAGGAGAACAGTATTAAACTCTCACTGCAGACAGTCGACTACAGACTGGCTAAACTAGAGGAGATTACGTTACAGACAGCAGAGGCTCTCAGCATGATACACACAACACTCAAAGAACAGGTCAGTGATCCTAACTAATTAAACGATCTCCATCATGAATGGAGTTTGGGTTGTCATTTCTATATGTTGTTCACCTTGTTAAATTCTGAAACTGTTCTGTTTCAATGTGAACGCTTTTTGTTAAAATTGTTTATGTATTTTATCATAGGAATATGCTTAAAAAAATCCTACCAAAAATTTGCTCACTGTCATTTATGAATACAGACTCCATAAAGAATCTCCATGCCTACATCAGTGACAGATCTAACACAGTGGCAAGATCTTAGTTTTAATTACACTCGTTGTGCAGCAGTTATACAATGCAGTCGTTCCAGTTCTCCTTCATTCTAACTGCTGCTTTGTTTAGCAAGTATTTCAGGGTTCCAACACCAGGGCTCACATAGGGCCAAGAATCAGACCAAAGATAGTTACAGAGTTTAAAGTCGGAGTTGAATGCACAATGTGATACCATGCTCTCATTGGTCTGATTACACTTTCTTGCCCTGTGCCAGCCCTGGTGGTGAAACCTGGATATCTTGCTATACAAAGCAGTGGTTAGGCCAAAAAAAAATAAAAGATTTGGTTCTCAGGCACCCCCGCATCAATTTTAAACCCCCGCATCAAAAATTTTATTTTGAATTTCAACAGAAACTTACCAATTTTGTGCTGCAACCGCTCGGACATTTCTTTCAAGGAGATAAAAATCATAAAATTTCTTTTGTTTATGTAGTGCTTTTACTTGTTTAGCAAAATAAATCTGTTTTTTTTAACCTGTTGGTGGTCATTATTTCAAGGTGTCACTGTATAATAATTCAAAAGATGACTTTAAAATGAACGTCCTTCAATATCAAATACATAGAATGTAAATAACAATCCAGAAGCTGATATCAGGACAAATGGAGACCCACTGAACTTAACATGACTTGATAATATAAAAGTTTATAATATAATGTTTTACAAACACATCATGGTCCTTATATACCATTTTGGACAAGTAGAAAAAATTATTCATTCTGGTTTCACAATGCAGGGGTTGAAATTACCATCAGGCTGCAAGGCACATATTGACATACACGTTGTTTGACTGACAAAATGATAGCAGGCATTCTGTGGTTTGCTTTGTATTTGGGAGGATAAAATTTCATTGTATTTCCTTTTTCAGTGTCATGCGAGGATTTCACCAGAAATCTGTACTGAAGGTGTTAGATCAAATGAAGTTTTATATATTTATATATATTTATTCTTATATTATAAAAAGCCTATCCATCACAATAATGAAGTCATGTTGAACAGCAAATAATCGCCACTTTCCTTGGCGGATTTCAGTTCTATATATAAATTTATTCATATATTATAAAAAGCCTATCCATTGCAATAATGAACTCATGTTGAACAGCAATTAATCGCCACTTTCCTTGGCCGATCTCAGTTCTATATATATTTATTCATATATTAGAAAAAGCCTATCCATTGCAATAATGAACTCATGTTGAACAGCAATTAATCACCACTTTCCTTGGCAGTTCTCAGTTCTATATATATTTATTCATATATTATAAAAAGCCTATCCATTGCAATAATGAACTCATGTTGAACAGCAATTAATTGCCACTTTCCTTGGCGGATCTCAGTTCTATATATATTTATTCATATATTATAAAAAGCCTATCCATTGCAATAATGAACTCATGTTGAACAGCAGTTAATCGCCTCTTTCCTTGGCTGATCTCAGTTCTATATATAAATTTATTCATATATTATAAAAAGCCTATCCATTGCAATAATGAACTAATTTTGAGCAGTGATTAATCTCCACTTTCCTTGGCTGATCTCAGTTCTATATATAAATTTATTCATATATTATAAAAAGCCTATCCATTGCAATAATGAACTTATGTTGAACAGCATTTAATCGCCACTTTCCTTGGCTTATCGCAGTTCTATATAAAAATTTATTCATATATTATAAAAAGCCTATCCATTGCAATAATGAACTCATGTTGAACAGCAATTAATCGCCACTTTCCTTGGCCAATCTCAGTTCTATATATAAATTTATTCATATATTATAAAAAGCATATCCATTGCAATAATGAACTCATGTTGAACAGCAATTAATCGCCACTTTCCTTGGCTGATCTCAGTTCTATATATAAATTTATTCATATATTATAAAAAGCCTATCCATTGCAATAATGAACTTATGTTGAACAGCAATTAATCGCCACTTTCCTTGGCCGATCTCAGTTCTATATATAAATTTATTCATATATTATAAAAAGCCTATCCATTGCAATAATGAACTAATTTTGAGCAGTGATTAATCTCCACTTTCCTTGGCCGATCTCAGTTCTATATATAAATTTATTCATATATTATAAAAAGCCTATCCATTGCAATAATGAACTCATGTTGAACAGCAATTAATTGCCACTTTCCTTGGCGGATCTCAGTTCTATATATAAATTTATTCATATATTATAAAAAGCCTATCCATTGCAATAATGAACTCATGTTGAACAGCAATTAATCGCCACTTTCCTTGGCCGATCTCAGTTCTATATATATTTATTCATATATTATAAAAAGCCTATCCATTGCAATAATGAACTCATATTGAACAGCAATTAATCGCCACTTTCCTTGGCCGATCTCAGTTCTATATATAAATTTATTCATATATTATAAAAAGCCTATCCATTGCAATAATGAACTCATGTTGAACAGCAATTAATCGCCACTTTCCTTGGCCGATCTCAGTTCTATATATAAATTTATTCATATATTATAAAAAGCCTATCCATTGCAATAATGAACTTATGTTGAACAGCAATTAATCGCCACTTTCCTTGGCCGATCTCAGTTCTATATATAAATTTATTCATATATTATAAAAAGCCTATCCATTGCAATAATGAACTCATGTTGAACAGCAATTAATTGCCACTTTCCTTGGCGGATCTCAGTTCTATATATATTTATTCATATATTATAAAAAGCCTATCCATTGCAATAATGAACTTATGTTGAACAGCAATTAATCGCCACTTTCCTTGGCCGATCTCAGTTCTATATATAAATTTATTCATATATTATAAAAAGCCTATCCATTGCAATAATGAACTAATTTTGAGCAGTGATTAATCTCCACTTTCCTTGGCCGATCTCAGTTCTATATATAAATTTATTCATATATTATAAAAAGCCTATCCATTGCAATAATGAACTCATGTTGAACAGCAATTAATTGCCACTTGCCTTGGCGGATCTCAGTTCTATATATAAATTTATTCATATATTATAAAAAGCCTATCCATTGCAATAATGAACTCATGTTGAACAGCAATTAATCGCCACTTTCCTTGGCCGATCTCAGTTCTATATATGAATTTATTCATATATTATAAAAAGCCTATCCATTGCAATATTGAACTCATGTTGAACAGCAATTAATCGCCACTTTCCTTGGCTGATCTCAGTTCTATATATAAATTTATTCATATTTTATAAAAAGCCTATCCATTGCAGTAATGAACTCATGTTGAACAGCAAATAATCGCCACTATCCTTGGCCGATCTCAGTTCTATATATAAATTTATTCATATATTATAAAAAGCCTATCCATTGCAATAATGAACTCATGTTGAACAGCAATTAATCGCCACTTTCTTGGCGAATCTCAGTTCTATATATATATTTATTCATATATTATAAAAAGCCTATCCATTGCAATAATGAACTAATTTTGAGCAGTGATTAATCTCCACTTTCCTTGGCCAATCTAAATTCTTTGTGTTGTGTAATTTGTTGAAGAACAGACAATGTTATGTTAACAACTGAAATCTCAAGATAGGCAAGGTAACCGATTTGATCATCGTATTAATGACCTCTGACCTGTTCAGACACTGTGTCTTATTTGTGAAGTTTCTTCTTCACAATTTTGACCCTCTGCAGATACTGTGAATTTGAAACTTACTCAAATAAGAAGCCATCCTCATGCCCATAGTCAACATTTAGGCAGACTTAACTGTTGGTAGTATTTTAATATATCTATATATCTTATAGATGGAGTGATTAAATGCGTTTTATTCACAGGGCCGGCTGGATCACCTGTAATGGTTTTGTATATTTGATCAATTTTTTGCAAGTATTATACCAGTGGGTGACTCACTGTGCTTAAGTTTGGTCAACTCGCCACCCACTGACAGTTTGTTTTGTAGCTCATAATTGTAACAGCATGCAGCAAACTTGTCTGTTACTGTACATTGGTGTTCTCTGAAACTGCTATTTTGTTATGGAAATGCCTAAAATGAGCTGGTTTCACTGAAGATTTCTTTAAAAAAAATTGGTTCATATCTTGCACACCCTCAACTTGCCCGCATGGCACCTATCCAAAAGTCTGCCTACAGGTTCTTTGACCTTTGACCTTAATTTACACCCCTGCAGTAACCAATGATATCAGAGGGAGAAGAGAGAGGTTTAAATAGGCTATTTCACCACACTAGTGGCATCTGTTGGAGGAAACTTGCACAATTTGTGTGGGTCAGTGAGATTATAAAAAAAAATTGTAGTTTTATTTCACATATTATAAAAAATTAAAACTGTACTGTATCTTTAATAGTTAGGTCCAGTCTCAGCCTCTGGATTGTATTTAATTATGTTCATTTTGATGGTATACATATTTTTGACATTTTCATTCATATTCTTATGATATTTTTACATATTTTTTTAAAGTACGTTATTTTAAGCACCCAGTAACAGCAAGTCACTTTTAGCAGGCTAATATTAAACTACGTGATAATATCTGGAAAGCTTTTGTTTTGTTTTTCCTCTATCATGTCTCTACCTTAAAACTGAAATTATAAATTTTTATTCAATAAAAAATTTGATATTTCATTTTTCAACAAGAAGATACATAGTAGATGAAAAATACTTTGAGATATTTTATTAATTTTAGTCCACTAAAAAGGTTCTCACTGTTACTTGGTGCTTAAAATAATGTTCTCATGTTAAAATAAATGAAAACTAAAAATAATGTGTACCACTAGAAAGAACACTGAAGTTTAACATTACATATACTACATGGACCTATCATGAATTTAAAACAACATTTGGATTGACTTTAGATATAGCTGGTTATGCCAGTCCTGCTATCATAATATACCCCTCAGTCCCAACATATTGAACTTGAATACAGTAGATGGTCATTACCCACAGTGCACATCATAGCAGAAATTGTCCATTGTAAAGTGTATTAATATGAGTCCATTTTAGATTTGGACTAATATTCTGACTAATAATTTAAAAAAGCTGCACTTACTGTCATTTTATATGTGTTTGCAGATGTTCCATGGACGAGAAACGCCATCAGATGATTCCACCACCACTAATCATAGTCCACCAAGGTCAAGGTTCAGGGACGACCCAGATGAGCAATTCGTGGGAAGTGAAAGAAGACAACGGAGAAGAGGGAGTGGGAAGCATTACATGAATGAACATCGCTTGTGGCCATTTACCGATTATCGTAAACCTTACGGCAGACCTCCATTTAACCGAGCAATTACAGTTGCAGCACCAGGGTCTTATGGACATGAAATTCCTGTAGGTATCGCAATGCCAGTGCGACTTGTCAGTCCGCCAGTGTTACAGGGTGCTGAATTAGACTTTCTACCAAACCCACGGCCAACAACCAGCTTATCCTCGAGCATTGGTTCCTCCCTGTACCATCGACGTCGGGTTCAAGCTATGTCAAAATTAAGATTACAGGGAGCTGGTGATTCATCAGGTGAAGATGAGGCTCAGAGAAGTAATGCCAGGTCAAACACCCGTGTTAAATTTGCTGACCTCCGACCTTTGTCCTCTCCATCAAGTGAAGTCATAATAAGCCTAAAGCAGGATCAACCGACACATACAGAATGTGTGAATACAGGCCAGAACCCCGCCCTGTACACGATGGCTCAGAAGGTGGAATCGCCAACAGAAAAAGCAATGAATGAGCTACTCATCAAACAGACCATGCCACCCCCCTCAAACATTCCCCTCCCATCAAGGCTCCCCCCCATTCCACCACAGTCACTTCCAGATGTTCCGAGTTCATATGCAACAGTTCCTGTCACTCCCATTATAACGCCATCACGCTCAGAATACACTACCATCACGGATGAAATTGATACTTCCTGTATCAACTATGGTTGCAGCCCACCTGGAAGCCCCACCACACCCAAGCTTTTGCATTTTCCCGTTAATGTTGACCTCTATACACAGAAGTTTGCACCAGAGAATGAGGCTCAAAAGACGGAACTGCAACAACTGAAACATGCAGAGGAGAGTGAAAAAGAACTGATGGAGAGTGTCATCCGACGACGTATCCGACAAATCTCACTAACTGAAAGTGAGTCAATGGGAGACATTGCCAAACATATAATGTATGATATGGAATTAGCAGAACAGAAGGAAAAAGAAGAACCAGGTTACCATAGTGACGAGGCAGATTATGACAGGACCAGCAAGGACAGTATTCGAATGTCATTGATGAAAGTGGCGTCAGAACCAAGGTTAGGCAAGGTCAAATCGGACAGTGATCTAGATTGTAACAGTGATTCAGATCGCCCCAGTGCAGAGTTAGGACTTTTTCCAAAGAGGGTAAGACATCGTTCAAATGGTGTGCGGAACAAGGAGCATTCAACAACGTCGTTCCACTCAGACGAGTCCACTCTGTGCGGATCTCCAGATGATCCCTGAATAGTTGGTGGTAAAACTTATTGGGCATACATGTTGTACTAGACAGAACACATAGGGAAAGCTGGATTTCCATGAAAAGTGGTCTTGATGTTGAGGTTACACTGATCGAGAACATGAAGCGTTATGTCTTCCTGAATGCAGACAAAGAGTATCTACAACCTCTGACATTGGTTACGGTGTTGCTGGAATGTATCTACAGTGTCATGAATGAATCAGGATTAAATCCGAACGTATCATACTACAGACATGAACCTTCAGTGAAATGTGAGGTATCTACCATGGCTGAACTGATCCTTAAGTGAAATAGAATGTATCTACCAGGACTGTACTAATCCTTAAGTGAAATGGAATGTATCTACCAGGGCTGACCTTATCCTTGATTGAAACAATGTTTCTATCATGGCTGACATGATCCTGAAGAGAAGCAGAATGTATCTACCATCACTGATATGATCCTTGAGTGAAATGGGAATGTATCTACCATGGCTGACCTGATCCTTAAGTGAAATGGAATGTATTTACCATGGCTGACCTGATCCTTAAGAAACAATGTATCTACCAGGGCTGACATGATCCTTAAATGAAATGGAATGTATCTACCAAGGCTGACCTAATCCTTGTGTGAAATGAATGTATCTATCAAGGCTGACCTGATCCTTAGGTGAAATGAATGTATCTACCAAGGCTGACCTGATCCTTAGGTGAAATGAATGTATCTACCAAGGCTGACATGATCCTTGATTGAAATGGGGATGTATCTACCATCGCTTATATGATCCTTAAGTGAAACATAATGTATCTACCATGGCAGGCATGTTATTATTCTGGAATGGGTTGTACCTACCACTGCAGACATGATCCTTAATTGAATGAGAATGTATCTACCATCACTGACATAATTCTGGATCAAATGTATCTACCAATTCCAGTATGAGTCCAGTATAATGTCCAGCTTTACCCTGAATATAATCAAAATATATATACCCCTTCCAAATGATTCTTGATTCTCATCCTGCATCTACTGTTCAGTATCTACTGGTACTGCAGCCATGATTCTGGATCTTGTAGGAATCAATTTACCATTTCCAGACTGAGTCTGGATGTAATTACAAAATATCAGTGTAGTTCTTGACTGAGCTGGAAAGTATCTACCTTGTCTAGTGTCATTTTGGATGTAATCAGATGTATCTATCAAATGTATCTACCTCTGAATGATACTTGAATCACAATGTATCTATTATTCCGGATTTCATTCGTTCCAGTATTTCCTAGCTTATACCACATCTTTCTGTAGAATTTATGCTGGTGTAAACCAAAGAATGTGCCATGATGTTTAAACTAGTTGGCTTTGAATGGGTAAGCTTGGTGTCATTAACCCGTTAGGTTAATTCTTCTCACCCAGTTTAACCCCAGCATTGTGTTTAATGTTAGTAATAGTAATATATATCATTTTAACTTAGCAATAGTATTTGAAATTTACTAGTACATGGTCAAAGCATTCCTGGTGGGGGTGAAACAAGATCAAGATTGCTCAAGTTTACAGAATTGGGATATCATTACTGTAATATACAAGTGTGCTGTATTATAATTGATCTTTATCAAGCAGCCTGTCACTATAACCATTAACCTCAATACATCTGTATTGTGTGGATGGAACTTCCAAAGACATCAGGTATGCAGTCACAAATATTGATATTTGTCATGGCCAGGGTGTCTTCCAATATAAAAAAAAAATAAAGAAGATGAAGGTGGCACTCAAGTGCCATAGTTGAGGAAATCTTGTACACCGACCCCCTAGTCTAATTCTATGTGATATGACCAGTCATTAGAACTTAGTCTTAGACCACAGATAAACCTCCACCAAGATCTTAATCAAGTTTATGTGTGTGCTGCAGAGAAAAAAATGTGTATCACAGTCACACATGGTTCACAAGCTCCATGGTTGTATTGCAGGTGAGCTCTGGTTGCTTGAACAAAGGCGGTCCTAAATTCCAGTGAAACACTTCAGCCCTAATCTTTGGTATACAAAATGGACTATCAGTAGTAGGGAATACTTCAAACAAAAACTTGTAATGGTGATGCCTTGTTTGGATTGTTCCTTCAGTATTGCCCTGACCCCCCTGAAAATATTATCAAAATATGTTGAGACCCTACTGAATAAAGGTGCCTACAAACAAACCAACCAAGTAACCATCCAACCAAGTATCTGACCAATAACAGTAAAGATGTTATACTTCTTTATCAGGTACATTGCATTAGTAATAATTTCAGAGTTTTCATGACAATAACTCTGTTAAGTTTAATCATATCAGAAAGGCAAATATCATTGAGGGAATAACAAAGAATCAGGGGGGGGGGAATTGCATTAATATATAGTAGCAATAAGCAGTGTGCAGTATTTTACCTTATTAATGAAAAGTATATTAAGGTAAAGAGGCAGAGGTATTTCTGTAGCCATCAGCTGCACAATATTCTTTTTGAATACAATGTACTATGCTTGTTGAGGCGGTCAGTTGACATTTATTTACAGTGCAGCTTCTCAATATCTTTTAGTATGATTTGAAACAAATTTTTTAATTTTAGCTCAGGTGACTATGGGTCCCTTGTTTATTAATACTATTTATGCATTCTTTACCTAGTCAGCTCTGTATATGGGTAAAATTATGTCTCCCAAATACACAAATACAGAGATGTAATAGGTGGTCATAATTATTTAGTACCAAATTTGGACAGCAGAAGTCAGCAGGAAGCAGTGTCTACTGGATGCTTCCGCTTTGGTAAATTTCACTGGTAGGGGTCCCGTGTGAGTTGTCAGTATTGTCACATGGTTTGTCACAAATATGACCAGTGGGGATCAGCACAGCCATTAGCAGAGACATATTGTTGGTCATAAATAGATGGCACCTCTGGCAGTAACATGAAAGTAACAAATTTTAACAAAAGGGGACAGTACTGCAGAGTGGACACATGATTAGTACAAGATCTTACATACAGAGGTCAGCAGTGTGCATTGTGGGCAGTAACAGGACATTCATTTTTCATCCTTGGTCAGAATGGTATGATAGTCCAGACATGTTGAATTACAAATGAAAGAGTCACTGCCTTGAGTTAAACTGGCTCTATATATACCTCAGATGGATGAGGCAGCCATATAGTAAATCAGATTTTAATTGAACTATATGGAAAAAACAGCTGATCTGTCATAATCAATGCAGTAAGTATTCTGGTTAGTAAAGCATTTACAGTATACGCATTTTACAGAGCTTGTTTTTTTATGTCAGACCAGTTTCATACTGTAGATGGCATGAAGGTCTCTGTCATTTTTATACTCAGATGTTCAGATCTCCATGCGAATGCAGCTAAAGTGACATTGAAATCCTCAGACTAAGGTGTTAGTTTCATATCCTACTGTGTACACAACTATTGTGTACATAACTAATAATTATATGATTATATGTGGTACTTATTTTTATATGACATCTTTAAAAAGCAGAGTTTAGGAAATATGGACCACAACATATCAAGTGTATGGGGAGGCCTATCAAAGAGGGGCTCATTATATATATATATATATATATATATATATATATATATATATATATATATATATATATATATATATATACTCACACATGTAATGATGTGGATAAGACTAATGTCCTGAAAAGGAAAGGTTGGGTTGGTATTTTTTTATTTAATATGACAGTCATCTCAGTAATTCATCTCTGCTTTAATCCATTCAATGCTTAAGATGTATGTGCACACATTTGGATTAAACATGATAATCCTGTATTAGCATATTCCAATGGCAAATATTTATATAACCCAACCAGCTTTAAAAATTGGTGAGCTATTATAGTTCATTTCACTACCTGCTGTCCACCTGTTTTTTATAGATGATTTTCTTAAAAATTTATATTTTTCAATATTTTCCGAGAAAACATTATATGGAAGAGACAACCTAATATGGCAGTTAAGAATTTTACAATAAATCCCCAGTTTATGTTTCACAACATTTAAGTCTCTTTATCATGATCTGGCAGATATGGTCTGTCCCTCCTTAAGTAGCCATCTTTGTTTAAGCTGGTTAAATTTTTTAGAGTGTTTACATGAGATCATCCAATCAGCAGCTGTCAGTTGAGGCTGTTTTTGCATATGACCAATGACCTTGACCTCCATAAGTCGGTCTGATATGTTGTAAAATATAGACTGTTTTCTCATATTTTCAGAAAATTCTATTATTCAAATAAGGTGTAAGGTAGGAATTTAGTTACCTTGTTGAAAAATAGGTTCTGAAATCCTCTCCTTTACACTATAATTGTTTCCCTTGAAATGTACCTAATAAAAATTTTCATAGCAAAAAACAGGTGGACATGAGGAGATGAAACGGACTATAACACTTTCTGGTCAAGATCATGATCAGTATTCAGACGTCATAGACCGGCTCTTGCATCTACTTGAGTTCCCAAAATGATAGTGTATGGTTATTACCCTGAATGCAGTGTCTGCGTGCAGCCTCATTGGCAGCACATATAATAAATTTAAATAAGTTCCTAACAAAGTGTAAAACTTTAAATTCTTGAAAAAGTCCTATGGAAACTTGACCATTAATTGGTATTGATGATTTCCGACCACTGCTAAATATGTGAAACTGTCAGATGGTTTCTGACAAGAAGTTATGTATTCTTATTTATGACAATTCCACATTACACAAGGGTGTTCTGGTACTGTATTTCTTTAACACAACTTAAACCACAAAAAAAAATGGATTTCTGTGTTAAAACTGCAGTCACCAAACACCGGCTAGCATAAGAAAAAATATAATATTATATTAATATTATATAATATAGCATTATTTACTCATATAAACCATAAGTTATTTTTAATATTTTTTTCTTGATCTGATGCCATGAAATTGCAGGCTCTTCAGTTGACTAACAATAAGTGTATTCAGTTGGTATTAATGTTTTAAAGGTATTTAAGGTATTTGTTGCAGTTTTATCTGCCACAGTGAGTCATCAAAAACTTATCTAATGATGAAGCCAGTGGTTCATAGATTTAATATTTTCATTATAAACCACTTTCTTGATTAAACACCAAATGCAGGAGAGAACCTGGTCTTAACTTATGATAATAATATCGGATTGTACAACTTAACAATGTTGCTGTGGCTTACTGACATTTAAAATTTATGGAGGTTTGAGTTCATTATGTATAAGATAGACTAGGAAAAAGTGTTCATTTATGTACAGTTGTTGATGTAGTTATGTTACTGTGATCTGTATAATTTATTGCAATATTTTTAGTACTTAGGTGAAATTAGGTTATATGTTGAATCGCCTAAAACCAAAAAAAATTCTTCAAAACACATTATAGATACATCTGAGGTTCCAATATATTTTAACCACAAATAAATGTTAATATGAGGAGCAAAGGCATATGTTTTATGTGGAGAAATACCATATCTTTTTGCCACACATTTCTGACACTTTGTTCAGTTTGACATCCCGGTAGTTTGTTAATTGCACACTAGATGGCGCTAGTTGCACACGGGCGCATTTTCAGACACCGCATGTCTTGCGCTTTGTAGAGCTGACACTAGATGGCAGTAGTACCAAGTCTGGCTGTTGAAGCTTGTGATTTTTAAGAAGTAATTGCTTAGTTATAATGTAGATGTAAATATATATACCCTCAGGGTTTGGTTTCATTAAATTTCCTAACTGAACTCTTTGCCTACATGGATCCTTTTTTTTTTAAATTAATCTACAGTTTGAAATGATGTGGAAATGTTAATGTGTTTTTGAGACAAAATGTAATAATTCTGGGCCTTTATTGAACTGTTCCCTCTCTGTCGTCTGTGTGTCTGTCCCTCTCTCTCTCTCTCTCTCTCTCTCTCTCTCTCTCTCTCTCTCTCTCTCTCTCTCTCTTTCTTTCATATATATGTACAAATATATGTGTGTGTTGAGATGTATTCATATATATATATAATATATATATAAATATGTGTGTGTGTGTCTGTGTGTGTGTGTATCGGTTTCCTTATTTCATCATATGTTGGATATTTATTTTTAAAGTTGGCGTTTCAAAGCTGACTTGTGATCCCAAATTTACCAGTCGGCGTGTCCATAAAGGCTAAGAGTCCAGGGTAGGGAGGGGGGATGTTATTAGTCACTGCACTGTATATATTATCTAACAAACAGGTGTTTCAGCTGCAGCTCAGCTTACTGATACATTACTGTGATACAAGCCAGGTGTACATTTATAAATACTCAATAATTATATGCATAACTGTGTATTCATTAACTAGACAGTCACTCACGTGAACTGGTGGTGATACAATATACTTACCTGACTACAAAATAGTGACAATATTTTGTACAATAAGTATGAATGGAAAATAACCAAAATTATGCTTGTTTAAAAAAGTAAAAACGTTTGATGATAATTAATGATATAAACCAAAATATGCTTTTATTTTTTAATGGAAAACTGAGGAAGCGTGAAAAAACGCGTGAATACCCATGTTAATATACATTTTAGTTGGGCCTGTAGAGGGCAGTGTGGGTTTCACGAGGATTAAGATTGTTCATGAAGACCTATGCTGGTGAGTCTTCTGATTCAACAGTTTATTTAAATGATAGTAATGCATCTTTAGTAATCGGAAATATGTTTGAATATACTTCATCTAAACTACATATATTTTTGTATTCATATGATAATAGTTATAAACATTCAACTGCTCGTATTTGCATCTGCATGGGGCGTTGCCATAGAGAGTATGCATAGATATGAATAAGATGAAAATGAGTTTCAATAATTTGAACTATAACAAATAGTTAAATCCCAGTTATATTATATTGTATTGATATTAATATTGTGTGGGTGTAACAACTAAGAAAAGTTGCAGTACAACTTTCAGACAGGTGTAAAAAGGAAATGAATATTTAGTACCTTGTGTGTTGTACCTATTTGTACATATATAGGAAATACCTAGTACATACTTAATACAATTAGTAAACATATGCAGCAACAATACATATTTGCTCATAATGTTCCGGCAGGTGTCTATTTAGCATTATTATAATGATAATCATCAGTGTTAAAGTTTAATGTGTGTTTATGAGTTTACTGAAAGTGAGCATGCTTTTAAGTAAAATGAAGGCCAGATTTGCTTTCACAAATAGTTTATTGTGTCCAAGTGTGCTATCTTTACACGCAGTCTAGTCTGAGGTGCTTTAGTTATGTAGAAATGCTTTAGTTATGATAGGCCAGACTTTAAATGTCCTCTGTATAGATGGTACAGACGGACTGCTGAAGATGATAATAACGGTACGTAATGTGCATGGTCTTTCGCCGGGTTATTTTGCATATTAAAACCTGGATAGTTCCTTCCCAAGACCTGAAAAAGTCCCATTTTGAAATCCTTTCCCATCATAACTGTATTTAAAATCTCAGGAACATTTAACTTTCAGCAATTTAACAATTACCTTTTAGTTAACAATAGTACAGCGTTATTGAAATAGTAATTATACGCAAGTTTCAGCGTCAGTGCCGAGATAGTTGTGTGGTTAAAGCAAGTTTTAGAAACAACTTTTGAAGTTATCAGACTGGTGTTTTCCTTAGAGTCGCAGTGATTAAGTTAGCTGGCGCGGGCCCGTCCTATGATCAAGATTTTTCAGATACATGCGAATATATACTGATACGCGAGGGATTCCGTTTTCCATTGTCATTCCCTCGAGCGCTCAACAGTACAGGAGTTAATTATTTCGTCGGTGTCCCTCGGGTCTCTTGCAAAAGATGCTCCGTCTCGAGACTGAATCTTAGACGTGTTTTCCCTAGCGACCTTTTTACCCCTCTAACATATGAGAGTCGACGTAGGCCCTGTTTGTCCCCATATAAAATACTTACAAAGACGAGTATTTGCATCTGTCTTATCATTTGAGCACAGGTGTATTTTGCCCTCGGGAGTTTTCGGCCTTCTTCGGAAATATCTCCCTTTTTCTCCAGAAGAGAGAAAGAAAAGTTCTCGCATCTATGTGTATATCTAATTTTTCTTTACAAATGTTAGATATTAAATGATAAAAAAGTACTGAGTTCTCGGATTGGCAGTTTATTTATCAGATCTGACCAGATGTTTATTAAAGGGGATTTCATGGGCAGAATTAACGTCCAGTTATCAGAATAAAAAACTATTCGACCACCGATATCTTACTTAAAGAAATAGGTGTACCCGTGTAGAATTTGGATCAATACATACTTGTACTTATACTGAGTATTTTTATTATTGATTGTTAGATATATTTACGGACCAAATATTTGAGTGTGATATTGAAATGGTTTTAAAATCTCATTACAAAAGATGCTTTTATTTATGCCATTATATATGCCGTTCATTAAATATATACTTAAATTAATGTGGTTTAAATTGCCCAATTAATTATTACTGGTTAATACATATAAAGAGTCGTAGGTCTTGATTGTACAATTTTAATTAGGAATTTATATTTCTGGACGAATGCTGTTTTAGGTTTAGTGGAGTGTATATGTACATAACATTGCGACCAGTAAAACTAAAAGCGTTTAGGCCAAAAAAAGGTATGGTTCTCAGGCACTTTTTTCAGAAATCAGTGCGGGCGGGCGATATTTTATTTTTGACCTATTTTGTAGGTTTCGATAGTAATATGATATGATCAGGGAAAAAGCATGAAAATGACATATTTTTTTGTTTAAACAGGTTAAAGCACTATCAAAAATGTGTTATTTTATCTTCTTGAAAGATGAAAATCAATTTTTTATGCGGGGGTTAAAATTGACACGGGCGATGCCTAAGAACCATACCTATTATTTATTTTTTTTTGGCCTTAAGAAGAATGCTGTGTTGTGATGGGAGGGGATGACCATGATGTATTCGTGTCGGGAAATGAAATAAGGCCAGACCATAGATTGCAGGAAACGTATTCTCATGTCTTGTTCCTTTGGAAGTTGTATCGACATGCCCTCCCGGCGTTCTATTTCTTCAGAATTCAACAAGAACTCCGTTGTTTATCACCGTAGATGGCCGCAAACGTTTAAGAGCATTTGGTGATACATAGGATATTTATGTACAGCGTAATTATAAAGATGCATCAGTTTTCACATATCTAGCTTCATTCCTGTTGAGTTTCTAATATCTCACTTCATGATAGTGTCTTCCTTGTTGGCTGTTTCAATGAATTGACCAAGTCATGTTGGCGAAGTTACAATTGTTGCCATTATTACAATTATGGTGTCATGAAGGGCACCTGGAGCATTTAGGCCTATTCCTCGGCGTGTGTGATTAATAATACAACAAGCTTGAACAAAAGGTCTTAAAAATTTTACGACAGATTATGGGTTGATAATGTTGATATTAAGGTAAAAGGTCAGGGACTTAAATGACGAAAACGAGGTATTGATCTGTGCTGCCATGACAAATATTGCATGTAATATAGTTTGTGTTCAAGAAGGTATGTTTATTGTTTTATTGTATTTTACAGGGACGGAGGTGTAAAGAAATTGCGAGTCTGTGTATAATATATATATATATATATATATATATATATATATATATATATATATATATAAAATTTCATAGCTGCTACATGCCACACCATTTGATATGATATAGCATTCGAGATATTTGAACAACCATCACGTTCGAAGACCCGGATGTACTCGTCATTAGGTTAATTTAAATACTGGTCACCTGACTTCAGTAGGTTTATTTATGTAACGTGACTACTACTTGTGAGGTCTTGATAAAAATGTATCTTGGTCCTGGGAGCAATTAACATGAATATCAAGAAGTGTCACATGATGGAATAATTTGCATACTTGCCATGCGGTTAGGTTATTTTACGTGCTAGGAAAATTGGAATGAGGTCTTTCAGTTACGGTTTCTGTTTTCAGGGCCGGATTTGATGGGGGTTGCCATATTTGAGCTGGAGGTGTTTGTGATAAATTTGTTTTTAATTTTAGTAATATAAATTCGCACCTCAACCCACCTTTATCCAAGAGAAATCCCCCCCCCCCCCCGGATTCAGTCGAACTAATTTTGTAAGAATTTTTTAACAAAAGGTCTGCATGATGAAATGGTCATATGAATGTCACGTGATGCGTCCGGTTTCTGTATATGGGATGTATAAATTGTATCAATATGTATATAACGGGGTATTTATTGCATTAAAACTCTTTCCGTTCAGGATGAATTTGCCGGATGTTTTGTGTTTATCATTTCAATATATATTTTTGCTGATTTTCCCCAAGTAGACTGTGTTGACGGGGATTGGGACTAACTAGTTAATGGGAAATTTTATGCAATTTTACAAGCTTAGATGGAGTCAGTGGATTATAGCAAATGCAAATACAAATGTTGTAATATATATATATATATATATTATATATATTAATATATATATATATATGAAAATGTTGACTGACAATGCGATATATATATACAACAGATAAAAAATAAATAAAAAATAAATTCTCAGCTGACTTTTTCTTTTTCATTTTCCAAAGTAATTTATACTGCGTCTGTAAAAAATTGGTTACCTAACCTTATCGGAGTCGCCATCAGGGCTTGTTTTATGATAATAACTATGTCATGTGATTTTCTTTCAAATATCAGCCAAACATAGCTTGGCGTGGTGAGGAAGTCTAGATATCTTATAACATGTATGTTCTTATTTAATTCAGCATCTTTATTATATGTATGTCATCTGTAAGAAACTGGTTATTTTCACCCCATTTTTCTGTCATTCTGGGATACAAGTGACGAGAATATTTAACAAGGTGGGTTTCGTGTTTAATGTTTTAAACAGTCTGCCAATCTTGTTTGTCCGAGGCCGTATCCGCACTAGCAAATAATTCGGATCGTTAATCGGTTTACTCTGTCCGCACTAGGCCAATAATCCGCATGAGTTCGGTTCACTGTAGTCCGCTTGAAAGGCGGACTACAGTAGTCTGGTTTACTTTAGTCCGGTTTACAGTAAACCGGTTTCTAGTGCGTACAGGCTAACCCGCTTCTAGTCTAAATTAGTTCAGTTTCAGCGAACCGCCTTGACCGCTGCCCATGATGTTGCCCTAGAATGGGTTGCGCGAGAAAGCGCTCAGTTATAGACCTGAATCGGATTATGAACCAGGTGCGGACAGAAAACTCAAGTTGTGTTGTATAAACCAGTTTAGGCTTTTGTAAAGCGAACTACAGTGCGGACGCAAAAAGGACAACTTCGAGACTAAAGTAAACCGGTTTAGTATAATACGGTGTAGATGGGAACCAATTGCGGATAAGGCCTAACAATAGTGATAAATGCGATGAAAATTACTTGGTCCTCTGCTCTCAGTTTCTTTATTAACACATTCATATAAACCTACCATATTAGACCATGAATATCTCAAATGGTCAGTATTTGGCCACCAAATCATTAATGGGAATTGGGATTTAGCTTTAAGGATAAACCAATAATCCTTCACGACCAGTTGTATAATGGCCAGCTGAGACGTGTAACTACAGAGAAGGGGGAGGTCAAACGGTCGTTATTTTTTTTTCCAGTAAAAATAACCCTAATTATCCCCTCACAACGAAGTTGCAGGAGGGGATTTAGTAACGCCTCCGTTCGTGGGTCCGTCCGTCATGCCTTCCATCTGTCCATCCGGAATTGGCTTGTGGATTGATTTCAAGCCAAATCGTTTGACCAAAACCTCTCATTTTGCACATATGGCTCACCCACCCATAGATGAAGAACTTTATCGATTTTTAGGTCACGGGGTCAAAGGTCACGGCAACAAAACCCACTTCTTGAAAAAACATGTGGACCCATTCAAAGCCAAACCGTTTGACCAAAACCCTTCATCTTGCACATATGGCTCACCCACCCATGGATGGAGACCCCTTTCCATTCTGAGGTTCCCGGGTCAAAATATTATTTTTTTCATAACTTTGTCAAATGTTGTCCTATCTTAACAAACTATAGCCCATTTTATTCGTCTATGCATTCCCATTATGAGGTGTAGTCACCTGTCATCCAGGATACATCAGTCTGTCAGTATGTCTGTTGTTGTCAACTTTTCCTTCCTGCTTGTTCTTTGGTCAGACATGTCATTCTAAAGTCCACATCGTTTTAGCAATGCTTCTGAAAGGCATTCAGTTAAAATAAAACAAGGAAATATGTTATGTCTGTTTGTCCGTGACTTTTCGATATCAGCATTAACAAATTAATGAGTTATTGTTTCTGCTTTCCCAGAACATTACTCATATAAATTTCTGTTTTCACTTGTTCCCCTGTCTTCCTGTTTCTCTGTCTGTATGTTATATTTCAACTTTCGACAAGCGCTCGACCTATGGTCGTTTAGTTTGTCTGTCTGTTTAGCAACATTAATAAAAAAATTATTAAACGAACTTTGATGAAATTTTCAGGATAGCTCGGCAGTGGTACAAGGTACAATAGATTACTTTGATCCGAATCACCAGCTGGATCCAGGAATTATTTTAACGAAAAATGTTGCAATTCCTACAATGCCATGTTAGGATAATAAGCTTGTGGCGCCACATGTACTTTTCTTATTTTTACGATTATTCTTTCTGTTTTGAGACCGTCAAATGACAGCAATCGTGCCAGTTTAACAGCTGTGATTTCATCTAATGCCCTGAAACCGTGTGTAATTTATTAATAATGACTAGTTTTTTCAGTTCCTGAACGCTGGTGGTGCCACCTGTATTTTTAAACATATTTTCATACATTTTTTCCTTTATTTTTGAACTGCCAAATTACATCGACGGTTCTCAACTGTGGTTTCATATGGTGTCCTGAAACATGATGTGTGAATTATCTGTCCATCCAAACACCCCATACTCTCAAATTTGGCACATAAGTAGTTTCCACAATGCTCTGTGATAAGGTCAAACCTGTACTGTGACCTTGATCTAAATCTACAAGGTCAAATCACCCAAATTATAGTTCATCAACTTTAGGATTCTTTTGAACGTGATCATTAATATTTGTCCGCAAATTTGACAAGAATGTTTCAATGAAATGCATAGAGGATTTTGACAACTGGTGACCTTGACCTTGACCTAATTCTTCTCTTGTTCAAATTGTGTAGACAATGTCATGTTAATCATCTGAGCGTCATGACCCATGAGTCACTTGTTTAATCAAATGAGGAGAGAAAATTTGAATTTTTAGGTCCCTGTGATTGGTGGGGATCTTCAAAACTACAAAACAAATGGGTGCAACAAACAGAGGTAAAACCATAACCTCCGTAAATATCCTGTCAATTGGCAAACCTACAAACAGGTTAAACCATGACCTCCGCAAAGATCCTGTCAATAGGCAAATCAACAAACAGGTGAAACCATGACCTCCGCAAATATCCTGCGAATAGGCAAACCAACAATGAGGTAAAACCACAACCTCATTTGCGGAGATAATAACCAGAATTTTCTTTTTTTTAACTGTAAACTTGCGTTTAGCATATAAATGAAAAGGCATTAGAAGACCTGAAATGAATCAGAGAATTTTTCTTACGCTTGTGCACTGGGCCGTGACAGAGAGACCTCTGGCGGATAACCGTGAAATCGTCTGTCAATATTAAACGAATTAAAAAAAAGGAATAGGTGGACCTAGAAATATCAATCTGAACAATCAGTGAGGTCAATAAAAATCTCCTTGGAAACCTATAATTATGTCACTGCGACCTTTATTCTCCGAGCCCAGAATAATTAAAAATTCGGTACAAAACCTCCAGTTTCTCGATAATTACCTCCGCAATGGGTGGGTGTTACGTTTTTACCGACGTTGGTTTGTTGCTTGCCGGAAATCTTCCTAAGATTTCTGCAAGCATGTTGGTCAGTTGCGTATGTCTTCGTCATAAGAGGCCTTTCTACATAAAATATAGCTCATTTTGTTCGTCTATGCTTTCTCCATGAGATGGTCAAGAGTCATCTCAGATGTGTCAGTATGTTCGTCTGTCTGTTGTCATCGTATTCGCCTCCCTGCTTGTATTTTCATCTGACATATGGCATTCCAAAAGTCAGATTTTTTTAGCAATCCCCCTGAATGTTGTACTGTTGATAGAATTAACATCTGAAGTTATATAAGTCTGATGTCTTAAAGAGTCAGTAGGTCAAAGGTCAAAGTCATAAAAAAGTTGTCTATTTTTTTTGTTTCAGGCAGCATTGGGTCAGTTTAACTGTAAAAGCTTTAACCGTACCGTCGTCAAACGAGATATTAAGAGATTTCATTTTTTTTCGCTATATAAGCCGTATTGCTCGAGCAATCGCTCTAAAAATGGTACAGTTAATTGACAAATAAAACTCCCATAAGCCTTTTGATTTTTCTTGAGATAGGTCGAAGGTCAAAGTAAAGGTAATCGGAAAACCTACAAATATTTTTTTTCTCATAACTTTGTCAAATGTTGTCCTATCTTAACAAACTATAGCCCATTTTATTCGTCTATGCATTCCTATTATGAGGTGTAGTCACCTGTCATCCAGGATACATCAGTCTGTCAGTATGTCTGTTGTTGTCAACTTTTCCTTCCTGCTTGTTCTTTAGTCAGACATGTCATTCTAAAGTCCACATTGTTTTAGCAATGCTTCTGAAAGGCATTCAGTTAAAATAAAACAAGGAAATATGTTATGTCTGTTTGTCCGTGACTTTTCGATATCAGCATTAACAAATTAAAGAGTTATTGTTTCTGCTTTCCCAGAACATTACTCATTTAAATTTCTGTTTTCACTTGTTCCCCTGTCTTCCTGTTTCTCTGTCTGTATGTTATATTTCAACTTTCGGCAAGAGCTCGACCTATGGTCGTTTAGTTTGTCTGTCTGTTTAGCAACATTAATAAAAAAATTATTAAACGAACTTTGATGAAATTTTCAGGATAGCTCGGCAGTGGTACAAGGTACAAAAGATTACTTTGATCCGAATCACCAGCTGGATCCAGGAATTATTTTAACGATAAATGTTGCAATTCCTACAATGCCATATTAGGATAATAAGCTTGTGGCGCCACATGTACTTTTCTTATTTTTACGATTATTCTTTCTGTTTTGAGACCGTCAAATGACAGCAATCGTGCCAGTTTAACAGCTGTAATTTCATCTAATGCCCTGAAACCGTGTGTAATTTATTAATAATGACTATTTTTTTCAGTTCCTGAACGCTGGTGGTGCCACCTGTATTTTTAAACATATTTTCATACATTTTTTCCTTTATTTTTGAACTGCCAAATTACATCGACGGTTCTCAACTGTGGTTTCATATGGTGTCCTGAAACATGATGTGTGAATTATCTGTCCATCCAAACACCCCATCCTCTCAAATTTGGCACACAAGTAGTTTCCACAATGCTCTGTGATAAGGTCAAAATTGTACTGTGACCTTGATCTAAATCTACAAGGTCAAATCACCCAAATTATAGTTCATCATCTTTAGGATTCTTTTGAACGTGATCATTAATAATTGTCCGCAAATTTGACAAGAATGTTTCAATGAAATGCATAGAGGATTTTGACAACTGGTGACCTTGACCTTGACCTAATTCTTCTCTTGTTCAAATTGTGTAGACAATGTCATGTTAATCATCTGAGCGTCATGACCCATGGGTCACTTGTTTAATCAAATGAGGAGAGAACATTTGAATTTTTAGGTCCCTGTGATTGGTGGGGATCTTCAAAACTACAAAACAAATGGGTGCATTCATTATTATCCTTACCCCCGACATCTTGTCTATACAGTGTATATTTTCCCGGCATAATAATATGTAAAGAAACCCCTTTTAGGAAGAAGGGGTGAGATGCGGCCCCCCCCCCCCCCCCCCCGGTGCTGATATATTAGAATCCGGTAGATGGCGCTGTGAATCGCGCGTTCTCTTTAGGGTTTCCCGCAAATTTCCCATGGCGGCATCAACTGCACAACAACGTTAGAATTTCCCTGTCATGATATCAAATAAAAATGACCTGTTAACTATTGATATCAAACTGAACTGATGTGACCGAACACACATCACCCATAAAAAATTCAAGCTTATGCTAACTTGTAGTGAAATATACAAGACTAACCAGCTTCTGTAGCTCAGGGGCAGAGCCCAGGGTGACAAAGCCAGGAGAACGTGAGTTTCAGCTTAGGTGGTGAGATTTTGGTGGGTCGGCCTCTACCCAGGGTGAGCGCTCTGCAGGCTTAATGGGTAGACTGTGTGCAATAGGCGTGTTTCACTCACAAACGAGTGCGCCTTTCCAGGGTTCCTCGGTGTTACGACCCAGCAGTGGGGATAAAACACACCCAGGGCCCGCAGGAGTGGTACACCGAGCCTGGTTGACACCAGGATAACTGAGTATAAGCCGAGGCTGTCACGTAGTCTGAAACCGGAATGGAACTCTGCAGATATACATGGTACTCAATTAAGCAAGCATTAAAATGAAAGGCGGTTACCTCCACACAAAAAAAATGAAATATACATGACTGGTACAGGAATGAACAAACCCAAGGCCACCGGTTACACCGTACTATAATCTCCGACAGTACGTTATTCCTCTGGTCTTTCCGACGTCCAGCTCACCTGTGATAGGGCTAATCACAGACGTCAGTGTAATTACCCACGCATTGAGTCACTGTGTTTATTGCTGGCCTTAAATCAGCTTCCATCAACTAATTGCACTGTATATTCTATTTGGCTGTTATTTTCCCTGACCACGATCCATCGTATAAAGACGATATTGTGTATAAATATATTAATGTCAGTGACACAATACACGCATGCAATGCATAAATTCTATGTATCAATACTACTACTACTACTACGGCTACTACATCTACTACTGCTACTACTGCTACTACTACTACTACTAATAATAATAATAATAGTGATTATAATAATTTACGCTCATCCTGGGGTATTTCTCTGGCATTCACACCAACATTTTTTCACAATACAATTCACACACTCGCACTCAACCAAAAAAAACCTCGCTTCGCGCAGAGTTAATAATAATAATAATAATAATAATAATAATAATAATAATAATATTAATAATAAAATTCATAATAATAATAATAAAACCATAATTATGATTTATACAAATGCAGACATCTTATATTGGTTGGTATATCATCTTATTTGATATATATTTACCCCTCTGTGTTTCCGGACCGTGTATATACATATTACCCTAGATACAAAGTGCATGTATTATTATATAGTACGTGTGCGCATTTTTAGCTCATGTACAAGTTTTCTGAGCTATAGCGATGGTCCTTTGTCCGTCCGTCCGGTATGCCGTTCGGTTGCCCGGCCGGCCGTTAACAGATAACGTTTTGAAGCCATTGGACCTACGAATCCAAAATCAACATACAGTTAGGTGTCCCTAAGTTATCCTACCAAACCCTAAACTGGGTTACTGAGACTTCCTTGCCTCGTGAAATTAAGGTAAAACCTCCGCTTTCCAGTAAAAGCTTGTTGGTACACTTCAAGAGTGCTTTATATTAAAACCACTGGTGTTGTTTGATTTATATTTCGCATAGATATTTCTATATAAATTTTCTATGTACATGCCAGAAATTTAATCAATATTGCGTAATTTTAGAAGTCATGGACCTGAACATTATGTACTTTGTCAAAACTCCAGGAAATATATTTCCTCCTTAACAAGGTAACTGTTAAAGCTAGAGTCTTTGTTTTCAAGGATAAAACTTAATTTAATAAAAATTTAATTGTATGCCAGATATTAAATCAGAATTTTGTAAATTTTTCTATTTGTTGGCATAAACGGAAAATCAATACCTTAATTTTTTTCAAACTTTGACCATGGCACATTTTGTCCTGTCAGCACTGTTGATTTCATTTAAATCTTTTCAAATATGAACTTTAAAAGGGATTGATCAAAAATTGTAACTTTTATTCAAGTTTTTAAACACCATGTCAAGTATTGTTTATATCAAGTCAACCCAGTACAGTGGTGTGCAATGAGTGGGGGAGCCCTCACTCAGCCAAGCTTTTATAAATGTTAAATGTTCACTGCTGACAGCTAGCTCTCTTTTGCTCAGCTGAGCTAGGCTTCCGCTTCCCCCCCCCCCCCCCCCCCACCAGCTCCATAAAACAAGATGAATGTTATAATTTTCTATGCTTTATTTATTTGTTATCTAGAATTTTGCTAGATTTTGGATTTTGTTTCAGTGGTTACGTGCACATTTAATTGTGTCCATAAAGTGATGTATTGCTTTAAAGTGTGGATGTTGTTACAGGTGCCCTTTTTATTGTGTGCACAAGTCTTACAGATGTCTTTTTTGTTGTGTGACACGGGCGTAACTCGTGTTGTGGCGCCCGTGACTGGCCGCGTATTGCATTCTCAGTTTAATCCGTACTGGTTGAACTCTCGTTGTCATGCTAGCTTGGGGCTTTCTCGCTTGGCCGAGCCGGAGCAAACTCAGGTGTGGACCCTGGTATACAGAGACACAGCGATGTTCTTCTAGATGATTCCTGTAACGCGTGTTTACTGTGTATTATGTTAGATCCTTTAGACTGTTCGAGAAGTGGAAAATTCTTGGCTTGGGACAAGAAGTTATAAATAGGGGCTGTGTTTTAAAGCAGAGGGAGGAGAGAATATTCCAGCGGACACAGACGTGTGGGGCCTGCCCAAATATCCAGTAATTTCAGGGATTCTGCTATTACTAACTCTATACAATTTAATGCTGCCTGCCTCAAGTTTACTTTCTGGATTGTTACAAGAGATTCACATTAGACTGTTATTCTCCGAGAGGATCAGTGTGGACTTTTCATCCGGCATATACATTTAAAAGGATTTGTCGTTGTGACAGTGGTGGTATCCAGGAACTGTGCTCTTTGTTTATTTTACTATGTGATTGTATTGATTTGTTGTTATACTGTGTCATTGTATTTATTTAGTGTATTGTAATGGTAGGGTTGTTTTAAGAATAAATTATAGTTATTTGTTAAAAAAAAACAATGACTATTTTATTCATTCCCCTAGACATTTCACGCTGCCTAGTGTAACAGAATCTGATTTTTTTATCTCCTTGATATCCTTGACAAAATTTATGTTCATCACGCATACGTGATCTGTTTATATTAGGTCCCGTAACAATGTTCATATTGTGAGGAATCCTTACTTTAGAAGAGTAAAACTGTTTGCTTTCTTTTTCAACATGTGTGAAATTAAATTGAATTATAGTTGAAACAGTATTGAATAATAGTTGAGATAGTAATTAGCTTTATGATGTTGTTTCTTCATCCAACCAACAGTGTGTATACCTGCTTTGAAAAGGGAATTTTTATCAATTATGTTGAATCTTTTATTTTAATTGATAAAATTAAGCATGTACATAAAACTAAAATAATGATCCAAGGAATACTCAATGTTGTGGCATTTGTTTTTTTAGTGATTTTATCTTAAAATCTTATCTTTTAAATTTAGTTTGAGCATTTTATGATATAAAACATAATAAATTGCATAATTTGACATAAACAAACCAAAGATAAATAATAAGGCAATTTATAATTCTGAATTAACTTATATTTGCATATTGTTTTATATTGCAATTTAACCAAATTTGTAAAATTTAAAAAAAAAATCTATATGATAAAATATATTCCTTAAAAAATCCCTATTCACCTGCCAAAAATGGATATGCTGAAAAAAAAACAGGGTTCCAGTCAAAGATAAAACTTGAAGGTAAGATAAAATGACGTTGTCCACGGTTGACAAAATTCTGGTCAGCTGATGAGATGTTGTTAGTATAAAATAAGAGGATAATTTCGGCCGCGAAACCCGTGGCTCATTTGACAGTATTGCAACGTAAAGTCGCACGTTTGTAAATAAACCAAATCCATTTACATTATCCCTAATGAAATGGACAACATCACGTGACTTAGCCTCGTTTCCAGGTTCACTTGGTCGAACACGCCTCGTTTCAAGAGTCATTAGTCTGAACAAGCCTCGTTCCCAGAATCATTTAGCCAAGCTGTCAGTTTATCTGATTAGAAGACAGTTCATCACACCCATCATCAGAACAACGCCTCGCCGATAACCGACTCGTGACCTCTCAATAAAGGTGGTTTAACCCGGTCGATAGGTTAATATAATACAATAATGGAACTCATTTTAGCTCATTGAGGTCTCGCAAACATTTTGGGGTACTGTTTCAGAAATCTTCTTCGTAATGGTGAAGCACTTGAACAGCCATGAAGGAGTCAATACTTAACTTTCTACGATAAAATTTTACGTCAGAGTCTTCGTTTGAATTCATTTTTAGCTCAGCTGGCTGTAAGTCATCTGAGCTATAGCGATCACTCTTTGTCCGTCGTCCGTCTGTCCGTTTACCTGGCTCAAATCGTAACCACTGGACCTAGAATCTTGTAACTTTACATTCTGAGAGGTCCATAAAAAATCTCCTTGGAAACCATAAATTAGGTCTCTGTTACCCATATCCTTTGAGCTATGGGGCCCCAAAGTACGCCCCAGAATATTCAAAAATTTCATACAAAAACTTCAATATCTCATTAACTACATCACTGATGGTCATGATTTTTTTGCATATATATTGATCATGAGAAGTTTCATCAGTTCCTGCAGACTGGAGGCGCCACTTGTATTTTTCGATTTTTTTTTCAATTTTTTTTCTCTATTTATGAGACCTTTAAAAATGTGAACATCTGTTAACAGGGCACAAATCGTAAAGACTGGACCTAGAATCTTAATTCTGGACACACTGAGAGACCTATGATAAGTCTCCATGGAAACCAGAAATTAGGTCTCTGTTACCCATATCCTTAGAGCTGTTGGGCCCCAAAGTACCGCCCCCCCACCCCCCCCCCCCCCAGAATAGTCAAAAATTTCATACAAAAACTTCAATATCTCATTTACTACATCACTGATGGTCATTATTTTTTGCATACATATTGATCATGAGATGTTTCATCAGTGTCTGTAGACTGGTGGCGCCACCTGTATTTTTCGATTTTTTACGAATTGTTTTCTCTATTTTTGAGACCTTTAAAACTGTGAACATCTGTCAACAGGGCACAAATTGTAAAGACTGGACCTAGAATCTTGTTCCTCACACAGTGAGAGACCTATGAAAAGTCTCCATTGAAAACTGAAATAAGGTCTCTGTTACCCATATCCTTTGAGCTGTGGGGGGCTCCCAATAACCCCCCAGAATAATGGAAAATTTGATAAAAACAAATTGCAACATCTCAATAACTACAACACTGATGGTCATGATTTTTGGCATACATACGTGTTCCATCAGTTCCTGTAGACTTGTGGTGCCACCTGTATTTTTTTTTTAATTTTTACAATCATTTTTCTTTATTTTTGAGACCTTTAAGGATGTAGTTATCTGTCAACAGGGTACAAATCGTAAACGCTGGACCTAGAATCTTCATTCTTGATACACAGGGAGACCAATGAAAAGTCTCCATGGAAACCTGAAATTAGGTCTCTGTTACCCATATCCTTTTAGCTGAGGCACTCCATGTACAGCTCAGAATAATGGAAAAATTGTTACAAAAGCTAAAGTATCTGAACAACTAATGCAGAGATCACCATAATTGTATGGATATTGATCATGGAGTGTTTCATCAGTTTCTGCAGACTGGTGGCACCACCTGTATTTGTTCGTTTTTTTTTACGATTTATTTTCTCTATTTTTGAGACCTTTAAAGATATGAACATTTGTTAATTGGGCACAAATCATAACAACTGGACCTAGAATCTTCATTCTTGATACACTGGGAGACCCATGAAAAGTCTCCATGGAAACCTGAAATTAGGTCTCTGTTACCCATTTCTAGGTCTCTGTTACCCATATCCCTCAAGCTATAGGACTCCGAAGTATCCCTCAGAATAATGGAAAATTTTATACAAAAGCTGAAGTATCTGAACAACTAATCCAGAGAACCCCTATGATTCTTTGCATGGATATTGACCATTAAGTGTTTTTCTGCAGACTGGTGGAACCACCTGTATTTTCTTTAAAGTTTAAGCATTTTTTCTCTATTTTTGAGATATATAAATACAGTCACAATCATGGCCTGTTGGTTAATCTGTTTGATGCTTCAGTTGAATGGGTATATACTACCATTCAGACGATAAAATTTCCTTTGGCGAATCTCTTTCCAGCCAGATGAGCGTCATGACCCATGGGTCACTTGTTTTAGCAGCAATCTAACAAATCTAATGTCTACCACAGGATTCTAGTTCAAACTTACATCTTCCAGTTAGGAATATTTGGACGCCCGGGATGTCTTAACTGTCAAACTTTAAAATGACAATTTGTCACAATTTAAGGAACACAAGTTGTTTACATAGCACATGCGCATGCTTACAAAATATTACTTATTCCATGAAGTTCTTACCACACAACATTCTTAGTCATGTAATTTGCCATGAAACAATCTTAACCAACATATTTTAACGGACTACACTACCCTCTTCTCTACGTTTCTGTCTACGACACTAATGTATTAAGAGCCGCAGTGAATTGTGGGGAAAGGGTTTATTACCCACAATCCTTATTAGCAGACACGTACTCATGAGAATATGATTCTGCGCAGTAAAAATGTCTGTATGTAACCTAAATACTGTTTAGGAACAAATAAACCTTGAAAGTCGAAACATATTGTTTCTGTGTATAATTCCCTTTTGTAAAGCGCATTATAGGACATGAAAACTGACTTCCCTAATATCTGATTAAGCGTGCATATACATACACCATTAGTCACATCTTTATTACGAATGTATGGTTTGAGGAAAGGCACGGGATATCTGCTCCATGGGTGGTTGTCTGCAGCAAATGCTTTGAATAAAAGAATTATAGGATAGACCTTGTGTAATTCTGTCACGATTATTAACCGCTGTGTAATTCTGTCACGATAATTAACCGCAGCCGTTGACTCTCCATGATTCCGCAGTAAATTCAGTAGTTTTTTGCTTGCCGGAATCAAAGATTTCGGCAAGCATATTGCTCAGTTGCGTATGTCTGTTTGTCTGTTTGTCTGTTTATTTGTCTGCACTCTCCTGGCCACAATTTTGCCACAATCACCTTGAAACTTACAGCGATGATGAAAAACATAATTTCTAGGTGCCCTATTGTTTTTGGTTAAAATAGGTCAAAGGTCAAGGTCAAGGTCACGACAGGTATGGTTAACGGTTTTTGCACTATAACTTCGCCATAAATAGTTTTATCCACTTCTGCAATAGCTCATTTTTTTCGTCATCACCTGGCCTTTCTTTTGACATGTAGCTTACTTAAATTTGCTGTTACCATGGTTACGCAATTTTGGGCAGAAATCATGGAATTTCCTGATATTTTTCAAATTTGCAGCAATCGTACTGATTCTGAGATATTTTATGTAACACAAGAATATCTCGAAATTGTTTTTTCAGATTTTGGAAATGGCCGCCAGGGGGCGTTGCAGATGAAAAAACATGAAAATTTGTTTTGGTGCTATACCTCCAGAACTATTAAACATTGGGCCATTTCCATCACAGCACCTTCAACTGGGGTCCATGGGCTTAATTTTGCGCATAGGTGCCAAAGTGCGCTATTGCCAGATTTCTCTATTTTTGGGGTAAAACTTTTGAATTTTGAAAATATGCAGTTTTCAGCTTCTAACTCTGTCAGTTTTTATGCTGGAGAGTTCAATTTTTTTGCATCTTGTAGCCCTTGGTGAGCTCTCGGTGATCCAATCAAAAATCTTGCAAAATCTCGCACCGTTTCTCGTCAAACGAGAGTCTTCGAGATTTCATTAAATATGACCTACAGGTTGCATTTTTTTAACAATGGCTTTGAAATTGATATATTTTGTGTTATTTATAAATATCTCGAAATCAGATTTTCATTTTTTGGAAATAGCCACCAGGGGGCGTGGTACCTGAAACACTGTAACATATCATTTTTCTGCAATATCTAAAATAATTTTAAACATGGCACAATTTTTATCGTTGTATCTTAAACTAAGAACATTGGCTTATTCCTCCGCACATGTAGCTTTGTGCTGCCGTTACCATGGTTACCAAATTTGTGGGTTAAACTTGACGATCTGAAAATATGCAGTTTTTGGCTTCTATCTCGGTTAATATTTATGTTTCAAGGGTCTAGTTTTTTGCATAAGGCTGCTTCCCCTTGGTTCTAAGTCATTCAATTGCAAGTCTCGTCAAATTTCGCTCGGTTTATCGTCAAACGAGAAAAAACGAGATTTCACGGAAATGCTTATAACTCGGCGACTTTTAAGCTACACAGGTCTAGTTTTCGGCATTTCATAACATATGACCAGCTTGACACGCCAGAAAAGAAATCAGGCCAAATCTCGCACCATATCTCGTCAAGCGAGAAAAAAACGAGATATCATGGAAATGTTTATAACTAGGCGACTTTTACAGCTACTCAGGTCTAGTTTTTGGCATTTGGTAACATTTGGCCAACTTGACATAGTAAAACTGCGATACTTGGCGAAATCTCGCACTACATCTGGTCAAATGTGGAAAAACGAGATTTCACAGAAATGCATATAAGTCGGCGACTTTCACGGCTAGACAGGTCTAGTTTTTGGCATTCATTAACATTTGGACGGCTTGACATGACAAACCTGCAAGACTGGCCAAATCTCGCACCATATCTCGTCAAACGATAAAAAAGGAGATTTCACAGAAATGCTAATAACTCGGCAACTTTTACAGCTAGACAGATGTAGTTTTCGCCATTTCATAACATTTAGAGAGTTTGATATGACAAATCTACAAGACTGGCCAAATCCTGCACCATATCTCGTCAAACGAGAAAACACGAGAGTACACGGAAATGCTTATAACTCGGCGACTTTTACAGCTAGACGGATCTAGTTTTCGCCATTTCGTAACGTTTGGCCGTCTTGACATAATAAAACTGCTCGTCTTGCCAAATCTTGTACTATATCTCGTCAAGCGAGAAAAAAACATGATTTCACGTAAATGCTGATAACACGGCGACTTTTGCAGCCAGTTTGTTGCTTGCCGAATTCAAAGATTTCGGCAAGCATGTTGGTCAGTTGCGTATGTCTGTTTGTCTGTCTGTCTGTCTGTCTGTCTGTTTGTTGGTTTGTTTGTCTGCACTGTCCTGGCCACAATTTTGCCACAATCACCTTGAAACTTTCAGAGATCATGGAGAATTTCTGGGTGCCCTATTGTTTTTGGTTAAAATAGGTTAAAGGTCAAGGTCAAGGCCATCGAAAATCCTCGAAACCTTATTTTCCTCATAACTTGGTCAAAAATTGTCGTATCAACCTCATTCTTACCCCATTTTGATTGTCTTTCCATTGCCCATATCCTGGTATGATCAACCTTTGTTGGCCTTGTGTCACCTTGTCAGTATGTCTGTCTGTTTCAGGGTTGTTGTCAATTTTGTCAACGGCCTTGTTGTTCTTTCTGACATTTAGCACTCTCCTGCCCACAATTTTGCCACAATCACCTTGAAACTTTCAGATATGATGGGCAACCAAAATTCTAGGTGCCCTATTGTTTTTGGCCCAAATAGGTCAAAGGTCAAGGTCGAGGTCATCAAAAGTATACAAAACAGGTTTTTCTTCATATCTTTGTAACTGTTAGTCGTATCTACTTGAACTATAGCTCATTTTAATCGTCATCCAATGGCCTTTCTTCTGGTGGGTACTTGACTCAAATTTGCCGTTTCCATGGTAACACATTTTCGGGGGAAAATTATCATATTTGAAAATCAATGGACTAATTTGTCAGTTTTAATGCTAGATAGGTCTAGTTTTTTTCCATTAGGTTGCATTCGTTTAATACTACATGATTTTATTAAAAGTCTGGCAATATCTCGTAAGATAGCTCATCAAACGAGATATTTCGAGATTTCATTAATCTTGCCCTGGAGGCCACAGTTTTGCAGGAATTTTTTTAAAACTGATATATTTCAAGTCTTACCCTCGTATTTCAAATTTGTTTTTTTCATTTTTTTGGATAGGGCCGCTAGGGGGCGCTGGATGCGAACCTCCCCAACATCATATATTTTGGCCATATCTCCAAAATTATAAGCCTCAATTACATAAACTATAGCTTATTTTCTTCCTCTGAGTCTTCTCCATAACCTGGTGTAGTCATCTGGTCACAATTTTGTGTCACTTTGTCAGTGTGTCTGTCTGTTTGATCGTTGTCCTCAAATTCGCCTGCTTGCTCTTGCGTCTCACATATAGCATTCTACAGCCCACAGTTTTGAAAGAATCCTTTTGAAACTATTACATCTTAAGTCTTACACTAATATCTCGAAACCAATTTTTCATTTTCTGGATATGGCCGCTAGGGGGCGCTGAACTCGAACCTCTCCCAACATATCATGCTTTGGCAATATCTCCAAAACTATAAACCTCAGTTATATAAAATGTAGCTTTTTTCTTCCTTTGAGTCTTCTGCATACCTTGGAGTAGCCATCTGGACTCAATCTCGAGTCACTTTGTCAGTGTGTCTGTCTGTTTGTCAGTTGTTCTCAAATTCGCCTGCTTGCTGGTTCTTGCGTCTCACATATAGCATTCTATAGGCCACAGTTTTGATGGAATCCTTTTGAAACTATTACACCTTATGTCTTACACTAATATCTCGAAATAAATTTTTCATTTTCCGGATATGGCCACTAGTGGGCGCTGCACACAACCCTCACACACATACCATTGTATTGGCCATATCTCTACACCCAAAGCCTCAGTTACATAAACTATAGCTTATTTTCTTCCTTTGAGTCTTCTCCATAACCTGATTAAGGCATGTGGTTTCAATCTTCTGTCACTTTCTCAGTGTGTCCATCTGTTTGTCCGTTATCCTCAAAGTCGCCTGCTTGCTGGTTCTTACGCCTTACATATAGCATTCTACAGGCCACAGCTTTGACGGAATCCTTTTGAAACTGGGACATCTCATGTCATACTCTAATAATACGAAACGCGTTTGTCGTTTTTGGAATATGTCCGCTAGAGGGCGCAACAGTCGAACCTCCCAAGTATATCATTAATTCGCCATACCTCCAAAACTATTAATCTAAATTACATAAATTATAACTCATTTTCTTCCTTTGAATCTTCTCCATAACTAGGTTAAGTCATCTGGTGTCAATCTTGTCTCACAAAGTCAGTATGTCTGTCTGTTCGTCTTTTGTTGTCGGCTTTGTCTGCTTGCCTGTTCTTTTGTCTCATATGTCATTCTACTGGCCACATATTCTCAGCAATGGCCCTGAGAGTCATTCCATTGATAGAAAACCGACAAAATGTTCTGTCTGTCCGTCTGTGTTTCACTTCCGATTTCCGGCAAGCGTTCGACCTATGGTCGTCTAGTTTTCTCATTCGTCAAACACTGAGCTAGTTATGAATAAAGTAGGCCTCGTGCGTTCCCTATGATTAACTTATATTTTCTAAGAATCGCATGCAGAAGCAAATTGCAGTAAAAGTCTCAGACAGTTGTAAGAAGTCGCAGCTTGGAGTGGTCACTGAAGATTGTAGACAATCATAATTGATAATTATTGTAACAACTAAATATTGCTTTCCAATACACGCAAGGAGTCTCCAAGGATCGTTATACACCAACAAAATACACCAACTATTTAATTCTTATATAATAAAGTATGGCCGAAGGCAACTGATTTATCTATAGGCTTACATCTGGGGTAAATATTAAGCAAGTACATCAGCATTTGTCTTGTTTCGGGAATGGGCGAAGCTTGCTGATCAAGGAAGCACTAAAAATAGATACATTTGATCTGAAATCAAATTATCCGCATGTTCGCCTGGATTAACGAATAAAATAACAATAAAAAGTATATTCTTTCTTTATTGTCGATTATGCTGTGAAAGATAATCCGTTTTAATCTGATTTCGTTTTTATCCCTCTTTGTTTAATTAAATACTTTTGCTTATTGTATTCTATATGACATTCAATATACCTTTCTTTATGTTTGTACATATGTTGTTGAGATGAACGGTAACCTTTTTCCCGGGAAATACGGGTACTTTATCAATGGAGTCTGAGATTACGTCTACAGAAAAAGCTGCTGGTTTGATTAATAACGTTAGATGTTTGTCGTGAAGAAGTATAAAGTAGAAAATGTTTAGGTTGCATGATTAACTCTGTCTTCTTGCTGCGTGACGTGAAAGGTGCGTGACTAATTAACCTGAACCCGCCATCCTCCTTCGAGTTCACGGACGACGCTGAACAAACAGTTCACGAACACTCTTTGACTTTACATCTTATTGAAATAATAACCGACCTCCTAACATTAGAAATCTACAAATTATACAGCAATTAGAATTGTGTTGAACTTCTACTTTGTTGCATTAACCAAACCTTTAGTGCATATTATTTCATTATTATGGCCTTGTGTATTATGTGCCTTGTTATGCAGAATCTGAATGTACTTTAATCATAGCATTATACATGTGTCTGTCTCACAGGGGTGGATCGGGGATTTAGGAAAACAAGGTGTCTAACACAGGAGGACTAATGCAAAACCCTAAAAAAGGTTCCCAGGTCCAAAAATGGGGGGTCAAGACCGGAAATATTGATCTGAAATCCTTAATAAAAAGGTTGTTGTGGCTGAAAAAAGAAAGGGGGGGGGGGGTGTCCGGACCCCCTTGACCCCCCCCCCCCCCCCGGACCGCTTATTGCTAGCCGCTTAAGTCCACATGGTGCCAAACAGCCAAAGAAATGCGTGTTAATTCCTTGTACTTTTACAATGTAAGTTCCAGATTTCGCTCACTACTTTCTGTTTAAATGCACATGGTGCTAAATAGCCATAAAGACCCATTTAAGGTGACAATCATAATTATGTCGTATAAAATTACCGGGACATGTGCAACCATGGTGGATCGGTGGAGCACAGGGCTAAAGGAGGAGCGGTTAGATTTTTCATGGTCGGCCCCCACCCAGGATGTGCGTTCTGCAGGCTTAATGGGAAGACAGTCGCCTGTCACTGACAAACGAATGCCCATTTCGGGGGTTTCTCGGTGTTATTCACGCAAAACCCACAGGTGCGGAAAATAAAACCTGGTACATGACATTTTCCGCCAAGTCACGTACTCCAAAACCGGAGTGGAATTCTGCAAATGTACAAAGTACTTATTTAATTCCGCATTAAAAACAATGGAAGCGGTGACCACCACGAAAAAGAAACATGATAAAAATATATGACGACTGTAGACGTGAGAAGCTTGGTAGCTAACACATTTTCTCTGTGGTTCTGCTGTCTGCTGTGCTGCATGTTGTATTCTCTGTTTCACTGTTGTGTTGTTAGTATGTTTGATTTTTCAGCCCACACAAGAGGTGTGGGTTCAAATATCTTAAAATAAATGGGGATATTTTCGGAGAGCGAGGCTTTCAGACATCAGAAGCGCCATAGATGAGTCGGGATAGGGGTGACATACTGTGTGATAAGTAAAGCTGGTCTCCCGGGGAGAAACAAGTGTTTAAACCAGGATTGGCTGGTCCAGGGTAAAATAACAATACAAAATAAGGCAGTTCAATAAAAAAAATAGAGTGTAACAAGCACCAGCCATTGGTTAAACTTAAACGCTTACTTGAGATAACATGTATCACGTCCACCTATTTTGTCGTTTCTGCTTGCGATGTTGTTACGTCTTCTTCCGTGCTGCTCTCCCCTGAGCATGAACATGTACACTGCCCTGTGGTCTCTATACACGTTTTTGTGTCCTTGATACATTTTAAAATAATTTGTTATTTGATTGTTTTTCCCCACCTACGCCTGCTGTTTGGGACTTAGCTCCAGGCCTGTAACGAAATCAATTCTTATTTAATTTTTCTTTCTTGTTTGTGTTACAGCTCCTAAGGCGGAGAGTTTATCCTTTAAAGCTTTGTCAGATCTGACCAAAGTGGTTCAGACCACGATATTGTGCGTTCAGCGAGAGGACATTAAACAGCCCCTACAGATTACGCTTAATACAGTTGTGTTGACTCAGTTGAGAAATAAATTTTAACCTAATGCTCAGTATGTATTGGCACTTACTCTCAAGAAAACTAGATAATTGTTACCTCCATCGGCTTTCGTTTACAGCCTGGCAAGGCATGCTGGGAAGGCTTAGGAGGGTCTATTCTCAAGCGACGTCACAGGTACGCTCTTTACACAGCGCTTTACCTATAGGGCTACTACCTATATCGTAAGGCGCTGTTTGTTATGACCTCGTATCCTGAATTGCTACACCAGAGGGGAGCACTGTATTTTTGTCCAATCGGATGAGACCTTGTGCTGGAAGACAAAGCCAAGCGAGGAATACACGGAGCTAATCATGTTCATTTCGTTTTGAGTGACATATCATCGCCCCGCGTAACCGTCTGAACAGGCCACAGGCTCAGAGAGAATTGCCCCTGACGTGGTTTACTTAGGGCCTTGGGCACATAGGATGCTCGGCCGGTGAACTGTAATTCAAACGAAACGTAACAACAAAGGCTGCGTGCACACATCGCTGACTGTTTCAGTTCTGCAGACAACAGATACATGGCTACGCTAACACAGTCATAATGTCATAATCGAATCGGTCGATGATTCGAGAATGCAGAGGGAGCAATTTAAATTCGACCGGAAACTCATCAAGGGGCGCTTGAAGCGCAGCAATGGGCGGAGCCAGGATGACTGGCGAGTGTTTGTTTATTGGCATCTGATTGGCTGCTTGTCACATCATACGCACGTTTATTTCAGCGGACAACGAACCGCCATCTGGTATCTAAATATATCATAAACGGTCAAAGCTGGCAGCGTGAAAATCAGTTTCTTCTTTAGAAGCGCAAGATTTCCGCTGCTTCGGTAGCGTAAGTCACAGGGATCTATGAGGGAACCACCATCTAAAGGGTGTTATTAGGTAATTTGCATAGATCCCCCTTTTCATTTGCATGGGATTCCAATTCGGGGTTGTGAAGAATCAGAGGGGCACTCTCCCAACAGGTGTTCGGACTCAGTTCCTGAATAATGGAGGCTGAATGTTCGGGCTGTTTGGGACTATACATAGAAATATGTGGTTGACATCAACTACAAATCTACTACACTAACACGGTGCCTTGTCCTTTGGTTGGTCATCAACATGGCCGCTGCTCATAAATCATGAGCACCTGTCATATACCCCTTATGTTTGCCATTTATTATATGACTAATTATTTTAAAAATTGACATTCTCTTTATAACTCTAATCTTTGTATGCCTGTCAGTTTTTCAACTGTTGGTATTGAGATGACGTAACACATGAAGCACGATTAACAATGAAAACCTAAAAAATCAGTAACGTGTTTGTTCATTGTTGAATGTGTGTATTACTGTATCCATATAATATGGTATATTACAGTAATTCGATCAATTCTACGACATTCAGCTCAAAAATTTTCCGGCAACACGCACGCGAAAAATCCAACAAACAAACACAACATTGTTATAACGGTCAAGAATATAAATCTTGTTTTGTTTCTCCATATGCTAACTCGCTGAAATTGTTGTCAACAAGTTGAACTTACATCGGCAAATTTACACAAAGCATATAACCATCTGTGCTTAAATTTAGTGACTCGGTGTGCTTCAAATTGTACTCGGCAAACCATATAATCATATGTGAGTTACATCATTCATCGAGTTTCAAATTGTATACGGCATCAGTTGTTATACCTGTAAGATGGCGCCTCACGTGCATGGAGACTCGTGTGATAGATTGGTACCAGATACCATTTAGTTCCCCAACTGGCAGAGACGCCTTAAATGGCTCGGTACCAGAATAAAGTGCACTACACTGCATATGCAGTGTCTGACACGTCAGTTTGGGTCACACGATGAACTGAAACAATGAACATGACCATTTAATTACAGAGAAACGGCATGATAACAACAAAGTATTCTGATGACTTGAACGATCTTTAAAGGCATATCATAAGCAAAAGTTCATAATTTACGGGTCTATATGACTTGCATCTATCATGCTTTTGAATGTATAAATCATACTTAATCAAACACTAATCACCCGAAGCGTTTCGTGATAACAATTAAAGCGATTCGGATGGATAAACTGGATTTCACTATAAAATTGTAAAAGACCGTACATCGAACCTATAGTCCATTTCACCACCTGCTGTCCACTGTTTTTTTTTTGTAGATAATATTCTTAAAAAAATAAATTTTCCAATAATTTCATAGAAAACTGCATATGGAAGTGAGAACCTAATATGGCAATAAAGAATTTTACAATAAATCCTCAGTTTGTGTTTAAAATCTTATTAGTCTCTTCTCACTGGTCTGGCAGACATCATTTGTCCCTGTATGAGTAGCCATCTTTGTTTTAGCTAGTTATATTTTTTTGGAGTGTTTACATGACATCATTACATACAATCAGCAGTTGCCAATGAGGCTGTTATGTATGTGACCAATGACCCTGACCGCCATGATTCGGTTGGATATTTTGTAAAATGTAAACTTATTTCTCATATTTTCAAATAAATCTGTTTCTTGGATAAGGTGTAAGGTAGGTATTTACGTACCTTGTTGTATATTGTGTTCTTTAGTCCTCAACTCTACACTGTAATTGTTTACCTTAAAATGTAATCAATAAAAAAATTTATAGCAAACAAAAGGTGGACATGAGGGGATGAAACGGACTATAAGAAGGAGAACACCAGAGTAAATAAAAACTAGCTTCGACATTGAGAATATGTAAATGTACGATTAAAAGAATCCTTCGTTTTTTGTCCTAAATATAGAGCAAAAACAATAAAAATGACCTTTAATAGAAAAGAAAGAGAAGATTGATTAAGAAAAAAAATAATAGGAGAGAGTGAAGTATAACTCGACCTGAAACTGAAGGAGGTCCGCAGCCCCTTTTTTCAGCCGCCGAAATTTTTTTCAGCATTTCAGACCAATTTTTGCGACCTGGCACCCCCTTTTACAGTCATTAGTCCTCCAGGGTTGGATCCTCCATTTCCTAAATCGTGGATCCGTCCATGTCATTAACAATTATATTCTGGAATATAACCAAAGCAGGAACAGCATACTACGTTACCTTGTTGGGAAGTTACAGGTCCTTAAATAATATGCTTTTATACAGCATTCTTAGCACCTATAATATAAAAGTAGTAGTCTTCAATGACTGGAGTACTCCTGTTTCGAAATGTAAAATGTCGGCTGATCAATGTTGATTTAAAAAAGGTACAGCCCGACGCTTCCTGGAAAGAACCTCAAACACGAGGCCTGATTTGCCCGGAAGCAAAGATTCTCGCCTCCGCAATGCATAATTAAGTGTCAGGTCTCCTTGCATCCTTCAGAGCACGTGTCGCGCAGAACATCACCGGATACTGTAATCCAAAAAGAGGTCCGTCCTTACCAAACATGTGCTCCTGAAAACCCTCAACGAACTGGCAACTTTCCTGGAAGTCAGCGGCAATGAACTGATTAGTTATAGTTTGCATGTTGTCAAATATTTAAATCAGTAATAAATTATCAAGTAACATCCACTATAAAGGCGTTCCGTATTTGTGACCACCGATGTTATCCTTGGTATTCGTATTCAAGGTTTTCATCTCGTCGACAGTATAGGATGAGTGACGCAAATATTCTGGCCTGGATGGACAGAAGAGGCGACAGAAGACAGTGCGGCATTCCTGCCTAAACATCTTACCAGTCAACAAATAGATGTAAAAATTAAGTGCGTAGTGAGTCATTCCGAGTTCTTGCACGATGATTTTGACGGTCAGGTACGTCAGGTGGCGCTGCCACGTGGGATCGGCCCTTATTTGTTCATCATTCATGTAGATATCTCCTTCAGCAAACATGAGATACATTGCATAGACAATGGTGACAGGCAGGGTAGTGAAGATAAGATAAAAGGACACAGCCAGCAGCATCACTGTTGTAGCAGAACTCTTCTTACCCCTCTTAATGTGCAGCCTTCTAGCCTGGTCCAAGGCCAAACGCCGGGTCTCTAGTATAACCAGTATATTAAGTAGCAAAATAGTCAGGGGTACGACCCCGAAATTCACCAGTTCTGTCACCCAAGTCCACACTGACCACAGCGATTTTGCGCCACCTTTTCTCGCGGCTGGTCTGATGGTACAATCCTTTTGATCATAATTGTACGTCCAAAAGTAGGCCTGAATAATATGCAACGATAAGGTGTATATCCCTATTACAATGCACATAGTGACAGCTCGGGTCGTGGTGCAGTACATCTCACGTTTGAAAGGATGGCAGATAGATATATAACGCTCTATCGTAAACGCAAACACCAATAGCGGAGGAATATGCTGTGACGTCATATAAATAACCGGATAAAGCTCACACAAGCCAGGTTTATTCACCACGGTCACGCTCCAACTAGCTTCAAGTTCGAAGATGATGTGCAGCAGTAAAAATATTAAATCCGCCAACGCAAGCGCCGCAAGGTATATCCCGGAAGAATGGCGCATGCGCGGTCGTATCCAGATGCTGAACGCCATGATATTTCCGGTTATTCCGACTACGTACCATATTGGTGATATGTAGCGGTCCACGGTCACAATCACTGGACGATGCAGGTAATAAAACTGATTTGTGGTACGCCCCGACAGGTAATAGTCCGTAGGTAATGACGTAGTGTTGTCATGGAGACTCTCGTTTGTGACGTAGCTTGACGTCATGTTTGGTGGTTCATGTAACGTCATAGAGAAAACCTCACTGGATCAGACTCTTCGCTCATCTGAAAGTATAAGCGTATTTTTTTATGAAATCAAATTAATGTCTCAGTTTATACAACGATATATTCTTAAAAGAATTTTATCTAAAATCAATATGTAATCAGGTATTGTGATATACAGATTTAATGAACGGACTGGTAAGGCAGTACTTTTTTATGAAGAGTTAAGTGATGGCATTATATGTAATAAATTAGCTTTCTGATAATTTCTCCATTGAGCAGCAACCGCAGTTGTTTTTTATTATATTGTGTCCTAAAATGATGAAAACACGTTGAACTACAGCATAAAATTGCGTTCCTGTTGTTCTCTCTATTACAGTGGCAGTTGATCTGTAACTACATCCACGGAGTTCTTTTGTTCAATATATCCTCCTTGGTACATTAATACCAATAATCAATGGTATCGACCAAATTCACCTCGAAAGTCTAATATGATTAGGTTCGTCTGCAGCAACATCAAATTAATGATATATCTTCCATTGGATAATATCATAGAACACATGAAACTATAGCGGAGGTGTACGCTCCCTTGGTGCTCTCGTCATGGTGTCATTCACATATAATCTCCCGAGAGAGTTTGTCTTAGATATACAGTAAGGCACGACTCAGTGTAGTACTACTTAATTTGGTAACAAAAACATTAATATAATATAGACTAAAATATTCCCATATTGGGAATATATCCCACATTGAATTGCGGTCAACATAACTTGATAAAGTTTGGCAAAACCTACATATTTTGCAATTAAGTCGAGTTACGGGTTAAATAATTCATCTGGAATATATATTGACAGCGTGAGACTAATTTGTTGTTGGGCACATCGGGTGTTCAGTTTTGTTAATAATGTCAAAAGCAAATTATCAATCAATAACAAACATGTAAAATAATGTCAGCTTAATAGTATCAGCTGGATGAAATCAACAATTTTTCAGTTTTTTCTTGAGTAATTTGCGTTAATTATGCTATCATAAGTAATTGAAGTGTTAGACGGTAATGTTATGACGGTAATGTTATGACCATACTAATTTGGACAATCTTGATTAAAAACTTAAATATTTATTCCAATCTCCTCACTAATTTTAGTTTGCATACCCGGCATAAGTGGTGATTTATGGAAGATCTGCTGCCCTGGATTACCGTCAGATTATGGGTTCGTGCCTTGTGCGGACCGTTCTTAGCCAAAAGATCATGGCCGAGGTTTGTACCAAAAAGATCAAAGGACATACATGATCTTAGAAAGATTTTTGTTTTTTATTGGGGGTGGGGGGGGGGGGGGACTCAACGCGCTGGCAGATGTTAAAAAATACGCGGGTGAGTGCTTGGTAGACTTTATACGTAACTCTTACTCGCAGAATTACAGGGAATTTACGTTGCGGGACGCAATATCCGGCGATTGCTTTTCGACATTAAGCGTATAATATTATTTTTACCAGATATCTGTGCCGAGAACGTGTGAGAGCGTAGAGATATGATAAATTTATAAGTCAATCTCTTTCTTTCTCTTTTTTAAAATGTGTTCATCTTTTCACTCCTAAAATATTTCACATAAAACTGTTTATTTTGACAAGCACTGGACGGTTCTCTTTTGGAAAAGCGGAAACCGTCGTCCGTACTTTTTACATCAGGTAAATATTAAATATTTCTGTAAGAAGTAAATATTGTGTCTGTATGAAAATAAAATGTTTTTGTCTGTTTGAACGGTTTCATGCCGCAAAATATATATTTTGTTTATGATCTCTTGGTTTTTATGAAAATTTAAAACTATTCAAAAAATTTAATCGTCATGAAGTAGCACGCATTTCTTGTACGAGATGAAATCTATTTACTTTGGTGACTGTTATCTATTCTTCTCACTTCACAACATATTATATTTTAATTCAAGTTTTTATTACAGAAGTGTGCAGCTCAAATAAAAAACATCAACCCGGTATGAAACATAAAAGACTCTTTAATATTTCATTGAAAGAACTGACAGAAATAAACCACTGAAGGGCATGATCACAATGTCACACTTGGTGCACACTGATTTCTAAATCTGCAGAAACTGCGTTTCGGTTTAGATTTAGACTCCTCTATATCAACTTTAAGGTCTTCTGGAAATCGCCTCTGTCAGTTTCATGTCGCACGTTGCACTTGTACGACCCCCTATATTTGAAATGAACCGATGGTGCCACATCGCTTTAACCTTGCTCGCTCTTGTTCAGGCAATGCTCTCTTAGACTGCAATCCATGCTAACGCCGGACTTATTCTTATTCAGACCAGTTGCCTTTAATAAATATTCTCTGCGCTAACACCTTTCTTGTAGTACCAAATTTCTGCACCAGATGTCAGTGCCATTTACATCTCCTTTGACATAATCTAGATGTCAATACAAAATAAATATAGCCAGCATTACTACTTCGGCCACACCAAATTTTTATACACATAGCCCAGGCAGGATGTTTGTCCAGATCATTAATACCTTCGCATACCCCGGATATTTATCAAGATCATAATACTTCCGCCCATTTTAGATTTTATTAGAATCACCATCCCTTCCGCAATCGCCGAAATCATTAACCGGATTCAATCTCAAATTTAGATATCCATACTCCTAGGTTCACTAAAGTTATTCGGTAATAATTTATTCATGGTTTCACTTAGATCAACTCTTTTATGTATTCTCGTATGGTGATATATTGTACAAAGATGAAGAACGAAACAGCCAGGCAAACAGACAGAAAGACAGACATGGATGAAAATATATAACCTCCGTTCAAGTTCGCTGAAGGAGGTATAGTTATTTTCTTAAGGAAATATGCAGAAGGAGGTAGGCTCTATTATCAAATGTTAAGTCTATTGCAGATGAGGTATAAATGTACTCTGTGTTAGGCCGGCATAGGCTACACTCTTTCTGATATTGTCTCACTGTGTTCCTTCCAGATAAGTAGACAGGTAGAAGAAAAACAATAAGACCACTGCGCGTAAACAGTCTGGGCATCGTCGGTCCTCCCGCCACAGGTGGTTTCTACTCAAAACGTATACCTCTTCCAGTTAGGCACTGTGGGACGGCCGGAACTACTTGTCTCAACTGTCAATCTTTGAAATTCCTTTTTTTACATTTCAAGGACACACCTGTTTGTATTTTACATGCGCATGCTTACAAAATATTATTTCTCCCGTGAAAACCGTATACCACAAAACACCCATGTTTATGTCATATGCCTTGAAACAATCCTTATCCAATGTAAATTGAACGAACTACATTTACCTCTTTACTGCATTTATACCTACGCCGTCTGTGTATGTAAAAACCCCGGTGCATTGTGGGCTACACAAACCTGAACCAGTAGAGTCGTACACTTGTGAGTCCGATTCTTCACAGTGTGTGAGACAACTGATGGGGCGTGTTTTTTTGTTCCATGAACATGTTTCTGTTCATACCTCTATTCATGAACAATGACCATTTTAGCCCACGAACACAAACATGTTCCTGTTAGTTGTTCAAGAAAATCATAACCAACTCCCGGGGTTGGTTACACCACCAGGTGGCGCAGGAATAAGGTAAAGGCTGGCAACATTGGCGGCAAGGAAAGAAGTGCTAACCACACTCGGACTGTTCATTTTTATTTTATTGTCCCGTATAACGTTTAATTTGTTATCATTAAAATGCATCTCATATATTTGATGAAAATAATGAAATTAAATGACATGCATTGTTGAAACGTTACGACTGGCATTTTTAAGGCGCACGTATGCGAACAATGCTTTTTTGTTACATGTTCTTGTTTGCATCATTTTTGTGAACAGGAACAGGGACATGTTCGGACAACGAAAACACGCCCCTAGTAGGTAGTATTATGCCAGTATATGGGTTTCGCCTTGAAAGTTCCGGGGATTGGCAGGTACAAAGGAAACAGAACAAAGTCAACGCATAAGTGGAAATGGGCATAAAATAATCCATCCCTTATTTTGAAGAAACATACACTTGTTAGAACTGATGGACCCGGAATGTGAACTGCTTGTAGCATGGATTCCGTATTCGCGGCCAGCGTGTGGTCCCGCCATAGAAGACGCAAGGTCATGCTGGCCGGTCGTAGTGCCTTGTTTGGTATTCTGGCAACAGTGACCTTTGGTCTGATGAAGACAATAAATACCGTCACAACGGAAACTGAATCTGTGGCGAGATGCTCTACTGAGAGGTAAACACCTACGTTCTCGCTCGTGACGAGAAGCGAGCCGGTGATTGCCACATGGGAACAAGTGTATTATCGGGGTGTAAAGGGTCAAGGCACATCACACTAAAACTACGCGCCGGAAATTTAGACTGGCTCCCTCTCTCTCGTATTCCGCTTTTATCCTTGGCCCGTCGACCGATCCAGTCCATTTCATAGTTAACGTATACTCTTATCCGGCGAAGGGTGAGGGAATCTGTATGGTCTCCAGACCAAGACGCCAATGATTAGATTCTGAAGAGACACTCAGTCGATCCATGGTTAAAGTCGAAACTAGCGGCCGATCTCGGCCTCAAATGATAATAGCAAAACATTGCTGTGTCAAATGTTATTGCTGTATCATGATCTGAACAGAAAAATATCCGCCAGAAACAGATCTGTTGATAACACGTGTGACTCATCGTTTCACGTCTCTCAAAAAAAAATTCTCTCAATATTTGTCAAGTTTCTAACTTCATACGTATATAATATCGGCAAAAGTTCAGAATTTCCTTTGACTACAGTTTTAGCATAAACTGTTAAACATTATTATCCATAATCTAGGACATTATTTTAATCAACGAAATACACTAACACAACCCCTTTAATTCAAAAAATGTATTGATATTAGCTAGTTTCTCCGTGATTTCCCAACATTAGACATTTCCAAGAGCGTAGGCCTACACATTGCGTGTAGGCGTACTGGTCGTCTGCAGCAGTCGAGACTGATATTAAATGAAAGTCAGAGAATCCCAATATAATATATGATTAAAATTGCAGAATGTTCGCAGTTAACATCTAAAAACAATAAAATATGATTGTCTTGTTAGCTGTATACCAAGCAGGTTGCGCTTCTGATATGTGAATCTCATTCGAGCTATAATAAAAAATGTGCTAAAATTTTAAAATTTGCTAGAAACTCAAAGTTTGTAAAATTGCTAATAACTAAAGTTTTAAAAATTGAAGTTTTATGAAAGGTTCTACTAATACTGATATCCTGACAGCAGATGAGCATTCCACTGTAACGCAAGTGTCACTCTGCTGACACAGGTGCGTCCCCAGAATTGCCTATGTTTTATTTAATAAGACTTCCCGAATCTATGCATCTATAATACCCCAGCATTCACCACCTGATCGCGTCACCATGTGTAAACCGGTGCAACGTTACCGTTCCCGCGACGAGGAGTGTAAGGTCGCAGTTCAAGCTACAGATTAAATTTCATACCAACTATCAGGATTCCAGAAGTGCCTTACCCTGATTCAGCCATAAATCTGTGATTTTATGGAGGTTTCTGGTAAATGCATATATAAAGTGAGCAGGTATGAGGAAGTTCGGTTAAACGCTTGAGTTTTGATAAGTTGTAAGGAAATTCTAGTAGCAATTATCTTTAGCCATATATCTAAACGGGTCCTTTACTGTGATCGAAAGGAATACTCGAATACTCTAGTCCGAGTAATACTCTATAACCGGGTACTCGGGTACTTTTAAGTGTACATGCATATAAGAACCTGTACACGGAAAATGTTTGAGTAGTATAAGAGAGAGGACACACACCCCACGGGTTGCACAGTGTGTCTAGCACCTTATACTTACATCTTTAATACGGGGCAGGTCGTAACAGTTCAGTAAACTCTGCTTGGTGACCACCCCCGTTAATACGATCACCCCGTTATTACGACAATCCGTTTGGTCAAAGCTAAGCATTTCACGATAGGCCGTGATTATATTATAAATATAATTTTATGGTCGCCTCACAAGGTAACCGCGACCATGCCCCTATATGATAGCTAATTTTTAATTGTGTTAATTTAGGCCGTTTTCTTAGGTCACAACCAGTATAACAGCCACTGGCATGCATAAGATTATTTTCAACCGTAAATGCTTGACGTTTGAACAATTTTCGCTGAAATCGATACACTTTAACTGCATAATACAAAGGCAGAAATGAAGGACTCAGCTGTGCCAAGATCAAACCAAATACCTATCAGTTACTGTGGGAACAATATTTGTGAGGCAGATATTATTTTTTTATTAATTTTAAAGTGTGAGAAACGCTATCAATACTATTGGGACATATCCTCTTCGCACGCACTAGCAACATTAACCAACCTTTGTGCACAAATACAATATTCATCATGTTTGGACTGATACCTTTTTACAGCCCCCTGGTGTGGGGGTAATGAAATTTTCCTGTAATGAAATCTCCCACTTTGATGTTTAATATTCACATGGCGTGAACCACTATTATAAAGTTGTAATTTTCATTGGGAAAAGGGGGCAGCGAGCCTGAAGATTCTTTTGGGATTGGCTATTTCTGAGTTCTGGGGCGCGCCCGGAGTATCCATTTATCGTATAAAGGCACTTATATATACGGATCTGAGCCGGTGCTACATATATATATGGTTGCCACACTACATTCTACAATTTCTTACGTTTACTAATAGTCTTATTCATTCACAGTAAATTGCAGCAATTTGCATCGTATGACGACCCCTCACAATTTCTAAGGTTGCATGCTATCTGAGTACGTTGTTACAGAAACATTCAAGTTTCTCACAATACAGTTCACACCCATCTGCGGTTGTCCCAGACAACGGCTTTATTTATTACCATTTTCTGTTATTTCCCACCACATGCTAAACGCTTTATCTTTAATAATCTTTGATTTTCTGTTCTTTTCATTTTCTATGATTTGCTGTACTTACACAGTGTGGTAGGTGGCAAAGATTTTCTAAGATTTCCAGCGATAACTTGGAAAACTGCAGAAAATCGCAGGAAATAGCACCGTGTGAGGTCTGCTTTACATTTCCTAGATTCGCCCTACATTTTTTTCAACGTTTTCTAAGTGTGCTGGTATCTGTTCCTTGCGGGGGGTAGGTAAAAGTGGTATAACTGGAACATCTTGCGAAGACGACGCAAACAGCGCTGATAAAAAAATTATATGATGTACTCCATATGTTGCACTATAGAGAAAAACGCCTACGGTATTAAAAAATAAATTATGGGGTTGCGTCCTCTGTCGCTCATCACGTATACACACCATATATGTATGTATATATATATATATATATATATATATATATATATATATATATTACAGCAGATGGGGCGGTTGGTGGGGGATTGGCTGGAAAGATTATTGACTTGTTGCCTAATGACGTTTCAGCATCAATATGTGCGAAAATTAATATAGAAACTGCATTCGCCACATGGGATTTAGTATTAAAGTTCAGTTAAATTAACACAGAGCATGTCGACCTTGTTGATCATAATAGATTTGTAACGCCTGCCACGTGGCATTCAAAATGGCAGTGATTTACCTGTCATATTTCACATCACGCAAAGAGACACGGATTAACCTGATGTCCACCAGTCAGTTTATAGTTTTCAATAATCCGGCTTTATTTAAACCTTATTTTAATTGAAGACGATATTAAAAATAATTGCAGGATCAAATATATCCTTAATAAGAATGATTCCTGTACGGTATGTCCATGGTAACTTGAAAATTAAAAGCACTTATGCACTCGGTGTTTTTTCCCCAATCATGGAATGCTGCAAGATGGTGAATTTTTTATAACTTTTTCTAAAACGCCAAGACAACAACTGAGTCGCTGATTAATATACACTTATATATATATGTTGTTCCGTTAACATGTACACTTGTAAAATAGTTGAAATCGTTATACTTACAATAAACAGAATGAACGCGCAAGAACATCCTTTATCTCTATGTCAGGCCGTCAGGTAGGGTATAGCTTAACTGTAATTTAAATTATTTCATTATAGATACAGGTTGGATTACCAGTACGTGGCCCGCAATGGCAATCCCTGTTTAATCTTGCAGCTGATCTCGACTTCTCGAGGGATACATTTCAGTTACCGTTATTAAGTGCTACAGGGTTATTTGTCCCGCGTTGTTCTCGATCCCACCCAAGTCCAGTATATGTTCTCTCTTGAGAATTACGCGACTGTGTGTTACAGACCTGGGCAAGGGGTCTTGGTGTAGAGAGTGGTCGAGCCAGGACGCAGACCAACAACCCTGAAGTTATTAGTGGAGTATCCTGATAATGACACACCCACACTCTCTGGAACACCTCTATATCTGCCGGGTCACAGAGTTAATTAATGTTTGATAATAACCCCCAACAGTATTAGTACAATATTAATAGCAGCGCAGTGCTTATACTATTGATGAAAATAGAACTGATCATCTCCATATATAGAATATATATTTATCAGGGATATAGTGTCACTGAACTCGGCTTGTCACATAAAGTCAGGAATAAGCACCCCCCCCCCCACCCCGCCCCCATTACATAACTACAAACGGAGGTCCCAGAAGTGGTCGCATTCGTGTTTACAGGGTCTGTATATACGCGTATGACTGTTTACGCACATCACGTTATATGTACGTGAGATGTACATTTATGAAGTGGTGCGTGATTCATCGTAATTAAAGTACGACATTTGATTCCAAATTGCACAAAGGGCATGGTCAAGTTGCTCTCTGGAAACAAGGGCGTCACTCGTCACGCAATAATCTGCAGCAGGACTCTCTAACTCTACAAATTTATGAGCTTTTACAGTGTTGTGTTTGTAAATAACCTGCTGTCAAATAAACCCTTGACGGTGAGATTACATATTATATATTATATATTTAATATATATATATATATATATATATATATATATATATATATATAGAGAGAGAGAGAGAGAGAGAGAGAGAGCGAGAGAGAGAGAGAGAGAGAGAGAGACGTATCGGCGAGGAGAGAGTTCTCGGGAAGGGTTCGTATGAAGAATTCATATTTGTGGGCACTGGGGAGCGGTTGTTAGATAAACCTTTGTTATTCCAATAGTACTACTGGGCGTACAAAATGATAACACATATACTCTGGACTATACTCACATGAAAACCTGGGATAAAGAAGCTGCTAACATTCCCCGTAAGTTATCCTGATCTGTAGTTTATCCTTCACTCCGCGCCCTTCCCCCGGACATCTCTCATCCCCGATCAATGTATCCTCTGTCCCTCTCTGGTCGCCTCGCTCTCTTTGCACTAGTACAGATAACAACTATACGCTACAATTTAGCTTTATGATTGGTCCAATCTTAGCCTCAAAACTGGATCGCATGGGACCCCAAATGACTTGCGTCATTACCTGATCACAGAGCAAGGGAGAAGCCTATGCAAGGCACGCAAAATAATAGTTTTGAGTTATTTGATGATGCGCGTTTGGAGATAATGATACCGTGGACAATGTTGAAGGAACAGAATGCAAAGTACAAAACTTACCAGCAGTGACACTATCAATGATCAACAGTGGCTGTTCGCGATAAACTAACTTGCTGAAAGACTGTATTGTTAAAGGGCTGCTTACACGCTGGCCCAACAACCAGTAACCAGCTCCAAGCATCAGATAACATCAAGTGTTACAGCAACTGACAGGACAGCCAACCCCCCCGGATAATCCACCCAGTTGTGGCAGAGATTAACAGGTGTATTCTTTGAAGGTCAGCCCAGGCCAGATGACGTCCATGGCAACGTATTAAAGATGAGGGCGAGGTTAACTGCCGCATCAGTACCGCCGCCACACCTGTAGTGCGCAGCTTGACTTGTGGATATGCAGTGCTGCATACCGGGCTGACCTGCCAGCGACTGCCAGCCCCGACTGGCCAGCCGAACCCCGCGTGGTCCACACATGACGAATACACTAGGGGTATATCGGTTTCTAGTGTGGATTATGTTTAACAACTGTAGCAGGATAAATGAACCCGCAAGATGTAATGGGGATTATGGGGTCCCCTTTGACACTTCTGAAGTGTTTTGAAATCATTGCTAAAAGGAAATACCATGAAGGCATTCTGTGTTATTTTAAAACCTCCCAATAAAATGGAAAAAAATAGTATTTGTTAACTCACGTGTCATATGTACAAGAAAATGGCTATTGCCTTGTAAAGTTTAAATCTGTAACTATATGTTGAATGTTAACACCAGGCATCTAGCATTTAATACTGTAAAGGTGATGTAAACGACGCGCACATACGCACGCATACACACACACACGTACTCTGTTACCCCCCCCCCCCCTTCCTTAACAGGGGCGGAACAGGAAAAAGAGGGGCCCAGCCCAGGCGGGCTGATGACATAACCTATAAAAAGGTCCCCAGGTCAGGAAAAGGGGGGAGAAGGTCCAGGCCGCAAAATTGGTCTGAAACCCTTAGAAAAAGGTGGCTGTGAATGAAACGGGGGGGGGGGGGGGGGGGGGTCGCTCTGGATCCGCTCCTGCCTTACATATTAAGCACATGGCTTAATTCAGGCCATCGTTACTTGGTTACAACCTCTCTGCTCTGGCCAGTTCCTCACGTCTTCCAGTCTTTGTAAACATTTGAGTCTGAGTGCATTAACTCCTTATCTTGTAAACCGCAAGTGAAGTCACGCTGTGAATATCAGAAAATGTCACAGAAACTTTACACTCGTTACGGAGTGTTCTTGTTACATTCCTTCAGATTACATGCACTTAGCCACTGTTTGTACAGGGAGCATTTCCGTAGACCGCCGCAGGGGAGGCGAGAGTTACTGACGCCCAAACAAGCGGGATATTCAACCAGAAGTCCAATAAGTAGGGCTGGGTACCGCCTATACACATTTCATATTGCAACATATTGCAATACGTGGAAGCGAATAGCGAATTTGCGATATTGCGATAGTTTCATTGTATTAAATTTATAGGAATTAAATGTGTTCTTAAACTATATATATATTTATATATATATATATATATATATATATATATATATATATATAATATTATAATTAACCATGATAATTTTATTTCATACACGAATTTTGGCAATATGACTCACCAATATACTAGAAAAGTCCTCACTCATTGTTGACATAGTCAAAGAAACATCAAAGTTTTCTTTAGGCCTTAAATAACTTTGCTATTAGACAATTCTGGACTGTGGTTTAGCATAGAAAGGACAGATGGTGTACACAATCATATTCTTGTACCATATCGCAAGGATTCCGTTCACAAACAAGAATACTTTTAGCTTGACATTTGATCTTCGCAGCTATCAAAAGAATTGAGGAGAGAATATTATTGAATGATGAATTATGACCTGTTCAGCACTTCTTCGATTTTGCTGAATGAAAATACTTCTCGCATATCAATAAGTTATTTAGCAGACATAAAAAACCGAAGGATTCCTAGATTTTTTATCTGTGGTTGAATATTTCCTACTAAACGTTTAAGGACACGGTAGCGGCTTGCACTTTATGCCTGCATGTCATCAATCCCGGCCAATTTAGATGTCTAAATTTGTAAAAGGAACATTACTTTTACAAAAAAAAATCAGTTGCAGGCACGTTTAACGAAATATCGAAAAATATCGATACTTGAAAACTGTACCGCGATACGCAATATGCGAAACACCGTATCCTGATTTTCCGATATATCGATAATATGGCGCACCCCTTCCAATAAGCGACCCCTTTACAATTTTATTACAGCGGGTGATGTTTTGGTGGTAGTAGTTTTTTTTCTCACAAATCCAACCCGGAGGAGCGCAAATGATAATTTCTCTGTGTTATATATTTGCATAAAGTGTGAACCAACAGCAGTCTCTTGGTATTTTGTTATTGTAAAAGATCTCAAGACTGAATTTATCCTTTCAAGAAAAGGCGAAGAATTATTGGGGGGGGGGGGGGGGATGCTCCTCGAACAAGATACGTCATAACACTCATAGTCAATCAAAGAAAGGGTTAAAATCCAGGATGCCCTGTTCTCCTTGACCAAAACATTATTGGCCCCGTGTCAATTAGGCCGGCGGCGGTCTACTGCAAATGTCCCTATATGCACAGGCAGTGGTTAAGCTGGACGGTATAGACCCGTTTTGTTTAGGAATGTAGGAAACTCTATGACCAGTCAAACAACAGCAAAGGCATAATGTAACGTGCAATTGTCGCCTTTTCTATAGTTGTTAAAGGAAACATGTGCAATATTAATTCTGGCTCGTGCAGTTCTATAAAATTTTAAAGGCGTGCTCCCCTGACAGACTGAAACCCACTATACTGCCCGCGAGTAAGTAATTGAATTTCATCGATCACCCATATATCAGGCGGCCTAGGGGTTTCAATAGGAAGAAACTTTGAAGAGTCCAGGACGTTTAGGTATATTTTTTTTTTTAGTTATATCTGAGTTAAGAGCATCCCAAGGGAAGATGATAGGTGTCCAATTAAGAGGGGTTTTGTAAAATTATTCGTAATTTATGTAATTATCATATCATAATATGATTGGAAATCGTGTCATTATATGAATATATGCCCATAGCAAAATGTAAGCCTCGGTTATCAGTGTTTACACCACTGACGGGTTCGTTTGAGGCAACCGGTTATGGTCATTGCCTGCCATAAGGTCCCAAGCCAGAAATTCACGCGTCCGATCGGATCCTTGGGCCCTTAGAACCTAGCGTCTGTAAGAGATTTCGATCGTCAGAGACACTTAACCCCGCGTTCCTTAAAACCCTGAGGTTCATGCCTATCATTATATAAATGGATCCGATATCAGTTGGCAATCATTCGGTCATATTTCTTTAATAACTTATTATATATATATATATATATATATATATATATATATATATATATATATATATATATATATATATATATACATATATATATATATATATATATATATATATATATTTAGTGAAATTTACAAACTTGAGATCAAAAAGTAACGGCTGATCTTAAAATTTTAAACGCTGGTCCCTTTTCCATCGACTAGACTTTTGAGAGAATTTTCTGCCAGATGCAGAACACTGGATTACAAATTTGTGCAGTTCTAAAGTTTCCATAAAAGGGCCTAATCACCTATCTGACCTTCATAAATTAAGGTTTCCCTTGGAGCTTTTATAAAAAATAGGCCAAAAACATAGATATCACCGCACACAGGCTGCTTGTTTTGTTTATATCAACATGTTTTCAATATGTGGGGGTCCGCCAAAATAATCAAAACTCATCAAGGGCATCTAGTAGCAATTCAGATAAGCAAGAGCTTTGCAAATGGCGTTTTACAACAAGTAACCTTTCTACCTCGGCATGTATATATCCTACCACCTTAGGTTATGTTTCATGTTTTTACAATTTGTAAACATTGCTGTGTTTACAAACACGTTGTTCATAAACAAGTTCATACATATTTTACGGAGGCAGTATAAGAACTTTTCCTAAACAGAATTACCCTTAGATCATTTAATATATACACAGAGGAAGCCAGAAATCACATAAATTCTTATTCAAAAGGTAGGTAAATGGGCACCTTTAAATTATCCCTTAGGGTAGGAAGGTGAGGCTATAACAATAAAGTTGATATGACTAAAAGTGACTTCATGACACATTTTGCAAACCATATATGTTTCAAGGTTACGAACGCAATGGCTAAGAAACACAGCAGGTGTATACCTGAAGGTGTGTAACTGCGGTTCAGATCTTCTACCAAACTATACTGTATTACTTTTTTCACCAATGAGTAAATATTTTGTTATGTTTACTTACGAAGGCCTGAATTAATTCCAGCAGCCTGGAAAGAATTAAAGTCAAGCCCACTTTGTGTCATATCGGTTAACAGAAACTCCCGCTTATTGTCACATAAATCTGAAATCCCAAACCATTTCCTATATTAATAATGGTAAATCTGACCGTTTATTATCATGGATTATTGTCATAATCCCGTTTATTGTCATGCTTGGAACCCTGACAGTGAAACCAGTTCGCAGTTAATATCACATCAAACGCCGACACGGCGATCAAAGAGGCCAAGATCCTGTAATCGGTCACGCGTATCAAAAGATCACATCTCCTACCGATATGACAATAAGCGGGCTTCACTGTATTTTTGGAGGGTGGGACCTAACGTTGCGGTTAATTATTTTTATTTCGGAGCTGAATGCTATCAAATTTGCTCCCACGAGTGCCTCAAAGGCATCACGTTTAAATCTCGATAAATCTCGCCCGTTCATATAGATATTTTTTCTATTCCTTTATTTAGATTTTTTAAAAGTATTTTGGTAGAGGTATTCGCCTCCTTTTTTATGCTCTTTTATCTATTTCTTAATCTAAGTATATACTGCAGAGATCCATTTCAGTTTGGGACAACGTGACTGGGCAGCAGCACTCGCTTCCTATCACGCTACTTTTGTATCCTGGTGTTACCCAGGCCCCGTAATCTAACGCACCTGCGGGTTCTGGGTGTGTATAATCATCCCCATTGCTGGGTCATAACAATGTTCTCGTTCTAGTTTATTTAAAACCTGAAATCAATAAGGCTGAATGATACATTGCATTCTTCATGTCTGAACCTTCACCCGCTGTTTTTAGACAAAGTCAATCAATAGAGATATCCTCTTAGAATAAAGGTAAATTTTCTATCAAAACCCAAAAAGGAGTTTCATATTTTCACAGCATTTTGGATTTCAGAATATGAATTTGCTGTGTCCTTCAACCACAAATACATAAATTTGTATACAATAGTGAATATATAAGCATCGCAGTAGATGCACACTGACATGTTTATTTTTTACAGCTTTTTCTTTCTCCCCCATGTAGATAAAAGCCCTACCCCTAGCTATATATACCCTGTCCTAGAGCTGGGCATGGCCCGAGTTCTGACTCAGTGCCATGGCATGCATAAAATGTATATTAAAATATACATATGGACCAATAAAATAATGTAGAACATGGCAGCATCTTTCTGTTGCCTAAATACGGAATATGGTGTGACCAGAACCGTATTGCTTGCGTCCTTGTCATGCATAAGGAATGTGGGGACCCTGCTTACTCTGTGCAGGTAAGCTACAGGCGTGGTACTCAGTGCTGAACAGACTTTGATTTTCAAGATTAATCTCTATTATATTTCCTTTATATCATGTCAATATATTCAATTATTTACATTAAAACTAAGTATAATGCTCAATAGTACTGTTGTTATATGTTCAGATTCTGTAAAAAGATTATAGAATAATAATGACTTTTAACTAGAATATTATTTATGAAAGTGTTATCCAACTATATCTTAGAGTATATATAATTTATCATTTACTAATAGTATTAAATACTTAATGTTTCAATCACATACGTACTGTAACTATTCATATATTATTATCATATTGGATTTTTTTTATATCCGCACAGGGCCCTACTTATATATATATGTATACATGCAACAAAAGGATTCTTCTGGTGCATGCTACCCTGTGGAATCTTGTAATATATAATAAAAAAATAAATCTAAATTAAAACGGGGACATTTCAACGACCCCAACTCAAATGTTACAGTATATATACATGAAATACGTATAGCGGAAAAGTCTTTATAAGAGACGTACAAGCTCGCATGGTCATATGAGACATTGAACAAAACCACTTGTCAACTGCGATGTTATTCTAAAAATTAATTTATGTTTTATGAACAAACAATGTAAATACTGAATAAGACCTACAGCTGTTACTCTCGATCAAGTTGCATTGAAATTTGTTGTATTTTTTATAAATGTAGATTCGTTTATATAATATTGAGGGGTGTTATCTATATTATTATTGACAGTGGTGGCACTAAATAGCTGTCATTCAAATCCTCTTTTTCCACGGGTAGGAAATACCCACGCTTTGGTCTTGAATGTCGTGATGCCAAGTGTGTTCTACGAGGGGACATTTTCCATATCTCTCTCTCAACCCCCCCCCCCCCCCCCCCCCCAATCCTGAGGAATTAGATATTGTTTCCCGAAGGGCCCATGGCAGCCCGATCTATCAGAAAGTATTTGAACTTGAAGAGGTGAACTCCCCCATCAGAAACTGCATGCAGGGTGAACACGCCCCATGGGAAACACGTCACGCACCAACAACGCCAACCGCTCAACTCGGATATATAAATATATATATATATATATATATATATATATATATACATATACATATACATATATAAATATTCGAAAGCGCTTTTTAAAGGTTACCATTTTAACACATGGAATATTCTTATAGTTAGTACATGCATGTACTTAAACCCTTGCTCCTATGGTTTTATTCCCATTTATACTATTTATGCAGGTAAAAGATCTAAATAACGGCGTCTATGCTCGAGATATTTATATATAAGTTTATATTCTCACTTACATGGATGTGGTGATACCTTGTTAAATTACGGCATTATTAGCGCTGAGTCAGCGGACTTATCTGAGGTAAACACAGAGCGCATGAAAAATCAACTACTTCTCAGTGACATGGGCGAAGACAGATTGTATTGTGGTACCAATTTTTTTACATAACAGCTGGTACAGTGATCCCAAGTGTTACTAAGTATAGCTGGAACATGCTCCACTTGACACGAAAAAGACACAAGTGAAAAAGACACGGAATGCATGAGTACGTGTTGACGGACATCAAATTCTGTTTGCTGACGTGCTGAGCAATGCTACACTTCACACATACAGGTTTTGTACAATTGTCATCTAGTGTATATATATATATTGTTACGAAGACAAATTGCTCTGGGGAAAATTCTTGGCCGATCCGGGATTCGAACCCATAACGGTGGCGCACAAGTCCGGCGTACCAACCGCTTCGCTAGAAAAACAAGCTTTACTAGCGGGACAGTTCGGTCCGCTTTTATGTCACCTCGTAACACAACCCCTCTTAAGAGCGTTCTGCTATAAGAACAAGACTAATTATTCCAGGAATCACACTTTGGTGAGCTTACTCCCAGGGCCACAAAGTTAAACGTCACGTTGGACGAGCCCCCCTTTTGTTACGAAGACAAATTGCTCAGGGGAAAATTCTGGGCCGATCCAGGATTCGAACCCATAATGGTGGCGCACAAGTCCGGCGTACCAACCGCTTCGCTAGAAAAGCAAGCTTCACTAGCGAGACAGTTCGGTCCGCTTTTATGTCACCCCGTAACAATATATATATTTATATGTATAGGTATATAAAGTAATACTCGGGTCGCCCACCAGTATATATACTTAAATAGAAATGCCGCGCCTCTATATTCAGGTATTCAGGTATTCAGTCCACAGGTTAACTCTTTGCCATGTAATCTTGCCGGAATATTGAAATCTGCTAGATAGTAATCAAAGTGTTGTGATTTTCAATCTTAAAGTTATTACGTAACGGCCGAGGGCAAGTTATTACCCCTTAATGTGAGCCTTACCGGTTAAGGATTCAAAGGATGGCGATTAACAATTAGTTTACTTTTGATGTGTGAATCTTTGTTAGTTCACACTGTATTCAAAACTCTTAATATATTTTCTCCGGATGAATTTTCCATAGGCTACAAAGTGTAGTTTGAACTGAATTCATCAAATGGGACACCGAAAAACTATAGTTGGTTAGAATGAGCACAGACAGTCGGCATTTCTATTATGGGTGCCGGGTTTGTTCCGGAAGCGGATCCTTGGTGGGGGGGGGGGGGGGGGGTGGGGTGTCGGTCCAGGTGGTCCGGACCCCCGCTTTTTCAGTCACCGCAACCTTTTTTTAGGGTTTCAGATATTTTGCGGTCTGGACCTCCTTTTTCCGGATCTTGGGACTTTTTTTATGTTTTGTCATAAGTCCACCATGCAGGGTTTGATCCCTCCTTTTCCCAAAGTCCGGATCCCCCTTTGGCTTCTTGAAGCTGCGAAGTGTGGTTGAATCTAAATTTACATCTGGTCCGAGCGGCTACCATAACTAAAACATGCGTCAATACCAGAATATCTACACACACACATGCAAAAAGGGGAAAAGAAAACATTGTAGTCGTCGGGCTGAATCTCGAGATCTTTAATCTATTATTGATTATAATAAGTACTAGTTATGTTGAGACAAGTCTAATATATATGTGCACGTCATTTACCCAAAACACAAACCCTACGCTAAGCTCTGTATATATGACTACGTATATATAGAGAACCTCTGTGCATGGAACAGCTGGTAGGACCCAGGGCGTGCTGCTGTGGCTTTGTATAAAAACAGTGCCCCCCCCCCCCCCCGCGGTAGCTGGTGCATGTCATTAAAACGGACTGTTATAACCAACATGTATAATTAAATTAACTGCGTACGTGTATGTGGGTGTACATCTGCCAGAGAGATAAATCTCATTCATATATTCAGATGATCATATTTAAGATGGATCTATCACATTCGGAAAAATACATAAGTAATTAAGTATCGGGTTCGCTCCATTAGCCTAATAAGTCAACGTGAATAATTAATAAATCAACAATGTATGATCTTGTATGGGAAGTCGTGTTGCTCGATTAATGAAATAAAATTATTAAGACTTTTTACCGTATATTCTATGGGTGTAATAGTACATCCGAGCACCGATACATCTCAATGCAGTGTCAATTATCCTGATATTTGTTTTGGAATTATTAAGGGGCTTAAACATAGGGGGTTGGGATAGGGGGAGGGTAAATGTCATAACCCCCCTTCAATATTCAGTGAATAATATTCATATATAGCAAAGGAAATATATCAAAAATAGAAGTATAGACTTTGGTTCCATTTATGAGTTTACTATAAAATAATAATATCTAAACCCGTCTTAGAACTAACATATACCGGAAAACTAATACCTTTTAAACCTTATAATTAATTGTAATATGTTTAAAATGTGATTATATAAATTTGAAATGTGTCATATAGACCCTGAAAGGTATATATATATATATATATGTGTGTGTGTGTGTGTGTGTGTGTGTGTCTGCAAGTCATCCCCCCCCCCCCCCACCCTGGAAGAAAATACGCCACTGGAATTTTTACCGAGGTATAGAGGTATTGTTACAGCCAAGGTGGGGTTTGTTAGGGTTAGGAGGTGCTTAATTTCAAACGGATAAGATTAACAGAAATAACTATATTGGACATGTGCACAAATGAACTTATCAGTCGCATTCATATGTGAAATAATTAGATCATTTTTAATTGGGCATATAATTTTGATTATCCAGGAAAAATCTCCTTGGTAACGGGGAATATATATTTAGAATAACAAGTACGTTTAAAATGTGCAACTCACGTCTTGTAGACAACAAAACATCCTTCAATTACCACCACCCACGAAGATGGCAGGGTGTCATGTGACCGGTCGAGTGTGTGTGTGTGTATGCACTGAAACACTTGCGAAGTCTATTAAGTCACCGACCCGAGTGGTTTTACCAACTTACCCTTTCTCTGCCCATAAATTCTCAACTGAGAATCTACGGCTACTCAATATGAAGAGTTTAGCAACATCTATACTCAAAGAATCATCATGCTTACATGAACAGAAGCGAAAAGGTAACACTTTCCAGTCTGTTACTTGATCGTTTGCGCCAAAACCCAAACCTGCTTGGAAGGGTAGATGTCGGGTAGCTCTGTGCCATTACCTGAAGTAAGTCTATTTAAAATTTATCACGTATTAACATTAAAATATCAATATCTAACCCTGTTTTGATACCCTGTAAGATGATTTTGATCTATATAAGAGTAATGAATATACCATAAATGAATTAATAACCTACAAAATAACCTAATTACCTAATAAATGGTCATATGTATCGTACTAGAATAGTGTCCCACTTGCCAATAAAGTACGCTAACATTACTTTTTCGTGTTAGTGGTTAGCATCTTCATATATTCCAGTTCTGGTACCTCTGTGAGTACAAATTATAGTACACACTTTCTTTTACTGTGATATGTCTTATTTGTACCTATTAGAGTGGAACAAGCCTGTGTGCAGATAACAGTATCAGGTGAGAACTGCAGAGGTCACCCCTGAAGGTTATAGCTGTTGTAAACACCAAGTCAGGTAAGTCTGTGTGTATGAGCGGGAATATGAGTAATATATATATATATATATATATATATATATATATATATATATATATATATATATATATATATATATATATATATAGTGCGACTGTATATACTTGAATATATATGGTCAATATGTGGCCAATATTGTCTTACTATTAACTTTTAAACTTGTGTCATAACAGATTCAGTTATTAAGCGTCGTCTGTTCATGTTGGCTACGATGTGCTGCAAATTCATCATAAAAAAAGGATGGCGCTGAACAGAAGCGGTGACAGCAGATCCACGCGTGTCCACTTTCTCAATGAGAGACTTTAAATCTATATGACATTATGCGTGTTCTGATTTGTACATATGTATTTTTATTTAAAGTAAATCCATTTTCCCTCAGGTATTATTTTTGTTGTTATTTTTATGACACTATTCATTTTACAGAGAGCGCCCCCTAAGAATATTATTATATAGGACCGTAATCCTGTTCCTTTGATAAAAGTTACGTAGTTATTTTTTGCGCAGTCTCGCACATAGGAAAACAGGAAATCCAACAGATAAACAGGCATGAGTAAAATAAAACTCGCAAGAGGAATTAACCTTTCCTATACACAGTGCAACCCATTATAAAGAAATTTAACTGCTCAATATGAGTAAATTATAGCTCTTTGGAAGTGCTCAGTCTGAATAGGAAATCCTGTTAAATTACTCATAAACTCCTCAATCTGAGTAGCTTATTTGTTGCAAACTGCTCACTTTGATGACTAAGTACGAAACTAATCAAGGTGAGTAGTTATTCCTGTTGAACTACTCACTGAGAGCATCATCAATCTGAGTAGTTTTGATGCATCATTGTGATAAGTTTCTGTTTTCAGTGTAGGTGTGTGTGTGTGTGTGTGTGTGTGTCCGAGCAATATCTTCAAAAGTTGTGGGAGGGTTCCGATAACATTTTGTGGAACGGTGGAAAATGGAGAAAGAAGACAAAATTTTAATTTTGGTACTGATCGGTGGATTAAGTATACGGGTCTGGATTCATATCCGTCCGATTTTGCCCCTTTTTGCCTGTTATTTCATGTGTTTTCCGTACATCGCCCCACAATTTAAGCACTTCTCCACTGCCTTATATTGACAACTCTTCCATCATCTTTAACAGTACAACGGTACATTTTTTAACATCTCTTTCCATATTAAAAATGTAATATACATGTAAATATATATATATATATATATATATATATATATATATATATATATATAAAGCTTTTTTACTTAATTTTGGAAGAGGGAGATCGGATCAGAAACACCCAAACGGCCACCCCATCCTCCCAGTGACGTCACATGCATCAGATTCACCCGTTATCGAAATTCACCAACAGTCAGACAGAGCCTGAAAAAACTACAGTCTATTAGTTTTTCAGAAACTCAAAATCCTCTAAACGTAATCAGTGATTTTCATTGTACTGTTGTGGTAGTATACGGCCAACAGGCATTTGTTTCAAATTATACAATAAGTGTTGTAAGTAGGAATACAGGAATAGTCGGAGGTATGCGCTCTGTGAGTGCCTTCTATTTAGCAACTGCTTTGAAAATGCCATTCTTTTGTGCACGGTAGACCCCCCTTTAATCTGTAGAGAATTTGTCTTATTAAACGAAGTCCGATATATTTTAATTCTCTAAACGTTTTATATTTTATTTAGAAAATACCTTCTTAAAATTAATGGAATATCTCTTACTCTCCGAGCAAAATGATTACCAGCGGCTGCTTTTACACATGTTACGGCTGGATATTTCATATATGCTTGTCTTCCTTTTTTTAGAGAACAAACTTAGGCCAGGAGACCGTAAGGCTGGGCTTAATTAACCAAGACTCTATGTTATTAAAATTTAACCTCCAGCAATCTAACACAGCAGTTGATAATTCCTGGAAGAATCCCTGCCGCCACACTGGTACAGGTGGTTTTTTATCTTGACCTACTAAGGCCATGGAGTAATTTAATGGACGCATATTGTACTCAGTGTTTCTGATAAACCCATACCCGTTTTGGTTTCACATCGGCAAATATTTTAAAAATGTTTAAAAAGACAATACGAGATGACCTGTTACTCGTTTTCTTTATTTCAATTACAACGTATTTGGAGAGGTCGCAGAAAACCATGTACAATCGCAGACAATCGTACATATTTGATTAATACATGGCGTATTGCATCGTAGGAACTCATAGGGTTAACATCATAGCATGTTAGGTCTGCTTAAAAATGAGCTTTTTGCAGCATATACCAATTTAGAAAGACAATTTACGCAACGCTTGGTATTGGGCTTGTGTGTAACATACTGTTTATTAGCGATTGTGTACGGTTTTCTCAGACCGCATCACTCCCGTTGTGGTTTTACTGCGACTGCTCACGTGGAACCTCGAATATTCCTACGCGTCATTTTTTTTTCTAAATGTTCATGTTCAGCATTCTGGTCTGCTAGTTTTAATACGATTTTCTACGACTGATTTAGTGGTTTAGCTCAATCGTTGCGATTTCTGACAGTTTTGCACGATATCTTGGAACATCAAACCGTATTTAGCCTCGCTATCAAAACACCCGGCGGAGGGAGTGTTTATAGCAACACGAACCCTTGCGTTAACATCTAGAATTGTTATATAAACAACGTTTGACTCGAGGGTTTGTGGATTAATGAGCCTACTCTGGTGGTCCGTTTATATTTGACCGCCCATATTTTGATGTCTTGCGGCAGACTCGACCATCAACAGTTCATAATTAGGACTCTGAACATCCAATTTTCGATTTCCGTTAAGCAGGTGTACATGTTTACCGGCTGTTGATACATCCAGCTAATAAGTAAACATAGTAACAGTAACACTGTCTACGCCGGGATCGTGATCGCAATGTAATTAGCTTTGTAACAAGGGCGTCATAAACTGCACTGCCAGACCTTTGTCAATTAGACACTGGCTTATAATGTTCTCTGGAGGACGTCAGGCGGTTGATTTCTTTAGGTTATTACGCAAAAGCCCTTAAAATTTAATCCCGCAGCACTATTATGAAACAAACTCTCTTGTTTTATATTTTTATTAGGTATTAAAATGCAAAATCCCGCTCTTGTGTCAGTTGTATATATAATATACATTACACAACTCATCCTTGATTCAGCAGATCCAAAGTCATTTTACATTCTAAGTGAAAAGGGTTCTTAATGGTTCTTTATAGAACTAAATGCTGTTAGAACTCGGCATAATATGTAAAACCCCCTATATGTTTGCTGAAATTCAGACCAGGAATATTTCTAAGGAAATGACCTGTTAAATAGAGATGGAATTTTACACTACACGTAGTTTGTACTATCATATATACTCTATTGAGTTTATTCATCGCTCATAACCTAATAATAAGATAAAACGATGATTACAACGATATCGATGCAATCCGATGGATAGCCGTTGCAGTGCATTTCCCAGTATGATTTATGTCACCACTGATGTAGGTCAACCAGTAAAATAAGTGCCTACTGAGTAGTGTATTTACTTGAACTTAAACCTAACTTAAACCTAAATAAAAAGGCGTATAACATCTCTACCAAATCACCCATAATTCAGGAAATTTTACAGTGAAATAGTCCCATAACTTGTGATATTTTCCCTCCTTTTTGTTCAATTGTTCATTGCTTCTTTCAGGAAAAACAGCTAACGAAAGGAGGACAGGCAAAGTTTCTCTGAATATAATTGTACACAGCGCTTTTATTCAAATTAGTTGTGATAATAGAGTAAGTGCTGTATTAAAGCAACCGCAGGCCCCGGACGAAATGCTTTGGGAAGTTCACATTTAATTGCATCTGATTATCAGAAACGCCATTTTGTTCTCATTTATATAGACCCATTTAAATTCGAACATTGCTGATAATATGACATTGGTTAAAAGAGTCCTGCTGCATTTCTTGTCGACATGGTCAGCTGATGTTAGAGTGCAAACGCAAGAACGAGTCCATGTATGCAACCCTGTGTCCGTGGACATTTGATTTATGCAAACACATTTTTGTTTTGACCTTGAGGCTAAGGTTCCTTGAATTATGCCGTCTTGAGCTGCAGGCCGCACAGCCCGATTGAAACTTCACACTCGATTAAGTGAATTTAAAGAGACGAAAATTAAATAGTTTATTGAACGTACGAGAGTCGTACACGGAGATACAGTAACTTTTCTTCTGCTATTAATGGATTAGGTGCTCTCAGGCTTAGTTGTTCCTTTGAATTCGTTAAAATCATTTAATCATGAAAATATTCTTACCAGCCCTGTACCAAGGTCTTAGAAACATGATACCAGAAACATCTCACGGCCCGGGATAGAAACGGAGCTACTGGTATAGTGAACAGTTGAAACAGAGAAAGAATATCGTTCACAAACAGAAAAGAACCATCAATATATTCCTTAACAAGCATGATTCCCAGGCATCTCATTTCAAAGCAGCGCTTATGCAGGGCAAATTAAATTCCTAAGTTACAAAAAGGATTTGCTTAAGGCAAGGTGAAAATAATCGAACAAACAGCGTAACCGATTCAGCGCAGTTAAAGAAATCCTTTTTGGTCGATTATGCATTTTAGGAAAGGAATGGCTTCTAACAACATTTGTTATAAATGGTAAAAATACTATCAGCGCAGGAAATGCAGTCAGGCGTACTCGCAGAAGACTGGACATCATTAAGTTTTTAGTACGTCTCTACAGGGTTGTATGCTCGTTATTTCCGTTCTTAACTTACGAGGTTTACGGCCGAGTTATACGGGTCATTAGTGCCGGCCAATCAGAGCATCACAAATTGACACTGATGAGCGCTTATCTGACATCCGGACCTGGGTATTGCTGAATCTTGTATTAAATTTACTCCCTCTGTTAAATCAACCACGTAAAAGCCTGGGTTTTGTGCAGACTCAATGGGTAAAATTGGATATCGCGAACAGCTTCTGTTAGTTTAAGTTCCCAAGGATATGAAGGAGCTGGCTCGCAATAAATGACGTTATTTTTAAAAGACATGTCAAGATCACAGCCATTCATTCGCAAAATCTGGCTAAATGGGTTAGGATAATCAAATTATTACAGTTGAATGCGATTCTTGTAATATTTTAATATTTTCATACCTTAAACGTCCGCATGACGACCACCATTAAAACACAAACACCCAGGTATCAAGACTACCCTATATGTGGTCCCGGCCATTCCTCTATAATTGTCAGTTTTTGGTCATTTTGATGCTGGTCCCTATCTGCCGATTTTTTTTATTGTTGACTTTTTTTTAATATTAGGAATTCTGCAAGAAACCTTCAAACCTTTCCAGCCGGTGCGTGCCCCCACACCCACCGATAAAGGATCACATCACCCGATTTTTCTGGCCATCTTAGTCTCTTGTGGTTTCGTATCCTGAATTTCTAACGTGAATGATTAAAGGAGGAAAAGAAGGATTAACAGTCGGGCGATCCCCGAGAAAACCCTAATATTGTTACATATATTTGATGTGTATGATGTATGACTTAAGGTCATTAAGTATATATATAATTTACAACTCATTATAATACATTTGTTAATGCTCGAACACCAAACTGAAAGGCAGAAATGGAACCCCAAAATATCATTCTAATTATCCATACATTCAAATTTATTAGGTATTTCATATTAATACCTGAATATTCATATTTCCAATATATAAATCTTATTTTCGGATTAGCTAAAAGGAGAACAGGTGGTTACATTGATCACCTCCACCTGCTCAAAAGTGTGTTTGTGTGTGTGTGTGTGTGTGTGTGGGGGGGGGGGGTTATATATAACCCCAACCCCCATATTGACGCCCCTGTTAGCACGATAGGATCAGCGGCAACAAGCATAGCGTCAGAAGTTCAGTAAACATATGGAACCAATTTACTGAGTCTTCATTACAAATGACCTCTCTTCCAACCTTGTGAGTTTTGTTGAGAAACACCCGCTTAACTATGGGTACCTTAGAAACTAATCTTTAACAGCGACGTTTCCGAGGGTCTAGTCTGTGTTTGCGCGCTGCCCTCCTGGTAAAGCTGGGCCTGTAAGTATTTACCCCATACGTTATACTCGGTCAGCTCGCCTGGGTTAAAACATCCTGGAATGCCACTTGACCAAACATTCCACATTTGTTTTATAACCCGCAGAACGTCCGGCCCTATACATTTACCGTCTTGCCCTGTTAATGATCTTTACAACGACATGATCCAAGGGCATTTGGGTTCCGGTCATTATCGGTAGCGAAATATAGAGTTTTACAGCGCCTATTATACCTGTCTATGATGGAGCTGAGAAAAATAAGCCAAGAATTAAAATGGTTCTCCATAGAGCGCATTCCTCCGCCTACACAACACAATGCTACTATCGTTCCCCTAACAACATCTCAGCATTTATAAAGAACCTTAACACTTACCTTTTTAGAGTATCATCCTTTTAATGTTAACTTGTCAATGTAGTTGTATATTCTCTTTAGCTTTAAAGCATAAACTTCTTAACTTGTTTTCACAGTGTTAACTTGGTATTTACATGTTATTTAGTATTTTCACTTGTGATATATCTGTGGTATAACTTTTTAGCCTATCATTATCTATTAGAGTACAACAAGATTGTAATGTGCCTTTGAGCAGGTGTACCTGGTATGCGCGCAATATAAATAATAAATAATTATTTTTATATAAATTTTCATTATTATAATCATACTAGAGTTTTCTAAATCGTACTGAGTATCACAGACGACTTCCCGACCTATGTACCATCCCTCCACAAATTCATTGTACTCTGTCCAGTTATTTTCGTATAGTTCTGTTAACACACCAACAACTAAATAAACAAACGAACTCAGAAGAAAACATAACCTCCTCGGTGGAAGTAATGAAGTGGCTTAAAAGACTAGGAAAAAGAATTGTAGAGCTGTAAGAGACTAACCCCACTAAACAAGTACATTATCATTGATATCAAACTATAAAATAAACCGTGGAATTCTGATAGGAATGAAGTTTAAATTTGCGCAGTGATATATTTTCCGTTACACCAAGCAGCGCCACAGCGGTGGGGAATGGTACTAAAATCAGGTTTGATTGCGGTCTTTGGCATCCCACCGCTCCCACGCATTTTGAGTATGATATGAAGTCAGCTTTATAATCAAGCTCGTATTGGTTCTTACTTTTGTTCTGGAGATACAGTATGATGTACATTTCCATGGTTTCTGTGTTCATAATGTGAATTGTATTTTGATTGTGTATTATTGTGTGCCCCTTGTGGGAGATAATCAAATACATAGAGATGTATTTGTTTATACATGTACTATTTATTTTGCTGCTCATTAAAATGTATCTCTGACTCCAACCATTCTTAAGTTGTTAATGAATAGAGCAAGCTTTAATGTACCTTTAACAGTCTGGCAGAGACCACCGGTGACTCACGGGACTGACTGTCATGTCTAGATTGATGAACCTCCACAGCAAACTGCTGAATAACATCTTGGAAAGGTCAGTTGTTCACCCGGGCAAAGGCTCGCTATAAACATCCCTTAACCATCAATCCTAGAGACCCTGATGAGAAATGTACGAGGTAGTATTTGACCTCAGTTTAAGTAAACAAAACAGGCATTTGTTAAAAAAAAAAAAAAAAAAAAAACAGGCACATGAGGTTGTTCGCAGTTTGACCCGATCAATATGGTAACGTTGTTATCTTTACCATGGCGGTAATGAAATCACCTGTTTCTAACCATTTTGACCAGGGGTTTCAATACATATATCCCCCACCTTTTAGCAAGAGGGGGGGATGGTAGAGGTAATCATCTAACCCCCCCCCCATCTACAGATAACAATATTTATATACTAGAAAGAAATACATGTATATTACTAATTTAAATTAAATATGTTTGTTCCTTCTCTGGGTTTACAATGAAATATTTATATTACACATCTAAAGCTGGTTTAGAATTAACATATAATGAAAACATATAGTACTTTATTTTTTAAAACCTTAAAATTGTATTTATTGTAATATATTTGAAATTTGTCAAAAAGGTAATAAAGATATAATATATATATATATATATATTCCCAACTTTGATTATCTTCCTACCCCTGCGAGTCACCCCCCCCCCCCCACCCACCCCTCCCTTGAGGATAAATTGACGCTACTTAATTTGACACCGGGGAGGTTTGTCGGTTGGTTCATTTGAAGTTTTTGTGTTGTGTTTGGATGACTACGCAAACACTACAATAAAGTTTACCAGGACACTTTGTGGTTACGTGGAAAATGGACGAGGGATGTTCCAGCATTTGGGAGGACCATGGAATATAGGAGGATCCGGCAAGATTGATTTGCATTGGCGGAGATATGCGCTCTTCTAGTGCTCATTCTAGTTACTTCAACCAAATCTCTCGGACATCATTCTCAACCTTATGTAAGAAAACCAGGAAGAGATTTCTTATTAACATTCAGCAAAGTTGTAACTAACTAACGATTAAGAGAAACTTATGTTTATATCAACTACAATACAATTGATTCAGTTATCACACAACAACAGGACCAGAAGAAGAATTGAAAATAATGTACATTTGATGAATTACCTGAATAAATAATACTGAATTAATATTATCAGTTTAGCCACTTTCGTATATCTATTAATCATAAATTCAAATCCCATCCAAAACAGCCAAAGCATCCCGTAGCACACGAAATTATTCCGATTCAGCAAAGTTGATCGCATATTTGATTGATGGCTATGTAGAAATCGTCATTCTTTTATTATACACAGCAAAATAGGCCTACATTGAGCTAAAAGTCCTATGGCCATCTTTATTTAATCTGTTTATTTTAACGGAAAACCCCTTTGAAATTCATCGAAACCAAAATCCCAGTGGACATATGAATTATTGAATTAAACGACTACAATCATCAAGAGAATACAAGGCCACGCAGAAAACGCAATGAATCAAACTCTAACAAATGAAGACCCGTTCATAACTGAATCATTTATTGTTTAATTGATTCACCGTCTTTCATCCCTATCGATTGCAAGGGGATCAGTCTATATAGTTATATACGTGACGATACTTTTATCTATTTATAATATAAATCATACTTAAATTATATGTTTATGGTCCGTTAGTGTAACCTCCTGTTTAGTACAGACGTGAGAATAATTTTAAGTCTTGTGGATTTATGGATGTCCATGCGCAAGGCATCAATTTAAAAAAACTACGCAATTTTGAGAATCTGTACATTATCCGGCTTATAAATAACCCAGTTTGTTACCCGTTAAGTGCTCAGCGAATCAAGTACAATGGAAATACAAATGAAAGCTGAACATACACAATAAAGACAGCAAAACATACCTTTTTTCTTGATGATTAGTCCAGCGGTCATGTCATTCGGCGTGAACAACAGAAGTGAGGACCAGACGGGATAGTGGATAAAGCAAGTCTACCGGATACGCATTGGTTGAGTAAAGACTCTTTGATTCGCTGAGCAAAGCGGGCGTTATTGGAGATGGGTACCGGTCTAATTATAACGCGGGAGGCCTAACTCTTCCGCCGCGTTTACAAATCTGTAATGGCCTGCCCTCTCTCTCTCTCTCTCTCTCCCTCTCTCTCTCTCTCTCTCTCTCTCTCTCTCTCTCTCTCTCTCTCTCTCTCTCTATATATATATATATATATATATATATAATGTAGTATGTATTTTATATGAAGTATGTATGTTTATATGTCGTATATATTTAATTATATGTCCTATGTATTTTATATGTTGGCATAAGTAAATATTGTGACCGATTCTCTCTATACGTATACAATAAAGGGGCCTCCAGGATAAATGAGAGAAGATGGAGGAAGAGGAAGAAAAAGAAGAAGAAGAAAAAAAAAAAAGAATAGTTTGAGTAAGATCTTATATTTTTCAGCACCAATGCTAGGCTGGCATGTTGGTAGTTTCTTTTGTAATGTTCTGTTGTACTTTATTTTTTTTTTCATGTAATAAAAAGCTTCAAAGAGGGCTAAGTTTGTTTTAAAGCAATATAAAACGATTAAGACAATTGAGAAAGAAGTAATCAATGCCTTTGTAACCAACGACACCTTAACCTGATCTGGGTCTACAAGCTCTTAGTGCCAATAAAGGGGCCCGATCACCTAAAAAGCATGTTGAATTAACACGAAAAATAGCTTCTTCCCTTTAAAATAAATCTGTGCCTGCAAAAATAATGCCTTGAAACCGTTTGCTTACTCCTTTAAACGAGTGTTAAAAACAATGTATCGGGCGCGATTACAGGTGTCAATATAAACACAGCCAGTGGGGCCGTGTGCATCGCGGATCCATAGCCCGTGTCACTCTTGAGATGCCTCGAATGACTTGGCCAAAAATTGTAATACAGGTTCCCGCTGGCCTAAACATCACGTGTTAAGGTTCATATTCGGCCTCCGGTCACGTGGCTTTGTTATGGTAAACAGACACACGTGGACCGTGTTTACCAACGCGCAGAGCCATAACAAGGTTTTAAACAGCCGTATGCGAAGTACTGAGACTGTGTGCTGGGATGGTTTTGCAGGGAAACTTTTGTTTAAAGCAAAACTGAACTAACAGTGTGAAAGAAAAGACATAGTATTGCTCCTGATTGTGACTTCATACTTCAAGATATCATAATTTCCCACCATCATGTGAATGCAAATATCACTGCTTAGGCAACTGGAGTCCCTGATCTGGGAAACCTTTGGAGGTCCAGGTATATTACATTTGCTCATATGAACAAAACCTCGGTCTCAGCTCTAATGAAAGTAAACATTGGTAAAACGGAGACTATTAAATATAATTTTTAATATGTTTATAAAAGTATGAGTGTTTGTAAGACAATTGTAATTTCTGATTCTTCAACTGTTATATTGAATTTTGGATTTGTGTCTACAAATTATTTTGATCCAGGTATGCATCTAATTTTTAATCGGTATAAATGTAATGAAATTAAAGTACGGCGAAGCTTTGGTTTTCTGACAGGTGAATCCTCCCTCTCCAGGATTATGATGGTCTTGGCTCTACCCAGCTATGTCAATATGTTATTCCTGTACTAAAAATGTACCACCAGTCCACCACCAAAATGGACCTATCACAGTGATGGAAATCAAAATAAAACATTCCCGGAAGACATGGAAACTTGTGTATATCAAAGAAAGATTTAGGAATGCGGCGTTCTGTCAGAGGCTTTTATATTCCGTGTGGTTTATTGGTCTATACTTCTTTTTCAATTTTGCCCGGACTTCTCTGCGGGGGACAATATGAATTTTTATGGCCTGGGAAATGTGATAAATTTTGGTTTATTCATCTGTGGTTTTATCATTTGTATAAGGTTTAGACTAAGATCTGATTTCACTACTTCAGTATCGCACACTGAACATATATTCTGGTCGTGTGTAACGTGCACTAGGAAATTTCATCATTTTGGATGGAGGGTTTCTTCTCGCAAGGATTCAACCTTAAAAAATCTGGCTTTCTTTGAAATGATATATTTTATAGCACTTATCATCGCTCTATAGTTTCACAGCGAAATCACTATTGTTCACCCTAAGGAAAAATTGGTGATAGGAAAGAATATTTCTTTGGTATGATAAAGATACATTGGAACAAATATAATTGTTATATTTATATTCATATTTATATAGTAATATAAATTTGTTGCCACCTCCAATTCACCAAAAATAATGTAGTTGCTAAGGTTATCCAGTTTGACCTAGTTTCATCGCAAAATTATGTCATTGAGACATAATTTCAGGAAATGGTGTTAATTTGCTAGAATTCAATACTAATCTACATGAACAATTGACCTGCCAAGACAATATTAAGATAATATTTCAGTGAAATGTAATCAGTTGTATGAATAGAAAAAATACTTTTAAATTTAACAAGTGAAGGTCAAAGGTCACTCAAAAGTTATTCAGATTAATAGGGGTCAAATGTCACCGCTTTCCATCAAGTTTGAGTCAAATCTGATAAAAACAATAGTGCTTTCGCGCTAATGAGAACGCACGCCCCAAAGTCCACATTATGATGACCTTTAGAGAAATGGTCAAGGTCACAGCCTCAGGAAAACATTTTACCCCCGTTTTATAGAAATATATTTTTGATAGCTGGAAGTGTGGCTGAGATACAATCTTTTCAAATGTGCAGACGCGGACACGGATGCTCACCAGACGCTTAATGATGATGTGGTACGTTAAAAGAACGTTAATAACAGCCCTTCATTATCCAGTCTGTAAAAATAATTATTCAATATTGTCGTATATACAGTAATCAGGACACTAGATGAAACAATATATCTTGATGACATCCCAGGCATAGAATACGCCAATTATTATATGATAGTCGTTTTTACATGCTAGAACTTATATACACTGAACCTTTATTATGACCTGATATGTGAGGACTTTCGCTTAATTGGAAAAAAACGATCATTTATACTAACTTATAAATTAAGTATTCCAATTACATCTTTTCCTATGACTGTGTAATTATATAAATTATCTGTATATCACTATATATCATCTAGAATGCAGAAAAATCTTTATTATGAAAAAAGGTATTAGCTTTAAATATAAATGTACGTTCTGTATGAATTATTCTGAGATCCTGTGGTACAGGCAGCAATGCCACTATCAGAATTAAAATAAGAAATTCGTTTTTAAGATAAATATATTTTTACGCAATTAATAAATTGTCATTTTTTCTTATTTTGCTCTTTATCTCAATCAACTAGCATGAAAATACTACGTCATTATTTAAGTTTGTGTTCAGGTGTTTCATATACCGCCGTACAGGCTTCCCATTAAGCCTGCAGGGCGCTCACCCTGGGTTGGGGCCGACCGTGAAAATTTCACCGCTCATCGGCTTAGATTTGAACTCACGACCTCCACGCTAGGATTCCGGTGCTCTACCCCCCTAGGGCCACGGTACCTAGCTTACTGGGCTTAAGTGCCGGGCAACAATAGCCATGAACGCGTACAAGGTGGCGGCACTCAATCAATATGTACAGGTTCACGTGCCAAAAATAATAAATTGCACATTTAGACTAGAAAAGAGCTTGTAAGGGAGGGTCCCTGCGACAGTGGTACCATAAACACCATTTTCCCGTCGTCATAAACTGACCAGCGATGCACTGAGTTGCCGTTGTGAGGAGAATTCACTCTCATATAATGATCAAGGGGCGTGTCCAGATAAAAAAGTCTGTCAGCTTGGGTAGCGTTATATTTTTACCTAATGACGATGCGCTCATTTACGGGAGGAAATATCACAGGAGGGGCGGAAGAAAATTTACCTGAACATTTTTTAAATTGATCCGATTTCCAAATGATCAGGGGAAAAATCATGTACGACACAACCAAACGAATACGGGAGAAAAGAAAAATTTCACCCATAACCTGGAGAACACCCCGTAAGCCCTGCTGTCTCGCCTAGCACCTAGGAACTAGGCCGGGCTGATACTGGGCCACATTTTCGTCGTGTGAAGTTTATCGGCATTATTACATATAAATCGGGATATGGCTTCGGCCAGATGTTTTGTGTAAATTAACACAGTTTATTTTTTATTCGTCACGGCGCGTGTTGTGGCCAGTTGTGACCCTCGCCTGTACACTGTCACCATAAAAACTCTACAAGTGCTACACATACACATCAAAATACATTTGTTCGTGTCTGTGGTAGTAAACGGATCTTTCTTTTCCACGTTCTTACCTTTATATTTAATTTAATTTTATTCCCTAAAGATCCTTGTAAGCCCGCCTTGATTTATACTTAACAAACTTTGTGAACTTGTTGTGAGCGGACATTGCTCAACTGGTACCCAGCGCGGACCCCTGTTAACGTCCGCTTTTTTCCAGTTCCAAAAGCGGTAAGAATAGAGCGGGGTCCCAGTCTAGATCCCGTTGCCCAGGACTGTTGAACACCACTTAATTATGGCGACTACTTCTCTATGTAAACATTAGGACTCCCGGTCCAATTATGGATATGTAGGGCATTTAGGACTACATTGGTGCTACAACCTTTCAGATTTCAAAAAACGTCCAAACATAACGAAAACGTAATTATTTTATATTGGTACCGGATAAAAAGTCACTTATACGATTCTTAAGGGCCACCCTATTTGGTACCATACAAGGTTTTCCAGTAGCTCAGAACTCCAGAGCAGCAGAGCAAATCGGAATAAAGCGACTTTGGATGAGACAAGCAACTACCATGCTTTATTTTTGCCAACTGTGCAAGGTGCCATGACAACTAATCACTAGCAAATTGGCCGATGTCTTTCCCGTGTTCATACGATTTTGCCGGACGATAGAATATAAATAGTGACGGAAGGTCATATTAAAAGGTTAGACCCACTGGTCATACGGACGAACTATTTTGATGACGTACCACTACACTCTTGCCAACCGTGACAGTGGATTACAGGGCCGCGTAAATTTTTTTTAAATCCTGTTGAAATCTCACTGAATTGATCGAACTCATGCGTGCGCCGAGTGGCCAAACTGATGAATCTTTAGATTCTAAAATTTCGCTTGCGAATTAGATTATGAATTTGAGTCTGGTATAAGAAATGGTGCATGGTACGATGATGTATATAGGTTTGAATGCGAGTTTTAATGCAAAAACTTCACATGATTTTCAGGGCAGATCCTTGAACCATCCTCCACCCAGAACCGTGCTTCCTCTACTGTCCTGAAACATCATGTATTTTTTTCAGGGCAAACTCTGAATTCAAAGGCAATTTCATGAATCACCCTCCACCCTGCGCCATTTTCCCTTTACTGTCCACTGTTGTTTTCCAAACTTTAAACCTCTCTCATCATGAATAATATTTATTTTTTTAATAAACCGCATTCACTTGAACACCAGTGTATGGGTGTAACCGAGTGGTTATACTATCGTCGGGGTTAGTCGGAAATATCCGGAAGTAGCAGGACGAAAAACAGAGGAAAAAGCCGGAGAATTCCAGGAGAAAATAACATCAAAGTAAGAAGGGCAATAAATAAACATGTTAATCCTTTTATTACATGGAACGCAAATGTCACCATGAAAGGTTAGCGGATGCAACATTCCTGATGGGTTTCATATTTTGCCATATAAATAGGGCTGACATATTTACGCTGTATTCAGGATATAATTACGCTCTTCGAAACCTCTCCGGGAATCTCCGGCTTTTATGAAATCAGAGGTAACATGGTGGAAAGTTCTGACAAGCGTGATTTGATGATAGGGGCAGGAGTTCCCGCGACTCAAACTAGCAGCTCAAACACTTGCAGCGCCTTCATGCAACTTACATCATTTAATGAGCGATCCTGTGTATTGACACAGTGTATAAAAATAATAGCGTGTGTTTTGGTTAAACCCATGTCTGAAGTCAAGACCGTAAAGGTGGCTCACCCTGGCTGTTATTATCATTAGTGACTGTTTGAGTCATTATATATTAATATTAATAATGATATGATGAATTATAATCATGATATAAAACATTCATAACCTTTGGAATTTTTCTATCAAAGTTTTCCAGTAGAAATGTGAATAAAAAATACAATGTCCATGCTTGTAATTAGGCCAAAATTGTGTTATTGAAGACATTTATATTGCAATCATAAAATTTTTTAAGTAACAGTTGAATTACATAAATGACATTCATTAGTCTTAACATTTATATTTTACATATCTATGTGGATCGTTGTGCTCATTTGGAAATCGGGTCAATTTAGAAAATTTTCACAGCAAATTCCTTCCGCCTCCTGTAAATATCCTCCCGTACGCCTGTTGGTTTTACTGAAACAAAAGCTTGAACAATGCTTTAACACCCTCTGGGTCTGGGACGTTAGTTTTATCCCAATTCAATAAACAACACCAGCTATAAACCTACGCTGTATCCTTTAATAAAGCACATGCCTCGTGTGTGTTTCTATAACATATCGGCTGGATCATTTAAACGCCCCCAGCTTAACCTGACCTATCATCAAATCGATAATGTGATGAGAATCCAAAACACTGTGGCCTGCACGGTTAACGAACCGATAGCATCGGACCAGTGCTTGGCTCATTTCACTTGCTTTCCATACGTGTGCGGATTACTTTCAAAATCTGCCCCAGTTCTATCACCCACAGGTTCACCTACAGTTACAAGTTTGATAATAGAGCCATGTTGAAAGGTCGGCCTACAAGCCTCGTTCCGCTAATAGAAGAATTACTTTGCCTGAGCAATCTGAGAGAATAATCTAAGGAAATTGGTCCACCAAGCCGCCCAGTTTCCTAGCAAGCCATGGTACAGTAATAGAAGCACGTGCTGTCGTCACTGATGCAGATAATTCTAAAGAATGCAGGAAATGCTTTTTAACGATACGTGGTCTGAAGTTTCCTAATCTGGACACTGTAGCCAGTTTCTTAGTTTTCATATTCAGTGTCACACTGCGCAGACTCGTACTCACAAGAGCGCAACTCTGCTTTTTTACGGTTTATGGGCGTCACAATATGACCACCACAATGTACCGCGGGATCTACATTCAAAAGCGGCGTGGTTAATTGTAGTTAAGAGGGTAATGTAATCCGTTAAAAAATGTTGGATTAGAATTGTTTCATGGCAAATTACATTAACATAATCTGTAAGCATCCGCATGTAAAATTTAAACACAAGGTTTTATTTTGTTTTCTTGTGAAAAGTGTAACTTAAGTTTTCTTTTTACACGGTGTCTGCGCCATATAGCCTACTTTATTTAATGTTATTACTGAGAGGACATATACTCTGTGAGTCAGTCCTCTTTGTCACAGGTACAGTAGTATATAAAGAATTATTTCAAATATAATGAATATATTCTTGTTGCAACGTATTGAATTGAAGGCGTTTGCTTGAAATGTAACAAATTTGGATTTTGAGGTATGACAGTTGAGACAAATAGTCCCGGCCGTCCCACAATGCCAACCAGGACGAGATTCGTTTCGAGGAGAAACGGCCTCTGGCGGAAGGGTGATTCAGTGTAATGCGTACAAGCAAGTAGTGGTAAAATATCTCCACCGAGAGGTATTCTATTTAACCTCCGTTTGTCAGTCAGCACATTAAGGCAAAAAAAAAAAACCGAACAGAATTTATATGAAATTTTATAAAACATCTAAAAATTCCATTTTAATTTGGAGGTAATCCGATGCACCATAACAATTTTTTAATTCAAACAATACTATTATATTGTGACATGCGACTATTTCATTATAACAGGGCCACTGATAGATATATCGTAGTGCTTCATTTCGGAGGTGGCCTAGAATGGCACAGGGTTGTAGAATCGTGACGGCAGTGCAAATATTACAGCATTATGCGACAGCTAGCGGGGACCTGGTGTCTCTGATGACATCTTGTTATACTTCTGCAAGGTGATTGCAACTGTCCGCAAAAGGTTATGTGTGTTTCTTTTTGAAACTTGATGGAAGGTAAGGATAATACCCAAGGAACTATTCATTATATTTTGAAGGTGACCTAGTTCAACATAACACATTTGAAGTTCAAATGATTGCAGATCATTGTCACTGTGGCGATTTCCCCAAGTGATGGACAGACACATTCATCGGTATAAGGGTGCGCTCACAGGAGTAAGATTAGAGTCAAGGCGGAGGTTTGTAGGCTATTACTACACTTCTAATTGAATGTTTATTTTGAATATATATAAATATTTACAGCTTGCGTTTTATGAAACCCCGGTCCAACATCAATTTCGTAGTTTCAATATTAAAAACATAAATGACATTCACATCCATCAACGACTGTCATCTGCATGCCTGTTCCTTAATGTTAAGACATACTGAAAAAAACTTACGACAGAAGGGAAACGAATTGTAGTAATTTCAAAATCTTTTATGTGCTAGAACCCTCTCTATTTTATATGTAGAAGGGTCACGTGCCCTTGGAATCATTAATAACACTTGTATAATGATTAAACCCTCCTGTAAACGTATATGACCAACGGGCTTTTAAAAAAGTGTTAATGATGATCGCATGGGTCCGTATTCCTACGATATATACAACAAAGGTGGCTTGAAGCTTATAGCCGATTGGCCAAAAAATAATATATGGTTCTCAGGCACTGCCCGCGTCAATTTGAAACACCCGCATTATTTTAAGTTTATTTTCATCTTTTAAGATGATAAATAATACAATTTTGATCAGATTTCCTTTGTTATGTAGTGCTTTTACCTGTTTAGCATAAACAGTTCCGTATAATCATGCTTTTTCCTGATCATATAACATTTTATAACATTATCGAAACATACAAAAAGGTAAAAAAAAAAAAATCGCCCGCCCACACTGATTAAAAAAAAGTGCCTGATAACCATACTTTTTTTGGCCTTACTGCATTCGTTTGGCCTCCGTCGCATGTGTTTTATAGTTACAATTTTTTCTACAGGTTTCTTTTCATCAAAGTTAAACAGCTTGCTGCTAAGAGTTATGGGAAGGTCATGTGGATGACTCTTTGATTTCTCGCTTTCTTTCCCTCTTGGCAGGTTAAACCTCAATGAAAGATACGGATAATAATGAAATAAAATAAAAGGTGACAGCTCCAGGGACTGCGTTCCAGTCAGACTTCATCATTTAATGGAACTTTATCAAATAACAAAATCCTGTGAATACACTGATGCTATAATCTAATTCAGGGGGTAACCGCAATGACTCCGCAGATTTTAGCCTCGGCTATAAAAATTCCGAAGTCATCACTCTTCTTATTTAAGAATATTTGGTTTCTACAGAATCATGGGGAGGTCACGTGGGTGATGTATTGACCTCTCGGGAACGATATCGGTGGCTACCGTCCCGCTATCTATGACGCGTGTCAGTCGAGAAAACCAGGAAAATACATTAATCTGGAGGGGACTTCAGAGGATGTCTGGCTTTTCAAGCTTATACACAATATTCAAAATCTTTAAATGTATATAGTATTTTTTGGCAGAAAAATTACAAAAAGTGATAGTCGATGCTAAAATTGTACCCATAGAGTAACTCAACGCTTGATCGAGCTGACATATAGAGCGTATACATATGTAAACAAAAGGAATATGTTACGGAACCTAATATAAACAGATCACGTATGCGTGATGAACACAAATTTTGTAATGGAAATAAAAAAAAAATCAGATTCCGTAACACTAGGCAGCGTGAAATGTCTAGGGGAATGAATAAAGAATAAAGAAGTCAGTGGTTTTTTGTTAACAAATAACTATAATTTATTCTTAAAACAACCCTAACATTACAATACACTAAATCAATACAATTATACAGTAAAACAGCGTTATAGCAACAAGTCAATATAATCACAAAGAAAGATAGTGGTACAGTACCTCGATACCAACACCGTTACCACAATAAGTCCTTTGAATGTAAACTCTCGGAGAACGACTGTTCAGTGGAAAGTTCTTGCAACAACACAGAAAGTAAACTGAAGTCAAAATGTATAAAATCCAGGAGAAAGTTCTTGAAATTCTATAATTGCCGCATTCGTCGGATAAGGTCCTGACACACGCTTCTGCGAATCTGCTCTGCTCTGCCCCCTGGTTCTAAAAGCAGCCCCTTTATATACCTTCACACTTCAAGCCGGGAATTTTCCACTTCTCGAACACTCTATAAGATCTTGCACAACACGCGTTTCAGGAATTCTCTAGAAAGACAAAGCCATGTGTCTCTACACACCAGGCTCATCACGTGACCCACGACCAGGCGTGAAAACCCAAGGCTCACATGACAGCGAGAGTTCAACCAGTACGGATTAAACATAAAATGTAACAACAACACGAGTTACGCCCGTGTCACACAATAAAAAGAGCACCTGTAACAAATATAAGAAACGTACGGAAGTCCGAGGTCTGCTTACGAACGTTATAATAAGGTATATATCGGCTAAAATTAGGAAGCCTGAAGTCTGCTGACACATAATAAAATGGTTTTAATGTCCGTAAATTGAAGTGTTTTTAAATAAGGCTTTAATGAGACACGCCTGCCATGCACCCTGACATCGTGATACAACGTCAGACATCCTGTCGGTATCGACCACACTGCGCAAACTCTGACTCATGAACTAGACTACACCAACGGCGTAGTACGCTCCCGAGGCAGCGGAAATCTTGCGCTTCTAAAGAAGCAACTGATTTTCACGCTGCCAGCTTTGACCGTTTATGATATATTTAGACACCAGATGGCGGTTAGTTGTCCGCTGAAAAAAAACGTGCGTATGATGTGACAAGCAGCCAACCAGATGCCAATAAACAAACACTCGACAGGCGTCCTGGCTCCGCCCATAGCTGCGCTTCAAGCGCCGCTTGATGAGAGTTTACGGTCGAATTTTAAATGCTCCCTCTGTATTCTCGCATCATCGACCGATTCGATTATGACATTATGACTGTGTTAGCGTAGCCATGTATCTGTTGTCTGCAGAACTGAAACCAGCCAGCGAGGTGTGCACGCAGCCTTTCAGCCTTTGTTGTTACGTTTCGTTTAAATTAAAACTCGCCGGCCGGGCATCCTATGTGCCAAAGGCCCTAAGCAAACCACGTCTGGGGCAATTCTCTCTGAACCTCTGGCCTGTTCAGACGGTTACCGGGGCAATAAGCTGTCACTCAAAACGAAATGAACATTATTGGCTCCGTGTATTCCTCGCTTGGCGGTGTCTTCCAGCACAAGGTCTCATCTGATTGGACAAAATACGGTACTCCCCTCTGGTGTAGCAATTCAGGATACGAGGTCATAACAAACAGCGCTTACGATATAGGGAGTAGGCCTATAGTTAAAGCGCTGTGTAAAGAGCGTAACGGCGTAGGTATATAAATGTAGTGAAGAGGACAATGTAGTCTGTTCAAGTGTGTTAGATAAAGGGGCGTTCATACCCATCCGTTTTTTTCCTTTCGCACCCGCTTCCGTCGTCCGTCAAATTTGAGTCAGTTAAAAATACATAGGCCATTCACACCTATCCGCTTCCGCATCCGCAACCATCGCACCGTCCGCACAAATCGGTCTTGGACCGATTCAAGACGGAAGCGGACGAAGAATGAAGACGGGAATCCCTACCATGACGTCATATAATCGGTGATATTCTGGAATGTCCTTGTGTCTTTCCCTTGATAAAAACAAACATGCCAAAAGCATTGGAGACACGGAGGTGAAATTGGTCCTATTTTAAATCCCAGTTCTAAATTACAGTTACATGAATTTAGTCAAATACAAGGTTAAGAGGGTACGCGTTAATAGACAAATTGAGAATGAAAATTCCTCATTGGATAAAGAAACAAATTTTAACAGTTATAATTTTTATATAAAGATTATCATTACTCAGAAGCGGATCCAGAGGGAGCTACACCCCCCCCCCCTTTCCAGTCGCAACTTTTTTTAAAGGTTTCATATCAATTTTTGCGGCCTGGACCACCGCCCCATCCCTCAATCCTCCCACACAAACCCCAACATTTTCAGGACCTTGTGTGAGTTTTTTTCCCAGTGGATTTGAGATGGACTTATACATGTGTGTGTGTGTATATATATAAAGTTAGAGTAACCCTCCGTTGTAAAATACTCTATGGCCTACAGACTAGGCAAGAGGCCAGAGCGATATAACACTGAAGAAAAACAACACTGTAAATTCACTACAATCTTTTTCACAAGATACGACCAGATCCAATTATATATATACAATGTATATATATAATTAAACCTACGTGAAAGATAATAGTGTAAATATGAAACGAGGATGATAAGAGCGGATGCGGGTGCAGAAGGAAAAAAAAAACGATAGGTGTGAACTCGGCTAAAGAATTGTTTCAAGGCAAATTACATAAACATGGGTGTTTTGTGGTAAGGACGTTACGGTATAAGTAATATTTTGTAAACATGCCGTGTCGCCCGCGCGAGGCTTGACGTACGAGTTAATCTGTATAAGTCATTGGTCGGAAATGAGCTTAACAACACCTTATTGGCTACTGGTTTCGTTTCTAACCGTTACTTATAGTTTGAAAATAGTAACAGAATATTGCTCGGTTTTCTATCTCTGTACAATGAGGGGCATTTATCCGATACGGTGTCGCCTATCTTTTTGAGAGGTAATGTACAGTTCCAGTGGTATGGTACTTTATAATAGATGTGTAAGGAAATGTTACCTGAACAGTCACTTGGAGCATTATATTTCATAGGGGCCCAATTGTAGATTTATATGTGGCACTGTGTGAGGGGATGATATAAGGGTAGAAGAAGGTGTAAAATAACAAAAGTAAGCGATAACTAGCCTCTGCTGACTGTATCCTATATATTATCGGGAGGCATGAGCTCGCAACCAACCCGAGGCCCCGCCGCCTATTTAGGGGTACAATACAAAAAAAAATCCAGGTTTTATGCATGGTGGAAAAAGTGCCAAAAATATAAAGATATGCGAAATATCTCCGGTCCGATAAAAAATATAAATATTAAAATCAAAATTTAATGATGAAATCAGGATATCTAGTTATCAGTTTTCCTTTTTAAAAAATATTCATTTTTTCATAAAATGTAATGTATATCATTTTGGAAAAGTATACCGAGTAGTGATTGCAAATGATATAGGGAGCTGAGTGTGATCCACAAGAGCAAAGTGTTTACGAGTAACATCGGTATTTTTCTATGATACATTTCCATTTTTAGGTTACTGGATGTTGGGTATAAATAAAGTATCCCCATAAAGTTGAGACTTCGCGATAGAAAAAGTACATCCAAGTTTAAATTTGGCAACCCTCGTAAAAGCTACTTATGAACTAACTAAATAGAGGGAATGGACGATTCAGTTCCCGTAAATACAGCATTTTCCCATTTCCTAAACTTCAGGTCAAGGAGAATGTCAACTGATTCCTCATAAACCCTCCTCCAGTTTATATAAACAGTAGGAGGATTTAGGTGGCATTGAGTCTGCGTGGTTGATTATAGCAGTTTAAACAGCGGAGGCTCTACACTATAAAGTGGCATGTCTTTTGTTAAGACTGGGTTGTTGGTTTATGAGAATTTTCAGTGCCGGGAGTTGTTAATCTTACAAGCTAGTGGTCACCGTGACGGTTCAGTCAAACCATCAATCCGATAAGCCGCACGTAGCATGTACTTAATCTGTGTAAAGCTGTGGTCCCAACATGCCGTACTTGCAAGAGGGTGCTGTCTTCTTGCAAAAACGGGGGCAAAATTTGGGGATCCGTACGTGCAGTGGCGTCAATTTTTCTTCAAGGGGGGGGGGGGGGGTGACTCGCAGGGTGGGGAGATGACTCGCAAAGGGAGGGGGAGGGGGGGATGACAGGCGAGGAGGGTAGTTAAAATTGGGATAAAACAGCCATGTTTATATATATTTAATAATATATAATAATATATATATATATATACCTTTTATTGTCTGTGTGACACATATCAAATATATATCAATTAAGTATAATTAAGGTTTAAAAAAAATAAGGTATATAATAATTCTAAACCATTTAGATATAAATATTTCATAGTAAACTCATGAATGGCAGGAACCAAAGTCTGCAATTCTATTTATTTATATATTTCATTTGAAATATATAAAATTTATTCTCTGAATTATAGTGGGAGGGGGAAGATAACATTGACCCCCCATCCCCCTATATTGACGCCCCTGCGTACGTGGTGAGTATCGCCTCAGTACGGATTTTGGGAGCACGCAGACACGCCGCGGCACTTTTAGTGCACGAGGAACTTTCGCTGCGTGCGGGCTGCGGTCGGGCTACGGATTCTCCCACGACATCGGGCGGAAAAGCTCATGTTTATCGCACTTGCACGCACTTACAACATGCGAGTGAGTAAGGACAACGTACGTGGGCAGTACGTGTAAGAACGGCCTCCGTACGATTACGTGGCAATCGCACGGAGTTCGTACGTTACAAGCACGTTGTGAACACGTCCAACTCACTTATCCCGTGCGCAACGTACGATTCACGCAACCGCTCACGGGCCACCTACTTGCACCTTGCGCAATCATGAGAGTGACGTGCGTTGACGAAATCCCTCCCTATTCTTGCCTCTCCCTCCCCACGTTTTCATAAAAACGTGGCGGCCCTTGCCTCCCCAAAAAACGTACGGACTAAAAACACGCACGGTGGGTTGTGACCAGGGCTTGGGTACAGTATGCGAATGGTTATTTTGAAGGGTGCGGCAGCAGAGGGTTTTCTTTGCACAAGGAACACACACACACACACACATTGCTTTATCGTTGCATTATCGTGATTGAAATCATATTTTCAGAAAGCATGTATTAGTCACTATGGTAACCCTTTATGACATCACAGTTTTAACAAATTTATATATGCATGTCCCCGAACTAAAGTATTCTTGAAACTGTTTATATCACCACCTGTTTCGTAGTAACTATTCGTGATAACACTTGGATGATTTTTCAGCAGATGAGATACTGTCTATCGTTGGTTACAGCTGTCACAGTAATGTTTAACGTGGGTTAAAGTCTGACACAGAAAAATTTATCATGGGTTAAAGTCTGCCACAGGAGAGTTAATCGTGGGTTAAAGTCTGCAACAGAAAAGTTTATCGTGGGGTTAAGTCTGCCAAAGAAAACTTTATCGTGGGTTAAAGTCTGCCACAGATAAGTTTATCGTTGGTTTGAGTCTGCCACAGAAAAGGTAATCGTGGGTTAAAATCTGTCACAGAAATATTTATCGTGGGTTTAAAATCTGCCACAGAAATGATTATCGTGGGTTAAAGTCTGCCACAGAAATGATTATCGTCGGATAGAATCTATAAAATAAATGTGTTCGTGGATTAAAATCTGCCACGAAAATGTTTATTATGGGTTAAAATCTGCCACAGAAAAGTTTATCGTGTATAGGTTTAATCTGTCAGAGAAAAGATTATTTGGCTTAAAATATGTCACAAAAAAAGTTTATCGTGGGTTACAATCTGCCACAGAAAAGTTTATCGAGGGTTAAAATCTGTCACAATAAAAGTTTATCGTGGCTTAAAATCTGAAACAAAAAACGTTTATCGAAAATGTATAACAATGGAGCTACAGAACTTCTCAGTTTCTTTCTTCCACTGTCCTTAACATGTATGTAATGTTTAATTTAAATAGGGTAGATGGCTGTTATTGTAGGTATAAGACCATAAATACAGAAGTGTATTCTTGGAATGAGTCAGATTAATCGGACATTAAGAACACAGATGTTTTGACTCATAAAAATGCTCTAACATGTGTTACGGAACCCAATATCAACAGATCATCGGAATATATAGGTCCCACAAACTGACTTACCCGCTTCTGTGTCCACTGGAATATTCTCTCACTTCTCTCTCGGTTTTAAAACACAGCCTCAGAAATAAAAGAAACACATGCAAGACCGCTGCACACAATAAAAAGGGCACCTGTAACACATGTTTGACACATCGTAATCTTTGGCTACACGCAAAATGAATGGAAGACGGGCCTGATCCAGTCAAAGGATATACCCTTGCGACCACAGTCTCTTAAAACTACTAAAAGGGCCCAATACCTATAACCCATGTTCAATTAACACGAAATATAGCTTCTTCCCTTTCAAATATATCCCTACCTGTCATGATATTGCCTTGAAACGTTTGCTTATAGTCCTGTAAACGACTGTTAAAAAAAGTGTACCGGGTGCGATCACAGGTGTCAACATAAACACAGCGCGTTGGGCCGTGTGCATCGCGGAACAAAAACACGTGTCAATCAGGAGATACCCTGACTGCGTTGGCCCAAAAAATGTAATACATGTTTCCGCTGACTAAAACACCTCGTGTTGCGGCTCACAATCGAACCTCCGGTCATGCGGCTTTGTTATGGTAAAGACACACATGGACTGTGTTTACCAACACAGAGAGCCATAACAAAGCATAAACGGCCGTATATGAGGTACTGAGACTGTGCGCTGCGATTCCTTTGCTGGAAAACATTTGTATAAAGCAGGACTGAACTGATAGTGTGAAAAATAGGCATAATATTGTTCCTGATTATGTCCCTTTAAATCAAGCGGAGTATGTTTATATCGAATAAAATTGTCGGAAAAGGGACACTGCAATAAATAGAAAGTGCAGAACAGACTGTATTTATAACCACGATGAAGAAAACGTTTGGTACATGCCGCAGGCTATTTTGGAACTAATTATATTTTTCCAATTACGATAACGGCATATCAGATGGTCTCGATTCAGTTCAATCTCAAATCAGGCGGCATGTCCCGTCTGTAAATATATCACTCCGATTCAAACCCAGAGATTTAAAATGATTTCCCCGGAGAAAAGGGAATCCAGTGGGATTCAGCCTTCTCAGGGCTCAGTGCAACCATATATAATAAATATGCGGTAAGCATACCAAAAAAAATCTGTTACCGTAAGTATGCGAAAGATTGAACTGGCCTATATTTACCATATCTACGGTGTTCAAAGACGAAGGTTATTTTGTAGGCAACATGTCTGGAAACAAGGAAATAATTTTTACTTTTTGGTGGCATCGAGTACTTTTTATTGGCCTATTTAATTTGTAAATTGAATAGAACTCACAATGTAAATTTAATAATTCCTTAAGCTGATTATCAAGATGATTAATTGAATCAGATACGCAAATTGTTGAATCATTATAAACTAAGAATCTAATATTGCATTATTATGGTATTAAAATATAAAAAAAACAGTTTTCCAATGCAGCTAAGCATAGATAACGGTTTGGCTAAAATCCTCAGAAATATCAATACAAAAATTAATGGGTCAGAAAGGCAGAAATAATGTGCTGCCAACAGGCTCTTGCTTGTAGGTTTCTGTATAGTTTTGGAGTAAATGCAGTGCTACAAAATATTACAAAATGATTAACATGATAACGCGGTACTCAAAACTTATGTGAAACACTTTTTCCGAGCAGTTTTACCAATTTAACGTAAAACACCAAAGCTAAAAAATGTTAAGTTTACGTAAGTAAAGAATTTAAATGTTTTTTTTTTAAATTTGACAAGTTTTCAGGCAGTTTTATTGAAGGGGACTATTCTTATCTTGGGTAAATTCTGAACTTCATTTTCCACTTAAAGACACCTGACAAGTCCTATGGTGATTAGCCTCTAAAGTTTTATACCAGGAAAGCAGAGGTGTTTTTTTTTCAAGCCGTCAGGCGGCAGACAGTTTGACTGGTGACACTGGAAGCTTCTAAATTTAAAACCTCAAAAATACAGATTTTACGGAAGTTAGTTTCCTGCATTATTGTTCCCAATTCTGAGCATATTTGTTAATAAACACACAACCGGACGCATTCGTCAATGTTTCCTTATCAAACTGCAAAGTGGTACATCAGCCCGAACAGATATAGTCTCAGTGACGTATGAAGCTCATGTTTTCGTGACTATTATTCGCGTAGGATATATATATATATATATATACACACACACACACACACACATATATATATATATATATATATATATATATATATATATATATATATATATATATATATGGCTTTCAACTGGAAGAAAAGGGGAAATGGGAGAACCTTGGACGTCCAAAAGGGTCACATGGTATTTTGGGGCGTCCTAAGTGAAGGGATATGTGTCACATTTTTTTTTATTACATCTTCGTTGTATCGTTAGAATGATTGGATATTGTGTCATAATATGATTATTTGATTATAATGAAATGTAAGGAATACTTTTACCACAGTGTTTACATAAGTGACTGATTTTTTTTTTATTTTGATTTTTTTGTTGTTGGACGTAACCGCCTCCATATTGTGTGCTAGCTTAAGTATATGTACATCTGAAGAAGTTCAATCTTGATTCGGACAGGGCAGTATCACACGCTTCCTCTCATTTCATATACTGATGTTAACCAGGCCCGGTGAATACTGCACCTGCGGGCCCTGGGTGTGTAATAATCGTCCCCATAGCTGGGTCATACCACCGGGGAACCCCCGAAAGGCGTACTCGTTTGTGAGTGAAACACGACCGTTGGATAGGACCTTCTCATTAAGCCTGCAGGGCGCTCACCCTGGGTAGGGACCGACACGCCTCGGCTGAGATTCTAACTCACGATCTCTCGGCCATGGTCTTATGCTCTATTTCCGAGCCACAGAAGCCAGTTAGTGATGGTTTGTTTAATGTAGTCTGTAATGGCAAGTGGCTTACAGCCAGAAATAATATATATATATACAGTGAAACCTCGTCGTGTCGAAGTCGAAGGGACCCTCAGAAGACTTCGACACATCCGAGGTTCGACACAAGCGGGTTTTATTTAGTAATAATTTAACTAGAGTTGTCCGGAATATCGAGTCTGTTACTTCGACATAAGCGGGGTATTCGGCTTAAGCCAGTTCAACACAACGAGGTTTCACTGTATATATATACCTGTATTCGAAAACTTCCAGCTAGTAATACCTGGTGCAGCTGTATGTTAAACGACCAACCTTCAGCCCTCGGTTACATGTCATATTTTGTCGTGACCTGTTTAGACCCTTAAAGTACTTCTTTATTTTCATTTTATGTAATTATCTTATCATTCTTCTCAATCTTCTCAAAATAGGGTGTCTGTTACTTATTTGCTGCGTTATTAGCTTGTAGCCATACAACACGATCACGTGACCATGAGATAATAATCACATGCCTGGCTTCACTGGCGTATGTGCTGAATTTCATTTCGGGGCAGCGGCAACTGATAAGGGACAACAATGAACATGTATACGTCACCGGTTACATAATCTAATTATTCAGAAAATTATTTCTGCAAACTGGACCATTTTCCAGATGTTCATTTGGTTATCTTGACCTCGGATAGCGCCAGCTCATTCAGCATATGATTACATATTTACTTGTAATATTATATAATCATCCACCATGAGCAAACGGATAAAATGAGACAGGTTAACTCATTATTTCCACCATCTAGGAAAACATGAATGTTGCGATAGCGCCGTGCGGGTAATTACCTGGAAAAAAAATTATTAGATTATAGCGGGGTGGGGTGGGGGGTGGGGGGGGGGGGTTCTTAAAGGATTATGTCGGCATCAGTAGAACATGGCAATATTATGTATATCAACAGAAACGTCACGACAGTGAAACGATATATCTTAATGTATAAAATAATCCCTTTTTCCTTGAGTGTGTAAAAAGATCCTAGCCCTTTTAAGGCCCACAATGCAAAAGGTAATAAATAAAAAAAAAGGTTGCACAGAATTGCTCAAGTGAGCTATACTCTTCTTGTTTAAGCGTCTGTAGCCGCGAGCTATACTTCAATAGGCGGTCTGCTGTTTATCTTGCACTCTGCCAATCTAATATTCATTAAAGAACGCGGTTGTCTGGCCCGCGGCGCACAGGTAAAAGAGAGATAAGGCATGTAGCACTTGTTTTCTAAAGTCTCCAGGAATAGAGACTAGACACATGTGGATCTAATTGATACTCAGGATGTTGGAACAGTGACCGATATAACAAGCACGGGCCCTTCTTTTAATGCTCAAATTGTAATAACAGAATGACCGATAGCTGGTATTGTTAAAATTAAGATAGAATTACAGTCTAATCCCCCAACAGGCGTCAGACAAGGTTGTTAATTTCTAGAGACATTTTCGGGTTGCTATAATTTCCGTGACACATACACTTTAATTGGTTTATTCGTTCTTCTCTCCATAGTAAATCTGAGCACGACGTTTGGCGAATTAATGTAAAATAAAAAAATAAAGAGGAAATTAAATCAGGGGATAAAATATATATCAAAGAACGACATGAAAGGTTTAAATGTTAAAGTGACTGCATGTATGATCATAAATTTACGTATGGCATCTGTATAACAAATGCACAACTTGTGCCATGTATTCTTATCAAACATTGCTTCCTCGACTGCTCCATATCTTTACCCAAAAACTTGCAAAATCTTTAAATGAAATACAACTTATTGTCCATAAAGATAATAAATTTAGCATACTAAGATATAAAAAGACTCTAACACAGGTAACGGTATTTCTACGAGGTAAAACTCTGATCACCTCACCTTAGACACTCTTCCACACGTTGCGGTTTGTCTACGAGATATAACTCTGATCACATCTTCAGAGACTCTCACACAGGTTACGGTATTTCTACGAGATATAACTGTGATCACCTCATTGGCGACATTCTAACATGTTGCGTTTTTTTTCTACGAGATATGCCTGTTATCACCTTAACTGAGACACTCTTCCATACGTTGCGGTTTGGCTACGAGATACAACTCTGATCACCTAATTGGAGACTCTCTATCACAGGTTACGGTATTTCTACGAGATTTAACTCCGATCATCTTCTCTGAGACCCTCTAAAGCCTGCCGCCCACTGGCGATTTTGTTGGGACGCGATACGATGCGATTAAAATCGCAAGAGATCAGCGTGAATCGCAAGTGAGCGGGCCTTGCGACGCGACTTGCGATTTGCGACCGCATGTCGCAGACGATCGCAAGGTTTCTGGCATGTCAGAAAAGTTGCGATTACCTTGCGATTCTTCCGACAAGTCGCAGACTGAGCAACTCGATGTTAAATGTGGCAGCTTTTTATTGGTCCCTTATAAACGAAGATGAATTGATGGCAATGTGGAATCATACACCTTGTCCGTACAGCCAGACTTCGCCCGTATATAGCAACTGAAACCAGAAACTAAGTGCATGTGTAGAAATAGGTGTGGTATTTGGCTATTCTGGTTGGTTGTGGCTGATATTGTGATATATTTTATAAATTACATTTGTATTTACATAAATTTATCATCTCCAAATTAAAAAGAAACAACACGGGAAAATCCGTGATCTCGAGTCTGCGACTAATAGCTGAACCCCAGTCGCAAGCAGTCGCAGACTGTCTGAGACTGGTCGCTGATTTTTAGTCGCAATAGTCGCAGACGATCGCCCACTGTCTAGCCATGACAACATGACACTCAGGCCTTTGGAAATAAACTGATTGGGCCATCGTCTTCAGTTCATCTAAAATCGACGTTTGGGGTGACAGGCTGTCGCCACGACTGTCTGTGACAGGCTTTAGACATGTTGCGATTTTTTCTACGAGATATTACTGTGATCACCTCATCGGAGACTCTATAACACAGGTTACGGCATTTGTAGGAGATAAAACTGTGATCACCCGTTTGAACTGCGAGTGTTATATTGTTTATCAACGTATTTCTGTCAAAGTTAGTCCATATCCTACTCATGCCTGTGCAAAACCCTTCAATAAAGTCCTCGTCATTATATATATATATATATATATATATATGTAAAAAAACAGCGTTTCAAAGATGATCTAACAACTATAGCACGTCGTGAAATTCATAGCGATTTAGGCATTTCAGTGCGTCAACGATCACACAAGACAACCAGAGGTCGAGGGCTCGCCGGTAGCTGAAATAAGACAGACAGACAGAACATGTTGTCAGTTTTATATCAGTTGTATGACTTTCAGAGCGATTGCTCAGAAATTGTGACCTGTAGAATTATAAATGGTAGACAAAGGAACCAGCAAACAGACGAAATTGACAACAGCCATCAAACAGACGGATATAGTGACAGATTGACACAAATGGAATGATAAAAAATTAGCTTTAGTTGTGTAGATAGGACAATTTTGACCATGTCATGAGAAAAAGTAATATTTTTCAATTTTTCAAAGACCTTGACCTTTATCCGATTTTGACTGAGGACAGCAGGCTTTGAGTTAATTTAGATGTTTACCAACTGCATCAACTAATAGGGATTACTGCTAAATTGTGGCATGTGGCAGAGGCAGAAAGATATCCTTCATATGTTTAACTTGGAAAGTCTGAACCTAAAAAAAAAAGATTATCATAAAAAGGTTAAATAAGGCCGAATGTTTCTAGTAATAAGGCCATTCATCCTAATTACCGATGCTGGGACAAAAGTTGTGATATTGTTTACATATTTGCAGATATGGCATTAAAGTGGAATTTTAACGTGTTTGACATACAGCCCCCCCCCCCCCCCCGTGGCTATTTTCAAAAAATAAAAAATCCGTTGCGTGAATCTGTGGCAGTAGAAAATCTTCGATTTTCGGCAAGCAATAAATATAGCTAAACCGACGCCTGGCAGTTGTAACGAATATTTCGTGTAGTTATAAAACAAGATTATAATAATCCTGATGGTTAAAGTACTACTAGAATGAGTCATGGCAAAGTCAAGAAGAACATGCATTGGCAATAAGGTGTCCATGTCCCCCGCCATAATATTATAAATATGAATATATAAATATCCATGACAAAGAAATAGTTCAGACAGAATACTTAAGTACGCAGTCAAATGAGACGAACATGGCATCAAACTTATTGTAAGAAATTATATGAATAAACTAGCTATTTACTCTTAAATACTCAATTGTTTATTTGTACTGCATCGAGACAAGTGAATACATTTGTTTATAAAACTCGACCTTAGTATAGTCCGTAGAGGCTCCAGATACTGTGCTATGAGTTTTAATGAGATATGTGCGATTTTCATTCCTTTCAGGCGTCGCTTTCGAAAGAAAATGATAAATTGACACAGTTCCATTTGAAGATCGGGAAACAGGAGACTTGATCAATACTGAAAGAAAACCACAGAGTAATCACTGAGAAAGCCTCTTCTCCCCAGATATCTTAGTACCTTAATTTTTCAAGAGTCAAGTTGAAAATGAGTCGATTTAACCTGTCTCCAATTATTCTTCTAAGGCTCCAATAAGCCTGAATTAATTGTTAAATCAACACGGGGGCATATACGCCTAGTATGCAAGTATTTATCTCCACATGGTCAAGGATTAGGTCAGACAAATACACCCCTGAATAACTCAATATTACAGATTCATTTTTCAGACAGGTTAAATAGCCGGGATTTAACTGCGAGAACTGTATACTCATTCATGACACTAGATATCACCATGTCAAAAGTTTCAATTTGGATGCAAAGATTTTCATTTCTTTCCGCAATAATGGAAATTAATTTTTAATAATAAATAATTCTTGAGAACACTGTTAAGAATTTATAAGAAGTCAGGCAGTGACGTAGGACTTGAGGGTCCTGGACATGGACTTTTTCTTAGTTGGAGGAACCCCCGAAAAGCGCCCTCGTTTTTTAGTGAAACACAGTCCGTCTCGTGTCCAACAGAAAAAGAAAAGCTCTTTCAAATACTGTGAGGGCCTGTGTAAATGTGCTAACTATAAACATAAAATTACAAAAATAGCTACATATAACAAAGTAGCTCTTCATTGGGAATAAATGTAATTACACATTCAAGTAAAACGTGTGTATAAACTAAAATAAAACACACTTATATAGTGTGGACTGTTTTTTTTTTAATTCAAAAGAGCGAGGGGAATATACACTGTCATACACTTGTTTTTATATGTACAGTTGTTTTAATTAGTTTTATCATTAAGATTCATCAAAGTTTAACCTAAAACTCTAGTCTAACTTAAAAGTGTCTTGTATTCTCAGACTGTAATTTAAAAAAGGGATTTAAATAAATAAAGTTCAGACGTTAAATGCATTAAGAATTCATGTAATGACCCTATCGGAAGAAAATACATGTAGTCTAGATGGAACTGTCAATTTTATTTTTTCCCCAAGTATTTTCACTTACCACACGATTGTTTCTTATTCCATATTTATATATATATATATATATATATATATATATATATATATATATATATATATATATATATATATATACATATAGATAGACAGATATATAGACAAATAGATAGATAGATAGAAGGTAGAGTTACCTTCCGTTGTAAAGTGCTCTATGGCTTACAGAAAACAACACTGTAATTTCACTACAGTCTGTTTCACGGACTAACTTAGAAACTATAACATTCACCTTATGATCGGGTCGCATCCCGTGAAACAGACTGTAGTGAATTTACAGTGTTGTTGTCACTTTATATATATATATATATATATATATATATATATATATATATATATATATATATACAGTGAAAACTGGTTTAACGGACACCTCACTTAGGCGGACAACTGGCTATAACGGACAAGATAGTTAAGTCCCTTCAAAATTCCCTATTTTTATGTATAAGCGGAACCTCTTTAAGGCGGACACCTCACTGCTGCGGACAACGGACAGTAGATTTCAATTCAAACCATCATTCTAAGAGTAAATGAACTTGACGAATGCGGACACGATACGCCACCTTCGGCGGACACTGATCACTCGCCCCGGGTAACCTCAAAGGCCACCGGTACTGTTGTTGTTCCCGGGACTGGAACACAAAGGATTATGCAGTCCCCGGTTGTTACCGTAATGCGTGGGCGTGCTCATGTCACGGTGTGATGTGTTCATAAGATAAACACAGCAAATATGAAGCGGTAAACATCGTGTCACTTTATTTCACGGTTGATCATTCACACGTTGCGAAGCTGCATATTTTTCGCTCGACCGTGGGGTCATTTAATTTATTAAACGGCTACCGATTACCCATGCGTCCCTAATCTCACCACGCAATATTTAACTGTAAAATTAGCCATTTGTAGTAGCAGGCTGTTTGATATTAATTAATCGGCATTGCTCAATATATCTCAAACTGATCTGCTCAGTGTCAAATATCTGCTCGCTCCGTAGATTTTTGTACCGTGCCGCCCATGCAAAAGCTCCTCGGGGTTCGTTTAATCTCGGGATCCTTCAACATTAAAGCAAATCAAACCAAACAACCATCATCAAAGAAAGTTTATTTTAGGCTAAAGCTACATTCACCTATAAAAAACGAATGTTCCCATGTTCGCAGCCATTAAAATTTTCGCATTATTAACGTCGTCATTATCTTTGAGATTATTGCATTTGGACAGCTGAACAAGGATAGTTTTAGGCAAAGCTGCCAGGTGGCACCACACGTACTCCTAGGCGGGAGCTTACGCTTTCTGAGAAAGTCAAGCTTAAATGACTGAGTGAATCAGGGAAAAAGAGCGTACGCGAGTGTATGAAGATTGTTTTTACGGATGTCTTCAAAGACTTTTCTCCTTATATTGTTCACTACTTGAGATAAGTAAAAATAATCACAGTTTATATATGAATATTGAATGCATGACGTGTGCAAATATGTTGTACATATACAGGACATCTGATATAATACAATAAATACGTTCTTGCAGCTGTTCGTTGTCTTTATTTATAATCCCTCTTTTATTAACCAAGGTCAACCTGACTTATAAGGACACCTCACTATTCAGGACAAAATGACCGAGTCCCTTGACTGTCCGCTTTAGACAGGTTTCACTGTATATATATATATATATATATATATATATATATATATATATATATATATATATATATATATATATACTAATGACATTAAAGGCTGCGGTATCAATTCAATTTACTCATCAATTTTAGAAACGGCCTATGATTAGAAAATTACCTATGATTATACAGGCTTTCTTTAAAAAAATTAGAAGTTTAGATAAAACTTTGTATCGCAGGGAATAGAAGAATTGTTCCATTGCTAACCATCACAGCCAAACATAACCGGGAATGTGCTGATTTAAGACTTCATAACAACACGTATTATCGAATCAAAGTGATTGGAGTTATCAACACAGGTTCATCCATATGCCTCGGATCATTGAACATAATCACGAAAGCTAAACCTTTCGTATAGGGAAACCGATTCGTAGGGAAGCGTACTTTTTTCAGCAAAGAGCGATTTCTGTTGAGGCCCAGGCAGTTTAAAAGGATGATAATAAGATCCAATTTTATTTTTTTCCTGGATTCCTCTTACCTGGAAGTTAGATCATATACTCTTCGGGAAAAAGTTGTTTTCTTGTTTCACAGGTAAGTAGAAAATCTGAGCTTTAATTCCTCAAAGAAAAGTCTTTCACTGATTTTAATTCTGTAATGGTCTGACATATATAACAGTAAGAAATTCATCCTAATTGGTTGAAAGACGAATAAGCTTCTTTAATGGTTTGATTTCAACCGTACCAAATGTCACCCGATAACTTGATCAACCCACGCAGCATTTAAGGTGTTACGAAGACAAATTTTTTAGAGGAAAACGTTGGGCGGATCCCGGTTTCAAACCCATGATGGTGGCGCACAAGTCCGGCGTACCAACCGCTTCGCTAGCAAAGCAAGCTTCACTAGCGAGACAGTTCTGTTCGCTTTTATGTCACCCCGTAACACACCCCCTCTTAAAAGCGTTCTGCTATCAGAACAAGACTAATTATCTCAGGAGTCACACTTTGGTGAGCTTATTCCCTGGGCCACAAAGTTAACCGTCACGTTAGACGAGCCCCCATTTTGTTACGAAGACAAATTGTTCAGGGGAAAATACTAGGCCGATCCGGGATTCGAACCCATGTCGGTGACGCACATGTCCGGCGTTCCAACCGCTTCGCTAGCAAAGCAAGCTTCACTAGCGAGACAGTTCGGTCCGCTTTTATATCACCCCGTTACAAAGGAAAAAAAAGTCAAGAGCACATCCAAAGGCAGTCAGTCAGCGTGCTCTCTTTGTATTGCAGTATGATCCGTAAGATGTGCAATTTGTCGGGCTGCGATATGAAATTGAAAGTAATGAAAGTACATCAGACAGGCTTAATGAAAATCAGCTAAATCCGTGCTATTCCTTTCTGGAAATATAGTTTAATTGTATTGAAATATTTGTCTATAATGTGGGTATTTTTTTTGTGCAGGTGATATCTTCCTGTATAGTCTTCATCCGGGTGTCAACTTGATCAATTTACGGAAATCCCGACAGAGTTCCCACTGATTGATTTACAGGACTTTCATCTTCAAACCGACGACATAAACATGGCATATCACATGACATTCTGATTGAACAAAACTATTAGTAATCACTGATCCAGTGGGCTGGAACCCAAGAAGACCAATAGTCTATATGGAGTAGCGAACTAGTTGAAAGACATTTGAATTAACTTACCCTATTGATGGATGACTGCTGGACTTCCGTTGTGTGTGGTTTTTCAAAGGAATTACTCGATTACCAGTGGGCGCTGAAGATTAAAGAACATGGCATTAGAACCAGCTTCATCTGAGTTGAACAATAGTTACAAAGAAACAATAAACTAATGAAACAGAAATACGACAAAGTGACCCGTCCATATTAAGCAAGTATATGTATTCTATACCAGGGCACCGTCCGCGTAATCCCTTTGTTTCCATGGGACATTCACCCATTCAATAATGATAAAGCTGAGACACTTTAATCCCTCTGAGGAAATTCATGAGATGAAGGATTTCAATCAAAGGTTTAAAACGAGGCTGGAAAACCCGGATGTTGAGCATCTAAGATAAATGAACTCCAGCAGACCGACACAAAAAAAATTATTTGATTGCGCTATTATTTCATGAAACATTATTTTATCTTCTTTGTCCGAGGAGCCGCAAGGTTTCTGTTTCGGTTGTTTGACTTGTTCTCCTCGGTTTGATATGACTCACCCCATTCTTGCGGGGAATATTGATGTCGCTGGCATCTGTTACGCATTTTCGAATAAACAAAGGGGGTGTCCGCTGGGAGAGACAAACATCACAAACCCCACCATGCAAAGTGCAACGGTAATCGAGGGTATTACGAACAATGGAAGAAAGTCATTCTTAGGTCCGCGACCTTTTGTTAAATCACAGCCGTAGACGTGGAGGGCGGTAACAGTTGGCTTGGGAGGAGCAACGACAGACATGACCTTATAATGGTCACTTGCGAATACTGGCTAAATCATGTAAAGTGTGAATCAGAACTGAGAAATTTAGCTCGAAGGAGACAACAATAAAAGCAACTTTATTGCCCACATTTCTGTATTCTGTATATTCCTATGAACGATTGGTTTACTTCGTGTTTGGTGCTTCGGTAAGGGCGGTATCAGTTTACCATGGGGAAGGAGTAGGTAAAATTACTTAACTGTTCTGTTTTTTATCTTTGATTGAAATAAGTCTTATTTCCATGGTTTTATTTGCATAAAATAATTATCTCAATTTTAATACTCTGGCTGGCTTTATATTCGCGAAGTTAAAATTTCGCGATTTCACCTTATCGGCGTTTCGCGAGGGTTCCATTTTCGTGATCTCACAATTCAAAAGACGTATACACAGAGTATTACCATTATAATGTTCATTAATTATATCAAATATTATTGGCACACAATCTTATTAACAAATATATTGCTTGTTAATCGCAAAATTAAGGGGAAAAAATCTGCTATTATTTTAATGATCAATCTTTGAACATACACTATTTATCATGATTCAATATGTCAGGCCTATTTATTCAACCGTGCCTTCAACGACGGGACCTCTTATTAACAAAGATTTAAATTTCCCGACTATTCCCATTTCGCGAATATCGCGAATATGAAATCCTCGCGAACAAATGCAAATGGCAGATGTATTCAATATTAATTTTTGGTTATGTTATACGGGGATCATCATGCTGCCAATGTCAATACTGATGAAAAATAAAGTCCAACAGAAGATTTTTTTAATTTTTTCTATCACCAATTATGGTATGACCGGATGACTTTCCACCTAGAATGCAAGGAAAGCCTGATTCCTCTAAGCTATCATTTAGAAAGAAGCAATGTTACTAGACAGATATTCTCTTTATCTATTTAAATCAATTTTAATATTTAAACATTAAAAATCATATGACAACAGAACCAGTTCACCTAGATATAAGAAGATTATTATTCATATTCGGGGAAAAAAAACAACCATAGATCACTCACCGAGTCACCATCAACAACGAATATACTATATCAAGACACAGCGGCAAGCAGGCATTCTGCATCAATTTAACATATACACAGGGCTTTCAATAGGTATAAAAGTTGAAGAGTCCGGGACGCTCAGGGCAAAATGCTGGAAAGTCCCATCTGAGTATGGTGCGTCCTAATCGGAGATACAATGTAAAACGAGATCATTGTTGTAATTTATGTCATTATCGTATCATTTTAGGATAAAAAATCGTGTCATTATATGATTACTAGATTAAAATAAATTGTAAGGGTATATTGTCAGCGCAGTGTTTATACATCTGACTAGTTTTTTTTAGACAACCGACAATATTCATGCAGTGACTATTGTAAGGGCATTGTTTGATCCTCTCGGTCATACAGTCAGAAATTCACGCGTCCCATAGGACCGCAAGAGCCGAGCGTCCGAAAGAGAATTTGAGGGTCACACGCGTTCCCGCGTTCCTGAATGCGCTGTAAACACACACACACACACATATATATATATATATATATATATATATATATATATATATATAAGTGTGCTATTTATTAACAGTTATATAAATATTAATTAAAAATAATAATAACGTGCAAGAAAAAGCCAACAGTTTTATAATAAACTATTTAAATATACAAAATACTGCTTCACTGAAAAAGAAATTTTCTTCTACAATGAAACATTTATCTGTTTCCCATGATAAAATTCTCCCTTACTGCTACATATAATCACCATTTTTATGGCTCAAAGTTTGTTATCGATGATGAGTTAGCCAAAAGCAGCTGCTACATCAGGGAATTTTCAAGGCATAAAGTAACCATAAAAACAACCCAAAACTGTGTACGCAGATGGCCTTTCCGCTGCCAAGGGGAAGACATGTTTTTAATTAGCAGCGTTAAGGAGGATTCTCTCTTCGTGATATATAAAGCATCACATCACATTTTAAAAGTTTTCCATGGGACCGGCTGGCCCCCCTAGCCTTTTTCATGGTCAGCGCGTGCATCGTGGTTTACTTTTCAGGTTTAAAGTGCAGACAAACGTAAGAAAAACATAAAAAAAAACAAAGTGGCTAATTTTAAATTTGTGATATAATACTTATCAGGACAGTTAGTATATCACTATGATAAAATGATGAAATTGAAAATAACATTTCAGCTATACCTCAGCATACTTGTAAACAGCGTTAGCTTACATTTCTGAACCAATCACATGATCAATAATGGCAGTAATTGCTCCGATATTTCGTAACATACACAAACATGTGAGCCGTCAGATTTGGTGAAATTCTGTGTACAAAAAATTCCCATAATAATTCCACTAAATTCATACACATTTTATTCCCTGTGATGTCATGAAGGGTTAAATATTGTCTTCCTCATTTCGGACAATGAAGGAAAGACCATTGTTGCACACAGAAAGTTGGTCAACGCAAATGGCGCCATAACCTTTCTTAGACATACAATCTCATGATCACTATTCTAGTGACAGCTGCAGCTGTATTTAGTAACTGATATATTCCTGAATTTTTAAAGGAAAAGCGTAAAATTGTTTCGGCTTGCAGAAAGTAGGTCAACGATGATGTTGCCAACAAAGGCTTATTTTTGCATATTCATTCCATTTACTCAATTTGTTTGCACAATTTCGTGGACACAGCTGTAGAAACTTTTTTACAGGAATTTTACAATTTCGTTGACACAGCTGTAGAAACTTTTTTTCAGGAATTTCACAATTTCGTGGACACAGCTGTAGAAACTTTTTTTTTTTTCAGGAATAACGTAATAGATCGCGGGCGGCGTACAATGTATCATCACATGGTAATCAGGGTGAACCAGTTACAGCGTTCAAATACAGTCTGGGCTATGTGTCTTCGTAATTTTGAAATAATGTTGAGACCTTGAGATTTAGGAACATAAACATTACACGGATTCTTTTTAAAGTTGGACTTTAAATTTCTTTGGACTTTATTTAGGTTTATTTGCGTTTGATAACACACTTAGGTTTACCATGACGCACAATGTAGTAATTTGTTGAACATGTCAATATTACTTAAGGTATTATAATCGTCAAAAACTCTCATAGCTGAATCCATCCAAAAGTTGTTTTAAATTCAAATTAGACCCCATAAAGTGCATGTAACCTTGTACCTGATACAGTGATCTCACTGATGGTACACATATTTTTAAACTTTTCATTATTTTTCTTATGATTTTGTAATATTAACAAAAAAATTGAAGGTACACTATTTTAAACAACCAGTTACAGTATAAGCAATTTTTAAGTGGCCAATAATATAAAAATACAAGACAATATCTGGTTGTTACTTTCTTTTTTCTCAACTGTGTGTCTTTCTTGTGAAAAATAAAAATTTTAAATTATTAGCTGAATTAATCTCCCATTTTGGCGTTATTATCATGTAGTTTAATATTAGTCCACTACAAGTTACTTAGTGGGTGCTTTTTTTATTATTAACAAATACAAATGAAAACATGCAAAATACATAGAATACACAATTACATACAAAAGAAAACACACACTACATAAATATACACAATCACATAATATATACATATATATTGCCTTTATATAATTTTTACTTCATTTTACATTTGGTTCTTACAATAAAGGTGTCCTATTTATTGTTTTATATATAATAGATATAAAGCTAGGGAATTCTCAACTAATTATATTTTGACAATTTTTCCATTTTCTTCCATGAATATGTAATTTACCATTACTTTTTGCTGCTTTTTCTTCAATATAAATTATATCTTTAAGAAAACATTTAAAATTTCTAAAGGAAGGTTTTTTTTCTCCTCACACTGAGTGATGTATATATATCTCTTTGCGATAAGTAAAATGGCATTCAGCGTTATATCTTCATAAGTGCCTAAAATAACATTTTTATATTCAAGTGCCTCAAATTTTAATATTCTTTCCTTTTTAAGTGAGTCAGATATATCTGACCATAACTTCTTTACAAAAATACATTTCCATATGATATGTTTAAGTGTTTCCTCCTCATCTTTACAAAATGTACAATGTTTATCTTCTTTAATACCAATTCTATACAAAAATGGATTCAGAGTCAAGCATCTATGCATTAAAAAAATTGAAAATATATTAATTTTGTCGAGTGTGAATTTTTATAAATATTTTTAAAACCGCTAAATATCAGCTCTTCTTCTATAGCAAGTTCTTCTTTCCAGGTTGAACTTATTTTTTCCGGTTTCATATATTTCATATTAATTAAATAGTTGTATACAAATCTCGATGGCTTCTTCTGATTTCTTAATATCTCAATTTTGGGTATAGGGGAATCTTGAGTTTCTAACTGTTTTAAGTAGCCTTTCCAGTCTTTTGGAATGGCATCTAATAAGCTAACATAATGCAAAAAATTACATTTCCCATGAAATTTATTTTCCAATTCTTTATGCGTTAAAAGTCTGAACCCTATTACATCTTTTTTTGATTTTTATCTCTGATATAATTGCATTTTAATATTTTGATATCTTTATATACAAAAAATGTTCCGTCAATTTTTATGTGAGAGTTAAACCATATATTTTGGTGTAATACATTATACTTGTTGATCTCATCATAATTAAAATTAGACCATGCTTTTACAACATCAATCCAAAAATTGGATTTAAATTTAAAAACATTGATCACATCTTTTGTCTTAAGGTTGCAATCAAGCATGAAATCTGCTTTTAGTGCATTAGTAAAAACCACATGTAATTTTGTACCTTAGTGGGTGCTTAGAACAGCGTACCTTTTAAGAATAAAAAATTGTATATTTAAATGTTACAAATCATGTGAAAATGAGTGCAAAGTTAAAAATATATATACCATCAGAAAGCTAACTGTCCCAGCTTTCAATTAATGGTTACTTTATGTGGTCTTACATGAATATAAACAAGGTTTGATTAATTTTATATATAGGGTTTTCTGATATAGTTTGATAGTGATACCTTAATAAATAATAATTTTACTCTGCGTTCACTGATTTAATTGAATAAAACGAAACACATTTGAGAGTGCAGCAGCACACTAGTTTTTTTAAAGTTACACGCCTGCGTTACAGTGTATGTGTGTGTGTGTGCGTGCGCGCGCGATGGTAACCTGTGATCCTATAATGATTCGCCCAGCTGTTCTGAGAGCCGTTCACTTAAACCTTGAAAGATTAACGACTAATAAATAATTGACTTACCTCTCCTCAAAAGTTAGGAGAAATCCCTGCCCTTATCACAGCTAGAAAAATCCCTCCGCGTTTGAAACCAAATACTAAACAGACAAGCATTCGTTCAGTCGATTGGTGTGTGCAGTTTTACCTATCAGCAGATCACGAATACTGAATTGTATAATTAGCCGTGGACCAGTTGGCAGCAACTAATGCGGGTCTAAATAAGTTCATTTAAATATATTAACAGTTAACATGCGATGAAATTAATAACCAGAGATTGGCGGTCTGGTGCACCTGTTACAGCCAATACAGACGGTGTGTCCCTAGAATAATGGTTAGTGTCAAACTGGCTATTGAATGGGTTAAGCCTTAGCGTCTGGCAAATTAAAACGTCGTGCTTTAAAAAAAAATATACTGGCTAATCTCTACGCTTTGAATACTTTTTTTCCCATTCAACCGTATAATATATATATTTACCCTCCAGACTGCTGACCAAAAAACGGGATATTATGTAACGTGTACGGAGATTATGTCAGTGATAGGGTACAGGACATGGCTAACTAGTGAAGGCGCTGGGAGGTCCCGGGTTCAATTCCCGCAGTGCTCCGGCAGGGCTCGATGTTAGGGTTTCAATAGGATATGAAATAATCTCTCTAACCAGCTTCGACACTTTATCATAAAAAGTCAAGTGCATTTAAACATGACATAATATAAAATATCTTTACTGTCAGAGCTTTCATACCTCCATCAGAATCACATTTAAAAATCATTGGTTCCTGTTTACACAGAGTCACGGTTCACCATCGAGGTTCATAGAATTAAGGCACCCTCTAATACCCATGAATAGCCGGGGGTTTCTGCCCGGACAAAGAAATAACCGTATGTTACGATGAATGAATCTTTGGATTGTTAAACATATGATGATGGTAAAACTAACTTGCAAATATTCATGGATTGTCCCTTTAGTATTATAATTAAGCTCATCTAAATTCGTTCATTACTTTTTGCATAAAATTTCTAACGGATAAATCTAGCACAAACTCGGCATAAGTCTTACTGACCTGTCCAAACGTTGAAACGCCAGGGGAATATTAAATAATCATTCAATAGACAGTATCTTCTATCAACACTGTCTCTAAAAAGTTCTTTTATTTTCTCAGCACTCTTGTAGTACTTGTTCCCAGGGTGAACTTCACAACAGGTGGGTGAAATGGACATCTGGTGAAATACCATGGCGACATCTGAGGTTACTTGGTGCATCCGGACATGTATATTAACCCCATTAACATAACTCTACTTCGTTTAGCGCGCCCCAGATTTTGAGGTTTTCCGGTCTTGACCGCGCTACATTTTGACCAAATCGGTTCTACATTCTAGCGCGCGCCAGACAGCTTCTGGCGCGGCCTACATGTGTACTTCGAACATTTGTAAACAGAAGTGGAGCGTTCGCTCCAGCATGACTCGGCTGTAATGTGACCGGGATTTACACATGCGGGCAAGGGGGAATCCAACCTAGCTAGGTTGCAGTATTTATCTGCGTGTAAACGCAATGCTGATTCTAGGCTGGGCCAACTGCAATGCGGTCTACACTTGACAGGATAGCGCGATCTATATGGTCACTTGGTCCGGCACAGTGTCAACGCATGTTAAAATGTAGCCAGCTCCACATATTTCGGGACCGGTCTAGCGTGCACCACATTTTTCTAATGAGGCTATATGCTATCTATTTTTGGGGCCAGGTCAGGAATACCCGTGACTGGCCGCTGACCGGTTGAGTTTACATGACACAGGATTACATGGATGATAATCAAAAACCTACTTTCTGTTTCAGGCCACTGTACACAGACACATTCACAGACATATCAATGTATACAGACCATAACATATGCATGCAGACATGGTACACACACCTACACACATACATTGGGGCGTAGCCAGGATTGAGGGAGTGGAGGGGGCCGAAATATTTGACAAAGGCAATTGTGCGCATATATATGCGCATATATATATATATATATATATATATATATATATATATAAGGTAGCTTACTACAGTTGTTAAAAGTACATTTGAAATTTAATTAATTGATAAAAAAAGGTCATCAGTATGGCATATATACTATTTTACTTTTTCGAGATCCTATATCTACATTAATTTTTAAAAAATATACTATTTATGTATGTTTACAGGTATAATGAGCTTTTATTTGAAAATTAAAGATGACCATGACAGCCATCTTAAAAGTATATGCAAATGAGTATTATTACAATTGCATTGTTTTTATCTAGGCATGGATTAATAAAAACTTGAAACATCTGAGTAACATCTGCTTAATATTTAGTGTAAAGAGTAACGTTATGATAGTATTTAAATCACGAAATAGCGTTCGAGAACTCTATTTCTGCCCAAGTTTTAACCCACTGAATATGTCAGAAGGAATTATGATGAAGGAATACGTAAAATATATTATTAAGTTAGATAATAACATAATTTTATGTGATAATTAAGGGTTTCAGGTTGAGTTTTACGCGGGTTCAGCTTCTTAAATGTGAGCAACAGGTTAAAAGCCGAAGCTCCTAGAAATAGGCATCAAAGGTGGAGCATGTAAAAACCAGATTTGACGGTCAAAATACAGTAAGTACTGAGATATATGTGACAACTAACTTTAAAATTATGAGTTCAGGGTAACCGTTAGGCCTGAAGGTATTAAGTTTTCAACATAACTCCTCCAGAAACCAGGAATTCCTCGGGAAATGAGGGTATTAAACTGTAGCATTAAACAAATGATAAATCTAGGATACTTACGTTATTTTATAGTATATTTACGGTTTCGCCTCGCTTCCGATTCAAACAAGTCCAACTTTTTTTCAAAACGTCCGAAAGAGCAAAGTCATCTTGCCACTAAGACCGAGGCTTTCCATTTAAAAATATAACTGATGCCACGGCCTAAACGCAATGCACTTACTGCCTGGGTCAGACATTGCCGTGTCTGCGGTGTGCTTTTTCCAAGATCCATAGCCGCACACTGTCATATATATTCCCGACTACAAGGAGCTGTCATTGAAGGTAAATGGCTGATTATGTGTCGAGATGCCTAATTCCAAAGATCCGTGCACGGGATGACAGGCGGTAATTTGTAAGAAATAAAATGGAAGAAGGGCGACACCTGACCGTCACTCTGTACACATCAATCGCGTGAGACCACCGCCACGCGTTATTAAGGATAAGATCTTGGCAGTTCGCCAGATCCTGTAATACGTCACTCATTGATAAAACTGACCTGAACTGATCAGACCATGATTCTTTTTCTGTGTTTCCCAAAGCTATACTCTAAAAAGCGCAAAAATATAGTTTTGTATGTTATTTTCAGTTAATTAAATGATTGCAGTTCATTTTTATTTTCACCATACTCCTCGGTCGTCATGACAACTTCATGATTGAGTTCATAGAATTTTAGACACAATTTTCGCGATCTTTGAAGTCACATGAGGAATAAAATTAGGCAAACTAAAATTGGCAATTTTTTGTTGATCGCTATAATCCATTTTAGAGGAATATGGGTCCTTTTTAAGAGAATGAAATTTTTCCTGTGTTTCAAAGTGTCAAAGTGCTTTAAGCTTATTTTTTTTTTACTTTCTGATATCATGCTGAGACGGAAAATATGAATGTTCTACTTTAGTAAAAAGGTAAAACCGTGCATGAATTGCATGACACTTTAGTATTACAATTTTGTCGCATTTCCAAAGAATCATATCTTATGCAGTCACCTATCAGCCAGTATTGCATAAAATTGTTTTCTGGGTCGTTAATATATTTTGTTAGCTCAATTATACCCTGGGCGGATATTTGTTGACCATCATAACCATCGTAGTACCTGAGACGTTTTGGCGCTGAAAGCGCCTAAATCCGTTCACATGACACGCTGCCTACGCATTACGTAGGTGATTTCGTATCTCATGCATATACCATCTATTAAGAGTACATCTGACAGAAAGGTCCTAGTGAACACATGGTGTACTTCCTGTGTCATGTCAACGTTTCTAGCGAAAGTTTAACAGGCCAAGCTGTCCAGAACACCCTGAGGGGAGACAAAGTAGGAAAAAGTAGGCAAATAGAAGGAAATTACAGGACAAAAGTAGGAATTAAAGGACAAATGTTACAACTCTAATCACAATCATTCTTCAAAAACACCAGTGAGGTCAGAAAAGGAATACAATGTATAATTGAGAACATATTCAAACAGTTTTATATCTTGTTCAGTTTATACCTGCATAATAATTGCCCATAATAATCTATTTATAATAACACTAGCACAATTTCGCAGCAATTCACGGTATTTTGAAATTGCATGTGAAAAAGACAAAAGAAAGTATTTGAAAAAAAAGAAATAGAAAAAAAGACTTGGACCAAAATGGAGGTAAAAGCCAAAGAAAGGAGGGTTACACACATCACGACTCCCATGTTCCTATCTGTTAATACCAATGCTTCTGATGAGCTAATTTGCCATCTTGCGATACCATGCAACTGCAGGGGCTTTCTGGGGAGAGTTCACTTCGGAATGATCAGCCAAACGAACGCACTTGAGGAATCAATTTTTATCGACCATAATGTTGGTCAGCTAAAAATGAGAGCAACAACCAACACAGCCTGACCTATTACTGTTGATATTCCCTGTGACCAGCCAGAGGGGTAAAGATAGTAACAAGACTGAACAAGTGCCGGGACAGGCTGTGTCAACAGCAAGACGAAGCATCTCTCTGTCTAACACAGCACGGTGTCGATAAGCTGGCAGCCTGACTTCCATCCAGCAGTTTGAACGGTGGTCAATTTATTGACTGTAGCAACATCAATCAGATATAACACTAGACCAAATCCTTTACAGCCCACAGGGGGGTTCGCATGAGCCGGATGCCTTCACATGTTCAAATAATTAAATAGTAATATAACTAATCTAGGCACTCTCCTTGGTCATTGGTGGAGTGCGGAAGTGTCCAGAGGAAACCTGAGGTGGAGGAAACTGAAACCTGAAGCAAACCATCGACCTTGGACGGGCCACTTCAGCCCACTCATATTAGTCTCATAGCCACGCCTTCGATCGAACCCGGGTCGCCAGTGGAGAGCACCGAGCCTTTTACCCCTCGACTGTTCTGGCCTCTTTCAGAAGGTTCTTTCTTTGGGGAAATACCTGTATAGTTCTCGTATCATCTTCATTCTTTGTTTTGGTTCCCTACCGAAGTATCATTCCCCTGAGTATGCCATTACTAATTTCATATTATTATACCGTCACTTTTCTAAGTGTATTGTTTCTTCCAAGGGTCTTAATAGGGCTAACAAGAAAAGTTTCGGTTAATATCCGATGCTTTTACTTTTCCATGGAGTGCTTGATTGTGCTTTTGTAATTATGTTAGGGACACATCAACTTTCAATGGAATCTACTACGGCGACACCATCAACGGCAACTTCCGGTCCATAATATCGTAATTACAGCTACTGGATCATTTGAATCAATTAATTTTTTTCTTATAAATGTATTATCCCCATGTGATCACATCAGTAGTTGTGCATTAACCCCTCCATATTTTGTCGGTTTATTTAATTTTGCGTGTCTTTTACCAGCCGCTTTCCTTAGGTCAGGGCTATAAAAAGACGGAACATGTATAACAGGAGAACGTCAGTAAACGAGAAAACATGAAAAAAAGTAAGAAAAGTATTGTTCTCAGGCAGTTTTTTTTCATAAATCAGGGCGGGTGAGCGATTTGGATTTTTTTTTTACCTTTTTTGTATGTTTCGTTAAAATGTCATATGATCTGGAAAACGCATGACACTAACAGATTTCTTTTTGCTAAAAAGGTAAAAGCACTTCATTACAAAGGACATCTTATCAAAATTGTGTTATTTTATCATCTGAAAGTTGAAAATAAAAATAAAAATTTTGAAGAGGGGAGATAAAATTTACGCGGGTCTTGCCTGAGAACCATACTTTTTATCTTTGGCCTTACGATTCACAACAAATGTCGGTCGCACAGCAGATCTGAAACCAAAGTCACTGACCGCTTCTACCCATCTGTGTAATAAAACTGTCTGCATTAAAGTCAGGCTCCCTGTGCTCTCGGCTTTTAAGCCTTTGTCATATCCTTCAGAGCCCCACCTTCCTCTATTGAGCTGGATGTTTTATTTCTTTAGTGCTGAAGCTCTTTGTGACATCTGAAACGGATGCCAAGAAATTCCTCGGCAAGAAAGTTTCAAATCAAAAGAATTCTAGAGGCTCCTCCCGACGGCTTTTTTTTATTATTCTGCTATTCTTGCATACTGGTTTATGAAAGCCAGTCTCTTTTAGGTTAAATTTACTACTGTGAAAAGCTCAGAGGAAACCGTTCGATTTTTTTTTCATTCCAATCCTAACGGTATTTTTATTTACGTCACTAAGTGTGGTACCATGTACTTAGTATAAAACGTATTAAGAACCTGATGTTAGAGTATTCCATATGTTGACGTATTTCCATTGCTTAATATTATTGTGAAATATATATTTTCTCACTGGTTCGTATTTTAGCAGAAGATACCTAGTATTTGTGATACAGTCACTTTTTGAAATGGAATATACCGTTCATCACTGATATTACATAATAAATAAAAATGTTCACATTATTAAAGAAAAAGACTATGTTTCGAAAAGACTAGATTACTTTCAAGCTTTACATCAGATGATTAACGTTTGTTATTCGCAGGAGGTAATACGTTTTTCTTTTCACTGATCTAGAATGAAGCAATGTTAAAGAGACCCATGGACTCCTAGATTTTATAGGTTACTTTCCTTGTTTCTCCAGATCCTTTTATTTGCATTCATTCAAAAGGATCCAGGCACCGTGTTATTTCATCTTTTTATTTAGTTTGCTGCTGGAACGAAAAGGTCAAAATATTATTTACCTTTTGTCTCTTTAAGATTGGATGAAAACATTTACAAAAAGTCCTCCGATATGGAGTTATCCTTATTTGTTCTCCAGTCTGTATCCATGTGGGTTATGTGTACAGTTGGTCACGCCATTTTTTGGTCTTACTAAAACCAGCCTTAATCAGATCCAGGGATCACAGAAGCCACTGCATTTAGTTCATGAACGTTATATTAAACAGTTTCAGAAGCAAAAGTCATTGATATTGATTCATTGATATGAGTTTTTAAAGGCTAAATTGAAAAAATTACACGGAAGACGGTAGTGACAACTAATACACCCTCAGCGCAGGTTACATGTGAGTTCTCTTGAGATTCTTCTGGACACTTAAAACATTGAATACAATAATTCATATTTGGCTTTTTAAAAAGGATTTGGTGACATTTGTACTTCCGATTTCACACAATTCTACCTATAAAACTAAAATTGGCCCTAACACCCTCAATTTTGCAGAGGTGTCGTTTCGTGTCATGTACTTACCAATCTTCTTCAGGCTGCTTAGCACTTAAGGCCGCAACCCAAAAAAAAAATCTACTATTGCCTCTCCTCTGCATTCTGTGTCATTTCGTTTAAAGACCGTGAACGAACAGATGATATCCTGTATAAGATTCGAGTACTCCCCCCCCCCCCCCCCTCCCCGAATTTGCATGTAATATTTAGAATAAACTTTCCTGATTCTATGAAAATTATAGTATGAAAATAATTATTTTAACAAGAAAATATCAATCAACTTTCATTACTGTACACTTTCAACTGCAATGGTTTTTAACATAGAGATGTATTCCGGGGACACTATATTTGTATCTGTCATGGTATAATTAAGACACGAGAGATTACAAATCATGCATCCCAACCAATGATTGCGAGGTTTCTCTTGTTTTGAGTATGAAAATGTTACAAGAATATTGAAATTCGTTGATGATTCTCAGCAGAAATGTTCTTGGATTTCAATCTCGACTATTTCACAAACTTATGATTTTATTCACACCCAGATTCAACCAGAGAGTGACAACATCTATAGGTTTCCCTTTTACATACTCTTCTTCACACATGGGACTGTGTAGATTATAATATTTGATGCATTGACACGAAAATGTTAGCTCATTGTATTCAATGTCTTAGAAACAAAACTACAGACACAAAAAGTATATATATATATATATATATATATATATATATATATATATATATATATATAAGGGCATGTACAGATATCTGATTTCGGTTTTAAGTAGTCGGTTAAAATATTTCGGACCCGAGGTTTCCTTGAAGCCAGGGTACTATGTCCTAAGGAAATTTAAACTGACACGGAATCAAGCATTCCACGTCAGCATATATTGCCTCATTTTGAGCCCAACTATAAGTTAAGCAGATGAAGGCTAAGGGGACACGGGTTATGTGGCAATAAAGTGACTTAAGTTATGATGCTGACTTAAGCCCTGGGCCATATGTGTGTCACTTTAGCAACCATTATGACGTCAGAACTGTAACAATGGTATTTAGGTCTGCTACTTGGCTAAAGTCTGGTAAAATATTATTGCAACAGAAGCAAGGGAGACAGAAGCCTTTTCATGTTAAGGCTGAACTATAACCAGTTGATCTAGATTGTTTTTATATATAGCTTATGCATATAATATAAATATTTGCAATGGTTTACTAGTTGTAGTAATAATATTTGTACTACATACATGTAACAAAATGTTTGCAGGCCCATACCAGAGCCAATGATATGGTGTATAGCATTGGTATAACTGATCGATGAAACTCATTGATTTACTCATGGGCATAAAGGTGTGCTTTTTTTTCTGTTGGTGTCGGCATGAATACTTTATATTTTAGGGCTACGTCAATCTAAAATTACAAATACACATTTTCCATTAACAACTGCACAAATAGGCATCAACTGCACGTTCAAATATACAATGCTTCAACGACTCTAGTATTTATATATAATCCTGGTGTTCATGTTTCATTCTTATTTTCATCATATCTAAACATAGCCACAGTTCCCGCAGGGGAAATCGTCAACCATACACTGGAGATGTGTACATTTTTCTTCTGGACATTGGCTAATTAAGTGAGAACCACTTAAGTACATGTTTGTCCAAGTGCAACGGACTCACTATGATACCCGTCCCCGGATGCCAAAGTAAAGCTACTGTAAAGTGTACTGCCGCTCATGAGCTGTGTTTCCACTTAGCACAGACATAACACGAGGCGTTTGCTAACACGGTTCGTCTCTTTTATCATAATATTCTACATGGTTATCAAAGTCAGCGCTAGACCTACATGGCACCAGCTGCAACACTTGTAATGATGCCATGGTGACAGGTGTTGCATTCAGACCACGTGACTAACAAGTCGTCTGCCGACGGAGATACTCCGCAGCTGGCAATTTGGCGGGAAGTAAACCGCTCCCAGGTGACTAAATACCCGTATGTTTTGTATAAATACATAAGTAAGCGCCTGAACAGGCAAATGTTTATTAAAAAAACCCCAAATGACAATCATCAATGCTTTTCTTGTTATTTTCTTTTTTCTTCACTCATCTCAGTTCATTTGGTAGTCTAATACACTCACAATACAGTGAAGTATTGTGCCGTAGCCTCATGTACATCAAAGGTCGTGTTTTATGTGTATTCAATGAAGGCCTCGTATACGCAACGCCTGAACTGTTTAATAAACACCTGTTTATATTTATGGAACAGCTGCACAAAGGCAAGGTGCGATGTGCCTATTCTATACCAAGTGCCGTGCAGGTTGTATGATGTAAGACATGCCAAGGATGTTCAGGATACGGTCCACTAAATCAAGTTGTACTACAGGGAAACATTAATTTGTACTAGAGACAACAGAGTCTAGAAGCTGACATGAGATCCAGTTTTATGTTCTACCATCATTTTTATCAGTCGCATTTGTAGGGTTGCTTGTTTTGGTTGTCATGACGGGCCTAAGGTAAACTCATATTATCGCTCATTATCGGTTTGCGGCCCTTAAATTACCGTCATCTTAACAGGATCTACAGCATATTTCTTAAACTGGATATTGATATGTGTCGAGCAACCAAACACGGTCAACCATGCCATGTACCCATATACAAATAAACAGAGATCCAATGCGACGATTAGCGATAAATTTAAGCTCTTACGTGGTGTTGTTTTATGTGGTCCTGCATTAAAAAATTCCTGTCCATTAAAGCCATAGACCGAAACTGAGATATTGTCGACAAATATACATATAGCCTGTCTGTTAAAATCTACCAATCAAACATTGCTTCGAGTTCGTCCATACCTAGATTTTGATGGACTCGAAGGCATATTGTTACCAGATTTAAAAATAATGTCTTAGTGCCTTCACCAAAAATTGGCAGGAATCTGTCAGCCCTTTATGATGACAGCTGCTACCAGGCACTGTCTAGTTGTCAGAAGCAACACACTATATATACATACACACACTTATTATATATTATCCCTGAATATCAGCGGGATGATTACATTGACCATACTCGCTATATAAAGCGTGTGTGTGTGTGGGGTGGGCTTGGGGTTACATACCCGCATCTCCCCACCCCCTGCATGTATTGACGCCCCTGCTGATTGTCAGAGAAAGATCCATAAATTAGAATAACGGGGTCAACTGATGGATATGTGCTTGGTATGGAATGTTTATATTCCCACTGTCCATTCCTGTCCAAGAGCATAGCTCGTGTAATAAAAATGACATATACACTTGTTGCAACTTTGTGGTGGATCAATTAATTGTACATCCGTACCTCGCACAGCCGTACTTTGCATTACATTACCGTTTATCCGGAAAAAATTAAAACACCTACGTCTTATTTTACATTTTGTTTCTTTTCTGTCCGTTTTGTTTTCATTCGACAGTAAAAGAAGACGAAGTTGATTTTGATTAAAAGGGAAGAATATTTATCAGTGAAAAGGTTGTTCAGAGGAATAAATTTACACTTCATTTGACATAAATGTATATTCTGCAATTTCAGGTGAAGTTCAAACCCTCCTCCAATGTTTCGTTTACCATATTTATTATCTCCATTCATGGTCGAATGAAAGAAATACAACAGAAAGTGTAATTTGTTATTACATGTGAACGATAAAATGATCGTTCTCAAAGTCGCCTGGCAAATCTATGTCCGAAAGACGATAGATCTGCAATGCTGCAATCTCGTCAGGTGGTTATTTTTTACCCACATTTCTACTACATGGTAACACGGCTTTACCATGCAGGACTGTGGCGTCTATTTTCACTCTTTCTTGACATGGCTGTAAACGTACCTCTACCAGATCACTAAAACGTGACAAGCTCCCTCTTGCCTCTGTATCAACATGCAATATCAATTTCCCCAAAAGAATCAATGCCAGTGGTGCTTCCTAATAGGAGCGAGACGGACGTACGGACGAACGAAAAAAGGACAGATATCTGGATCAAGATTTAAAAATCTGATAAGCTTTCCTATTCTCCTATTATTTAGAGTAATGATTCATTTATTCAAACATATTTACTCAGGGTTATCGGATAAGCGAAATCGTGTCGTAGGCCCGCATTATCATAAACTTGTTTGACAGTCCGTCACTATTTTTTTAGATATCGTATACATTAAAGTGATGTTTGATGACCATCCGGGAAAGTCGGCCACTAGCTTTGATAACCATTTTTTTGGTACCGGCCAAAGGTGTGTGTGTTGGCGTGGATCAACAGTACAACGACAGTGAGAAAAGAAGGAATTAACAAGGAAATCCCCTCCCCGTCGTCCAGACCCGCATAAAATATTGACCGGAGAAGACCTCAGATGGAATCTGATCTTAAGTGTCCTGATTTCACAGATGCGGCTCGCGTCCCAAGGTATCAACTGGATCAGTCTTTACCCGCGGTGAGGACGTAACTGAATATCAAACAAGGACAACCGTGAATGAAAACAAGAAACGACGCACAAGAAATTCTCACAGACACCCTTGTTTTTAAAGTAGGCATAAGAAAGCGACTCCAGAAAACGGTGAACGGTGGCTGACTTATTCTGTAAAATATGTTCGAGAGGACAGTAAAGTGAATTATACTAGTTACCAAATCTCCTTATTCGTCTGAAAATAAGAACTGTTTCCAGAAAACTACAACCCACTGGCTTTGCTTCGCTATTAGAATTTAATTTATAGCATATATAATAAAACTCAACCACTGTGAATTCACAAATCTGTAGGCATTTAAATTTGGTGTACTCGAAAACTGCTTCGGAAAAGAACTCCATATTATTAAAAAAAATGTCGGTGCATACAGCAAGTATTTTTTGATACCAGTAAATGACCCAAACCAAGATTACAAAAACATGCAAAGAAGTCCAATCGGCATGTCTACTACCAACATTCCATGGTGGCTTGCAGTTTTTCAAACAGCTGGGACCCTTCATACATGTAGACACATATTCATGGAATGCTTTTTTTGTACACTGGATATGGAAGGCCCATTTAGTGTGTAAGTAAATCATGATTGTACAGTATTAAGACAGTTACCTTGAACGTAATGATGCCAGAGCACCATGCACTATAAGGATATATATATATTATATATATTATATATATATATATATATATATATATATAATCATTACAGTTATCACTGTAAACGGCGGTTCTTAGGTCGTATATATGAGTTATACTTAATTATTTATGTTACAAGCCGCCTTGTCTGGGTGTGAACGTAATTGATATAAGCACCCTCTAGTCCCGGTCTTGCTTCTTGAAACTTGAGTGTTAATGACCAAAATGATTTTCAGACACGACATTAATAAGGGCATGTATAAAAAACAAACTCCCTGGTGGCAGACTTAAACTTAATTCCATTCAGATCCTAATTTTAAATTTGTTTTGATCAAAATGTTAATAGTATATACATAAAACATTTTTAAGTGACGCAGCTTATAAAACTTCATAGCTGTACTAAGAAATTACAGTAACATGATGTTATTAAGTAAATTGAAATTCCACGATCAGAACATCAAAAGACTAAGATATCAAAGCCACTGGCGTTTCCCGTGATAATTAATATCTCGCCCAGTTCCGCGAAAATTTTGCGTGAAATGTATCCGAGAAATTAATTTCAAAGAATGTGCCGCTGTACTCAGTTGCTACCTCCATCGCTGAGCTATACAAAACGTCCCTGGTCAATACCTGATCGTCTTCCAGCAAAGGTCAATCAAGTTCTGGAAGGACTCTAATAACCCCCGGGCTGCGCTTTTGCACCTACATGAAGGCGAGCGTCGTGTAAGTGATATAAGTACATGCACTAATAAAGCATTTTTGCAGCACAGGCTCCGCTTGACACTGATTTAACGGCTTTCATATAAGATGTTTGTAACATACCCTTGTATGGATATGCATCGATTCGTTTCGCTCGTTACGCTCCAGATTCTAGAACCCGTTTCCACGCCTGGTTCACGGACACACTGCGCAGAGTACCAGAGTACGCCTCTGCTGCTTAGGGCTTGTTGGAATCAGATACCTAAATGCACCGGGGATTTTAAATACCCAAGCGGTGTAGATATAAATGTCACGAGGACATACAATGTAATCTGTTTAAGTGTGTTGTTACGGAACCTAATATCAACAGATCACGTATGCGTGATGAACATAAATTTTGTCAAGAAGATAAAAAAAATCAGATTCTGTAATACTAGGCAGCGTGAAATGTGTTGGGGAATGAATAAAGAAGTCAGTATTCCTAAAAAACCCCTAACATTACAATACACTAAATCAATACAAATCAACAGTATAACAGCGGTATAACAACAAATCAATACAATCACACAGTAAAATAAACAATGTGCACAGTACCTGGATACCACCACCATCACAAAGATAAGTCCTTTAAATGTATAAGCCGGCGATCAGTTCACACGAATTCTCTCAGAGAATAACAGCCCAATGTAAAGCTCTTGTAACAACCCAGAAAGTAAACTTGAAGCAGGCAGCATTAAATTATAAAGAGTTAGTAATAGTATAGTCCCTGAAATTACTGGATCATCGGAAAGGTCCCACACGTCTGTCTGCTGGAATATTCTCTCACACCTCTCTCCGCTCTAAAACGTTTTGCTCCAAGCCGAGAATTTTCCACTTCTCGAACAGTCTAAAGGATTTAACATAATACACAGTAAACACGCGTTACAGGAATCATCTAGAAGAACATCGCTGTGTCTCTACATACCAGAGTCCACACGGGAGCCCGACCCGGCCCGGCCAGACGAGAAAGCTAGCATGACAAATTACATAAACATGGGTGTCTTTGTGGTAAGGACTTTATGGAAAAACTAACAATTTGTAAGCTTGCGCATGTGAAAAATTAACAGAATGTGTTTCCTTGAAATGAAAAAAAAAATGATTTTGAACTTTGATAGTTGAGACAAGTTGTGCCAAAACATCAGAAACGAGGTTCTTTTTTTTCGCGGGAGTCTCTACTAAGGTTCAGTAATGTAGTCAAGTACACACATCATCCGAGTCCGAGTGCAAGTCTGAGTCCTTGAGGTTCGAGTCCAAATCCACCTTTGAGTCCGAATCACCAAAACCCGAGTCCGGGTCCAATACAAATATCCTCAGAAAATAATCTAAAATGGAAAAAAATTCAGATTATCTGATACATTAAGTGTATACAAGCGTTAACTGCAACAGATAATTACATGACTCTTCCAATGCTGTGCTAAAGCTTGCTACATATAGTGTTATCATTTTGATACATTCTGTTAACAGAATCTGTATAATATGTATTTAAGTTTTTAAAGTATATGACAGACCTTTTTTATTGGACTCGGGATCGAGAAGGTGAGATTTCTGGGGTCCTTATCTCCAGGTCCGAGTACAAGTCCGAGTCCAGGACCCTCAAGTCCAAGTCCGAGTCCGAGTAAAAAAATGTGTACTCGAAGTCTAAGTCTGGACTGCTTATGTTATATGAGGCGCATGATAGTGAAATAATGATGACACTGCACTTCAGACCGGAAGTCTACCGAGCTTAGACCCCTCCCCAAGGTCTTTATCACAAGGGTGTGCACGCTTCATCGAGGACTGAATGCGTAGTGGTTACAAGTGGCAGATGCATGCATAACGAATGGTCTTCTAGCATCTGTTTAGGCTTTGTGGACTGCATATGCTGGGCTGTATTTTATAATAATCACATTTTTAACCGGATTTCTGCAAAAGTCACGAAACCACATCGATTAGGCCACGTGAGATCGTATATGAATAAGATCTGCTAAACTTAGTTTGACATGTTGACTTAAATAGGACGACTTTGGCAGAAACCCCGTTATATTATGTCCTATCTATGCATTCTGGAGTTGTTGCTAATGTGGCTTAATCGATCAATAGTTCAGCCGTAGGCCATCATAGCGAAATACAAATCAAGGTTTTTGAATCATAACTCCGTGTTTCCCGTCCCTTCACAGTCTTTGGTTCGACACAGTGTCGGAAATGGTTCGCGCTTGGTATTTCCGGGAACTAGTCAGATTAAAACGGATTGCAGGCTTCCGTTTTCGATTCGACGTACAGGCACATAGACTTGGATCATGTGGGAATGATTTATATATAAATCATTTTAGCATGTATGTGTTATATATTGGTTTATAACATGTAAGTATAGAGTTCCATATGTCGATAATTCTGTCCAGTGCTTTTGGACACGGTTGACCAAATCTGTCTCGATACTAACATTTCTTGTGCATGAAGACCATCAATGACCCATTATATTATGAATAATATGCCTGTGTAGACTCCGTTGGGATATATTCCAATATTTAATTTCATAGTGTGCTTATCTCCAATCCTATCAAACACTGACGCGCATTAGCAAGTTGTCAAAGTTTCTTTTATTTGTGTTTCTATCGATAAAACACAAAAAAGGGAAAAAGTCGAATGTTCGCTCCATGTCGTCCGCAGAACATTGTGTGTGTATCCTAAATCGATCACATGCGGAAGACTGCGTATTTATGACCGCGCATGCGCATAGCCTTAATCGGGTGATCGTTAAATAAAGAGAGGCGCTGTAGGAAAATCTAAAAGAACTGGCGCTTCAAGATAAAAAAAGGCTCTTTGATCCTTAACCCATGGCCTCTCTCACGACGTCAAAGCATCTGTCTTGTCAGGGTTAGAAGGACAAGGTACAGCGGATTTATTAGGTACAACACAGGCTGTACTTGTTTTAGGATAGCACCTTCCCGCTAAAAATGTTTTTATTTATATATAATATATATATATATATATTATATATTTATATAAATGTATATATATACACACACACATATATATGTATATATATATATATATATATATATATATATATATAGAGAGAGAGAGAGAGAGAGAGAGAGAGAGAGAGAGAAGGAGAGAGAGAGATTATTCTTGCATTATATCCTATGATATTTTGTTTGTAAATTTTCGAATATTTTACTTGCTCTGAAATAATAGTGGCAATCATTCCGAATTTTACATCGTGTAAACAACATGTTTGTGTACAAACTGAAGTATCGGCAAAGTGCACATAAATTATGAGTAAATCTCTGCTGCTATGGACCCAATCACATCAAAACTCTCTCATGAGATATATTCGGGCCTGCCAATTTATCTGTGTGTCGTATTTCCTTGCCCTTATCAAACGCTGAGTGATTCGTTCTTCGCAAGCATTTCACAGGGCTTCCGTGGCCGCCATTGTTTGTTTTGTGTGGATAACAACCCGGGTGTCGCAAAGTAGGATAACGGTTATATGACTAAAACTGTCCATTCTTCTGGCATTCAGTATTCCCTCTGTCTGGACAAGTTCCCCGCCCATGCAATCTGAAGTTGAATGGTGATTCATTCTTTGACCTCCCTTAGTGGGAGTGGTGTCCCGATATCAATCACAGCACCAATCAGGGTTAATGGAAGCCCTGTCATATTCGGTGCATTCCACTGCGGTGACGATGTCGAATCAATTATTGTTTTACGTCCATCCTTATGATAGCAATCCGTTAAAGGGTTCAATCAAACGGAGAGAGAGAGAGAGAGAGGGGAGGGGGGGGGGGGAGGGGATCTGTGAACCCTCACGGCAGTGCATGAGGCGTTAAAACTGAACACTGTCGGTTGATGTGACCATATTCTTAGTATTCACTCTGTACCTTTACCATAATTCGGTTTAGTTTCATGACCAGTTGAACTGGATGGGAATTGTCATTTTCAATAATTCCAAAAACTTATTAATTTTCCAACCTCAGCCATCAACCCACTCTCTACAGTCGAAATGTGACCTTACCTGAATAGACTTGATGTCACGTGAATGACATCAACCTATAATATGGCATTAGTTATCAGGAGATGTCAATACTTCATCCAGTGCCTGGAGCATTATTGGTACAACTAGTCAGAGGCAGAAACCTCGCACTTAAGTAATGATATGTTAGTGTATTTAGCAAATTTCATACACACGCGACGAAAATACAATATCATCATGTTTTGATAGTATATGTACCTTTGCCCATATATAATCAGGAAAATATTGGACAATTATGCAGAGATATGAGCAATATAAAAGATTTAATCAAGTTCGTTGTTTATATGAAAATGTTATATATTATATGTAAATATATATATTATGTTATATATTATAAGTACATGTACCCTTGCTCATATATTATCAGGTAAAATTGGACAGTTATGCAGAGATATGAGCATTATAAAAGATTTACTCAAGCTCGTTGATGATATGAAAATGTTATAATTTTTGTTATAGTAATATTATAATTTCCCGTGGGGAACGTCCCGGGAACATTTACCGGAAATTATTTGAAATAGGGTTGATTTGTATTTTTATACAGTCTAGACTGACTGGGAAAACCATGTTTCCAGGGACCCTATGTTTGATTAATGCAAAATAAATTCTGATTAATTAGGAAGATATACCAAAAAGTGACATGATTAAAGTTCTAATGACGCCCAGCTTGTGGAGGGATTTTAAAAAGATGGAAAACACAGATCGTATTTAGTGTGACAAGGCTTGTTTTCCCACCGGTGATTTAGTTGTACAGTGATAATATTAATATACTCCACACTGCATAGTATATCAACTTGGCCTGCACTTATTGCTTTCATATAATTTTAATCATCATCAGTCGTGGTTAAAACATTCCACTCACTATCAGTAAAAAGTGAGAACTTATTTCAGATGATGAAGACTTCATTAATATTATGATGGTTTACGAGGTGTACGATAAATTAGAAACTATTGCAAAACCCCGTTTGTTTTTCAGCCTCACGTTCCCTGCACGTTTCCTCATGATGGATGTGCTTTTAACCAACTTACTCTGTCCAGAGAAATCATTCAACAGAATGAATAAAGTGTATTTGAGCAAAGATACAATGTAATTTAAGCTCAAGTTAACATACCTGATTACCTGGCGCCATATGCTTAAGCCAGAAGCCTATGGTCATGTTTCTAATACACTAAGAGTGACATAAAATCGAATCAAACACCTATGTTTCGTGGGGACTTTGTAGAGTGGGTGCTTCCCTAAGGTCCCGGTTCAGTTGGGTAAAAATTTTAGCAGGGGCATTTTTCGCTGTGATGGTGTGGCGTCAATCAAAATTTTGTTCTCATATCTACTTTTTTATTTCTCTTTATTCCTGAGGTAACAGTTAACTACTCCTTACATCTTTATCATCTACAGTGAAACTTTTGTCATAAGACCACCCGTGGCACTTGCCAAAAGTGGTCTTTATTCCCAGGTCACGGTCTTATTCACAGTATTATTGGACAATATAATTACAACCAGTATAAATGTTTTCAGTTCACTCAAGGATGGTCTAAATAGATGGTGGTCTTATTAGACAGGTGGTCTTTCAGACAGGCACCACTGTCTGTACCAGTAGTTCCTTGCTGAGGGAGCGTCTAGCACGGGAGTCAAAGACTCCCTTCACTTGAACTCTTGCGCACCATCTTTTATTTCGTAACTATACGGTATCGCTCACCGGCGGCCGCCATTCCACATCACCCTATCTGGTGATAAGTTCGTTACCAAATGCATAGGTACGAAATTAAAGGCCTGTGAAGTGTGAAAATTCCAGCAGGAAGGATACTCAGACGCATGCGCACTACCTGGCAGCCATCGACACCTTATTGAATCTGATTTATATAGTAACACGGAAGAGTGAACACGATGTATTATAGGATAGGAAAACTTTCCCTAAGGATATAAAACGGCAGTCGCCAGACCAATATGGAAGGACAATAAAAAAAGGTTCATAATATGTTATTGAACGAGGATGATTTTGTCAAAAATATATAGTCTGTTTAACTTAACATTTACTTTCATAATATGTTGTATTATGATAACCGTGCACATGCGATATACCAAACATTCATCTGGTACCGTGCTCTTCATGCATTTGATCCATTTAAAGGGGCCCAGTCACCTATCCTTTACCTATCTGTCTATCTACCTGATACCTTTATAAACTAAGGGCAAACCCTTGGAACTTTTATAAAAATAGACAAGAAAACATGGATATCGCCGCACACGGACTGCTTGTTTTGTTTATTTCAACGTGTTTATAATGTGTGGGGACCCGCTAAAATAATCATAACAAATTCAACCATTGCATCTGGCAGCAAGCCAGATAAGCCATGGCGTTTTCCTACAAGTGACCTTTCCACCTCCGCATATATGTAACCCACGACCTTAGGTTACATGTTTTCCTGTTTACAAACTTTTTGTTGATAAATAAATTCATACATCCCTAACGAAGGCCTTATAATAAGTTTTCACAACCAAAATTACCCTTAGATCATTAAAATATACACAGAGAAAGCCAGCTATCACAATTTTTTTTTCAAAAGGTAGGTGAATGGGCACCTTTAATCCGAGGACTGGTCATGTTTGACTCCATATCCCCGAGGCGTGCTGATACAACGTGCCGTTCTGATATAACCTACATTATTCGGGCCGCAATATGGACCAGCCTGGCATCGTATATCGTGAACCAAGGCACCTGTACATGGTTGATAACATACTTGGTATGGTTAGAGGGTTTGTTCAATTTTTTTTTAATTTGAAACTCGATATGCTTGTTATGTGAAATGACTCACAGGGTCCCTCAAATCATCATTATCTCCTGTGACCAAGTCACATGTGCTGATACAATTTTGATTTTGATGTGATGATCACTGCAAATTGAACATTGTGAATCTCATGCAAAGAGAATGATAAGACGTAAACGTTTAACATACCACAGCCTTTGTCATTTTCTTTGTTTACATATATACGTGCACTGTTGGTATTTTACTATATGATATGATCAAGTGTACTCCCACAATATATATTTTTTATTTTCTCTATATAATGTATATGCAACTTAATATTACATATATATTGCTAAAGGGAATGTAATCATATGCACCATGTGTCGGTTCTACCAGCATTGACTTTATCCTACGCATCACGTCGTTTTCATGCTACATTACTTTGGCCAAAGCCGAAGAATGTTGCAACAGGGCAGAAGCAAATAATGATAACTACTTATGATAAAATTTTATTTGCTGAATATCAAAGTATGCTATCTAAACCGACTGTTCCCAAAGGCAAATGTATGTAGTTAATATGTAATTATAGAGTTATCATCTACCTTTGAAACCGGCATATCCATATCATTTCATGCATGGTTTGATGGAATGCTCAGCAGTTTCACGAATATGCATGAGTTAACTCGACACTCAAAGTATAATAAAGAGTAGTGACATAAATATTTTGGTTTTTAAATTTTCATAATTTATAAAATTATTTTATATTGTTATTAAAAATATGTATAATGCGCTATATAGCCGTATGAATGCTTGATCAAGGATGTACAAAAAACATAAAAAAAAAGAAAATTAATATATACCATCAGTAACTACGAATATATGTCTCGTTAATTAATGGGTCTTAAAATGGCTCTTCAATCAAATTACTGTTTTGGATAGTAAATAATCATATGCGGTTTGTAACGAAGTCCTGTCAAGATTCGAAAAAAAAATTGACAATTATATTTCAGTTCTGGTATAACAAGTGAACCCAGTCTGGATGATCCGGATGACCTTGGAGGAGGAGGCGGTTGATATAATGATACCAATCCAGTGAACCATGCTGGTGTTAAACTATGTAAAGTGAGCACATTTTGCACATGGCATGTTGACGTAATGGTAGCCAGTGTAAATCAATGAGGAAGAGTGTTTTATGGTTTTTTTCTCATTGTACCAGAAAAGACACAAGCTGCTCAACCTGAGATGGATTATAACAAACCGTGTAATGGACTGACCATGTCTAGACGTGACGATAAAGCCACTTACACAAGAAGTGACGACACTGCCGCTGATAAACGACGTAATGACACTGCTTCGGATAAACGACGTTACGACACTGCCGCTAATATACGACGTGAAGACACTGCCGCTGATACAAGGCGTGACGACACAGCCGCTAATACAAGATGTGACGACACTTCCGCCGATACCAGACGTGACGACACTGCCGCTGATACAAGACGTGACGACACTGCAGCCGATAAGAAACATAAAACACTGCCGCTTATACAAGACGTGACGACACTGCCGCTGCTACAGGCATGACGACACTGCCGCTGATATCAGACATGACGACACTCCTGCTGATACAAGACATGGCCACACTGCCGCTTATACAAGACGTGACGACATTGCCGCTGATACAAGACGTGACGACACAACCGCTGATATATGACGACACCGCCGATGATACAAGACGTCACGAAATTGCCGTTGATACAAGACGTGAAAACAATGCCGCTGATACAAGACTCTTGAATTTATTTTTGCAGAGAATTCTCACACACACATGTATATATATATATACATATATATATATATATATATATATATATATATATATATATATATATATATATATATTGGAAAAACAACATGTCAGCTAACGATATATTCGATATAGGCGTCTAGATTTTTTATACAAATTTTAATTGTCCGCTTTGCTATAAACACAGAACACCAGCTCCGAATGGCCCGGGTACCACTGTCACGGACTTTATTGGCCTGTTACAACTTCACACAAAGACGCCATAACACAGCACACCCCGATCATGAGGCCACAACCTTGCGATTGACCTTTTGAGAAACATAATATAAAAGTATCATTATATTACGAACCTGCACTGACTGATTGCCGGGGCGTGAATGAAGCTAGCGGAAAATGACTCTTTCGGTACGAAAAGGCTACCTGTTTGCACCAAGTAACAATAGTCATCATCTCAAGACATTACGTTCATAACAAACACTGTCTCACACCATTATTTTGTGCCCATGTGACTGTAAACAAGGGGCCTGATCTGACAGGGGTTCATATTATCATTTGCTGCATCTTTAACTGTCATTGTATCTCATATAAATCTCTGTTCATAAATAAATAAATAAACAAATATATATATATATATATATATTATGTATAAGTATATGAATATATATATATATATATATATATATATATATATATATATATATATATATATATATTAATGATAAAAATGAATACTGAAATATCACTTATCTACACTATGTGTAAAAAGGGAAACCAGATAATGCTTAATACATAAGTTATGCTAAATTACCTAATGTTTCTTTGTCTGCAAATATGTCTGCAGGTCTGTTTGTCTGTCCCTCTGTGTCTCTATTTTTTATCAATACTACGTTTAAAACATTAGAAAACAAATACTAAACAAAAATTTAACTTACAACATTTATAAAACAATAAAGTTTTACAATTTTAAATTTACAATGTCATTTTGTTTTTTGACCTTTTTGACCAGCCTATGTCACAAATGACTACTTATACCCACCATCCCCCACCCCTACCCCACCCCCCTACTATGCTGCACGTGGAGCACCACTTAAGGCAAACGTATAGACCAATGAAAGCCGACACATTTAGCAATATGCTACGAACATGCGCTCAGGCAGTTCCGTTTCTATCAAAACACATTATCCTTAACACTGTGAATTTTCGGAGGTATCTGGTATCAAACGTCGTAAACTAAGAGACTGTTTCAATATGGCTCAAGCATTTAACGAAATGACTCATTCACTCCAGAATTTTTTTTTCAGTTGGTTAAATACTCGAGTGAATCAGTCATTTCCGGTAATTTGATTACTTAAATTGCCTGTACCACATACACACAAACACACACACACACACACACACATACATATATATACGAATAGCTTTACTTACCAAAACAACATGTTCCGCCAAGAGCATCTCGGGACTGAATCTGACACGGGTGGTGCTGTCGGTTTTGTTTCGTACAATGTTACTTTTTGGAGGAAAAGAGCCAGTCTAAATCTAGATGAAAGGGTTTCCTAACACAATAACTCATTGCTCCACTGACACGGTAACGGTTTTTATCAAAGAACGGATGGACAATGCCTTATTATATGACGTCTATGAATTACGTAATAGACAGGTCTTATCTTTAACGGAACGCGAAATTTCAGCCGACTGCTTCACGCCCAAGCGGCGTCTGTATGGTAACATGGCGGCAACGGGAAGGAGTCAATGAGTTACCGTAAAGAATACAAAGGGACTTGTCTATCTACTGATAAAACCAATCCCATCAGCATTATCAGTGGCATGGTCGCCATAGGCGCTGTGATTCATACTAAGTAGACATTTATGTACTCTATGACAACCTATAAGACACTTCACGATACAGACAGTCAAATTATGGAGTAACTGAAACTGTAACATGATAACACACTGTTTGCTGAACCCAGAAGTCTTAGCCACTGTCAGTGCCTTTGTTTATATAATGCTGAATCTAATACCATCATTTGGCCTCTGTTTAACTCCGCCAGTGACGTCATACTCCCGACGCCATCCCAGAATAGAAAAAAAAATATACTTCTAAACATTAAAATAAAATTAAAATAATAATGATGAACAGAATAAAAAAAATATATTGTGTTGTTACTAAAGTTTCATGTGATTTGAAATAATACTTCATGAAAAAGCATTGCATCGTCTGAAGCTGTTGGTTTTTGTAAAAGACCATTAAAAAACGTCTGGATTTAAATAGAATATTTGGCGTCAGCCTTGCTTCGAATCAGGAATAAGATTCATCGTTGTATTGAAGATATTTGTCGTATGGCCTCTCTAGATCCTTTATTTTCGCTTCGTAAGCATACGTATGTCGGCTTTACAAACGTGCGATATCTTTTGATCTTCATCCTTATGTATACTATTATCATAAACATGCTCTCTCTCTCTCTCCCCCTCTCTCCCCCCCCCCCCCCCCTCTCATCTCCCCCCCCCCCCTCCCTTTCTCTCTCTCTCTCTCCCCAATGGTCTCGCTACGGAAGCATATCTTCCTTCCTTATCCTTTGTTCTTATTTTACAAATAACACTGGCTTCTTCTGGCCCCTTATTATTTCCTTACAAACCAGTTACGAAAGTTACAAAACGCCAGAAAAAGATAGACAGTCCTATTATAGTTTCTTTATGCTTTAAATTAGTGATCCAGGCATCTCAGAATAATACGCGGCCGGGATCAGGGTGACAATGACGCCTTTCTTCAACTGTTGTAGCCAGTGCAAATTAGTCCCAAGTTTAGTGTCTTATCCACAGGCGTGGTTGAAGGCAATTGAGCTAATTCAAGTCATCCAGGGTTCTGCTCAGCCACCTATGTGCTGTTGTTACAGATGCATCACCGTTATAACAACCATTAACCTGCGAGACACACACCAACATGAAACACGTACACCGTGCCATCCAGCGATCCCGGGAGGGATGGTTTATTCCAAATGACCCGGGCGTAATGATGACGTGTGAGAGGACCTGTCGACGCCCGGACTGGTCCAGTCTTATAAATTGTCAAATAATACACCAAAGCAAGTGTTGTGTACATTGTACAGTACTCACTTCTCCTATTCCCCCTCGTATACACACGGCTAAAGAACAAAGTACTCGGGCCCTGGGGAGTATACATGCGAAACAATAAAAATATACACCGGAAGTTTACTCCCCTAAATTTGGCCGCCACACATCTCCAGTAACCTCTCACCCTGGTTGTACGGTCCTTACCAGGGGGCTTAACGTGGGGACACGATCCCAAAACCTCATGGTCATATGTCCAGCGCTATGATATGATATTTCTCCTTCTGTGGTTAATATGACCGCAAGGTTGTGAGTTCGCGTCCCCATCTGCGCTACGAATCCTAGTGTAGGTTTTACCACATGCATGGGTTCTCGACTCAGGAGTGAATGCGTACTGGTCATTGGCGACAGACAGATGTAGAACGCATAACCTTTCAGGCTACCAATCAGGGCTACATTTGTTGTATTATCTCGGGGGGGGGGGGGGGGGGGGGAGGCAAAGTGTAAAGTCGGATGAGACTGACGTCGTTGATGATATCAGAATATAAATCCGCACCTTTACCTTATCTATCGTCAGCTGCAGGACTGCACATCCAATATCACACTGGCGTGAATTTGACTGCAGAAGTACTTAATCTTAAGTATCATCTGACGCTCATTTTCGATAACTCAGAAAAACTTTCTTTAACTCGTTACTATAAAAATAGTAATTTATGACTTTGTTACCTCTTTACTCTGACACATTAAACTGCAATCTTTGGTATGGGTGCCATCACCATAGTGACAAGTTCCAATCATCTTAACTGCTTAATGCTTCCTAATCATAATCCAACTTTTTTTAATCTAAATTATGATTTGGCCCCACCCTCTCAAAGACCCTTGGTCCTCCCATTTTTTCCGTTGTGCATGAGGATTTAGCCGTAATATCGAAGGCACGAAGCGCAGCTAAAGCTTGATAGAGAATAACAGCTGAATCCCCAAAAGCTGATATGATTAGAGCCGTTACGAACTGATGTTAACAAGGCTACAGACCATATACCGCAGAAATGTGACTAGGCAGTCACACGCGAAGTCCATGGGAGGGGAGAGATTACCAGGACTCGGGGGTAAAACTGATTTCTAGCATGGTGGTTTCCACGTGGGAAGCAAATCGATCTTTCATTGGCTGGATTTGTTTCTTCTCTTTTTTTCCTAGTTCAACCTAGGGATTTTCACTAATAAAATACGACTTGTTCCATGCTCAACCGCATTGAATCAAAATAGCGACTGGCGAAATAAAATGTTCGCTAATTATTTGATAATTCTACTTTATTTTGCTGTGAAACAGTCAGAATTTTTAATACACCTTTATAGAGTATGTAAACCATTTTTCTGACAACGTTAACAATCTGTCTTCAAGAAGACGGCGCACAATATGGATGCCCGTTTTTGACAAAACTAAGTCCATTCCATAGGAAATGTCAACTGTTTGATTAATCTCTTATTGAAATTTTACGTTTGGGTAGAATGAAAGTGCGACAGATTCTATACCAGTCATCCATATATCTGGAAGCCTTCATGTAAACATGTTTGTGTACTTATGCTTAAACGGAAAGAAAGTTTTTGACTCGAGTATCCGATGTATAGCCATTTCCCGAATCATTGCTTTTACAATAGTCTGAAGTTTTAAACGGCGGCAGAAAGAAACTGGATTTGGTCTTGGCTAAATATTCAGTCAAGGGATAAAAGTAGGTCCATGGGAGTTTAAGCAAATTTTTACTGAATTGACCAGAACAACAACAGCAACGCTTTAAATCAATATTATAAACAAGTAATCTGCATTCTAAGGAATAGAAGCCTCCGCCAAGTAGGCATTTACTTATTCAGCCCATATTCCTAGGTTCTTTCGTGCATAGGTGACTGGACATTTGTGAATATTTCTTGATGACGTTCCTGAGTCTTGACCATGTGCCAAATCCACACCAAAATCTGATCGTTTCTGACTTGACCCAATCCCGAAATGCCTTGAAAATTTCATGAGATTCCGTGATTGCAGGAGTTGTGTTGTGAACAAACACACAAACACGCACACACACAAAGAGAATGAACGCATACCCTGATGATGGAGGCACTGACGGTGGCATTACACCTTTGTCACGCCACCAAACTGTGGCCGCGCCTCAGAAATGTCTTAATTTGGTCGAGAAGTTTCGGGGAGGATGGCAGGTATGTTCTACGTTTCCATATATTTCGGTATAGGTGCATTATATCGGGATGAGCTTCAGGGGCTTAAACGCCGACTGAACCCAGATTTTAATGCAGAAAATTTGACTGAAGAATGGGAAATATGCAAGTAATTCATAAATCATAAATACAGACAAGAGAGTTTGCCTTGTCATGCTGGTCCACTATGAATTCGAGTCCTCCATCTCGGACTCGATCATGTACGCGATTATTCATTTCAGCTCTCTTGTCCACTGGTTATTAGTCCTTCATTTCGAATCCGACATCAGAAGCGGATCCAGGGGAGGGGGTTCCAGGGGGTCCTGCCCCCCCCCCCCCCCCATCATACGAAGCAACCATTTTAAGGGTTTCAGACAAACCTTTTTGGCCCGGACCCCTACCCCCTTTTTCGGACCTGGGAACCTTTTTAGGCTTTTCATTAGTCTCCAAGGGTTGGACACCCTTCCCCCCTACATTTTTCCCTAAATCCTGGATCCGTCCCTGCACATGCTAAAGTATAAGACTGTTGCACTGCTAATCAATCAAACAATGGTGTGACGACCGGTACAGGGAACATGCTATCTCGTTCATTAAAGGGAGAGCTAAAGGTTCTATGCACTCACCTTGATTCAAAGAAGATATCTATATATAAAGACTACAGAACCCAGCCATACTCATAATGAGATACCTAAATAAAGATTAACGACTCTACGCAGTTCATTAATGATGATAACGAATAACGTGAAACAGGTAATATACCACGCAGCCAGGCAATTATCAGGACATATACATTACTGATATAGGATTAAAGTCCTCGAGGCTCTGCTGCATGAATAGAGAGGGGTGATTACTTGAAAATGAAAGATTAACCCGGAAGGTATGTTGTTATTTAATGCATTGATACCAAGCTCTCGCTTATTACATCTACTACTTTGGCAACAAGAGAACTGAGTATGACCAGGGGAATCTGATATCCGTGCGGCCATGTACATGATACACCGTGATGTATCTGTTTATAGAGGCTGGAATGCTTGATTCAAGGGGCGTGTTCATATGCAAGGTTGTAAGGTACAAACACACACACAACAGATATTTTATTACTTATATATATATATATATATATATATATAATCGTTTTTAATAATACACATTCGTTTTTATTCATTTTCTTAAATTTATTGTCTGAATTTTATTAATTGATAATTATTAATTATCGATGGTATTGATTATATATGTCACAAACGAATAAATACAATAAATACAAACGTTCATTATCTTAACTTTATTGTCTTAATTTCATTAATTTATTATTAATAATTATCGTTGGTATTGTTATATATGTATGTATATATATATATAAATATATATATATATATATATATATATATATATATCGTTTAAATTTATTACATATATTCGTTATATTCATTATTTATATATCACTTTTATTATTTATCGGGATGAGTAACTGACATACCATATATGATCTACCGGTTGAGTTGAGGATAGAAGGTTCGTTAGAAGAGCCATTTCATTGTGTAATCTTATGTTTTGTACTATAAACAACAGCGGGATGCCGTCTGTATATTATATTAAATTGTCCGCTTTTGGCCATTAATGTGTCAAACTCCGATCTCTACGACAGTACTTGCCTTTCTATCAAAACCAGACCAAGGCTAGGCACTCAGTTGGCTAATTAAGCTGCATTAATTGTCTGTTGTGCGGATGATAAATCAGAATTTCGAAAAATGGGACGATATCGTGATAGTTACGGTTACCTTGGGTTCCGCTATTATATTTTAATCACCGCGCAAAACGTAGCACGAAGCCTGCCAATTATGACGCAAAACTCAGTAGGCGGCAAACACGATAAAAAAGTTAAAAATAATTCACACAGCCCATATATTACCAACGTAAGCTTGATTAAAACCTGGTTATTATCCTTATTGGCTTTTGCTCGTTTTGTTATCTTTTGTGTTCGCAAGTTTTCACATAAACAATCACTCCGCGAGGAAGGGCAGGACCGATTACTCTCCAATCACCGCCTGTTAAAATGATGTCCTCTAAAAGGCAATTTCCCTTACTTTCTTTATACAGCGTTGCATTAAACCTCTTTGTTACTTTTTCATGTTTAAATCTGGTGACCTAGTATTTACACACTGACACTGGGCCATATAAAAAAATGACAAGTGGGGGTCCACCGGTTGGTTACAAGGACTTATTTTAGACCATGCAGACCTGAACACTGTTCCATGCAAATAAAAAAAGTGTAAACGAACAAAAGCTTCATTTGCGACATTTCATGCAGTGCACTGATTGTTATTTTAAGCATCCCTGATACATTTCGCACTTTATAGCTTCGAGGTTTTTTTTATGATACACATATATGGGGGCCTGGACAGTTGAGGGGTAAAACGCTCGACGCTTTTCCGCTGGCGACCCGGGTTCGATCCGCGGCGTGGCTATGATAGTGGATGGAAGCGGTCTCTCTAAGGTTGGTGGTTTCCTCTGGGTCTTCCGGCTTCCTCAAACCCAACAGGCTACGGAAACGTCATCATGTGAGCCGTGGAGAATGTCTCAGATTACTTTTTATAGGTAGTTGTGAAAATCATGTAAAATAAATAAAGTTTATATTGATCATATCATAAAAGATTGAAAATATGATATACATAAGATAATTTTTATGCATTAATACAGATGGGAATACCATATCCGCTTCCATACTGGATTATAAATGTACATTCGCTTCGTAACCTGTCCTCGATCACAACCGGATACCGTCGCCGTACGGCGGGTGTTTTGGGCTATTCCGTACGGTTGACGTACGGCAACCGTGCGTTTTTCAAAGGCCGCAGGGACTCCGCAACGACCGCAACTGACATTAGCGCAAGCGCTTAAGTTGATGAGGCGGCCGCACGTCAAGCAACCACCTACTGGCTCCTTACGGGCACCATACAGTAGACGTACGGATGCCGTAGGATGCCCGTGCGATTTTTAACGCCTATTCGGCTACCCAAGAGACGTACTGTATAAAGCCGTGGTCCCAACCCGCCGTACTTGCAAGTGCGTGCTGTCTACTTGCAAAAACGTGGACAAAATTTTGTGGTTCGTACGTATACGTGGAGAGTATCGCCTCAGTACATATTTTGGGGGCCCGCAGACACGCCGTGCCAATGCGGTCGGCAAGCACGTTGTAAGCTCGAACAACTCACTTATCTCGTGCGCAACGTACGATGCACGCATGCAACCGCTCACGGTCCACGTACTTACACCTTGCGCAACCGTGCAAGTGACGTGCGTCGACGTACTCCCTTCCTACTCTTGCCACTCCCTCCCCACGTTTTAAGAAAAACGTGGCGGCCGTGGCCTCCCCAAAGACCGTACGTACTAAAAACAAGTATGGTGGGTTGTGACCGGGGCTTAGTTTTCCTACGGTCCCAAAAACGATACGGTACTCTAGGGTGTGCGGTGACCGCAGCGGGTTGTGACCGAGGCTTAACTAAATGAAAATGAACGTGTGTGTGTGTTGCCGCACCCATGGCATGCATGTATGGAAGACCGCAAATCAATGTTAGCATATAAAAATCAGCTTCAGAATTATATTATCCGTTTAAGAAATTTTGAGATAACTGATTTAATTTTGCCATCAGTTATATCAATAAAAGGCTTAGATCCCTGTGATTGCTACACAAAGCATGTGAAGAAAAACGCAGGCCCATCACAAGGATTAAAACCTTTCCCCGCAAGGTGACAAGTTGGTATTATACGAAAGGCAAAGGACAGTGATGATGTGGTAACTCTGACTCCTCGCCCGCGGACCCTTTCCAAGTAAATTACAGGAGCTGTTGATAATATTAATCATAGTAATATCCGATTAAAAGAAGCAGATTATGGAGCAGCTTAATTAGATTGTGACTGGAATAGAAATAGAGCACTATGAATGACGAGAATACAAAATTATCCGTCACAAGTCTCATTAAGCTCGGACTACCCAGATATTAATGAGCCTGTTCTCGGTCACGTGATCCACTGAAGGTCAGAGATTAATGTATTTTGTTTTTTACAATGTCGCGAATCTTTGGTCTTTTGTGGGAACTGCCGGACCAATTCAAGTGTAAAAGTATTTTGAAGTATATGTATATTTTTCACTAAGGAGTTGAAAATGTCATAAATGGCAGTGTGTGTATGTGTGTGTGAGAGAGAGAGAGAGGGAGGTAGGTGGGGTGGGCCGGGGGGGGGGGGGGGGTTAGAGTAGAGGTGTAGTTATGCATATACTGTGTAATGTATAACCTATTTTGTACGAGTCAGTTATTGTGTGTCCTGCCCTTAACAGACAGTGACAGGAGAGAGAGAGAGAGAGAGAGAGAGAGAGAGAGAGAGAGAGAGAGAGAGAGAGATAGAGAAGGGGGAAGAGTAGAGGTGTAGGTTATGTATAATCTGTGCTTTATGAGTGTATATGTGTATGTGCACGAGACGTGTCAGAGAAATGTATAACCTATGTTGTATATTTCAGTTATTGGGTGTTCTGCCCTTAACGGACAGTGACAGAAGAGAGAGAGAGAGAGAGAGAGAGAGAGAGAGAGAGAGGGGGTAGAGTAGGGTTGTAATTATGTATAATCTGTTTTATTAGTGTACGTATGTATGTCCAGGAGACGTGAGAGAAAAATATATAACCTATGTTGTATGTGCCAGTTATTGTGTGTCCTGCCCTTAACAAACAGTGACAGAAGAGAGAGAGAGAAAGAGAGAGAGAGAAAGAGAGAGAGAGAGAAAGAGAGAGAGAGAAAGAGAGCAAAAACCTTATTTAATGTGTGTGCGTGTGTGCAAGTAGCGTTAAAATTAGATGTATGTATGACCTGCTTGTATGTATGTATGTATGTATGTATGTATGTATGTATGAGGGTGTGTATCCAAAGCATAGGTCTTTACAAAAGAGAGATCTATATGTTTCAGTGTCTGTTGGCATGTGCGATGGAGAGACCCATGTGTAATATGTGCGTGTATGTGAGTGTAGCGTGTGTATACATGTATGTGTTAGTTTCAGTGATGTAGGACTCGAGTCCAGATTCGAGTCAACTTTTTAGGGACTCAGACTCGGACTGGAGGGTCCTGGACTCGACTTGTACTAGGACTCGGAGGCAAGGACTCGAGAAATCAGGCGAGTCCATCTCGAGTCCAACAGCAGAAAAACTCTCTCGCATATTATAAAGACTTATGTACATGTGCAAACTACCAACAGAATATTAAAAAAAAAACAATCACACAATACATTTACCAAGCTTTGCGCAGTTTTGCTCGGGTCACAAATGACTCTGACTCGAAGGAAGTGGATTTAAACTTGAACCTCAAGGACTCGGATTGGGACTTTGACTCGAGTGGTTTGGACTCGGACTTGCACTCGTACTCGGATGGAGTCGACTCGAAAACATCACTGGTAAGAGAGATTCCTTGCTGATTCAGTGACGGTCCAGCAATGCTACCATTGTCTCCCTGTAGAATCGAGCGTTGACGAGAAAGCTGTGACGAAACTGTCAGATAGTGGAAGAACAGCAGTGTGCCTCCCGGCAGAATAATTGATTTTGTGGGAGATTTGTGGGATTTATTTTTTTTTTCAAGTATATGCATGTGTTTACAATATCGCAAAGTGAATCACGCATGGAAACCCGCTTTTGATATTAGAAAGGTTTTCCTGTTTCACAAAGAAAAAAGGTAATATATGTTATAGCGCAAGAAACACAATCTCTCTCTCTCTCTCTCTCTCTCTCTCTCTCTCTCTCTCTCGCACAGCCACACACACACCAGAACACATGTATGATAATGGAACGGGATATGTATCCATTTTACAATAGATCTTAACATATGTATATTTCTGTCATCATTCTCGTATGATCTATCCGTTGGTACCATACAGTCACTGAGCGCTTACATTCCATATATACCAGATCGCGAATCGGATTCGAAAGTCTTCCACTATCCACAAGCGATTTATTCTGGCGTTATGCCATTGCCTGAAAGTCAAATGGTAACGTCTCGATATATCCTTAATGTCTTAACGGTAGATTTGTCCTTCTAGTTTATTTCTAGCCTAGTGCGTATAAATCATCAAAACCAGAAAACGTAAAGAGGTCTATGCCGATATCCGACGACTATTAATTAAAGACTATTAATTAAAGTAGCATGAACCTTTCATAAAGATTGGTCAGAAAACGCCGATCCCAAGGTGCAAAGGCTGTTCGTCTTGTTTACACCCATGTGTTTATAACAAAGGGGGGTCCCCACAAAATAATCAAAACACATTAAACAAAAACATTTGTTGGCAAATCAGACGAACCAGAGTTTTGCAGAAAAAGGGCGTTTTGAAACTATAGTGGCCTTTCATATTCCTCACATATGCAACGAACAACCTTGACTTATATGTTTTGCTTCTGTTTGTCAACATGGGCGAATATTTCATTTTTACTAATAGCTTGTAGATGAACAAGATTATACATCCATCACAGAGGCATTGTTAGAACCTTTCTTAGCACAAATTGTCTACATTGCATTAATATGTAGTCAGCCAGAAATCACATAAATTCTACAGATAAAGCAGGTGAATATGCCCCTTTAATTATATCATGTTAATCTTAGGCCCCAAAAAATAAAAGGTAAGTTTCTCAGGCACCGCACGCGTCAATTTTAAACCCCGCATCAAAAATTTTATTTTGATTTTCATCTTTCAAGAAGATAGAATAATACAATTTTGATAAGTTTTCCTATTTAATGTAGTGCTTTTACCTGTTTAGAAAAGAAAATTTGTTATTATCATGCTTTTCCCTGATCATATGATATTTTTTATCAAATTATACAAAAAAATATTATAAAAAAACCCGCCCGCCCGCACTGATTTCTAAACATAAAATGGCTGAGAACCATACCCTTCTTTTTGCCCTTAGGGTTGTCTTTATTCCCATTCAATAAGCAGTGTCCCCATCAGAGGCATTTGGCTGTCCTTTATATATTTTAAATTTAATCAGGACTAATCTGACAGTAAATACTGTACAAACAAATTTAAAAGCAGCTGTAATATTGTTATTACAGCTTAGTTGCTCACGTATCATCTATATTTTCAAGCTTGTAAAAATCAAAGTTAACCACCTTCACAGTTGAACAAGTATATGCCAGTATATGAAGACAAAATATGTACATAATATATATTTTCATTCTCAGTCAGCTGTAACAGCGTAAAACATATTGCATGGTGATTCAATGCAATATGTACAAGTATGCATAATAAGTTTGACTTCTATGCTGTATATATCTGACAATATATTGTATACCGGATCGGTACACGTGTAGGCCTTCAACTGTATTTACGATTCGTGTGTCTGATACTAAGAAATCAGCTTGAAGTATCCGTTTAACAGAACAATCACCTGCTCGGACATTGGTGGGTATATACTAGTATTATAAAAGATGATAAAATGACTTACCTGTGAATGATGGAGAAGTGCCGAGGTCTGAGAAGGACGGTGATGCGGGGACCACAGGTGTAACCCGTCTCACATCAGCGCAGGTGTTAATGGCAGGTGTGAGAGCAGCCTCCCGTGTTTACGGCTCGGTTACTGCGGCCTTGAGTCAACAAATCGGAAACTGTCATCAGGGGCCTGAAAGCATCCATCACACAACCAGTGTAAATTACCTTCTTTTGAGGACTCATACTTAATCCATCCTCCCCCTCTCACCCAAACTACCCCCCACAAATGATTATACTGTAGATTCAGAAATATCAGTTGGGACTTTATTTTCGTGGTTTTCGTTGGTCAAAGTAATCCCCGAAATCACACGGTCAGATATTATCTTGATGACAGCAGGTGGTCGACTTCATCTGTAGTTATTACAATTGGCTAATGAGTATTTGAAAATGGAAAATACAACTTTTTTTATGAATGCCATTGGTACATTTGATAAATGTGACGAATCACCTTTTCTGTCAATTATTTAACTAATACTGTACGTAATTTATAAATATTCTGTTGCCCATTCCATTATTCCTCTTAATATCGTGAAAAACATGGCCCCTGAAACGGTGATTAACGTTTACCATCAAAGAGTATCAAAACTTCTACTTTAAACTGAGACATTTCCCCATACAACCTTTCACCAACATTTCAGGTGAATTATTTATGAACAATATCACATTTCTATCGCGCAAAGCGGTAATTTTGACATGTGCACATGTTACAATGTTCATAAACACGGTATCCATCACGGCTTTTCATTGGTTTAAAAAAGAAGGGCCATGTTATCTCATTTGCATTACCTCGGGAAGCGAATGTCAAGAACTCTTAGTCCGATTACTGCTGACTATACAGTTGCGTGTCCACAAGTGAATCATTAAAAAAACATGCCTAACTTCTTCCGAATACTGCCAATAGCTGTATGTAAATGTGACAGAAAACAATTAAGTTGGCCCATGCAAATTACACCCCGCTTTTTTTTAGATGTGTAAATTTCCCGTCTAGTCGGCCCAATAAGTCGATATCTAATTTCACCTTCTCATTTCACGAAATCAAAATATCACGATATATGCGTTTAACACAAAACCACGAATTTTGCTCTCTGACACTGATTTTAATGTTTCTATCATTCTGTGTAATTTAGGTTTGTTTTATTACTTCCATTTAAATTTACCAATTCATAACAATACTATCTGAATCTGCAGTATACAATCCCTCACATCTGAGCAATGTGCTTGTAAGTTTTCCACTCGGGCTGAAGGAAAATCGTCTATCTCTAATGTATTTTTATAAATAAACTAAACACAGCTAGGCCTTTAAACCTATTTGACAGCCAAATACAACTTGGAATACAGAGTTTTACGGCTTGTTAAGATGATCATCGCTGTTACACGAACACTAATGCCACAACTGAGGAATTTGATCATATTACGTTGATGCAATTTTTGCACCTGTCAAAACGCTCGTTGGTTTCGTGAATGAAAGCCGAAGCCCTGGTACTAAATTAACTGATCACGTGACTGTGATGACAACCACTGATTGGTGGAATGGAATATCTGTAATTAATTGAAGATGTAATCGATACTGTAATCAGAGAAAACGGAAGTTCACCCACGCCTGGCCCATAAATATAGCAGAGAACAAGTCCATGTTACCGCGCACTCGTAGATCTGTATATTTCATCCGTTACACAGCGATGCACACAATACGTTAACCAGCGAATCAATGCTAAAGATAATTAGGAAAACCCGGCCATTTCCCCCAAGTTGCATGTATAACCCTCTACCGGGGCGTGATTTGTGGTACCAAGTCATGCGCGAACACTTGTCATCAACAATAACTATTTGATAATCCTAACATAACCAATCAAAGAGGCGAAAATAATGATTTAGTGATGTTTCTGAGATTAAAAAAAAAAATTAATCTTCTTATTGTAAACTCGGGCTTTGGAGCAATCAAGAAAATATAGCAGATACAGAAATATTACACCCAGTTTGTACTGAAAAAAATATGTCATGCTTCAAGTTTCAACACCGATTTATTAATTGTGCCAAATCCGTATGCATTTACACTCACAAATCAGAATTAAAATAAATTGCTCTTTTCTTAAACCGCTCCTAATATGGTTCTTTACTCGTTAATCCTATCCTATTGTAATTCAGCAAATTCACGAGTTTTATCTGATAAAAGCATTTCATAACAGGGTAATTAATATTGTGAAATGCAAAGTGATTTTGTAGAGTCAGATCTCAGCTTCCGATAAACCTAAATGCTTTAATTAATATAAAAAGTAATGAGCATTTATTTTTTTTCAGAACATGTTAAAGCATTACGAAACGTTCTAAAATTGTAATCAAAAATGATGATTTTTTTACCATTTACAACGTTTAGCTTTTATATTGTAATAAAGACTGGATATAAATTCAGTATGCTTTTATTTTACTTTTTTTTTAAAATAAACGAATGAATTTAAATGAATAGTAATCTTTTAAATGATTTTCTCAAGAGACGCCACTTAACCGTTGATATAAGCTTGAAGTATAACATGTTTTGTTTCATGGTTTTATGAAAGCCATCTTAAAAGTCCTGTACAATATATGATTATTTGTTTTCATTCAGGACCAAAGAAAAAAAAAAGAAAAACTTTTCCATATAGAATTTCTTATATGGAACTCTTATTTTGTTTATATTTATATAAAACCCACATATTTCGTCACCTATAGTACTTACAAAACGCAAATATCGCTATATATAGTACTTACAAAACGTATATATCGCTATACAAATAGTACTTACAAAACACATATATTGCCACATATAATGCTTACAAACACATATATCGATACATATAGTACTTACTAAACACATATATCGACACATATATTACTTACAAAACACATATCTCCCTCTCTCTAAGCCTGACTCGAGTTCTCGTAAAAAAATCTTAGCTGTAGGTTTTAAATCGTGATCTTTCGTTTTGGTTCGATTTTTCGATGTGCTGTCACTCTTGTCACGTTAGCGTCGGTCGGCAGATGGTTTTATCGGGTCAAGGCTTTTATCCGTGGTACGTGAATCGCAAGAGGCGGCAGGGTCGATACATATGTATATACGGTTAAGCCGATACTTCAAATGCATAACATGTGGACAACATGTGTCGGATTTTTAGGCTTTTACCGCCTGTTTGCTAGGAGCGCCACTTAGTACCTAATGCTATCGGCTTGTTTGCTAAGTAACTAAGATCTTGTGAGTATGACTTATGCCCTGGTATGCTGCGTAGTGCACTAAACCCACTTTGTTGGTAAGAGAAGTCGATCTGCTGTGTGATATAACCTGATCAGGTGGAATGAAAAAAAACCGAGAAGCCGAAAATTCAAAAAAGTGTTTCTTAAAAGAACGAATGTTTATATGAAACGTAAAACAAAAAAAAACGGGTTAGCACGCGCACACACGCGCGTCTCTACTCACATATAAACACAAACACTATATATATATATATTATATGCTCTTTCCTGACTGTGTATATATATATGTACAATCAGCAATGAGCATAAAACTGTATTACATTTTCAAATATACTTCTACATTCTTCCGCCCCCATAAAAATATTGTGTGTAACAGCTGTCACACAAATATTAACCCGGAAAACACATACACTGTTACTGGGTTGTAAATGAACAATACTTTTAATGTTCTATTTATAGATTGACAAATGAAAGAAAAAATATCTTGATTCCGTGTATAGTTATACAGATCACAACCAAGTCCGGACAACATCCAGGACAGATTAAAGCCGGATATTCATCTATATTTTCTGTAGTATTTGTGATTTTGAAAATGTGATTTTTGGCTCGCTATCTGTACATACCAATGCGTTAGGTTATTCCTGTTGTCGAAAGCTCTTATCTATAAGCTGTTAGTTTACAAGGTTCATGCGCCTGTTTGGCAGAAGCGGATCCAGAGGGAGGGTCCAGGGGGGCCAGACCCCCTCTTATTCAGCCACTGCAACCTGTTTTAATGGTTTCAGACCAACATTTGCGACCTGAACCCCCCCTCCCTTTTCCGGACCTCTTATGAGGTTTTTGTCTTTAGTCCCCCTTGGTTGGACCCCTCCTTTCCCTAAATCCTGGATCCGTCCATGTGTGGACAAACAGAAAAACTATGACACATAAGGTGGTTGGTCGCACAAGCTGAATGTCACAACTCCCTTTGCGTTTCTGGTTCGTCCAACTTCCCATACCCCCACCCCCTCAATCCTGAAAATAAAAAAAAAAAATAATACCAAACGAAAAATCAGAGTAAAATTGGATAAAATCCCGGTATCATACCGAATACCATTCCTCTCTGTTTTGCAGGTTTTACCGTTAGTGATATTGGAACACCGGTTTTGGGATAATTTTCTTGTGATGTTTCACTAATTAAGATCATTCTATGTGTATTGTTTGTTTCAGTCACTGATTGGTATCATGCCGATAACCCGTTTAGTCATGCTAAGGAAGAGCTATCAGCTGCAAAAGGAAAGTGCACATGTAATAAAATATGTCTGAAAGACCACCTGTCTCATTAGACCACCCACCTATTGAGAGCAAGTTGAATATACCATGTAAGCTTAAAACCTTGAAAAACCACCAGTGCATCAATACGGATAAACCACCAGTGATTGTATTACAAAGGTTCACTCTATATTGGAAGTGCGGTCGCTGACATAATTGAATTATGGTGGCCGGAGTTCTTGAAGCTTCCATAAGGAACTTTATACAAGGGTTTCACAAAATAAAAAAAACTTTAGGGTTCCCCGCTGTGAAACACCTGTAAAGGTTCCTGTGCAAGTTCAATAGAGGTTCAAGATGAAACCCTGGCCCCATAAAGGAACCCTCGGCAGGTCCCAGACAGCACCCTGTACTTAATAGGGCTGCGCGATATTATCGATATACAGTCGAACCTCTATAATGTGGGAACCCTTGGGACTAGACCAAAGTGCCCACTTTATAGAGGTGCCCACTATATGGAGGTAATGGCCAGCACATAATGAGCTGCCCCCTAGTATGATATATTGCTATAATTACTCATGTTTTGAGATTACTATATTAACTTATTTCATGTATCACCTCTCTTTATTTAATGATTTGTTTTTCAGTGACGATTTATTTTTAATTATCAAGACATTTGTTAGAAAATATGTATTTTGTCACATAAAAGTATAAACAAAATATACGCACAATAAAATGAACCTCTTTAGCAGATGGTCTATTGGATAGCTGAACTCATATATATTTATATATATTTATATATATATATATATAAATTTATTTTTTTTAATATTTCATAAGCACAAAATGGCAAAGCAGCATGTGTTTTTTAGCATAACCATTGGAAGTAAAAATTCTTAATAATATATTCTTTGAAATTTAGTAATTTTCTGATAAAAAATACACAAGTAAAAAAGCAGTGACAGTCACTAATCTAAATACTAACATCTTAAGAAAACGTTCTTTATCAAGTTGACAAGTAAGTAAAACAAAAACATTAATCCAGTCACAGGAAGTCCATAAAACATTTGAAGTGTGTGATGCACTTTGAATGAATGTGTTAAATTGTCACAATTCTTATATCTCGGTGGAAAAGTCTTTTAGATTTTTTGGAGCAAAGTGCATGTTGTAGCTTTGCATTTGCTTTTAGAAAGTCCAGGTTGAACACCATTTCACCAGTATGAATCGTTATATAACAACTTTTAAATAAACACTGCCCTGGTCTAGTGGCAGAAGCGGATCCGGGGGGGGGGGGTCCGGACCCCCCCCCCCCCTCCCTTTTTCATCAGAAACAACGTTTTTTAAGGGCTTCAGACAATATTTTGCTGCCTGGACCCCCCTCTTCAGACCTGAGGACTTTTTTTAGGGTTTTCATTTGTCCTTCTTGGTTGGACCCCCCCCCCTCTTTTCCTAAATCCTGGATCCGCCTCTGAGTGGGCATGTACCTGACTACAAGTGATGGGCCAGATGGGCATTTAGCGGTGTCACCTCATCACAGAGTATTAATTGGGTTAATGAGAAGGGCTTCCTTCCACTCTTGGTAGCCAAACAAACAAATATTAATTAATTAGCACAGGGCAATTTAGTCTGAGGATGATCTCTGACTAGAGCCGGTGCAGGCAGATTAATCTTAGTATGCATGCATCCCAGGCTAAGTCTTGAGTCAAGTAGATTATAATCATTATTATGCAATGTTCACTTGCACACCTCTAAATTTGATTCATTTGTTTTGATTGTTATTATTAAAATTTATGAATATTAATTATAATTAATAATTAATAAATAATAAAGAATGAATATCATCTTAAGAACTTTAAAAGCACCATAAGGAAGGCTTACAAAGTAGCTGTAAAGAGATAGTTCAGCCTTGAAAATCCGTGAATTGCCCACATTAGCTCTTGAAAACTGCCCACTTTACAGAATACAGAGGTGCCCTCATTAGCTAAACATATTAAAGAGAAGAAAAAACGGGACTGCCCAAAAGTGCCCACTTTATAGAGGTGCCCACATTATAGAGGTGCCCACTAGGAGAGGTTCCACTGTATTGATATATCGCGATACGGTGATTCCAATATTGCGTATCTCGACAAGAAATAACCAATCAACAGTTGTTGTTTGAGCATGTGATAAGTAACCCTGACCGTCTTCCATAGGGATGAGATAGATCGTTTTCACAAATCTAATTGGAAATCATTGAATCACTGAAATAGTTTGAAAGTGTAGTTCTGTTTTCATTTGAGTTATTTACATACTTTTGTTCAGTTGATTTGCAACTTTATGAAAATATTGCCAGTTTTCAATGAGCATCCCATGTGGAACAAACTAAATCAGTGAGTCATCGATATCATTTCATGGCGTCATCATGCAATTGCAACTCCCACATCTTAGACCTATTTCTCTCACTGTAGTTGGGTCGTTAGTTTCGTATTTATGTTAACACATTTTACGGACAAGTAATGTCCCAAGAGTGAGTCTTACTAAGTCGCTGATCGCTTATTTGGGAGAAGGAACGTGGGGTAAATTACGAACCAGGAGCAACCAGACGCCTACGCCATGTTTAAACTCATCACTTATCCGTCGGGCGCTCCAAATCAGTTGATTTGTAACATGCGTTAAGTAAATTCTACTGCAATAATGGCGGCAAGGTCAAGCGATAAAAGTCTAAATGAAGCACCTCCGGCAGTCAGACAATTTATTGACCCTTTTCGCGCAAAAACAAATCTGACGTTATCCCGGGAAACGTTTTACGCATTTCACTTATCACTTGATCCCCATTACCTAAAGTGAGCGCTTTTCATGCCTCGTAAAGTGACGTCAATGAATCATCGTGCTCTACATGTTTGCCGCGTCTGCGGGGTCTTTCCTCCCAAATTCTCCGCACAGTGGCGCCCCTCCATGGTCATCCGCTACACTAAGAAGACTGTGCCAAGGTCAGTCTTCCGGATTTAATGACTAGGGGATAATAATTTAATGGAATATCTTGATTTTATCCACTTTTTTAGGTCAACCTCCGTCATTACAATTGAGATTTGTCATGGCAAACCTGTTATATATGTAAAAAGCAACTTTTATCAAATGTGTGACCGCGAGTTCGTGACATTAAATGGTGTTTTAGATTCATAATCGAGTACAAGACAAACATGATAGCAGCAGTGGCAAGCTGTTAAAGCAAAGAAGTCTGTTATCTCCCGACGCAAGGCTCCTATATTGCTAAGTGATAGAAATAAATGTAAAAACCAGTGCACGCACTACAGAAACTTATCATATTTGACATATAGACAGAACCGGAGCTAAATGACAGAATTAGCTTTTTGTTGATTGACTTAGGTACTTTTAACCGACCCTAGAGAAAAACCTTCTAGGATTAACCTAATCAAAATTATACGTCCATTACACAGGCATTTTCTTAACATATATGTAACGCTGGCTATGTTTCACAATTGATGTATTCAGATGTAATTTCTCCCAGAATGCTTTGAGCTCACACCTTTGTGTCCAACTTACAGTTTCCCATGACCGAAAGGCATCCATGTGCATGTATGGCAGCAGGGGTGTTAATTGACGCGCCACTGTGCGGCGTATGAACAAACTGGATACACGGAAAATTCGGAAGACACGTAGAAAGCATGGAATTAATTCTCGCTCGTGAAACAGATAAAAAGAAAGGTGTTGAGATAATACGGCTCCTTGTAAATAGGTTTCTAAGATAATCATTGGTCTAAAAACGTTTTTGTGGATGGCAAGAGAACAGTTTTTGCGAGAATGGTATCGATTAATCGTCTCCGTGCAGAGAAATTTCATTTCCATTTACTATAATGTGCATCGCTTCTTTTCTGAAGGAGATTTCGAAAGCATCACAAAATATTGCAAAGCATTCATCGGGTTTAATTATTTTTAAAAATATTAACAAAGCAATTGGTGATATTATCCTTTCCTTAAGCTGACATCTAAAGGTATGTGTACACGCAGGTTCTTATTAATAAACATTTTATCTAGTTTATCTGCCAATTAATAAAATTAAACCTCATATATATATATATATATATATATATATATATATATATATATATATATATTTATATATATACAGTGAAACCTGGTTGTGTCGAAATCGGAGGGACCCTCAGAAAACTTCGACACGTCGGAGGTACAACACAAGCGGGTTTTATTTGGTAATAAATTAAATTGAGTTGTCCAGAATATCGAGTCCGTAACTTCGACATAGGCGGGGTATTCGACACAATGAGGTTTCACTATATATATATATACTGTCACTTGAATAGCATCTTGTATCTTTTAGTTGCTAGTGAACTTAATATAGGATATATACTTAAAGGATTTAAAAGAGACTGGCTTTTATGAATACACAGATTGATGGCTGAATTCCCACGAGTCTTCGATCCAGAGAAAGCGCGGGAACCAGTCCCCGGATATTTGGTGGCGTCTTGGTGATGAATCAAGTCTAGTAAACTCAGGACACCTCGGTTATTACCGTCTTTCCCCCGTGACAAAGTCCTGCTTTCAAAAACTTTATTTATGACCCTGTAGAGAACTCTAGCAGAAGCTTCCAAATTCAAAATAATATCGATCTCTAACCATGATGACAGGAACCATGGTAACCCGGAAAGACACATTAATTTGACGTTTACTGGACTGGATTTGAGATATTGGACATTATCACGGTGCCGTATTAATCACAGCTTTATAGCTTTCCTCCCCTGCACTGTTTTGCGGGCGGACGGCCCGACATCCGATTTGAAAATATAACTTCACTGTGCATCTTACTGAATTAGGCCAAATACAAATAAAAGGTATGGTTTTTAGGCACCGCCCGCGTCAATTTTAATCCCCCGCTTCCAAATTTTTTATTTTGATTTTTCATCTTTCAAGTAGTTAAAATAATAAAATTTTGATAAGATTTCCTTTGCTATGTAGTGCTTTTCTCTTTTTAGCCAAAAAAAAAAATCTGTTATTTTTCATGCTTTTCCCTGATCATATGACATATTCATCGAAAATTATAAAAAAAAGTTAAAAAAACAAATTTCGCCCTTCCGCACTGATTTCTGAAGAAAAAGCCTGAGATCCATACCTTTTTTTTATTTTTTGGGCTTACGCAATTCATCTTTCTATTTTGTCATGTGACTTGACACCTCCGTATATACGATACAGTCAGAGACGTGCCATCCATTATCTGCGGACCGTCACTCCTCATTTTGAACACTTCAGTCTTTTAAGGACTGATGCTTCTGATTCAAAATTTAATGACTTAGAACATTAATATCAAGAACTGAGACGGGAGACCTCGAAGAGGCAGTTCAACATTCGACAGACTTGACATTTACTTTCAAGGATAGCGGTTGACCGGGTTGTTTTTTTCCCAAATAACTTCCTATAAATCTCTATCTCTATTCCATTATCTACACTGCGTGTAATAACCGATCTAAACGCCATGTTTAAGTCTGTGTCACCGAAAGTTAAAAAAATAAATGTCTTTTACGAAGCTGTGTGTAATGTCAGTTTGGTTGATATTTAAAAAGCTTTTTAAACAACTAAATGCAATATAGGATTTTGCGCCCATTTTGCCTTGCCGCCGGGTAGTTCAGTAGCTTTAACTTCCATTACATAAAGTACCTGCCCTCAATTCCCTTTCCCTTGCACGCAAAAATGTTTTCTGTTTTAGTAAAGCCTTAAGCCAATTTTTACTTTGGTTTCGCACTTTATGACTCCTCTTATACGGAATATTAATAAACTTTCTTTCATATAATTGGTAGTTACATGAATTTCATTGTTAAGGTAACACAGAGACTTTTGAAATATAGAAATTGAAGAGAAAGTATTTCGTAATGTTTCAACGGAATGTCACCCTTCAACAACTTAATGAACTGCGTCCGACTCACTTCATTCCCTGTCACCATAAATTCTTCCTTTTCTCCGAAACATTATGTTTGTATCAAATTTTTAATTGTTAATTAATTTTCCGGATTGGTAGAGATAGCAAGTAAAAAAAATGTAACGTAGAACATTGAGGATACAAAAATCATGTCATTTCATGGTTTTTTTACTGAACAATATTTTACTCTGAGCATAGTTTGGACATGGTAAGACATGGTAGGACACGACCAATGTGTTAAAGCCAGTTTGCTTTTTGAAATAAGAGAGTCAAACAGAGTATATATAGTCTCGATAAAAATGCAAATATTTTTGTCATTTTTGACAACGCCTCATGGCCTACAAGTACGCTTTCACTGAAAATTAACTAGACCCATCATTAGACATGCTTGTGTACTTTCTAACAAAACCTACCATGTGGCGGGAAATTCTTTTATATTTCAGCGTATTTTTTAATCCCATATCATGTCTATTGAATATCTGACCGCATGAATCCATGCATGTCTCGCACGGAATACCGATAGCTATAGCCCTTCAACGCAAATGTTTTTTTTAACTCTTTTATCCCTTTTGCGTTAAAGTGTCTGCGATGCAAAGTATACCCTGTAAATTGTGTTTCGATGTGGCCAAGGTGAATCAGAGACCGATATTCGTCCTACAGTACTTGGACATGCAACAAGCCCTACATAGTAAGGTTAACGCAGTTGTGTAAGCCGAGTTGGAACTAAATATCAGTACGTGTGAATATATTGGTACTAACTTTCAAGAATGTCACATAACGTATGTCTTCGACTGGCTCCTGATAATGATATGGCAACGCATGCCGAGATTCTAAGGAAGGTCTATACCTAGGCGAGGTCATGGTGACCTATGGGGAACCACCATCTTAATGTTGATTTGAGGGACATTTATCATTCATTTCTATGAATGGAGGCTGAATGTTTTGGCTAGATAATAGCCAACTTGGGCGTGACACAGTAAATCACAGGATCTACAATTTGGCTTATGAGTTCACATGTGTCTTTTTTGTTAATTCATCACTGGAGGCCTAACCTAAGATGACCGGCAGTTAAAGGAGACATCGATGCAACAGTATCGATAGCCGTTGCAGATTTTTCCCCGTATGACTTGTGTCAGGAGTCAAGTAGACCTACCGATCCAGTATAAATGCTTATTGAGTCTTGCATTCACGGCTACCATCCCGAGGAATCGTCACTGAAGTCACCAGGGCTTGGTCAGTTATACCCCCGTCACACGAGAAGGAGATCTCGCTGCGATCACCGAACTGGGGAAGATCGCCGTAGAGCGCAGCCGGAGTGGCCTTTAGTTTTCATGAGCTTCGTAGGAGCGAGATAGTGTCGCCTTGGGTCGTCATATGGTCACCATGAACGCCATGAGTGGCGACCAGTTTTGAATATGGACAAAATTTCCGCCGCGGGGTCGCCGTAGATTAAAAGTACAGTCAGATCGGAATTCGTTCGCCATCAGTGTCCCAGCAGCGCAGTACCAGCTTCCTGACAGCGCAGGTCGATCGCCAGTAAACATGGTAGCATCGGTCTATCCGTTTCGCTTCGCTGCTTCCGTTTGGCCACTGCCAACTGTTCGTGGAGCAGCATGATCTGTTGGCATTGCAGACATGCCAGTAGCATGTAATTTCTGTCCATGCTTACATGCGTGGCTTCGCTAAACTTTCTTACACTGGTCATGTTATGTATTCTAGTCAACAATTGGGAGCATGGCAACCACCGACTGCCAGTCTGAAGCAGCGCAGTAGCATCTACCAAGGCGCCCAGTTCCGTCGTCTTGATCGCAGACGGATCGGGGGCCAGTTGCTGCGGGATCATCATGGTCGCAGCCCTGTCGTGGAATGAGCTCTTCAGTGGGTAGTAGGGACTTCATGCGGATGTAAGGGGAACGCAGTTTGATCATTAACGACGGTGTAGCAGCGCCATACAGCGTGGTAAGAACGGCATGAAACGGCCGAATATTGCAATGTAACACGTCGTGCAAGCCTAGTGACAGCGGCATTGCCGTCACATGGCGATAAAAGCCGATCTGCTAGGTCGCCATGGTCGCCGTTTGGTCTCCTTCTCGTGTGATGGGGGCTTAAATGCTTATTGAGTCGTGCATTCACGGCTACCATTCCGTGGAATCGTTAATGAAGCAAAATAGCACTAACTGCTTCGAAAAAGGGGTACATATTGTTACAGGTGCCCTTTTTATTGTGTGACACGGGCGTAACTCATGTTATGGCGGCCTCGCCTGGCCACGTGTTGCACTCTCAGTTTAATACGTACTGGTTGAACTCTCGCAGAATGTAACAGCTCGCTGCCGTGCCTGTCTGGAATGTTCGCGTCTGTGCACGTGTATTGTTCTTTTCGATTGTTCGTGAAAAGAAATTTTCTAGAGTTTTCGGATTAAAGGTTATAAATAGGGGCTGTGTTTTTGAGCCGTGAGAGAGGTGGGAGAATATTCCAGCGGACACAGAAGTGTGTAAGTCATTTTGTGGGACCTATTCCGATAAGTGCGGCAATTATAGGTTTTCTTCAGATTTTCTTCTGGATTTGTGACGAATCTTATTTGGTCTTCAGTTTACTTTCGGGATTGTTACAAGAGCTTTACATTGGACTGTTATTCTCCGAGAGAATTTGTGTGAACTCTTCGTCCGGCCTATACATTTTAAAGGACTTATCGCTGTGACAGTGGTTGTATCCAGGTACTGTGCACTTTGTTTAATTTACTGTGTGATTATATTGATTTGTTGTTATCCTGCTGTTATACTGTGTAATTGTATTGATTAAGTGTATTGTAATGTTAACAAAAAACCACTTACTTCTTTATTCATTCCCCTAGTGTTACAGAATCTGATTTTTTTGTCTCCTTGACAAAATTTATGTTCATCACGCATATGTGATCTGTTGATATTAGGTTCCGTGACAATATATAAGTGCATTCCTATGTGGTTATATTGTATTTTACTTCCTAGTATAATTAACCTGGTGCAAATTATATTAGCTTTTCCAGTGTATTTTACACATTATGCTTGGCTGGTCCATAATCGTTGTATAATTGACTCATGCGTTTTATGACAGCACAAGGATTTGTTTATTCAGACAGCATATCCTTGTCGCATGGATAACTTCTTTCTTTCAACGCCTTTGTGCATATATACGGACGTCTCGTTTCACATGAGGCACATGGGAAATCCCCAATATAAAAAAAAAACCCAAATCCAGCTGACATTCGGTATTCCGTGACACCCTGAGGTCTAGAAGACCACAATTCCATTTGTCAATGGACGCTCGACTGAACAATTCTCTCTTGTTTTGGTAAGCATTGGTAATGTCCTTCCCTTTCAAGACCTGGAGCTGGAGCCTAAAAAAACACTGTCTGTGCTACCTAGTGCATACAGCCCAGAGAGATATCCTCAAAACCATAGGGACCCGAAAATTAGTTTTAAAGTTTCGTCAGCATCTTTTTTGTTCTTTATCTGCTGAAAAAATCAACCTCACAGGGAAAAGAAATCATAAGAAATACCTTTGTGTATGCAGAAAGAATGATTGACAAAATGATGGCACTGAAGCGACAAAATAGCGACAAAATATAAATGAGTTTTAAGGCAAAAAAATAAAATAAAAAGGTATGGTTCTCAGGCACTTTTTTTTCAGAAATCACTGCGGGCGGGTGGTATTTTATTTTTGACCTTTTTTGTATGTCTCGATAAAAAAATATCAAATGGTCAGAGAAAAGCATGAAAATAGCAGGTAAAAGCACTACGTAACAAGGGAAATCATATCAAAATTGTATTATTTTATCTTCTTCAAAGATGAAAATTAAATAAAAATGTTTGATGCTGGGGATCAAAATAGACGCGGGCGGTGCCTGAGAACCATACCTTTTATTTTTTTCGGCCTTAATTTTATCCAATCGAAGTGCGAGTGTGCGAGTATTGCGTACCATTTTTTTTTATACAATTAATGGTACTTTAACCATCCAGTATGCACGATTCTCGCACACAACGTGTACTCTATACAATTATTTCTCTTGTTGATTTGCTTACCATTCTGGTTCACCCATCGGTTTTGAGGGGGTTCCCCACATTCTTGGCCGGTTGTATATAAGCTACATGCTCTCCATATAAAAAACCCTGCATTATTTGTAACAGTTAATACATATATCTGTAGTGACACTTAACCGTTATCAAGTAACTCCTCTGTAGCCACGCCTCAGAAATGCCTTTATAGATCCTGAAGTGCCGGGAACGATCTCAATTTTGTTGTTCTAAAAGGGGTATTTTCCATATTTTCCCATACATCCTGAGGAATTATTCGCATTATTTACATCATTTCGCGAAGAGTCTTTATCACAGCGTCATCTTCCAACAAATACGCCAACTGGTGAGTTAGGGTCAAGGAAACAACTTCAGAAACAACTACGTCAACTGGGGAACTCGGCCATAAAGGACCACGACCGAAGTCGCGAAGACCTGTCCCCCGAAAGATGCTAATGACAATGCATATACAACAAATATTTTGGCAGATATTTGTTTTCGGTACAGCAAACAGTCAGCTTGGCTATGTTACAAGTAAAGTAGCCTATGTCATACAAATATCCTTATAGCAAGCCCACTAAACAAGCTCGTTCTTTATGTAACATTTTCTGTGTCGCTCAATGTGTTTTTCATCAAATCAGTAAAATCTCACATGTTCCAACATACCTTATTAGGTAGGCTGTGTAAAGCTAGCGACCAGTGTAAAGCAAGTGTGAGTTTGTGTTACACGAAGAAGGAAGTCACAATGTCAGACTAGGTACAGACACCTGATAAGGCGAGTTGGAAAAAAAATGCGAGTTAGGTTTTGACTCAGTGGTCACATTTTCACACATTGTGTCTACAATGCAGTGAGCTTTGAAAAAGAGGTACAAGCTTCGTTTCACAGCTCCATTATTTTCCCCAGCGGAACGAGGTGTCTCATGTTGTCAATTGACCACCCCTTACACACGGAACTGCTCACCATGAAGAGCCTTCATATAAGTAGTTATAATGTATATTCTCTCCAACAGACGCCAGGTGTCGCTACCGCTCTGCACCAGTACGTCTGTTATTGGACGCCATTTTTTTTTTTCAAGAATCTTGAAAAACGGAAGTGCCGTTTGGCATGCGCAAGGAAACCCCCCTAGCATCCATAGGTGTATCCAGAATGGATGTCGTCCTTGCACAGACCCGGCAGACCCCAGTAAAGACAAGTAAACACTATTGTTGCTTGTGTGGCAAAAATAATCCACTTTTGCTTGTCTGTTGCATGGATTGGATAATAGGGGGATTCCTTGCGCCTGCCAAACAACACTTCCGTTTTTTTTTAAATGGTGTCCAATAACAGAAGTACTGGTGCAGAGCGGTAGCGGCACCTGGCGTCTGTTTGAGAGACTATTATAATGTATTGCAGTGAACATAATCACACTGCGCAGACTCGGATTCATAAGAATACGAATCTGCTGTTTAGGGATTGTAAGAGTCAAAATCGGACCCCCACAATGCACCGGGGCTTCTAAACACAACAGCGGCGGAGGTATAAATGAGGACAATGTAGTCCGTTCAAGTGTGTTGGATAAGAAATGTTTCAAGGGTGATTTTGTGGTAAGAACTTTACGGAATAAACAATACTTTGTGAGCATGCGCATGTTCACTGAAATACAACAAACTTTGATTTCAAAGTTTGACAACTGAGGCAAGTAGTCCCGGCCGTCCCACATACCCAAACTCAACAATGGCAAAGGCAATATAATAGCCTAAGGCTTAATGACAGTTTTATTGATTATGTGCATACTTCTTATGCAATAGATTACAGGAAAAATTGTCTGATGAACTATATTGTGGTGCCGATAAAGTAGCCTGATAGGCAACATATCTGCTATGATTATTCTTGACATAAGAATCTTAAAGGTGCCCATTCACCTACCTTTGAAAAATGAACTTTGTGATTTCTGGTTTCCTTCTGTGTATATATCAATGATCTAAGGGTAATTCTGATTATGAAAAGTTCTTATAACGCCTTCGTGAAGGAGTATGAACATTTTTTTTATCAACAACGAGTTTGTTAACTCAGCAATGTTAACAAACAGGAAAAACATGTAACCTTAGGTGGTAGGTCACTTTTTGCAAGACATTATTTGCAAAGCTCTGGCTTATCCGACTTGCCGCTAGATGTCTTTGTTGAATTTGTTTTGATTTTTTTGGTGGGCTCCCACATAAAATAAACATGTTCATATAAACAAAACAAGCAGCCTGTGTGCGGTGATATCCATGTTTTATGGTCTATTTCTTAATAAAAAAGCTCCAAGGGATTACCTATAGTTAATAAAGGTCAGATAGGTGATTGGGCCCCTTTAAACTGGAAGAAACCTATGGACTAGAATGCACTCAGCTTCTTAGCAGAGCGTACACCTCCGCCAAAGCAAAAGCTATCTATTTTTCCTGACTTACACGAACCTTAATTATGCATGGTGTTCCCTGTCCCGTGTCCAGTCCTTCCATCAAGTACCGTGGAAAATCTTTAGAGAAGTGGTTTTTTTTAATTCTTATGAGCAGATCGACAAATATTCAAACCGAAGCAGCAGAAAACATGACGTCCTTCTTGTGTGACGTTTATGGATGGTAATTCTACTGAAATATGAACTTCATTCCCATGCCTTAATAGTATAAGACAACTGATGTCTATAAACACAGGAGGGTCACATACAAAAAAATACTGAAAAATCAAACCAGACTCTGAGTGAAGTTCAAATAAATGAAGACCGGCATGTGACGGTCTGTCCTGCGTAAAATGTTCCTCCTTCTTACTTGTATAAAAACACCCATGCTGTAGACCAATTTATTTCTTCTTGCCGACACGGGTGGAATTGTTTTTACTGCATGAAAAACAGCTTACACCAAAACCGGTTGTAACATAATAACTCTATGATACTGCATGTTCGAGGCTCCCACCAGCAAATTGAAAATATGACTGGCATATTTATGATTTTTATTTTACAATATAATAGCCGTTATATAGTCACTAAATTCCGCAGGCAAGTGATATTGTAACATCAGATATAGAATGACGTCAATCTAACCGAGCGGAGATAAACTACGTAAGTTAAAAACCGCAAAGACTCCTGTCTCAAGATCGAATTCCCCAATTTCAAATACAGAACATTGCCCCAAGTCCTTTCAAAACATGCCATTTATGGTTAATCAGTGGATAGCGCGAATAACATGGGACGCTAGGCTGTTTCAATAATTCGATAGATTGAATGTCAACCGGGTTTGTGGCCAATACATGCAGACCAAGAAAATTTATTGCCATGAGATGCATTTATGTTATAAAAAGTGTAGAAGGGGAAGACAGGTGGAGTCACGCATAAATCGAGAACTGAGACCCCGCTATTATTAATGTCTCGCTATCACATATGAATTTGATTGCAAGTCGGGAGCAAGAACGTTCATTCTTATTCTACCAAGAAATGGGTTATGATGAATACACGAAGTTCACGTATCCCCTTCTAATCCCGACAGATTACCTTATCATCGCTCAACCAGAAAGGTATTAACTACAAATCGTTAAAGCTGAAACACGTCGTTTACTAACATTTTGGAATCCTTGACAGGCATACAGCGCCAAATATTGTTCTGCAACTAGAATCTAAACCGAGGGAAAAAGAGCTGGGTTTTATTTTGATAAGGTAGATTGTCTGTCCATCGTGTTTGAGAGCTCAGTTCACCCAAGGGCCTCTTTGGAATCTGACAAGAAAGGCGCTTTATGGTTTATGGTCGGGAAACAGAATTGTTAATACCATAAGAAGACTATCTAAACCACTCCACCAAGCTGTTGTTTGATAAATGCTTTAACAACACGCAAGGATACAAACCCTGATAAACGTTCACTTTAAATGAATGCGACCTGCCCCGTGGAAGACCAAATCCCAAGCTTGCCGCTTTGGGAGAAATAAGAAAAAATTGGATTTGCGGGCAGTTAGCAGTTTTCTGATGAACAAAGACTCAATAGGGTATTTTTGTTCGGATTTTAACGGCTTCCTGCTTCTGTGTTTTGTGTAGTTTTTTTCCTTCACGGGTTTTCTTTCTGACTTCTTTTCTGGATCTCATTCCTGCGTTGATTACCGCAGGTCGGGAGAGCTTTTGTTGTTCGCAACGACGCTTTCACTTCGAAGTTCATCATGCTGACTTCCGCATTGACTGATGCTGTGAGGAACGTGACGCGACCATCCTGTAACACCAGTTTGGTTGAACGAGCAGGAAACCGTAGGCGGTCAGCTTTTTAATATTCTAAATCTGTTTTGCCCCAAATTACTCAACTGCTTACAAAAGTTTTTTTTCTCCGTGCCTGGAGAAGTGAACGTCATACTAATGACATGGGTTTGATAATACCAGCGTCATATTTAATGAATTAAACTGTTAAAAAAGAAAGAAAATCTTCACACAACTTGTAGAACAAGAGTCTAAAAGTATAAGACGTTTGTGTTTGATAGACTGATTTATTCAATTCTGCCAGAGTACGAATCATATATATATATATATATATATATATATATATATATATATATATATTACAATAATTTTTATAATGTCCTTAGCTCCGTATGTTCTTTTTGTGTCTACCTTACCTCATTTTTATCACACATACACTAATCATCATAAAAAAATCTTTTGAACTGTCTATATTTTCGGTGAATTATTGAAGCATCATATTTTTATTTAGCCTCAGATACACACACGCTTCCATCTGTTATTCCCTAGAATATTATTCTGATCAGCTATTTGATATATCTGTTTTTCATTCAGCCGAAGTTCTTAAATATTCCACGTGGTTAGACTGAATCAGCAAGAGGTTAAGATAACAGTTTCAATCTAAACCTCTTATGCAAGTCCCTATCTTAACCCTTAAAAAGTTAATACGATTCTAGCGGGGAAACGGGCATGGATGGACACAAGCGTCTCAAAAAGATCCTTCATATATAAATGAACTAGATAAAATCTAAATAAGATTCAGCCCAGAAGCATGAATTTTAAAAAAGCATCGTTTAAAAGAGAGGACTTCTGAGTTTATTCTGGAACACCTGTGAGGGTGTAATCAGGTTTAATCGGTCCTGCAACGAAACATTGGTTATTATCTTGCGAAGTGTGGAATGTTTCCCCTATTTTATAGCTACCCCCCCCCCCCTCCCCCCCCCCCCTCCCCCCCCCCCCCCGACCTGTTTAGAGTCAGCAGTATTAAAATGTACCCATGTATCCGGTATTAATAGCATACATAGAGGTTAATTAATTAAGGTTATAGATGAAATATAAAATTGAACAAAGGAATATAACGCACTTCCTTGACAGCAAAACGGGATGATTTTCCATGTTTTCGTTTTAAAGTATGAGTATTTCCGTGTTTCATTGTACATTCAGGTTATTAGTTTTGTGCTGCAGGTATTTATCACCAGTCACAGCTAAAAATACGTCATCAAAACAACTGTAATGTGCCAGACACTAGCTGCTTACTTAAACACTGCTGTTGTTATAGCGTGAAGATATATAAAGCTGAAAAGATCGCAAAGCACATACAGCCTATATGAATGCTGCGTTTATGACCTAGGTATTTTAATAGAAAATGCTTACTAACAGTTCCGGGCCTACGGGTATTTGGCCATTTTGGAACATTTTCTCGGGCTCCGGCCCCTCAAGCCCCACAGCAAATGTCTATCTAATCATAAAGTCTGTTCCATTTTATGTTTGATTTGAACATCCAAAAAGCGCATATTTCACTTAACACAAGCTGTCCGTTTGGTTTAAAATACATGTATATTGGGGGGGGGGGGGTTAGACATAATGGCTCGCCACCCAAACACGCCCATTAAGAACATCTGGCGGCAAAACAGACGAAATAGACCTTTGCACACGACAAAATTCTTTATATTTTATCACCCCAATAATTAGTGAACTTTCAACCTCCGCACATGCGCAGTCAACAATCTGTTGTTTCATGCTTTTCTTTTGTTGAAATAGGCACATGTGCGGCTTGTAGATAAACAAGGTAATGTCACCGTCACAGGGTGAAATAAGAACATTTCAGCAGGATGTAGCTGCGGCTCATTAATATACACACAGAGTAAGCCAGAATTCACAAAGATTCTTCAGACAATTATAATGCTGGCAAATATCAAGTTTAAAGCCAACAAAGGGTCACCACAGACCTTGGCGTGCGTAATGAGATATCACCTAACCAGCTAAATACGCTAATAGAGCGTAAATGATAATATACGTTACTACAAGGAAACCAGGGAGGACGTAAAAATAAGGCAGGCGTGCTCTCTTGCTTTTCTCGCTTTATTAATTAATAAAAAACACTCTTCCTAAGACGTGTAAGATTAAAATTAACATCCTGTAGTCAGTGAGAGAGTAGTGAAATTCTGGCGTGAAGGGAATCGGAAAACGGGTGTTCCAGAAAAGGCACGCTTCTTTTCTTGAATTATTGAGCTTTCAACATTACTTGGAAATGGGAAACTTCTTTTTTTATTTGTACGATATCATGGAATGATCAGGAATGCTTTTATTTGATTAGTGTTCAATCTATTTTGCTACAGAACATTGCAATATGGCATCAGCGGCAGGCCTACACTAATGTCTTTCAAAGTAAATTGGCTGCCATAAAAAAAAAATCTAACCTTATTTTCCTTTCATTACTTTTTATCTTGAGAACGAAATAAAACCGACCACTGCTGAACAGTGAATGCTAACGTTAATTAGTAGCTCATTGATAAATATTCAAAAATCGTTATTTTTGAGGATAGATCCCGAGCCGGTCGGTTTCTGTTGACGAGGATAAAGGTAAAACATACGGTTAGACTGATATATAACGATATGTTATTATTACATTTTTCAGGATTTTAGGTTTATAGACATCGGGTAAAAGTCATAACAGATCCTTAAAATAGAGGGAATCTTTGCTTATCTACCGATATTTAACCATTTACCTTTGGGCCACTGGCTGCCACTGGGCCTTGATGTATCCCTAAATTTCAATAATTTATCAATATTTTTTTATATTTCTGAATCAGTAACGATAACAAATGACAATTTCATCTTAATTGGAACAAATATCCCCAACAGATGTCAGCTCCCGTGAGTGAGCATTCTATTGCAGAAGAGATATACAGTATTAGGGCTCTATCGAAGGCTTTTATATAATTTGCGCACAGAAAAAAGACAGACAGATAGAAAAACAATAAGATAATAATATAACCTCCGTCATACTTAATTACATTAAATGCCAACAGAGATTAACCGTATAGTTTTCCAAATGTTATAAAGGTAATAAGTAATTGGTATAAAAAAAGAAAGAAATCATTGATTCTGAATTTTTTTGGTGATGTCCTAAAGCATGTCTTATTCAAGGCTCGTTTTGCTAACGCGTTGTTCAGACGGGATCACCATGATAATGGTTCACAAATTAAATCGTTCTATTCATGTGGATGTGAAGAGTAGTTTCCTAATGCCTTACTGGACATTCAACATGATACGATTAGCCACTGGTAGCCCACCCGACGTGTGACAATATTTAATTGGCTATTGGCGACTCAGTGCATAAAAAAAACACAAGAGACCTGCTAAAAACATGCCTTAATGCGTACAGCATGGTGTTAACACTAACCACTGGCGCTTGAATCCCTAGGTATAATAATATTTCATATCTACAATGTTCTTAGTGATCCTACGACGAAATCAGGTCAAACGACCAAATAATAGAACAGTAATACCGTGTTATCACTTGTAATATGACAAAGTGGGCAACTCAGCCTAAACCTTTCGACGGCGGCCATTCCAGGTGGGACACGTAAGGTCATGCCACTGCGTTTCCCTGGCCTGACAACGAAGGCCGCTTCCGCCACCGTTTGGGATGGACGACGTAGAAAATTCTGACATCACTGCAGAAGGTTATTCAAGTAGCTTGTATTGATGGTTGAAACAATGGATTTTGGATGGATTTCATTCTGTAATTCCGTAGTATTGAACGATTATATGGATCACGCATAAATGGAAGATAAAGCGAGTATAAGGGGGGCAAGAATATAACTTCCCTCATTATCGCACGAAAGCTTTTGGCTGAGTTGCCTACCTTGTCATATTATGCAGGCCGCTGAATCTTTATCTACACATCACGTGTATGACGCCATTGTGTAACACCTCAGACAGCAAAGGATAAAACATAAGACAAGTCTCTCTGTATACGATCAGTAGATTAGTACCCAGCGCTATTTTTACTTCGAGCAGGAAATCAAATCTGATTTTTATAACCTTGACTACCCATGGGCATTGGCAATGTAGATGATGTTATTTTTTCTCTTAAACCCACGCACATGTGAGGATGACATGAGGTCCTTCATTGAACCTACATGAGTTGCGGGTAGTCATCAGAAAATTCCAACTAAGATGAAGTATCAAAATCATGAAAAAAGTTCAATATCAGTTACTAAAGAAAAGAGAATATCATCATTTTCCTAAATACGCCCGTCACCTCGAATTTATCAAAAGTTGCATATCAACATTATATTCAAAATTAAACATATTGAAATTATTTATATTTATTAACTTAAAGAAGTGTAGGTTTCCGTTTCTAACAGCACATACATTTGATGCGAACATTTCGTTTCAGACTACATCACCTGGTTATACGATATGTGCAAAACAATACATTTATTCATCCGCGAACCAACTGTGAATCATTATAATTTTGACTAAGCTACAGAAAGGGAGTTCAAATTAAGGGAAAAAAGAGTCACATCATCTAAGTTAATGATAAATGAGCAAACTTTTCAGGATGAAATCATAAAACAAATCATTACTATTACTGACATCTAGTCCCTTATCGCCGGAGATATCTGGATGTTTAACGCTGCTTTACAAGATCAGATCCCTGATAAACCACCCTGATAACAGCATACACTTAAACAAATCCAAAGTTTCTCAAAAGATATGTTTTGCTCGAACAAAAATAAAATGTGTAAGTCTGGTTTAGCATATCAGGGCTTTACCTGCCAAGGGCCTGATGTGTGACGATAAGTAATCCAGAGAGATATGTCTAAAAGGGGAGTGAACCTATTATCCAGAATCCTGATTTGAATGTGGAAAATGGGTTTTGTTAATTTAAAAGTTTTCCGATTAATTACATCTTCCAGCATGTTTTTGTTTTGCATTTCTAATATGTATTATTCGACTTTCTTTTTGTCTTTAATTCTGTCGTTCTCATTTTTTCTATGGTTTGTGCAGGAGTCATTAAACGCCTTTGGCGCAAACACGTGCATGGAAAGTCAATTTTCATTTTGTACCAATCCATTTAAAAGTTGAACACCTAGATGTTTACCACATTAGTAGATGATAAGTTATAATAAACATGATACAAAAATAAATGAAATAATGGAAAGTTAAAAAAATATCAAAGCATTACGATCCATGTTTGTGTGTGTTTTGTCATTGCGCGAGATACGTGGACTTTTAGTCCTAAGCATGCCCCCATCGTTTCCTTCACCTACTTTGGTAGCCCCCTGTGGGTTTTAAATTCGCGATCGCAAAATATAGTATTTGCAAAAATAAAATTGTCGTGAATAAGAGTCCCCATTATTTAATGCCGTGCAAGGCAAAAGATTGATGCAATAAATAAAAATAGATGTATATGGTTCCCGTGAATCATAGATTTGAATTATAAATTATATCAGACTTTTCACATTATTCTATAATGGAAATGTAATTTGCACAATTTAGATGTTCAATAGGTCCCAGTCTAATTGTTAGGATTTTATTTAATTTGGGATATTTCAGTTACTGCTTGGTGAGATCGCGAAAATGGATCCCTCGCAAGACACTGAAAAATTGAACACCTGGAAATTTAAACCCCGCGAATATTAATCCAACCGCAGTATACAGCATGAAACTATACAATTGCGGCTCAACGCGTCAAAGAAACTATTCCATTATTTTGAGCTGAGGATTTCGACACAGCCTGTGCGAGTTTGACAGATTGACATTTGGGTATACTATATCATCACACATAATAATTTACTTTAAAAAAAAACTATATTCTGAAGTATGCAACTTGTTAATTAAGAAATTAATGAGAAGTAATTGAATGAAGATTGAATTGTAGGATCGTTGAGCCTAATATGGAATCATTCCTCCTTCGAAAGTAGGACTCGGATTGTTACTGAGCATCGTGAGATGGAATATGATATACCGAAGCCACGACTCTATTTTGGCCGGATCAGTTTTACTCGCGTGAAACCTTATTCCTGTCATACTAAAACTGCAGTAACATTCCTCCTGTCAGTCATGTTTAATAAATGTCATATAACATTAACAAGTTAATGAGCTGAAAACCATCTGTGTTGGATCCCATTAATCCTGCAACCAGTCGGTATGATATGCTTCTGACAGCGTCGAGTAAAAAACTTTGGAGTTACATTTCCAAGAGTAAATTCAAGGTTTTCTGTCAATTGGAGCAATCAAAACTGAGAAAAACTTCTTATGAATATAGTCCTCCGAATCAAATCCTCTGATAGTTCACTTTTCACGTCTGTATGAGTGATTAGACAAGATACTTTGAAATATTACACTTATCTGAAGTTCTGACAACCGGTGTTGGTTTCGCAAAATATTAATGTTTGTTCGTGTTTTAGCTGTGCATTGAGAAAGAGATGCAATACATTGGTTTCCATATGACACGGATCTTTTTATTTCGATACTAACGCGTGTGCACTCGTGTGCACTCGGTAATAATTTTGTGCGCAAGCATTAGTATGTCATGCTAGCTAAAAATCTCACTTCAAAACTGCTTGTCTACCGCGTATATATGTATCCAGATAACTTTGATGTCATATGGTTTATCCAATTTAAATTTATTTGTGTTTAAATGCATTTTTCTACAGCATTTTCTCACGACTAACGTTTGTTCATGGCACCAATCTGTTTTGGAACAACATTTAGCTATGTATACAAACATGTAGAAAATTTTCCCTTTTTTGTGAAAAAAATGGCACAGCATGTTGTGGACTAATAAGGAATCTTGTGGGGATAAATTTTAACACTGACATCGTTAGGGTCCTTGTAACTTTGTTTATGTATCAATATGCTGAGCCTGGTAAATATATATGCATTCAAGCAAAAAGACCACGATCTTACTGCAGTGTTGATCAAAACCTTTAAAATATATTTAGGATATAGGTCTTTATGTTTTTCTTTATGTATTACTAGCTTGTGCCAATTAGATGGTCATCACGTGTTCACCAGAAAAAAAGTATCGTGTTACGCTTGCCAACGAGATAAAATCAGGATTTGTGTGACATCTCCTGATACAGTAAGCTGATATGAAAACACAGCACATCGGGAAGCAACAAAGGAACTTTGATTGCATGAAGACAAACGCCGTTAACATGGAAACAAGCTAAAAACTTGTTAAAAACAACCGATACAAGGCTTGCCAAAGGTAAATGACCGAAAAAAAGTAAGTGCTCCGGATGAGAAGAGAAGACTTCTTTGAGTTAAAGAGTGAAAAAGAGTAAATTTTGTGTCAGAAAAAATAGAGGGAAGAAAGAATGCAGCTGAAAAAAAGAGAAAAAAAAAGCATCACTCTAAAAAAAAAGAGTCATTCTTAAAAAAGAGTGATTTGGCAGGTAAGCGATCCACCAACATACATGTGCGTTCAATCAACCAGTGTTAGGCAAAATAATAAAAATGAAATATCTAAGCCTATTACACCAGTATGATAAAATACTTGTCTTTCCCCTGTGCTTACCTGTTAAATTAAAATGTATCATATCTAGGCTTATATTCTCTGAGTCAAGTCTAGAAAAAGAAAAAAAGAAATCTTACCATCAAGAGTTAAGCCGAAAACAAAGAACGCTATGTATAATGAACGACTGCTTTCTTGAAGGATTTTTTTCTAGCACAGTGAAGGGTAACGGCTAAATAAATGAAAGTACCTCAAAGCGTATGCAAATGAGCAGTAATCCTAATCACTTGGTTGAATCTTCAGATGTGTTCACGTGACTGGACTCCAATAGACGTCAGAAACGATTGAACTTTTTTAAGCAAAGACAGCAGAACACGTGACCTAAATGATTGATGTTAAAGGTCTTTGTATTCGAGCTCATTAAGTGTTAAGGATCAGCAGAGCGACAGGGACGGATTTGAAAGAAAAAAACACATTATTAAATGTGGCTTAGGATCCTACGTCCTATCTCCGTTTAATCTACGGAATCAATTTTCAATTTATAATGTGAAGTTTTATTAATTAACTCTGCAGGATCTAAATTCATACATTGAAGTGAAATACCCGCATGACGTTAATACCAGGTTCTTACTTCTCCCTGCGGAGGCAAGCTCCGTTATATCACTTAAAGTCAATATTATATCCAAATAAAAAAGACCTTTAAGTAATATAAAGAAACTTGTAATTTTGAGAAAAATACAGGTTATCCGGGTATAATCGTGATGAATACGCATATCTAAAGGTCAAACAGGTATTTGTTTTAATAAAAAAAAGTTTTTGAAGTGTTTATGCTGTCCGGAGTATTACTTAAATTAATTGGTATTATACTTTAGACTAATTAATTCCAATATCCAGGGAACGGTATATGTTTTTCCTTTGTTCTTCATCTCTTTAATGATCTCAATAAATTAATTTAAACCACATGTTTCAATAATTTAAGCGCTTTATGGAGCTTAGGGGATTCTAATGCGACTTTAAGTTGTTGACACTGGGCTGACATTAAGAGCTTCATTTGTATTAATTCTGCTCCAAGTCTGAATAATAGCTTGGTTCATTTAATTAATTGTTCTTGTGCTTTTCACTCCCTAGTTCACCTGACAGTTATACTGCTGGAATGTCTGAAACCCATTTTTTATTCAATTGATATGTCACGAGATAAAGTTAAAACAATTGGTCATATAGCTAAATTATCAAACAGGGGAATCTGATCAGTTGGTAATATAAATTATATGTAACATGAAGTCTTTACACCCAGCAGAATAAAACGAAGTCTTTGTTCACGATAGGAAAATACTATCTACCATATTGACCGCACTTGATTTATATGAGCGACATCATCCCTAAATTTCAGTTACAAGAAGAAAATCAGAAGATTCAGAGCGGGGAAATCCTGAGTTCGAATCTCAGAAGGGGTGATGTCAAATTTATGACAATACTGGAAAAGCAATAAATGTTATATTTCACGCAGGATACATTTCTGTTGTAAAACGCAAAAAAATATCACACTAATTGTAAATATGTACGCGGTGTCGAGTCACTGTATTTGGTTTACAGCGCATTCGGCCGTTGATAAATATATATCATTTTTAGAATTTGCCCTGCCATTGCTGGGAAAACCATTATTTGGTACCCTGTCTGTAGCTTCATATATACGTTTCAAATATGCATATGTCATGCCGCTAATTTTAATAATTTCGTTTAATAAATAATATGTTTTACACTGTAATTTTATGACCATCCGATTTTTCATAAAAAAGTTTAAAAAGGGTAGATGGTGACACAATTACAATATACAAAACAACAGGTTACAACGTCTTCATTGGTATGGCAGCCGATCACGTGATGGTCAATAAATATGTTTAAAGAACAACATGCTTTGTAAAGTAGGCAGTTTTACACAGTCCCAAGGATGTTCAAATTATAGGGGCCGAACTGCACACACACACACACACACAAACACATACAGGAGAAATAAGAATAGGCACTTATACTTACGGCCACGGCAGGAATAGCTAACTTAAAGTCCAGTCACACGGGGGATACGATTTCGACAGGCCACGACTACATAGGACCCAAAATCGTGGGAAGTTACGGTCAGCCGCAAGACGGTTGTACGACAAGTCACTGGTGTATGGTGGTGGTCGCGGACGATGGCAGGAGAAAAAACAGTCGTAAGGTTGTCTTTGATCCTGCACAGAATCCTCCCTACGACCGGCGTGGTCATCGGTAGTGGTCACTGGTGTACGCCATCCAACCAATATACTGTATTTTGGAGTCTGACAAGAGGGGTATTGGTGAAGCGTATTTATGTTCTTTCACGGTATATAGCTGGATTTACCCACGGGATATTGAAAAATTCAGCATTCATATTTCATAGTCTTATTACCTAAACAAACACTGAAGTGAATAAAACTAAGGTACAGTGGCATCTTTTTTCTTCAGGCGTGTTTTTATTACCCTCTTTTTCATCCTTTTGTTCCGCCATCCAGACTCCAGCATGAATTCATACCAAGCAGCGGAATTGAAACTTCCACTTCAGATCAGTTGAATGTAACCCACTGATTGTATAGAGGCAATAAACCATTGGAACTGTCAGCGGAATAATGGTATTCAAACAAACAGAACACACATGCTATGTATCTTAGAACGTGCTTTGTCGATAGTCCGTTGAAGATAAGCAAGATGAACGCATCAGCGATATATTGTCCACATTTAAATGTGTACAAAACTACAGGCATGAGAGCTTGCAAAATGAAATCCGATAGTTTAGCCCTTAGCGGAAACTTCGAAGTGTCACATTACAACCCACAAACGACTGTGGTCACAACTTGCAGAGTATCGTTTGGCTGACAATATATCAGTTACGTACTTTTACCTGATGCTAATTATCGTTTTTAAATCAGAAGTATGAAGTTTAGAGATGAGTAAAACATTTAAGAAACAAAAGTTTGCATTATAAAGATTCATCTTGAAAATATTATTAATTATTTATACCTCATTTACACCTCCGTAACCTCACCCTGCATTTTCGGGTTGAATGTTATAGTTACAAATTATGCAGGGGCGTCAGTAAGGGGGGGCCGGGGTATATGTATCCCCACTTTTTGGCAAGGGGGGTGGGGGGGGGGGGGGGGTGGATGGCCAATGTAATCACCTCCCCCCACTCCTAAGAGAATACTATTTATATATTGCAAATTAAATATATTAATAAATAGAATTGTATCTTTTAGTTCGATTTCTGAGATTACTATGAAAAATGATATCCAAACCTGGTTTAGAAATTACTTATACTGGAAACAAAATACCTTATTTTGTAAAACCTTATACTTAATAAAACTGTATTTGAAATGTGATTAAGTATATATATATATATATATATATATATATATATATATATATATATATATATATATGAAATGTATCATACGTGTCATTAGTGACGCTAGAAAGGTATATATATATATGTGTGTGTATATGTATGTGTGTGTGTATATGTATGTGTGTGTCTGCGAGTCATCCCCCCCTCCCACCCTGGAAGATAAACTGACGCCATCAATGCGTTATTGCACGGAATCATGTTTCTAGTTCTGGTTATTACAGATTAAAAATTTCAAATCATTAAATGTTAGGATCAGCATGTGTTCAAAATGCCAATACTGAATGTTAGGGAGAAGGTAAGATTAAATTTTTTAAGATTATAAGCATCAGTAAAGATAGACCCAATTCACAAAGCACTGCTACAGATTCACAAAGCATCTATAAATCTAAGCGAATCTATAAAACTTTGCTTCTTATTAGTAGTGAGTGAAACCGCCATGTTTCATTAAGATATCAACAATTTATACCAATATGTCAAAAATATGACCGGGTTTCGAATTAAGGGTATCCAGTCCTTAAAAAAATGCTGAAAACAATGACCCTAAACCCCAACACTAAAAACACTATGATATGCTGCGAAGGCCCCAGTCAGATCGTTCCGCGGAGGGATACACAGAATAAACTTAAAAAAAATAGTCCGATCAGCCTACGCAATCAGTTAGTCATTGGCCTCTGATTGACAGAAAGGTCTCACCGCCGCCTCAAGGGACTTTCATGGACTATTTTTCTGCTCTGCTGTAGTCAAAGCGAAAGTGAGGCTGATTTCCCATTCCGTTCAGCCTCTCTATCGTTAACACGATTACCTTCTGGCAAACTGAGACTACAGCTCTCGGTTACTATAACTAAGGTTATCTTACTCTGAAGGATATGTTGATCGTCATCAGATGTTAAAGTTTCTGGTTTCCGACTCCCTCTCGGCATTTAGCGTAACAAGGTTGATGCCAATACTGGTCTCTATCCATTAGAAAAGGTTATTGTCCGTATTGAAAGGCAGGTGGTGCTGGGTAATTTTTCCAGAAGACGTAGGGTAATATATATAAATTATAATATATATATATATATATATATATATATATATATATATTTATATATGTATATAAACTTCATGGTAGATAGTCAAAATAACCAAATTTACTGCCTTGATCTTTTAACCTTAAACGGATGACAAGACCGTCCATCGGTTCCTTTGGCATCCGTTGGTTTTTTATAGACGACCCAGCCTCCATCGTCGGTGGCACTATATATACTAAATGAGGATAAAAACAGCTAAACAAAAATGTTTTATTACTATATCAGATTTTTCTAAGCACGGGGCCAAGTGATTACCAGTCGTTAAAACATAAGAAGACATGTACCTAATATATTGTGTTTGCGCCTAATGGCGGGTTTGAAACCAGACGGGGTCCAAAAACTCTACTTAGTAGTTCAACGCCTGAAACCGAGGGCTCAGCCCTGACAAGTCGATTATTTTTGCATAGTCCACGGTTCAATTAAACACAGTGGCGTCAGTTTAAAAGGGTGGAGGGGATGAGGTTATCAAAGTTTTGACAACCTTTTTTATAAACACACACACACATATATATATATATATATATATATATATATATATATATATATATAACTTTTAGTGTCTGTATGCACACATAAAATGTATTTAAATTAAGGTTAAGAAAATAAGGTATTATGTTACCAGTATTGATTTTTCCTAAACCAGGTTTAGATACATATTTCACAGTTAACTCGTAAATAGAACAAGTCTATAATTCTAATAATTAATATATTCCATCTCCAATATATAAATATTATTGTCTTAATTGTATGGATCATCATCATTGATACATTAATCACCACCACCCCTTCTGAAAAGTGTTGGCATATACACGCCCCCCCCCCCCCTATATTGACGCCCTTGCGTATAGAGAAAAATCATAGGTCTGTAACACGGCTCTATAAACCTCTGGGTTTTTATATCAGATCTTCGGAAGGACTGAGTCACGCGGATTATGTTTTCTTGTGCATATAAGCAGCAAATTAGAGACAATCTTCCGTGACCATGCACGTTCAGCTAGCCAACTCTGAATTAACCGAATCATGTGGGTATTATCCTAACTGTCATAAATCAAAGGATAGGGAACCAGCATGGCGCCGACGTCAGACTGGTGCACTGGTTCCCGGACTTTATTATCAGCAACCAGTGTATCAAACCATTTACCTTGTTACTGATAATGATACAGATCGGCCGGGAAACCACTCGGCTGCCTCATTACAGCCTGTATTCCGCCAGCGTCACTTTTGCAATAAACACTTCTATTATAATCAACGACATTGGACAGAGCTTACATTATCCGTGTATTATTTAGTTTCTCTTTCCTTTCGATTGTCTGGATGCAACTAAAATATGTACAAAACCTACTGAACGGTTTCAATTAACATTTGTTGGCAGGTTTGTTTTGTATGCTATACTGGTGCCCCCTGGTTTGCATTGGGCACGCTCACCAGTACTGTAATCATGGTTGGCTTCATAATTGCGGGGCCGAAACTTCGCGATTTTTCATTTTGAACTTTTCGCGAGGTTTTCACTTTCGCGATCGCACTAGACACTATAAAATCTAAGTATACATGAGTATTGGTATTTATTATAAGATAAGAATATAAATTCGACATTATCTCATTCATTTCCGTTACAGTCATTATATATTGCCTTGTGTCACATTCCCCGGGGATAACCTCGAGTTTAGACAATAATTAATGCGTGTTTGCGTGTTTCCAATACCATACACGGAATAGATTGCTGGTTAACGAACCATGTTTTCAGAGGTGTCATAATCAATCCGTTTGTGCATACGCATCTTCCCTCTTGTTCCTTTAAGTTGATGGGGCATTTTATACCCGAGGGTTTCATATTCACGATTATTTCCCCTTCGCGAATATCGCGAAAATAAAAGCCTTGCGAACAAGATGACCAGATTATATCGTCCCTCTGAAGTTTGAGAGAGCTCGAATATAAGAATTGTTATTATAAACAACGGGACGACACTCTGGTATAACCATTTTAACCTACGTTGGATAGGTAAATCATCTCCATATTTTAACATACCCTGTGAATCCAGTCAGTTAAGTATATTAACTATTTTAAGATCATGTCAGAAAAAGCAATGTATCATTGTAGTATATGTAGACTGGTTTGCTTTCTGTGACTATATATGGGATGGGACAGTCCTAGGATAAAGATAAGTGGAAATGTAAGAAAATAAAAGTGGCTGTAGGGAAATTAGGACCGTCATCCTAACGCCAGGATCGCTTCTACTTAATACGAACTTTCTTAAGTTTGGCAATGAGAGTCGATCGGAACTACTTGTCTCAACGGTCACACGTAAAAATTAAAATGAAACATATCACTTTTAAATTCACATACGCATGCTTACAAAATATTTCTTATTACGTGAAATCCTCACCACAAAAAAAACACGTTTATGTGATTTCCCTTGAAACTATTCAATGTATAAGAACGGATTACAGAACCTTCTTCACTACATTTATACTTATGTGTATATAGAAACCCCTGTGGGCCCTTATATCCCAAAGCCCACAAACCCTAAATAGCAGAGTTGTACTCTTGTGAGTCCGATTCTGCGCAGTGCGAAGGACTGTATGTGTATGTATGTGGGCACCTCGAACAATTCTTTCATTCTTTTTTTTTTTCAAGAATATCACAAATCTCCTCTTAAACTAGAATCAGAAAAGAAACAAAAAAAAAAGGATCCTCCTGGCATATAATATAAATGTGTCGCTTAAATACTGTTAAGTTTGACATGCAAAGAGAGTGAAAATCCCTCTGGGCTAATTGTTTTCATATCTTCCTGGGTCGCGGAGTAATTTCAGGAATCATCCTGCAATCAGGCTGACAACCGCAGGTGTAATGCAATTATATGAGAGTTCTTTTTTTACCCAGACCATGAACTATTATAAACTACTGGTGCCTTGGGGAAAATTCTGTTTTGTTCACTGATGATATTAATTAATCATTTTTTTTTTCTTTTGACAGCGATGTAACCCTGGTCAGTCTTCATACTCTACCATATAGAACCACGTCATTTCCCCTAAATTTCGTTAGAGGTCATTTTAAGAAACCTCTTCGTGTTAGATGATGCTAAACGCCCGGGACTACTTGTCTCAACTGTATAACTTCAAACTCAAAAATTCGTCACGATAAAAGAAGAAAAATTACATGGCAAATACGCATTCTGACCAAAAGATACTTATTTTATGAAGTCCGGATCACAGAAAAAAATCTTCATGTGCATGTAATTTCCTTTAAACATTTGTAATGCAACAAATTCTAATGAACTAGATCTATTCTCTTCAGTACATTTATAAATACGCCTTTGGTGTATTTGGAAATGAATTCTTGGCTGGGAGATTTTTCTCTACCCACAAACTATCAAACAGTAGAGTTGTTATCTTGTGTGTATGACTCAACATATACTTAAAAAGTTATAATTATAAACAGTCATATATAATTTGAGGAAACATACCCTATATCCCATCCCGACACTGACGTCAGCGATTCCGCTACCTCCTTTCCTGCTCTTGTCCAAAAATATTAACAATGCAATATGTTAGGTACAACATATATGAATTTTCAGTTTGCTTTATTTGTCAATGTACAATTTTGTGCGACAACTTACACTCGTGTGGTAGATAGAATTTCCAAACTCTGGATGAGCTTCTTTATTTAATTCTGAAATTTAGCACTTATTGTTACGAAATAGGCATTTTCAAAACACATGGCTGACGATGTGTGTAAAGCATCCAGATAGCATTGCAAATTTTGGGACAATCTATAATTACGTTGAATTTTCAGATTTCCAGATCTGAAGAAAATACTGTTTTTTTTTTCTTCTGATAACATTTAAGATGACTGCACATACAAGGCAGGTATAAAAATGGCTGCATCTTCGTTAAAATGTATGTGACACCATCAAAGTAATGAGCCATTATCCCTAAGATTATGCACACTAGATTTGGTGAAAGTATTTAAAACTACATGTATGCTGAAAATACCATAAACTGAATCTGAGGTTTAAAAAAAGAGCTACAACCCATCTCATAAAAATTTTCAAACTTTGCATAACGACAGGAGATCATTTTCTTGTTAAATACATGATTGCTGTGTAATGGCTTTGGTCATTTCCCCATTTTCGAAAAAAAAGACAAAAACGCAAAACAGTGGAACATGTAGGAGGCACCAATAAACTCATTTTACACATGTTTTTTATTGTACCAATCCGTCAAACTTTTACTGAGGAAATTCTACTGGCAGACGGACGACGGATAGACACTATGACATGGCCATACCTCATATACGAGCTAAATCCAGATATATCCGGTAATGTCTGAAAAGTTCAACTTGTGCTGTTAGATTTACATATCTACATGTAAATCCTTACAGAATCATGGACTGATCCTACGGGGCCGAGATTAAATGTGTCTATCTCTTTACCGACATGTATACAAGTATATAAGCTTCTTATCTACAGGGTCAGAGGATGGCGCAGAGGTATTTTGACAAGATTTATCAAGATCAGGGACATGGTCAATTGCTCTCGGAGGACCAGGGCAGGGACTATGAATGGTGTCATTGACCGTTTTATTATGGCAAATCCGTCAGCTTTCTATTCTCATAAACTGCACGAATGTCAACGTCAACAACGCAAAGTTGTAACTGCATTTGTCTGTTGTGAAGAAATACAATACAGTTATTTTTTTTAAAATCCTTGATCAATGATATCATGTAGGAACTCGGGTTTATAGTTGAACAGTTGTGGTTGGCCACTTACATGGCTGGGAGCAGCAAAGGAATGAGCCACTACCACAAATATCCTGCACATATTCCGATTACAGTTTTAAGCTTCCAAAGAGCATAAAGAGAATGCAAACCTCCGCCAAATAATACTTCGAGATAATATATAATTTTATTCCAAACAAAATATCCCATCTCCACAGTGGAGTCCACACATAGTAAACAGCATATCGTACATTAACTGAATCCACCCAGATATGTAGTCTGTCACAAAAGAAAAATAGAAAAAAAGTATAGCTGCATATTTACCTTACATATCTTTTGATTAACCAAAGACTATCCGGTCACCTTTGTTTTTTCACATATTAACATAATTATCCAATGACATACAACCTGTTCCAATATGTTGTTAATAAATATGTAGGCCTAATGCTATAAAGATCAATTTGTTTCATCGTGCCGCTATCTACACCATTTGAAGAAAGATTCAAACAGAAAAAAAAAGTGTTCGAATCCAAAAGTCAACTGGAATGAATAAAACAAAAATAACACAATCAATTCTTCCTTCCTGCCGCTATTCGCAAAAGTCAAACAAAAAGACAAACATGAAAATGTAACCTATGGCGAATTGTGTTTATGGAGGAAATAAAATAGTTCACGGATGTACACATTTAATATAAACAAGAGAGAAAAAGCACATTCCCACAAGATATTTTAGTTGGAATTGTCATCCAAGGCAGGCAGCCCATTTGAGTCTAGTTGTTTACAGACTTCCATTCAGAGCGCCTGAGGGGCTGCTGACAGGGTTACAGATATGGTCACTGAGTGCTACAGCAAGCAGGGAACCAGGGCAGAAGGTTCTGGCGTCTGTGTTCAAGACTGATGGCTTTTTCTTCCAATAAACATATTTCCGCATGAGGAATAATGGAACTGTCTTTTTCTGTGTTACCGGAAAGTTTGAAAAATCCTCAATGTAGTTTGATCTCCGCAACGGAGGTTATCATTTCAACCGTGTCTGTTGGTTGTTTGATTGTCAGCAGGATCATGCAACCACTAACCTTTTTACACAGAAGCAATAGGACATGGATCTCAGAAGACCTTAATAAATATTTGTGTAGCATTATAAAAGGCGGTCAGATAGATTTATTATGTTTTCCTGAAGTATGCCTGCTACCGAGTACTATTTTAGTTTTAAAAAGAAATCGATATATGTAAATATGTATTAATCAATTTTTTTTATATCGGTCATGTATTTACCCGTGTTTGCCATCTGTCTGACCCTCTCCCTGACTGGTAATCTAATTGTTGCTTATGGACAAGATATCCTATATAACATTCACGGATTTCAATAAATATTTGAAAAAAAGAAAGGTCTTGCCCAGCGATAGAGTTGAATAAATTTAATCATCTTATTTCAGTTGTTATCTTCGGGACCATGGGTTAGTTACTGTCCCAATAAACTTTAACGATATCCCCATGTTCATTCGATCGGCTGACCAGACGTTCCGGTCAATATGCTTATAAGTTTGTATGCTTTAGCGTTAAGTTTCTGACCTAGTGTCTGATCGATAATCGGCAGGACAAATTTTTACTAACTGAATAGACAGAAGGTTCGTGGTGTTTGCGTGATGTGTACGTGATGTGTGTCTCATCGACTGATCAGCTGGGTTTAGAGTTCTGTACTATTTGTAAGGTTGTCCTGATGTAAACGTCATTAAAATAAAAACGAAAGAATGACGGGCTGCCACCCTTCCTTCACTAAAAATAACTGCTCTTAAAAAAGAACTATACTTTCACCTACATTAAAAGGGAGCGAGCAAATCTTTGTGAAAACTTAATACTGGTGGAATTTCCCTTGTGATCAATTTGGCAGCATGAAAACGGGGACTGTCTTCTAAATTGCTTCCGTTAAAATAATTAACCTTATATATGACTGCAGAGTTAAGTCGAATATACAATGACATGAGAATACAATACATCATTACCGCCACATTCAGTCAAATTTATATACATCAAGGGAACGAGATGGTAAGGGATGAAATAAATGCTGCTTTATTAATCGGTATATATTTGAGGGTTTTTAAAGCTCTCACTTATCAGTTGAAAAAATAGCGCCGATTGTGGGAAGGTGTTCAGTATTATACAATCTGTCATTTTTCTCGGCTAGTTTCTTTGTGAATAGATGTTTATCAGGCGAGCTGTCAAGGAACGACTCCATCTGTCTTCATAATACATAAACCAGCTATTTTCTGGGTGTTACGGAATTGGGTTAATATCCGAGAACGAGGCGTCGGAACCGCATAACATACGTGAGCGGTGTATAAGCATTGGACGCGATAGAGTTCATGTTTAACACACGTGATCAGAATACGTTTTTAGGGTGTCTGTGTGCGTTCCTGAACGTTTTCATGCGAATTCCATCATGATCTCATGGGTTTTCGTGGCGCGAAATAGCAAGGAAGTTGCGAAAACGGGGCGCAGAAGCATCCTTGTTAGCAGTACTAGTAGGCATTGTTGTGCATTTTGTCGGGTTTTCTTCAAAGTGCGATAAAGCAAAAACAAATTTGAACATTTCCAAAATAATTCAATCAATCGCGTTTCTGCCCACGTTCTCACGCGTTGTCTGCGTTCTCAAGCGTTTGTGTATGAAATTATTGCGTTGTCATAAGATTTGGGCAGACGTTTTAAAAGATTTCACGACGCGCAAGCAAAAATGCGACAAAAACGCATGGAAAACGGCAAAGTATAAGGGCCGCTATAGTATGGAGAATATTTTAACCAGAAAGCGCCAGAGACAGCATACCTCATCTAACATTCTACATCACAAAAATCCGATTATTTCCTGGTTCCCGATCAAACTATTGTGTTAACATGCGTGAACAAAGGAAATATATTCATGCAAGCCGAGGGAAAAGTGTGTCACGGTTCACAAACTTGATGTTTGCATCCTTGGTCAGTTCTATTCGCCAGAGCAAAGGAGGCTCCGATTAGGTCCAATTTGGTTAAAAAATGTACGATTAAAGTTCCCTTAATATAAGTGCATGATGTCAGTCTTGGCCTTATCAGAGACAAACTAATTGCCCTTTAAACAGAAACATATTATAATTATCTAAAAAAATTAGTGGACAATTCCTGTGGTGTACCCTACCCCTCCACAAACGATAAGCAAAACCCGATCAACCTCTTGAGTATAGTTGCTCACAACCCTGCAAACCAACAATCTAATATCAGCGTATAATCTCTAAACGAGAAGAATAATATTTTAGAAAGTTTTATTATAAATATATTCAGATTCCTCATCGGAAAACAATACATCAGGGACGGATACAGGCGCCCCCTGCACCCCCCCCCCCCCCCCCCCCCGCCTGCCCCCTGCATACACATTACTGGCATGGGTAAATAGCTGGAAGCGCAACCTTGTCCTTCCAAAACGTGCCCTCCAAGAATTTCTCTTTTAGTATAATATGATTAGTCATATATATCAGTCAGAGACAGGAGGATAATTTTTTTATCTTGGAATAAGAACGTTGTGGAACGCTACATCTACATCGAGCAAACCTGGAATGAAACCTCGGAATCCCTAGGCAATGAGCAGATTTATGTTACATTCAAGAAGGATCAGTACAACTATTGTTTTCAATTCTAGAGAAACAAGAAGAAACATTGATCTTGAGGAAAAATACAACATCATCTTTCTTCCTAAGGCTATCCCATGTAAACAATGTAAATTATCGTGGCAATGGTATACATTTTACTTCAATAATCAAGTATTTTGGTACGTGGGTAATTCCCTAGTCCAGATAGTCTAGACAGTTAACAAAACATGCTTCCGACAAATCAACAGAGATGGCTGGTGTGCGGATGACTTTTATTTTTGAAGCTTAAGGTTAACTGTAACCTATATTTGACGTATATGTGTCCCCACCAATGTGAGGTTGGGCCCAACCGAGTCATACTCCCACGGCCAACTACACCCTTGTAAAGTAACCTCGTTTATTTTTCAATAATATTAAACAGACTAGGTATCTCAGCCATTAGCAAAGCCTTTATATTATTCATTCCATGGGGTTGTTACATTGCTACCCTTCATTGATCACACGGGTTTAACCCACGCAACCAATTCCCAAAACCTTCTATTTATCACTAATTGTAGCCGCGCCCAGACAGTATAGCTTTGTCACAAATAGTGTCGGATTTTCATACGTGTGACCCAGAACTTTATCTCCTAGACCAGAAAAAGTCCCTTTTTATCACCCAGTCATCTTTAGATAATATTTCCTTGGAATCAGGGTTCTAACAGACAGAATTAATTCAGAAAGTCCTGATTTCTAATCTGCCTGGACTAAAGCACAATGGAACGAATATAGAAGAACAAAGTACGTGATTGGAATATAAGAACATCCATATCTGCGGGCACGTTTTCTTAAAACACTATATCCGGTAGACTTGTGCCCTTCCCCATTTTGTTCTGTAACCTAACTAACATTTTATTTATTACATAGCAGGCAGTGATTTACACCGTAAACGAAAGTCTCTGAATCCTTCGATCGTGTGCTTAATTGTGACTGTAGCAAAGAAAAGTGATCAGAAATGTGAGCAGAGGACAATTCAATGGATTCATGTTATTAAGGTCGGATTTATTTTTTATACGTTCTTGAATAAATTAATAATCTTGAGGAAAAATATGTATGTGTCCCCACCGATGTGAGGTTAGGACCAACCGAGTCATATTTCCAAAATTGTATTATTTTGTCTTCTTGAAAGATGAAAATGAAAATGAAAATGTTTGATGCGGGGGGGGGGGGGGGGGGGGTGTAAAATTGACGCATGCGGTGCATGAGAGCCATACCTTTTATATTTTGGCCTTATTCGATTAACTCATGGTTATACGGATGTATGTATAGGGAGAATGTGATATTTTACTTTTTGTGGGTTAAAGTAATATTTTTGGCTTTATAATAGCCCAAAATGCTCTAATGAGTGACAAAACACAAAAAGCAGATAAAATCCGATAAAATGTAGATGGTAGCGAATTGGGTATGCAGCACACTTAGCCTCAACATGTCCATGTGTATAATATTTTGTTTCAATCGTGAATTAAGTCATTAAGAAAAGGTGCCAACAGACGGCAAAACCAATTACAGCGGATTGTGAGTCCCTCATAGGTTAGCACAGCAGATCCATTTCCATCGCTCTTTCTAAACAGTCAAACTCTGATTTTTTTGTGTTTGTTATGTGAATAAATTATGCTCTGTCATGACGACTCTTATGAGGTCTGGCATGTGAAAGAGTTGAAGATGTAAAATATTCATTTTTGAAAATTAACGGTTGGAGCGTCGTGCACGGTACAATGAACCGTTGCTAACTAACTTTCTCTGTAGAGACACTGCATGGGTCTTTTTGCATTTCAACGGAGTCCTTTAAGGAATTAAAGCCCCTGTAACCCCTTTTTTATTTGGTTTTCGTTATAACTCTTCCATGCCTTGCGAATTTAATTAACACAATCTTGAGAACGTGCGGTCTCCACTGTCTTAGCGCTCGTCTAGGGTGTTACAGCGAAGGTTTTACCTCCATTTGTCTTATCTAAAAAAGGATTAAATTACGTTCGATTAAAAAAAACGTTATTTTACTTCAAATCCTTTTTGGACTGGATGGTTCTGAAACTCAAAGTTTGATGAAGAATGTTGAAAAATAAACAACATTTTGTTCTGTATTTAATCGGCGGTTCTTCAAGCATGTATCATAATCGGATGGATCAGAGATTAACAACCTAAGTCGTGATTTTGCCAAGTCCACGTTAAACTAATTTTTAGCATATGGACACTTTCATTATGCAAAAGTGTTTTTCAGAACTGGTCAAATTGCAACATACAATTCCTTAAAACCCTGGTGAAGCATACGGATAAAACTCCGAAATAAATAAACCAGCACTTTTTACGGTATACAAATTGGGGTTTACGGTATATAAATTGGCCATACAACAAGCAAGAAGAAAAACCAAGTTCATAACTGGTGATGGCGGCCTCACAGACAAGCCCCCCACCCCCACCCTCGTCAGCGTCCAAATTACAGCCCCATCCCAAACAACTATATAGTTTACGCAAATATGACGATTGCAGCATACATTTGCTCTTTCAATAAAGGACAACCCATTTCCTTTATAAACAAACCGTCATACAGCAGACGACCTAGAGAAATTAATCTATGTAACATACCAAAGTCAAAGGGTCGACGTTATACGTTAATACAAACTTTACATGTCTTCTATGAGGCAGGAGTGTGCTTAAGGAATACAATATATATGTGTGTAAAGCAGAAGGTATAACATATTTTGAGCATTAGGCCGAGACAAGCCCACTTTCCCGATATGACAGCTGGTAGATCCGAAATTGAAATGTCACTTCCCCCCGGACGCTGGGTAACGTGTGTGTGTCACTGTGTATGTGGGAGGGGGGATGTTTTTGTAGCCATCAGTATGGGGTTCCGGACTAAGATAAACCCATACATTACAAATGACAAAAAAACTTCCTTGTCTGACACCGGGAATGCCATAAATCACGAACTATAGTTAAGGCATTAAAAAGTTCTGTCGAGATCTCACTATTTTGTTGTACTTGTTAAATGACAGCACACGCATGCGTACCTAGAGTATTAAAACAACAAGTCAATGTGAGGTCTCTTTTACCAACTCCATGAAATCAATGTTTTGATTGGTGGGATACATGGTATTACCAATCCTTTCCGTTTATTTGGGTAACCAAACTTTTGTTATTATGTCTACATTCAAATAAATTAATAAAAAAAAAGTCTCGACTGGTTCCTGATACATTAAATTCACTACTTTATCCTTCCGTCATTACAGCCTAAATTACCATAAAGGCTTACATATATATATATCTCAAGGATTTTTTTCAGGGAAATTAAAACCTTTCAAAAAGACATTGCTCATAGCTTGAAAATGGGGTAAAAATGGGAGAAGAAAAATCGGACTTAGTCGGTCGGAGGTAAAAAAAAAACTCCTGCATATATATTTGAGACCTTTCTTTCGGTGAACAGTAGATATACAAAAGGTTATGAGACAATGTAAAAAGTGCTTCATTTTTCGCTTCAGGCAGGGATTCCGCGTTTTACCTTGATATTTACATCAACAAACAGTGAGGTCTTTGGCTGGAGGCAGACCTGGGGAAGGAGCTGTATTTTTATCCATGAGGCCTGGAGTTCTTTTTCTTTTTTTAATATTATACATTGCAATACCTCCCATTGCAATGCGTCTATCTATTTTACCGGTGTATTCCAGATGAGAGCTCTCAATGACTATTTCGATAAGTCTATTATTTTCCTTCTGATAAGGATTTTGGTTTTCTGTTGCAGGTTTCGAGGATTGTGGAGTGTTGATTATGCTGCTGGATAGATGACCACGTGATTCCTGGTCCGCGTGTCGTTCTGGCTAGTTGTGACCTCTGTCCAAGGTCTTTGCCGCAGAGTGAATCCTTTTCACCCAGGAGAAAAATTAGAAATAAGCATAGGCGATAGGCGGCGGCAAAATGTAAAATGTCAATGCAAATTCACAAAATCATCAAAAAGGCCTTTAATGTTTTATTTATTTGTATCTCCTGGTAAGGGGTCTCCCGTTGCTGTAATCCGGCCTCGAGTTTGTAATTAACATAAATAATATTTATATTTTATTAATAATCAGTGGATAAAATGATAAACAAGACAAAGATTACAATTGAAAAAATATTAGATAAAACCGATAAAATAACGGGTAGATATAGATTTATATTTTTATACCATTTTATATGGAGATATTGAAGCTGCAGGAAGGTGGAATATTCCATTTTCAAACACAGAAAGTGTTTAAAATTTGCCTTTAAGACTGAAACAAATGCAAGGCAGCAGGAGATTAACGAGTCTATCCAAACTCAACATCTACCAGCGGTCCATTACTAGAGAGGACTTCATGTGGCCACATAAACTTAGGGCTCTGTCGCCGGACAGCACATAAAAGAGGTAGTGGGTCAGGACCTCAGGATCGCCCACTCACCAATACATATAAGGCCAATAAAATTAAAAGGTATGGTTCTCAGGCACCGCCCGTATCAATTTTAACCCCCCGCATCAAAAATTTTGATTTTAATCTTTCAAGAAGACAAATAATAAAATGTATGTAGTGCTTTTCTTGTTTAGCAAGATTTGTTATGTTCCTGCTTTTCCCTGATGATATGACAATTTATCGAAACAAAAAAAGGTAAAAAATAAAATACCGCCCGCCCGCACTGATTTATGAAAAAAAGTGCCTGTGAACCATTCCTTTTAAATTTTTTTTGGCTGTAGTGCAAACCGGATATCTACTTTCAGCAGTGTTCGAAAAGGCTTCTGAAGTTTAGCTGCATACTGTGAAGTTTGAAACATACTTACATGAGCCTTTTAATGCAATAATACTTACTGTAAAGTACTGACGTGTGCTTAATGAAGCCATCAATGGACGGATTTCAACTGATAAATACTTAAACCTTACATCAAAGAAGGCCGTTCCTTGATATATGTATTTTCAATGCATTAAAGTACATGCTATTAGAGAACAGTATTTATCTAATTTACATTATTTTGTTAAAGATATTAGTATAATCAATATCCCATACAGTGTTATGGTCTCACAGTTATTTAGGTATCCTCAAATGACAAAATATTGTTTAGTCTTTGGATCTTTCTCTATTGCTTGATATAGGCTGCCCAAAGGAGGTATGGGTCCGAATACCGGATTGGTCTGACGTCAGTCCTATATATAGTACCTATATAATAATTCATTTTAGGTAAACAGCTGGTACATCCGTCATAATGAGAGGTGTGGGTCTGAGCACGGATGTTCCTACACTCTGTACCCAGCGGTTATACACTGCAGTCGTTCCAGATCTCCTTTGCTTTAACCGGTACTGGCACAGGGCCAGAAATTGTAATCAAATCAATGAGAGCGTGGTATCGCATCGTGCATCAAACCAATGACAGCGTGCTCCCGGGTTAGAAGCTTGGGGGCTGGATGCATGATGTGATACCACGCTCTTATTGGTCCGATTACAATCCTTTGCCGTGTGACAGCCCAGATAATCTTGCTATCTAAACAGCGGTTTACCCGAAAGGAGAAACAGAACGGCTGCAGTGTATAATGGCTGCGAGTTGCAAGAAAGGGGATTGGTTTGTAACACCTCACCAAAGATTGTTTAGATAAGTGTGTAACTATGTTACGCGGGATTACTGTGTACTGTGGTTGGAGTTTTAGCGATTGCTACAAGAAGACCGTTATGATCCTCGATGGCTCCGGTCAGAACCTATATGATTATCGATGGTTCCTACATGATTCGGCAGATATAGCCGTGGCTCTTTCAAGAATCCATTAATAAATACAATTTTCATAAACTGCCGAAAACAAGCCGAACTACTTTTAGATTTATATTAATTTAAGTCTAACTGGAAACACTCCAGCATAGGCAGAAATGTGTTATAAAGATATTCAAAACCACATTTTATGAATGTGAATCAAAGCTTCTATTGATACTAAATGAAGTAATTGAAAAGAAGTGTCCAAATATTTTTTTTTAAATATCCATATTCTACGGTACAATTTTGCCTTTAATCAGTATTCCGAATTTAATTTTTACAATGTTTCGCACATTTGTAAGGGAAATTCCCCATCTTGGAGTTGTGGACCTTTCAGAGTAGTAATTCCTCTTGACTCTTCACTAAATCCTTCACCACTTTTGTATTTTATAACAATAAAGCTAGTTAATTTGAGATAAGTATAATCAGATTACTTCTTAAGATAAGCAAACGTTTAATTCTTGATGCAGAGTGAATATTCTGATAGAATGTTTTTGAAAATAGATTAAAAGGGGTAATGTAATAATGCATCCCTTGGTAAAATTGTGGAAAATATGTTTGGTTAGTCTGGGATGTAACAGGAATATAAACCGATGATCAGCGCCTCCTCTTGCCTAAGGCCTAGGTGATATTAAGAATCACTTGCGTTTTTTGGAGGACATTTAAGGAAGTTGTGTTAATACTTGTTTTCAAGGAGACGTTTCTTGCCACCGACACGGACAATGCAAGATTAATTAACTATTGTCCATTTTAATTAAAATTATTTTCACCTCTACAATATAGAGACAATTCCAGTTGTTTTTCTTTAATATTCCTGCTACATCACATTATAAAACCCTCAAACAGTTCTGCCTCAACTGAACAATTATTTGGCGAAACTCAGGCTTATAATTACGTCATTGGGCATTGTTCGAAACAGCAGGAGTAGTTTGCTGTTTACGATGTTTGGTTCTCGAAAGTATTCTTGTCTCTGAATGTTTGGCTTGAATACTTGATAGCTTTGTTGACAACAGGGCTACGGTCGGCACCAAGATACACAAAAGATAGGGTATCAACCATGTTGGAAGGCCTTCCTTTCTAAACCTGCTGTATTTTCATATACAGGCATGCACAATGAGGCGTTGTTGATGCATGATGGTTGTGTTGCATCATCGTGACTTGTGACCGCCAGATTGTAGGTCCTGTTCTTGACCAGGCCTAACTCTCTCCGCAAAAGGAAACCTGGCCTAGGTGTGTAACACACGGGCTGACTTCGTACACTCTGGGGTGAATAGGTACTGGTCATGGTAGCCAGCAAGGGTCACTAAAATGTTGAATATATCTTAGAGTACATTTTAGTCACCACCCCATGTATGCACTTCTGTGGGATTCTAAGTTCAGTATGATCGGTGTCTATAACAGAGATAATACCAATCAGTATCTCGGGTGTCTCATATTTTAAAGACATAATTCTGTTATGATTAGCTAATTCCATAAATTCCCAGTTTAAATATGTTAATAATCCTTATAAAATGGGCGAAGTAAACATTTATCAATGTCACCGCTTGGTAATCATTTGTTACTGCTTCCCTTCCGTCATGGCTGTTATGGCTGTACGACCCTTGTCTTCTTAGACCAAAACACACACAAACTAAAGTAAAATGCACTTACAGTTGCTAAATTGTTGAAAATGAGATACTTTTGCCGCAGAGATGTCACCCTTCCTTAAAAATGATAATAAAACTGCCAATCCGATCGTATCGTGTTCAAACACCACTTATCTCTTTATATATGGGGAGGCGCAAGACGGTGCAAGACGTTTCGTCGCTGCAGGCGCCTATGGTCGACAGGACATGTTGAAAGAACTAGAATCCATGTTACTGTTCCACGACAGTCACGTTTCTCCAGCGAGCCCCTCATTCTCCACTGTTGGTTATCAGATCCCACTGATAATATTTTTTATCTACCTCTAATAATTTCTAAAAGCTATAGTTCTGTAAAACAGAAATGAAATTTCCGATCGTTCATTCTTGCGTCTTCACAGTCTTCTTCTTCGAAATTAAAAAAAATACTATTACAGGTATCGCTACCAAGCATGACACTGCATTCCGACATTATAAATGGCACGATCTGTTGAAGCCGGATTAGGCTGACAACGTTGGTGATACCAGACTCTGCACCTTATCTGGTATTGTTACTTTTATTATTATTATTATTATTATTATTATTATTAGACGTTATCTCCTGACGGAACCCTCTCGTGCATAAATTCATTTTCATAAACGTCTTCCCGTCTTAACTGTGTTTCATAATAACACAGAATATATATAGTATTATATTTCATTATGTTTAAGTCTGATTATATATAACATAACATACCTTGACATTTGTTTCTTGTAACTACAGGGAATACTTGCAGTATATGTTTGTATTGTTTTCAGTATAGGTCGTCCTGCAGGTATTCAGTTACCTCATATCCGTACACTGAGAGGATTTGATATTTTCACAGTGTTTATTTGAGTCGTCATTGTTGAAACGGAACGCTATTCTAAATATTTAGATTGGTAGCATCCGCCATCTGTCATTTATTCATGCGTATTATTAAGGGAAATATAACTAGTTTTCTGATAACTGGAGTAATACAGACGAATACCACCTTATCATTAGCCATATATGCCAAATACAAAAATGTGCTATACAGTATATATATATATATATATATATATATATATATATATATATATATATATATATATATATATTGTACTCCTGTGGTAAGCAAGTATCCAGAATTCATTTGGTTCATCTGAATCATTCAGTAAAATACATGTGCATAATTTTACCCCCGCTACAGGGCCGGTATTATGCATGGTTTTGGCGTGATTGGTTTGTGAACCTGTTAGGAACATTTTTCTAGAAGTATTGAACAGATTTTTTTTTAATGATATTTTAAGGATAGCTCCACAATGATACCAGGAACAAGTGGTGGTGATCCGGATCATCATCTGGATCCGGGATTTTTTAAAGGAAAATGCTGCATTTCTGACAATACCATATGAGGGTGAGCTACCTTGGAGGAGGTCTGCGCTCTCTGAGTATTTTTCTAGTTATAAATACGGCGTTATTTATATTTTCCTACATTTTCAACGATTAAATATCTATGTTTCAATACAATTATGCTGTACTAAGAAAACAGGATAAGTAAAACAACAACAGTACAGTGCCCTCTAGATGACAACTCTTTATATGGCCCCCAATCGACTTTTCATGGCTGCCATTATAAAGTGGGCACTTTTGGCAAGGTACCACTACAGTGTAAAGGCTTAACTATATATATATATATATATATATATATATATATATATATATATATATATATATTGAAACCTCATTGTGTAGAAGTCGAAGGGACCTAATGAAAACTTCGATACATACTAGATTCGACACAAATGGGTTTTATTTGGTAATAAATTACCTACAGTTGGCCATAGTATCGAGTCTGTAACTTCGACATAAGCAGGGTATTCTACTTAAGCGAGATCGACACAACGAAGCTTTACTATATATATATATTCCCAATAAAATATTTTAATTCTGTCAGAGATATCAGAAAGACGAGAAAATAAACAGCGAACAGTATTAAGTTTATCCTTGTGCAACAAACCCGGCTATTACCGCGACCTTTATGCGTGATAAACAAGTTAGACGAAATTTACTCAGTCAATATTTTTGTTATAATTCTATACAGCATATTTCATGGTTATATAGATGGTTCATAAAATAATTGATTGAGAATGGATCACCGGACGTTTTTATCCTCCAATCATTGAATATTATGTTACAACCGATTCCTACCTCTAATATATATATATATATGCCATGTATAAGGTTCTCATAAACTTATCGACATGCCTTTAAGTACATCATCCTTAAATTTATTGCCATAGACATTGAATTTTAATATTCCATCATATCCCATCATACATAAATCGCTTTACTTTATATACGACCTGTTTACCCTCTGAATCGTTTAGTCCATGCACGCTTTTCCTCATATGTCCTTGACATACGCGTATATAATCAAGAACTCTAGATATGATCGTTCTACACAACAGAAGTATAGAAGTCAGCGTTATATACTTGGGAATCGGTTGCTTGTGATGAGGGTGGATTGTTACTGATGAATATTCTTCTCTCACACCTGTGACTGTATAGTTGATACGGCCTTTGAAGCTGAATGGAATGATTAAATCTACAGGAAGCAGCTGAAACTATAGGAAATACCGATTATTCAATTGTCACGTGGGTATTCCTAAACAGAACCTTTTTACGACATCATTCAGCAACACTTATGTTTTTTTTTTGCACCCACCTGTCCATCTGTTAATTTCAACCTGTTTAACATAAAATGATGATATGTCTAGTAATCAAGAAAACGCTATTTTTACGACTCTCTGGTGTTTGAAGGCCCCTCTGGTGTTTTAAGCTGACTATATGGTTGACATTTTTATTGTACCATCATCCCAAAACGTCCTTGGCCCCGCCTGTTCAAAAATGAAGTTGCGACAAATCAGGTTATTTTCTCAGACATTAAGTTGATTTTCTCATATTCAATTTTGCGAGATATGGTGTTCATTTTCTTCAAGATATTTTCTTGGAAACCTGATTTATTCAAGTCTGGTCTCACTTACCACGTCCTTTTAAGGTTCCTCGCGATTCAGCCATGCACGACAAGTCAGAACGAGTCCTTAACGGGAATGATCATGATGAAATTGAAGACTGCGTTCTCATGACGTTCGCGGCACGTTCTCCCCACGGTATTTCACGTTCATCTACAGTACTGCTACGGAAATGCGACGGTTAAAACCACGTTCTCCTGCGGTAAAACGTGGCTGTCGTACAAGAACGTAGATAGACCCCGTTCGTCCCAGTACTAGCCACTTTATCGCTAAGATGCTGCCCTTGCCGTCTACGTTAACTACGGCAGTGTCACGCCAGCGTTACGGTAACCACGTCCAGCCACGTCTTCCTACGGTATCTTACGGCAACGGAACACGTTTTGGGTAGACAAGAGGATTTGCCGTGGTCCAGGGTTTGACAAGCGAAATTTGTTCCTTCAAATGTCAAGATTCACACATATCCGTACTAGGGGCCACGTTCTTGTCCGTTCGTTTTGAGGAAAACGTAGACCGCTCAGGATCATCCACTTTCATCCATGTCCCTTACGGTGTTCTATGGTAAAGACCACGGTGTCCTACATTAAAGTCCTCCAACGGCCTTCAAGAACGTGGTGAACCCTAGACAAAACGTGATAGTTGAGTTACAGGTAGTTTCGCTAATTAATTAAATCAATATGCATCTCAACCGTTTTTCGAATAATATCTCACACGAGATTTTGTTTGCTTTCATTGAATCTTTACAGAAGTATTATAAGGCTAGATTAAATTTTTAATGCCTTAATCATGATCCAAGTATGGATCATTTTTTTTTAATTACAAAGCATGACAACTGGGCGACATCACGTGAAGGGATTCGGGAATCTCTTTATAAAATGTTTTATCTTCACCTTGTGTTGTCAAATGCGTTGGGTTTTGGCTTAGTATTCTTAGTCTGGATCCGATGGTGCGAAGACTTGTTGGACAATATATATATGATATATAAAGATAACTGGTGTTAACGCACCAGAAAAACTTGCATCCCTCTTCCTCGGGACTTCACTGCAGAAAAATGGAGGGTCATTTAGTCATTGCTTCTAAGCCCCGTAAGGGTTAATTGGCATTATAACACAAAACGATCTGTTACTCTTAGAAAGGAAATTGAATAAAATAGTTCCTATGGTTGTAACATACTAATATTCACATTACGGTGAATGTTGAAGGGCCTGTAATCTTAACTTACCTTTCCGGAAAGCATGAAGTACCTGTTACATCAATAATTGATTGATTTGTCCAGAGATAAATGAAGCATATAGGAGTCATCTTGTATTTAATCATGTATAATGCATAAGTTCTGTGTACTTTTATATAAATATTTTGACTTCCGGAGTGCAAAAACATAAAGATGTACTGAACATTAATAAATGGACATACGTTAAATCGAACAGCATTGTATTTAGTGTTGTAATCATATGTAACTGCAGGGGCAGTCTATGGACTCAGTTAATAAAAAAGCAGCTGAGGGATCCATTCTTATGGGCTATCGCCATCTATGATATAAAACGGGGGAATATAAATACAGAAAGTCCAGACTCAATAATGTCTATCTAAGCACATGTTTATTTTACATATGATATGAGAATGGCAACTAGAATTAGTAACGGCCTGGGGGGTGAAACTACTTTTGTAATGAACTGACGGGTTGGAAGGGTTACCATTTAAACATCAGTGGACACTAAGTAAAGGATGAACCCACACACCGGGTTGGAACCCTTGGTTTCATGTGACCCTCCCATAATAATTAATCGAGCATCAAACATTTTCCTCCCACGGCCATCAATGTTAGCCACCTGCCGCGCCCATTAGTAAGGTGATACCTTTCAAGTACCATCGCTGAACAGGATGTGACTTCTGTTAAAATTTCAGAAAGCTGGGGACCAAAACATCCTGGATTAATGATCTTGATACACGGCACTGAGACAAAGACTTCCGCGTGATGGCTGCCGGGAGCTGTGCCACCCTAACACCGCTAGTCATTAATCACAGCGTCTCTGACATCACTTGGAAAAACCGCCCGAGGAACACCGCAGAAGAGGATTGTAGGTAATCTCGACGCGCAACGCTGTATTACTAGATGAAAACCGACAGTGTGGAAACCGCTGGAATTAAAATTTAGGACGATTAAAACGGTGGAATAAAGAATCATTTTAATTGATAAAATATTGAGTCGCTATTGTAGTATGATGAAATTATATCTAAAAAGCCTTTCAGCCAATTAAGTCAACTAATGAATTAGTATTTCATGGTTGCGCAGATTCAACTTTTGATGATACAATCCCTACGATTGTCCCTATGACAACGCACCTGCAACGAAGGTCACCCGAGCTATAGTGGTCACATTCTTCAGCATGGAATTTTTTTACTATAGAACTAGCAATTAAAAAGGCTAGTGTCTTTGAAACCAAATTTTCTGCCCGCTGTGACTGGTAACCCATCTGTTCACAGTGAAATATATGTTTACTACTAATTATCAGTATTCGTCAGTAACCTGCCCAATAACTTCAAAATACATCTTTTAGAAATATTTAAACACAAATTATAAAACTTGATGACCTCATGTTTAGAAATGCTATGAGGAAAAGTAATATCGGACGATAGTGGTTTTACTCGTGGGACTGACCATCAATTAAACGCAACAACAGGACGTGTAGGCCCGACCATACTACCAAGAAAACTTTCATCATATAACTGGATAAATATTAATAGATAATGAAATTGTGAAAACCTACTAATAACATATATAACCTTCCTTCTCTCTCAATCTTTCTCTGTCGGCCTTTCTGTCTGTCTGTCTGTCTGTCTCTATCTATCTCTCTCTCCCTTTCACCTGTATATGCCTGTACGGCTGCCTCGCTCTCTCTCACTGCTCCTGAATATCCCTGTGTGTCCGGCTGGCTGTCACTCTCTCTCTCTCTCTCTCTCTCTCTCTCTCTCTCTCTCTCTCTCTCTCTTACACACACACACGCACACAGACATTCGCGCACCAACACAAAACCAAGCGTCTTCACCTAGATGCCTTGGATAAATTACAACGTGACTTTATATTTTTCTTCATCATCACTTTCCCTCGGGTAATCATGAAATAATCTTCCCACGTAACTTCCAAGCAGGTGAAACCTTAGTACCCAGGAAAATGAGAGACCTCCGAGGACGTTTATTATTTTTGTGATTACATACGGTAATTGCACTGGGTGAAGCCATTTGCGATAAAAATAAAACGAGTTACATGTGGGGCGGATGACAAAGACAAGAACATAAAATGAAAACTTTCCAAAATCACGCAGTATAGTGTATCATATATTTAATCTGATAATGGTAACCGGTTATTTTACTGTTTTACAAAACGTGCAGTCTTCCGGGTGTGGCAAGTGGGATTACGTAAGGCGTGTGCATTACAGCGTGTTACACAGGATATATTATCCAATCCAAAACGTTCTGGTTCAGGGGAGTCAATACATGTATATGGGTGATATGGGTATAGGGGGAGGTGGATGGTCAATGTAATCACCCCCCCCCCCCCCCGCACTTTTCAGAGAATAATATTTATATATTGCAAATGAAATAAAAAAATAAACAGAATTATAGATTTTGGTTCCATTTATGAGTATACTATGAAATATTATATCCAAACCTGGTTTAGAATTAACTTATACTGGAAACATAATACCTTATTTTCTAAAACCTTATACTTTTTTGTCAAATATTTGAAATGTGATTAAGTATATATATTTGAAATGTGTAAAACAGACGCTAATACGTTCGAATTGTGTCAAACAGACGCTTAATATATATTTATATATATATACATATATATAGGTGTATATATGTGTGTCTGTTTGTTTGCGAGTAATCCCCCCCCCCCCCCCACCACTCTGGAAGATCAACTGACGCCACTGTTCAGTTAATGTAAATACCATGTTAGTCAGATATACAATTTAAAGCATAATACATAACAAGTATGGGATATACAGTTTTGTTTCTGAAGCCTCTCCTATCCAAACACATCGTTATAAACATGGTATTAACATGGAATGGTAATTCCATCATCCAAATATAAATAAAAATTTCTTCATATATTCCTCAATAATCTTTCAATTATCCATCTCGTCGAGAAATTGTTGCATGTCATGTGCCTTAGCCGATATTACTGGAATTTTTTAATGTTTTAACTTCAGGGTTATTTAAATCAAAGTTTAAATCAAAGTTGAAATAAAAGAAAGTGTTGGAAATAAATGTTATTTCCGTATAAATAACAAAACACATATAACATAATATATTTTGATTTTAAAAAAATATGATATTCTGGGATGGGGCTTGTGAACTCTTTGTAATTTGTGTATGTGGGCGGGGGGGGGATGGGCCCCCCCCCCCTCCCCCATCTCATATTTTTTCAACAAACATCTTCCATGTATCAGACAGAGCAGTTCATCAGACCGAGACACCAAAATGGAATAAAACTAATCATGAAGTCGGGTGAGAATCGTCGTTTTTTATTGTACATATTAAGCTTTTTAAGGTCTAATAATCGTCAAAAATCGTAAAATTGACATTTTTAGAAAAACCGTGACCTTATAGTTGTTTGTTTTATCTATCTTGTCACGAAAACACTTTCCTGGCGTTATATTGTATCAATTGTAAAAATAAGCATTTTAATTTAGATGTCAACCCCACGTAGGGTGTATACAGGACCACGGTAAGCTCGGCGAGAACCAACAGGGTATTCAAATGCTTATCGGTTAACTATTTACTGGCGGTGCGCGGCACATATTTGATTGACAGGGGTGCGGAGGCCGCTGGTCAGCCAGCCGGGACTGCGCTTATCTTTATTACCGGCACTTGATAATTTATTGACACTAATAACTGCAAACACTTTCCCCTGTACCCTTACCCCTGAACTACATGTATTATGCAGACCGTAGAATTTTGTTTAGGTCTGTGTCACGTCCACAATTACGTCAGTGCCATCCTATACGGGAAAAGGTCAAAAATATGTCATGGAATATGAAATTGCCGGTTGTTATTTCAGTAAACTTTTACCTTGCTAGGGCTTAAAACTATTTTCACCCATGTTGTTATCTGTCTTATTGTATGCTAAATATTAAATATTCTTATTTATAATCATTACGCAATACTGGTTGTCCTGTGAGCGTGCGTGTCTCCGTGTATATCTCTGTGAAAGCCAGCTAACAGCGTCGACATTCACTGAAATCACTTTTTACGCGGGAAATACGGCACCTTTTTGAAAATGTCAACCTTGTTTAAATATTCATATTACGTGCTGTTGGATGGCTTATAGCGATGTATAATACATAAAAGCCAATTCGGATCTTATTCCGGAACGCTGTCAATCAACAACGGGATTCGATTTTACATTATAAAACTATATTAAAGACTGGATACAGTTTTAAAGTAGGCTAATAAGATATAAGTAATTTAAAAAGTTTAACAATTAAAATAACTTATTGTATGCTGAATATGCCCATTCAATATTCCGTTATCTATTGGTTTCGTCATTCTGGGATGATATCAGTTTACTAGCAAGTATTGCTGCTAGTTATTTCGTGTCTACAGTGTTCAAGTATGATTGTGAACGGGGGATACATTGGCAGTTCGAATGTTTGCTCAGAGTGATTAGAGTAATCGTGGCTAATCAGTCACTTCACACCTGACGCGTGTCCCGGCGCGGAGGCCCATGACCTTATTACCGATGACCAGCCACTCGGACCAGTAAGCTCCGCCGACTTCTGGTTGACAGTTCTTAAGATGTCATTTCGTGTTAAATTTCGTCTTTTCACCATGACAAACTATTTAATTTTCAATTTTGTTTATCCAAACCAATTCAGATCTGAATATAATGAAAATATACGACTGTCACTTGCGTTTATATTCCAGTTACCCGTTGAAATCGAGATTACTCTTCCCAAACATTTTTGCCCATTTTCTCAAAACAACAATTCAACAGACTGCACGCCATTCGGCGCAAATTTCTCAAAACCAACCTGATGTAGGGATCTCAAATTTTGCATATAGGTAAGTTGACATGTAATCTAAAATGCGTTTTATTCTTTTTTTATATCTGTTTTAGTTTAGCAGTTATACACCATTTAAAAAAAATATGCATTGTTAGTTGCATAATTTTTATTAATTGAAAATTCAAAAAGGAAAAATAGATTTAAACACACACAAAAAAAAACAGCTGGAGATATTTGTATGTAATTCAATGTGATACTATTTTTACATACATACTGTTTGCCAATTGTGCGATATATCGCGTTAAAAAAAATATAAAATAAATATATCTAATATATATCTAATCTAACAGAGGATATTCTAAGGATTCCAAATATGTGTATATATATATATATATATATATATATATATATATATATATATATGTAATATGATTGTTTTACGATCATAAGACCTTAAGAACATCGTGTTCGCCCTATAGGATCTAGGTCTTGTGAATCCTGGCAAATGCTTAGGAAACACCTACATGGAACATTTTCTATTGGCGAGCTACAGCATTTGTAAAAAGCAATAAATCCATTTTGGAAACTAATGGAACCTTAATGTTAAAATAAAGTAATAGTCCAGCGGTTAAGCTCCCATATTTGGAGGAATTGTGCAAAAAATGAAAGAAGCATGAAAGTTGGCAAAAGTATTGTTTGGAGCTTATTGATGAATTTCAGATATAGGGCCAAGCTGAAAAAAAAATTTCTTGCCCAAAATCCAAGATGGCGGCCAAGATGGCCGTCAGATTAGAAAATGTCCATAGCTTGAGTTATAATGTCCCCACAAAACATTGCAAATACTCTGATATTATGTTCTTTGGGCTGAGAAAATAAATTTTTGGGGTTCCAAACCTCATATAACCTAAATATATATATATAATGTCAGCACAGTTGGATTAATGTATTTGATATTTCCCTATTTAACTAACAGATGTTTACATGAAAGCTGATCGTAAAATCTAATTACATGTATGTAGGTTTAAAACATTCTAATGATTAGTGTTTACGGACATATCAAGTTCAATCCTAATTTTATTGAAGATTTCGACAGATAAGTTTTTTTTGCAACCATAACCTCTTCAAAGCAATTACTTTTGTAATTATGCAGATAAAGGAATAATCAAAGGAAGAATATTGCAATAAAAACTGTTCTACAATACAAGCATCCAAATGCATGACAAAGCAGACAAACCTAAGCCATCAAAGGACACTTTCATTTGAATACAATCAAAAGGTATGCAACTTCTGTGCAAAACCCAACAAATAATGTTTGCTCTACATGTGCTAGTAAACGAAAGCAAATTTGGGACATTTTTAATATTTACAAAACCAGGATTCATTCACATAGTCATTTTACAGACTTTAAACCCCTATAAATGAATTTATCGACCCCGAAAACATGGGAATAGTGCACTTGGAAAGCATTATAGGACAAATATAACCGAATGTATTGATATTTTATAATCCGGCGGCCATCATGGCCGCCATCTTATATTTTGACCAACATGGGGTGAATTCCGCTTGGCCCTATATCTGAAAATATTGAGTATGGTCTGGCCAACTATTATGACAAGTTTCATGCTTCTTTCACTTTTTGCACAATTCTTCTCTTAACAGCTGGAGTATAAAGAATGTTACCTGGTATAAAAATGTCAGTGATTGTTTCAACAGTAAACACACGCCTCCACGTTAGCTTTTGGCATTCTAATAAGAGATCTAAACATAATGGTTCAATTTTCCTAGGTGAAGAGATTCCCCGTTTTTTCGCTTGAGGCGGCACATAATACAGCGATAGCAGATTTATGAAACGATTCTAGTGCTATTTATTTTCCAGGATTCCAGCATATTTTCTCTCGTATAATCAGCGAAGATAAAATTTGATTTGAACCCTCCTCAAAGCCATATGAGGCGCCATGCGTCAGTAAAGAGCGACAAGTCACACCGCGTCATGTACATAAGGACGTTGTTTTTTTTATAGGACGGAGAAATTGACCTATGTGTTAGCCTTATATAGCCTGTTTGTCCACCGATCTCAAACCATCAAAGTCGTTTCTTCCCAGAAGTCTTTTTTTTTTGGCAAATATGAAAAAGTAATTTCGTTGGCTGTGTACCTATACGGCTTGCCTAGTGACATTTGCCGAGAGTCTCAAAGGTCTAACATTCCTAGGGTCATAAATTTTGTTCAAACTCACATATCGATTGAACTTAAGTGCTATAAACTGATCCTTATCAAGCGGTGGGAGCGTTCGGCTGCACACTTATCGATAAGATATACAAACATTCCAAAATAAATTGCACTGACTAGAAACATCTTGGTAATTTAAACGCATGTATGTGTTTCTTAATTACTCCTCAACTTTTTTCCAATCGATCACCTTGTAGAATAAACGTAGCCTTGCCTTTTGCCTTTATGTGTTCTCATTGGACAGCTGTCACAAAGACCTCTGACTGTACCAAGATGCATCTACACGCATGCGCATGAGTGCTTCCGCCATGCTGGCCTTCTGGATCAATGGAAAGACCAAAACATATCGTTGTTTGTTTGTATAGCTCTCCTCGACTTAGAAAACCTATGTATGATCGCACGTTATCAGTTTATACAGGTGGTTGTCATATGGTAAACACTAGGGTCTGAAAACTGATGCCTAAGAAATATTAAAGCATCCGATAACGTAACTCGGTCACAAAATCGACTCAGTTTCCTGTATTTTGATATGATATAATAATTTGACGCGCCAACACAGAATATTTCGATATAAATTGTTCATATGACATTATATGTGGATGGATTACACAAAAGTTTGTTGATTAAGGCGTTAATAGACAATCTGCATCCTTGACCTAGATATACGCAAGATAATTAAAACAAGAATATCTTGTTGGATATATTGAAGGCAGTTCAGAAGAATCAGTGTTTTACAAATTGTGTTTTGCATTAATTATTACGCTGTTAGTGCAGACTATGTTTTGCTCAGACTACAAAATCCTGTTGGCTGATATCTTCAAACAAAATCCACAAAAAGACTCCCTTGAGGCCGCCGAGGGAACAGAAGCAACCAGCTTCGGTCTTATATCATCGACGCAATAGTGACTAAGTCTGAAGCGGTTCTACAGCTTCGCCCAGAATGTCAAATTCGGCATCACATATCCGCTTCACTTCAGGTCATAATTGCTCTGCATAACTGTTCAGTTGAATTCGATATTACTATTGTTACGTAAACATTTTCAAGAGGTGAAAATATTGATTCGATTCCGGGTTTGAACATGTCCGGTCCCTCGTAAAACATCCCTCTCAAGAGCTTTCTACTTTCAGAACGAGATTAATTAACCCAGGTGTCACACAATTGGTGAACTAGGTGGCGGTAAGTACCCAATTACTTCAAACCACTATTCCTCTGGTCCCAAATTTAGGTGTCATTCCCGGACGAGCCCCTGATGTTTCGTAATCATTTAACGCAGGGGAAATTGGGCCGATCCGGGAATTGAACTTATGTCGGTGGTGCACATGTCTGGTGTTCCAACAGCTTCGCTAGAAAAGTATGCTTCACTAACGAGACAGTTCGGGCCGTTTTTATATGCATACCGTAACACTATATTAATTTAATTCTAATGCTCATTTTGGAATTCAAATAATCCCATTCTTGCACATGAACGTAAAACGTAAACAAGTAAAGAAGAATAAGCATTGCTTCAGACACTACTGTGTAAACTGCAAATACCCGATGACACTTTACTGGGCGTATACATTACAGGTAGTGTCTTATACTTAACTGTTTAAGAAAATCCGTATGAACCAATAACCAAAATTGTCGAAACCATATCGTGACCCTTGGTGTTTATAACAAGTGGGGACGCTTAAATAAACCAATCACATTCAACAAGGATATCTTGTTGAATATCTTGAAGGCAGTTCAGAAGAATCAGTGTTTTGCAATGACGTTTTTCAACAAGTGACCTTTCAGCTTTCCCACATGTTCAACCATCCAACCTTAGTTACATTGGTTTTTTTTCTGTTTGTCAAGGTGGGCACATGTACCATGTTAAAGTACAGTCTGTAGACAAAGAAGCTCATAAATTGGTTACAAAGGCGTTACACAAACTTATCTTTACAGGATTCGCCTACAATTTATTAAGGGCCCGATCGAAAATTCGAAACTGGTTTCGGTTTCGGCCACTTCCGGGAAACCGTTCACTTAAATTGATTTCCCGTTACCCCGGTAATCTGAAGCGGGGTTAATCTGAAAACGCTACACCCGGATAACAGAAGCCTGTGTAATCCAAAAAGTGCACGAAATAAGTTATCAACTGGTAAACCACGTCTCGAAAGTTGCTAACGGAAATTGAGCGGTGGTGTGAAAAGTCAATTAAAATACAGTTATTTTCCTTTGACGCACAGTTCAGCTTTTCCTTGACACATAACTCAGCATTAACCAGCCTCCAGTTAAACTCCGAAGAACAGTGCGATGTTAATTTAGATCTTCCAGAGGGTGTCATGATCTGCCTGCCTGCCGCTGACGTTAACCCCAAGGCGCTAAATTATAGGAGTGATCGTTTATTTGGATATTATGCCCCGAGAGTATTCCACTTGATTTGGATTCGTTAAGTCAACAATCTTTTCTTGCAGTGAATCAATGAGAATGGCAGCAACAAATTAATGACAGCCAGTTCCAGTCAGTCTGCTTGATATATGTGTTTTGTCTTGTCTTATTGAGGCAAAACGCTACTATTCGTGCTCAACATACCGTTATGATCTAGCTATCAATCGGTATCCTCTTGTTATTATTTTAACTGCTGCATTGCATTTCAACTTGCAATATCACAATCTGAATATAATGGATATATTTATTTAACATGAGTTTTATTATTTCCCATCTATAGCCTAGTTGTCAAATACTGCAAAATCATCAAATGTAAAATGGTAATTTTGCAGAGAAAATGGTAAAAGATATCAAGAGAACTTCGGAGATTCGCTCTTACTAACGGTTTATTCCTAATTCCGACATCCGACATATGACCTGCAACATCCGGGTGTTTGTCTATATAAAAGACTAATCTTTTTTTTAAATGCTTGCGACCAATGAAATGGGGTTTGACAAGGGCTCTGACAGCAATGGCGTCTGGACAGTCGAGGGGTAAAACGCTCGGTAAAACGATCGGGGCTCTCCGCTGGCGACCCGGGTTCTGTCCCCGGTGATGCTATGAGAGTGGGTTGTAGTTGCCCGTCCAAGGCCGGTGGTTTTCTCCGGTTTCCTCAACCCATACAGACTACCGAAGCCATCATCGGAGCCATGGAGAGTGACTTGATAATTTTTAAAAACTGTTTGTACAATCCATGTAAATAAATAAGTTTATATACGACAAGACAGGAATCAACCTGCATGTAGAGAGAGTTTGGCGGCGATTGGACGCGTAGGAACAGAGAAAAAGCTAGATTAACGCTATGGGTAACCACCCGATATCGGTGAGTTACAGTGGGATGTAACAAGTTATGACATCAGGAAAATTCATGCTTCCTGCAATTAAAGCCCGAAAACACAATAGGCTTTGTATCGTATGATTACATTCATCACAATTCAACAGAAATTTTGCATAAAGCAAATCAAGTTAACATGGCTTCCTAGTCTTTTCCGTATCAGTCATTACATTATAATAACGACAGTACTGGTCATAAGGGATGATCGGAGAATTCGCTTTACTTGTGTTGTCTGAGAGTGCGTCAAGTGTATTGACAATAAATCAGGACCACATGTTTCAGGATGACCCTCAATGAGCCCAGTCCAACGACAAGGCCAGTCACTGATGATATTACATATATAGACAACTCATAAAGCAATTCAAAAATTTAAATCAACTTATCTTTGTTTCGGGACCAACTACCTACTGATTAAAAAATGAATAAAAATTCACATAATAATTATTTATGAATTATTGTTACAACATTGAAGTATATTTCCGGGATGCTTGTTCTCTGCTATTCAAATCACAGAAATATATGTAACAAGAGTTTAAAATGTATATGAAAAGAAATAAAATTTAAAATTATCATATATTAGAGGCCTTAATATATCATTCTGTATGATCGATTGAATGAAGAAGCATGTTGTATAACATGATGTATAACTTGAAATATCGGTGTACAAATTACAACAAGATGCTAGCAACCCAGCTATTTGTGACTAATCCTCCGCAACTTGTTAACTTAACGTTGTAGTTAAGTATTGATTCTTTTAACATTAAGCATGGCACATTATAAGATCTTTGGTGAGGTATTAATCAGAGGTTTTAAGGTTGTATCTATTGTTTTACCAACCTGAGACATTAAGTTACTTAATAATACTTAATAAAAAGAAAAAAAAATAGAGGATATCAGTTACATAAACATGGGTAAACGTTCCACAAAGTAATTAAAAAGGTTTGTGACGGTAAGTAAGTCCATAAACTGCTGTTTATGCGATATTTGTGATAATTTCATTAAATTTAAACGCAAAGGTAAAGGAAATCACGCAAATGGTACCCCTTAAATACCAACACAGAATGAATGATCGTAAGTGCAGCATCTGACTAACGGCTGAGCGAGCTGCAGCCCAGGGCCTCATAATCAAAGGGGGTCTCTGCCATCTGCACAAAATTGACCATGGATTTTATTTCTTTCGTTATAAAACAAATTAGAAATATATCTGGGGCCAGAACTATATGAAGGCACGGGTAAACATTTCGACAACTGTTTGATTTTTGCAATCTTATGACAGTTTTTATTGAAAGTAAACCCGTACAGGAAAGCGTAAACCCGTGCAGGGGGCTTTCGTAATCTTATTGAAATTATAAGGTTACAGGTTATTGTTATAGTTTAAACATTTAAAGGAAAATCAGATCATATCTAAAAGAAATACACTCTCAGTTGTATTTAAACATGAATCGAATATTCCAATGTATACAGTGAAACCTCTCCTTACGGGCGCCTCTGTACTCAGGACACCTCTTATTTACAACAACTTATGGACAGTCCCTTGAAAGTAGGACCGAAATCTATAACCTCCCTAGTAAGAACACCTCTCTATTGCGGGGAAAACGACCGGTCTTGTCAGTGTCCGTAATTCGGAGGTTCTACTGTATTTGGCTATACCATGTAAAGGATTGTAGAGGTTAACGGCAAAAACTATAGGCAATCTTCTTAGCGTTGTATTTCTATCACTCTTCTCCGTTTGTTCAGCTGATAAATTCAAAATAGATAGTTTTTTGTTATGATTGGATGTGTTTAAATTTCGTTCTCTAGGTTTGCTTGTACCCAATTCCTCCAGCTGTTGTTATCTTCTTATTATGAATGTGAAGTACATCGCAGAACGGGTACATCGCCAAAATAAAATCAAATAATGATGGGAATGTCAACGACGAATAATATGATTATCACGTTATATTGTCAAACCCGCGCCAAAACAAACAGAAATGACAGCAAAAACAAGGTGGCATGATTGTAATCGTGATCAAGTGAGGAGACAAAGAAATCTGACATACTAATGATAGATGCCAATGCAATTTTGAGGAATTCATCTACTCCTATTAGAGAAGCTTGAGAATTGGTTTGACAGAAAAATTGCAAATATGGACGTAACGCCCTGGTTTTCCGCGTGACGGATGTGCCCAGGGTAGCCGAGTGCCGCCAGGTCAAAGAGCCGTATTTGGAGTTATCAATTTGCTCAGGATCACCGCACCAGACTGGTGAGATTGAGATCAGCCAAGGTACACGCAATTTGAGGAAAGGAATCGCTACATGAGAGTTTCATAAGGATGCGTCGCCTTTTCTGTTTGAAACAAATACATTTGGTATATGAGAATAATAATGTTAATACCACACAAACATTCCCGTGTTACTGTAGAATTACCCCATTTTGAGTCCTGTTACCGTTAAAAAACTGGTTCGTTTAAATCGACTGTAAATAAGGCAGAGTTAAAACAAGTCTATACAGAATTATGCATTAATTTAGATTATACTTTTGTTCTGATAAGATAAAATAGAATACTATCATACCATAGTATGGGTGGCTTTCCGCACAAGGTAAGGGAATTTGTTCCTTGACTGATTAATATTTACTGGAGGCTTCCGTAGGTATACGTGTGTTATTACTACGCAGTTCCAAGCACCTCTGCAACATGACGTGTGCTTGATAATGAGAATTATGACATATTATAAAAGAAAATAGTCAAAAAAGTGTCAAAATGACGTGAACGACAAGATAGTGTCATATGACACGACTAAAAGCAGACGTCACGAGATAAAAATGACACGTCTGAAAGGAAACGCCAGGAATGACACTAAATGACATGCATACAAGCAGAAAAAAAGATGAATATGATACCGATGAATTCGGACCACGTGACACGAGGAGTTGTGACATCCTGATTTCTAAAACTTTTCTATATAGTACGGATCGTTTAATAACATCTAGTGGAGTATGTACCCCCTAATCATGTTCAACTTTATTAATCCTTAGAAAATGTTTGCTCTCACTTCATTCCTCTCTCTCTCTTTCTCTCTCTTGATAATTCCCGGATCGTTCCCGAGAGCCTAATCATGACCCAATATATCACAAGAGCGCACCGGTAATGAGGCCATTCCGCTAACACAACCACCAAATATTACGACCACCCATAAATACGACCACACTGGTAACACACCACCGTGTTTTGACAATCACCTCAGAACCACCACGGTACCACGAACACCTCACTATGAAATCAGTTAGGTAATTCGACCAACATTTCCCTCTAAATTATAATCATCATACATATATCACTATCCCGCTAGAACCGACTGGAAAACCAAGGTAACACGGCTACCCGGATCACGCAACCGCCCCGGCTACACAACCACCCGTTTACATGACCGTTCTCGTAAAAAGACCTCCCCGCGAACGTGACCACCCCAGCTAACATGATCACTTAGGTAATACTAGTATGAACATCTCGATAACAGACACAAAGTCCGCTATCACGACCACCCCAGTAGCCCAACCGCCTCAATAACACGACTACCTCGCTAACTCCTCGGCTATAACAACCACATCGCTGACACGACAACTTCGCTCTGAAACCACCTTGCGAACAGGACGCCATCGACCATACTGCTAGGACGACTACCCCAGTTAACCGACCCCCCCCCCCCCCTCCGATAACATGAACCCCCTGGATGTATGAAAACCCCGCTTTGGAGCAATTTGTTGGTGCCTAGCGTGCATTCATCATGGTCTGACACGTTACTGCTGGTGGTCAAGGACATTCTACGTGTAAAGTTTCTGGACATATACCCCGCATAAAGGCCCGCACCAACCCGTAATGATTCACAGTATAATGCCTCATTGTAATATTTTTCATTCTGTCTTATACAGCTTACACCAGACACCAGCATTGTTGGCAGTATAACAGCACCGGGTAGGCTGTATTATAGCCCACAAAGTAAATATTAGTTCTGATAGTATTACTGCCCTCAGTCCCTTAACAATAGGTATATGCTGGTATTGGATGATATTACTTATAAATATTTTAAACAGCTGTTATTTTTATTTGTCTGTGCTTCGTATATACACACACACTCATCCAAATTATCTTAAAAATATAGGTCCATAGCTTGGTAGCGGCACTAACTATTGAACGCCGATGAATTTATCTATACAATATTATAAGAATGACATGTTATTATATAGCTTTCTGTATTTAATGTTTTCTATGCACGGGGTAAGGCAATATTCCAGAAGACATATAACCTTTCATTCAGATATTAGAGTGTATGTCTGTGAGGTTATCGAGATATAACCGTGTCATCTTTGATGCTTCGACGGGGACATACCTGGAAAGTTCAGCGTATAAGTCAAACGCCTGAATTTCAGACCAACGTATCATCAAATAGTTTTTTTTTATATCCAGAACAATCTGGCCCCTGATGTGTTGGGCTGGTGGAAGTGTGATAGACATAAACATGGACTATGTTTAGAAACGACATAAATCTAACCATACACGTTGTCTTTATTCTTTTCTTTTAAAAAAATATTGCTCGCAACAATTTTTTGTTGAAATGAAGATTTCTTTTTGTCATAGAAGTTTTTCCTAAACTTTGCGTCGCTGCGAAGTAAACTGGGCTGAAACTTTTAACAAATATCACAGTGATATAATTGGGTGGAAAACTATATAGAAAGAATGTTTTTTTTAGATTCAGTTTGTGCAAAATATATATTTATAATTGTACAACCAAATCTAATTTTTGACGTTTGCTTGACCCTATCCACGAGGTAACTCCCTACCCCTTCTTACAATTTGGATTTTCCTCTCATCTACCCTCTTCTTTCTCCTTTTGTATTTACTATTTCACGTCACGTCTTTGAGCTATTTCTTGCCTTTAGCTGGATGGCTATTTTGCAATACTGAGAACCTTTTTATTTGGCGAAGAAATATGAAACCTAACAGAACCGTATGTGTACGTACTGTAAATAGCATTAACTTCATTGAACGCATCCAGGTTAACTGATACTGTCAGGTCTGAATATTTAAGGGGACCAATAAGCATAAACCGAATTAATCACGGAATATTATTTATAAATGAGAATTTTGCTGCACTTAAGAAAACATAAACTACACTCGAAGCCATCAGATTGCTCGAATTATATGAAATTGCAAGCCCTCAGATTTGAAAAAAATATTATAGACGTTATAAAGTTTAATTTCCCTCTCAAAATGGTCAAGAATTGATATTTTCTGTATAAGACAAATATCTAAGGTGATAATATAAGATTTAAGAATTATAATAGGTAATTTTATTTACCCTATTGGCAATAAAAATTTACATTACAAATGGAAAAAATTAAATCGTGCATAACTGAGCCGACTAATCAGATGTTTAAGTTTGGTTTCTGATGTAACTAAATTCTAGGATGAGATCTCCTCGCCGACAGCAATATCAATTTCTTGTAGATGTATATACTCCAAGGGCCAGCTATACACTGATTGTGTTTCATAACTACGGTCGTTTATCAAGTTGACGTTGAAAGGCGTAACTTTCTGCGGCCACCAGAGCAACATATCACCATTCTTCAGTTCAAGTCTAAAAATCCAGCACAGCGGGGCCCCAAGCCTCATGAGTAAAGACTTCTGTTGGCTCTTGCTAATCCTTGGGGCGAAGAATTTATATGATGGGCGTAGGGAGAAGGGAATCTATGAGAAATTCTGGGTACGATAGGGTTACATTTAGACGCAGACTGAAAAACAAGTCTAAATATGAGTGCCCCCTTATTGTAGAAAAGGGTTACAGGGACATGAGTCGATACCTCTTTCCCACGGTACAAAATGTTTAAAATGTTACCAATAAGTGAAAGCAAATTGAAGCGCGTTCCATGTAGATTTATGGTTTTGCAAAATGCAAATTCATTGTATGAATATTTTAATAATAGTTTAATAATAATTTAACTGTATAAATGTGTTATAATTCCAAATATTTTCCCTATGCCGCCCCGGTGTCCAAAAATGCCAGGAACCCCGGTGGAAAGACTTCAGATTACCCCCCCCCCCCCCCTTTCAGTTTACCCCCCCCCCCCCCCCCCCCCCCACCCACGGGGTAGCCTGAACCTGATTTCAGATTATCCCCTACTGTTCAGATTACTCCCCTCGCTGATCAAGCTAATATGACTAATTTTTGTGTAAGTAGGAGCTCGCCGCTCCTGATATATATATGAACATCATCCTCAGCTGGCTGGTGATATAGTGGTCAGCTCCGTCGGGCCGTACATGTGTCTCTCTGTCCGAAACCACTTCATAACACGTAAGACCTCAAAAACGTTACTCACATACCATTTTAATTAACTTGACAGGTGTGTCTTATGAATGTCCTCAACTGGTCAGGTTTTGGTCACACTTACTTGATATTTATACTTTTTCAGATTTTTACCGCCCGTCTTATAGACGGATCGTATTGTAGTACTGGCATTTATGTCGGTCCGTCCAATAACCATCGATATCGCAACAATAACTCACCAGTATTTTGATTGATTTTTAGTAAACTCAATAAAAGTATGTACCAAAAAAGTATTTCGCATCAGTTCGATTCTCTGCAATATCCACGTATGTTACTTAAGTTATTGTATAAGATCAGTTTCTAAATAAACATAAGTAAACATTTTTTTATTGGGGGGGGGGGGGTAATCTGAAATTGGAGGGGGTATTCTGGAATCGATTTCAGATTAACCCCGGTAATCTGAAAGGGGGGAAATCTGAAATCGCTACACCCGGTTCAACATCCGATCAAACATGATCATCCTACTTGACCATGTATACAATTCATAAACACATTAAAATGCATTTTTTTCATGAAACAAATACCGCATTCATACAATTAATTGGCAATTTTAATTGACAATTGTCTATCATAAATTAACTTGGTGATATGACCGTTGAGCCTTAGACTGATCATATACATCGGAGAGCTGGTCAAGTACGCAAATGTGACTAAAATGGTGTGACGGACGATGCAATAAAAATGAATCTGTGGCGATAATATACATTTTTACGCAAATCTATTCGATTTTTAGCGAAAAAAAACTTTGAAAACTAAGGAAAAAAATGTCTGTTCATCCACTGAACCTGGCCAAATCCATATACGAAATAAAGTTTTCAAGTGAAGAAGCCATAACATCAAATGACTTACCTGACTGTAAGGTTTCAATATCCCCAGATTCAAGGCTATCCGCGGGCAGTGTAAACTCCGCCACGCACACATCCTCTGTAAACAAAGCATAAACGGCCGCTCGACGGTCCACTTAAACACCTGGTGTGTTTAAACAACACAGGCGTAAAACTTCTAGCCGCTCAATAAATGGTCTTTGCTTTTGGAGAAGCGTATAACGTTAATGAACCATAAACTAGAGGGTTGGACATATTGTCCACACAGTGCCGGATTCCTATGTTCTAGAGCGGTGCGTCACAGCTTTTATTTCTGCATGTCTCTACCACTTTCTGTCAGAGCGCACCTGGCGGTTCGTTTCCTGCTCAAATAGGCGGCGCCCAACTTTGCCGTAAGTAGACACGTTCGGCTTTGCAGGCGAGTATCCTCAGCAAACAGAAGCATACAGATCAGATACATGTTTTGTTGATGGAAGAAAATTTCGTGTTTGATTACTGAATTGACCCAGATATGATAACTTATGATATATCAGATAAATGCACAGATAAGATGGCAATTTGACCCCGTGCAGCTGGCGCTTACATCACGGTGAACATGTGGATTTAAAATAAAATTACATTAAAACGTCAGAACTTAAGTTATCTTCTATTTACATATCCGTTTAGCTGCCCTGGGGAAAAGAGTGCTTCATGCGCAAAATAAGAATAATCGATTAAAAAGACTTGCGGATATAACTTTGAAACTCAAAAACTAAATTGAGTAATGATATTAATACTCTTGCATTTTATATCATTTCCACTTTATTATTGGCTGTAATATTTCTCACATTTTGGATTTCTTTGTTAAATGAACAGAAGCATATGTGACGTTTACACTTAAACATTTACCAAAATGTATGTTATACACTTGTTTTGTTGTAACAATTCGCCGAAGCCCCTCCTCTACAAAAGCCCCCTGACCTGCTCTGCATGTTAAAAGACTGAGTTCCAGTAAATATTTATACAGTAAACCCTGCTACTGAGCCCGAAACATGTTCTGAACTGGGGACCTGACGGCAAGCACGTTTCTGTACATGTCATTAAAACATTATCGTTTGTAGCGACTTGAGAGTTTACTCTGAATGTTTATTCCTATATGATTGCATGTGGTATGTTTCAATCATATATCTATTTTCTTATTATATATTTGATCACGTCAGACAACCATTCCAATAAAAACAACAGGCTGTCAAACTGTTGAGTTAGGGTTGTCAGTAAATCAACCTGAAAATCAACCAAAATAGAAAAATGTATATTCGACCACCCGCTTCAAAAGCACCGGATAACAGTACAGTAACTATATAACCACAGAGATTCCACCGGCTGACTGCTATCTTTAATATTACGTCATCATTTGGTAAAGATTATGAATGCGTTCCTCTCCGTGTGCTCTCCTTTTTCCATGTTATGAACTACATGTATAATGTGTTTATGACCTGATATATCTCAGCTGGAATCAACGTAAGCTTTACACTAAGAAAAAATATTGTCCTAGCCGGTGACAGCCCAGTTTGCCTTCGTTTACCAGGATCAAGCAAGAGCGGCCTTCCCCATAAAATTCCCAGTTGGCATACAAACTGTGGTGTCCTTTTTCGTTTCGAGTCCCTTTTGGAAGACAAGTCGAAAGGTAAATGATTGATGTGTACCAAAAATAATAAGATCTTGTTTATTCATAGATTGCTATTATAAATGATTTCAGATTTTTATAATTATCCTTCATTAATGAATAATTATTTTAACTCTTTTGATGTTTATTTGTCTAAATTTTATTAAGATCTTGCGCAGTTATATTATAAATTTAATTCATATGATAATGCTTTATTTTGTGTACGTTTTTCATATGGCCAGATCGCGGAAATTAAACGCTCGCAAAACATTTGAACTGATTGAAAGATCGCGAAATTTAACGCCACGAATATGGAGCCAACCACATTAACAGCAAGTGGAACAGAAGAGGTACATTTATCAGTATTATTACAGGTAAAAGGCACCTACAGTATCCGAATTTTGCCGGACAATACTTCCATTGTATTATAAACATAAAAATGATGCAGTAGACTCTTTTCAAATAGAAATTCTGGTCCAAATGAGTTGTGTGCTTTCCGCCATTATGTCCGCCATAGTTGTGAAAATTGCCAATGGGACAATGCGTGATAAAGTGGTTAGCATGAGCTATATCAACAGAAGAGCAAACAGCCTTCAATGTGTCACGTTCGGAGCACACATAGTAATTGGCACAGCAATCGGAACACACCCGCCTACATATATTGCATCATACACACTGCTCTCATGTAATATAACAGTAAACAGTAAGGCCAAAAAAAATAAAAGGTATGGTTCTCAGGCACCGCCCGCATCAATTTTAACCCCACGCATCAAACATTTTTATTTTGGTTTTCATCCAACTAGAAGATAAAATAATACAATTTTGATACGATTTTCTTTGTTATGTAGTGTTTTTTCCTGTTTAGCAGAAAAAAATGGTTATTCTCATGCTTTTCTCTGATCATATGTCATTTTTATTGTAATATACAAAAAAAATGTAAAAAATTAAATACCGCCCGCCCGCATTGACTTCTGAAAAAAAGTGCCCGAGAACCATAACTTTTTATTTTTTTTTGGCCTCACAGCTTAATTGGACACAGTTGCAGATTGTATTTTCCTCAGAAAGCAAGGACTACGACAGGATTCAGGAAAAGAACCGCAGGCGAGAATCATAACAGTAAATTTGCTACAAACCACTGAACTCACACCTTCAAAATCTAACCTGTATGGTTATCAGTTGTGTCCTAAAATAGGAGAAAATAAATTTTTGAAACGTATATATATATATATATATATATATATGAATACAGAAAATCCAAAATAACATTTTGAAGACTTCTGACGAGAAAGGACCTCCTATAACAATTTAATGTACTAGACCTGATTCACTTTGCATAAATGACTTGTCACCCTGCTGTGTGTGGGAAAGTAACCTCTCGAGGACCAGGTCGTAGGTCACAACAAATACAGTGCACCATACTTCCAGCAAACTAAAATTATTGCGTGTCTGGTAATCATAAAAAGTCATCTCGCTGTGCCTTGACCTCTATAAATTCATATTGCTCCAAACCATTATGTGCATACAAGTGCAAAAAAATGAAAAAAGTAGTTACAGCCTTGGTATAGAAATTAGTAATAGGTGTATAGGAAACGATAAAGCTGTAAAAATAACACAATATCACATATATCGTTCAGGCAGCATAATACTATCTCTCTCTCTTTATATATATATATATATATATATATATATATATATATATATATATATAAGGTTGTATGTAAGAGGATGAAAAAACAATTACCCGGGCGATCAGTATGATTGAAAACACAGGGCTTGCAAACAAGTCGCCCGCTCTCCCCGCTTTACCAATAAAGCAAGCTTCACTGGCGAGACTAATAGGAACGCTTTTATATGTACCCTCATATATGTAAATATATATATATACATAATGGTAACATAAGATTATACCGATGGACAATTTGTAAATGTCAAAAGTGTTGTTGAAAGTCAGCCAAGAGACGTGTCCGTATTCCAATTCCTGCGTGTTTAACAATTATCTGCCGGTATACGGTGAAAGCCCTTCATCTTTCGCTCATAGTCACACAAAATCATCCTTACACTTTCTTTCTTAAAGCCCCGCGTCAAACCAGATTCAGGAACTTGCCATTCCTTTGTCTTAATGAACTTGACAATAAGCCTCCTCAACGCCAGAGACTTTTTATGATCTATCTTCAATCCTTGTTTAATTATATCACCAGGGACCCCCTTATTACCAAGGACCGCTGGCTTCCGAGCCTCAAACCACTTGTGCGGTTCTATGTTTCACAGCATCGAAATATATATTTTTCATGAAGCTGGATTATAACATTACTTATTTAGTTTATATGCTAAATTAACCCGAAGCCGATAAGAAAACAATAATTATAACAGGATGGTATTTTTTGGTTTAGGACTGATATATTCTGCAAGTTATAATCTTTCCCGTCCATTTTAAAATTGATAAAGGGGGCTATCTAATAAGACAAGATGCCGGCTATCTAGACCCACATAATGTTTCTTCGGAAACCGTGGCCTCATATAGTTGAGAACAGCCGCTGGTTTCACCGATAGCTGTTAACCGCGGCACCAATCAGCTGCCCGCGTGATCTGAGACCATAGAGCTACAAGGTGCCGCGTGAACTTTAGTACAGAACCAACATACTGCCCGCAACGCTCCATAAGCAGCGGTTACGGTAGGCTCATATATTCCCTCCGCTGTAACCGCTGCTCGCAACCGCAGTTGTCCGTCAGGTTTGGCCAAAAGGCGGTGCTGTCTCTGTGGAATTACCTCCTGCGTAATTTTTCAACCAAATTTGTTTTAAATCGGCGGTTTCCTTGCAACGCATGCGTTTCCCAAGATGGCTCCAGTTGTTCACAAACAGGATACCACGCCGACGGGATAAGGAAAATTACAACTCTGAGTACAACACCGAAGTAAAATATATATTCTAAGGATGTTAGTCTCTATACTAACTTGCTGGTGTGGCCTTAGGTTAGTTATCCCCACTGTTTGCAAATTTCCTCTCTTGCAGTGCCGCACAACGAGTTCCGCATTGGCGCAGCCATCTTTGTTTACACGCTGAGCTAATCAGATTTTGTTTTACGGAGCGTTCAAATTGCTGGGTCTCTCCCGATAAGCCCCTGGTGGCCAAATCTGAAGAATCCTTCAATTTCTCACAGTGTGCGACTGGAAGGCCCCGGGAGGTCACGGGGTGAGTTCAGAACGTAACGGCCCGCGTGAACTGTTATTACAGAACTAACGTACTGCCCGCGTGAACTGTAAATACAGAACCAACGCACCTGCCGCGTTAAATGTTGTTACAGAACCTACGTAATGCTTGCTTGAACTATAATTACAGAACCAATGTCCGGCCTGCGTGAACTGTAAATATAGAACCAACGCACTTCCCGCGTGACATGTAATTACAGAACCAAAAGCACGGCCCGCGTGAACTGTAAGACAGGGAATTATCTAGCTGCTCGCGTGAACTGTAAACAAACGAATCAACTGGCTGTCCACGCGACAAGTTCTGTCTGCCTCTAAAAGGCTACCAGCTACAGAAAGCTGTCAAGTACTGAACAAACAAGCTGCCCGTGACAGCTGTTACCTACAGAATAAGCTGCCCACGAGACATGTCAATCACAAAACCAGCCAGCCGCATGAACTGTGAACAACAGAACCAGTCATGTGTAAAAAGTATATTTTGTAAACATTTGTAAAAACACTGTGTAATTATTTAAGTATGAAAATGTTGGCTGATGAAACCACCAGGATAACCTATACTCGATATTCAATAAGACTAATTCAATGTAAGATGGATGTAATATGTCAGACGTAATATAGATAAGTTGTTTGAATAAAATGGGTACTTTGTAACATTGTCAAATGGAGAGGCTTTTACGTCAGTTTAAACCAGCCAACACAAGCCGAGTCCAGCCACAAACACCGGGCTCCCACTAAAGTCAGCCGTCTTTTTGTCCAAGCCAATACCCTTGTGTTGCTAACACGGCTCCGGGCTCCAGACCCGGGGGCGGGAGGGTCGGGGCGGGGTTACTGGTCAGTAATGTATGAATGTCTGCGTTGTTTAATGACCGGTTAGAAACTGACAGGTGGTGGGTTTGTTAGTCTGTCTGTCTATGACTAACATTACTCGAAAATTATTTTCGGATTTTGATGAAATTTTCAGGATAGCACGGCAATGATACAAAGAACAATTGATTAAATTTCGGGGATGACCTGGATCACAAATATGGATCCAGGAATTTAATAAGGAACAAGCGACCCGTGGGTCTCGACGCTTATCTAAATTTGTCAATAAGGATATTTTTATGAGCTTTTTTCACAATGTGGGTCATGTGACTTTGGCCCTTAACTTTGTGACTCAAATATCTAAGAACATATATCATGAACTTACAGCATTATGATTTTTATACCAATCTTTTAATAAAAAGTAGGTCAAGTGACATTGACCTCTCAACAGGTTACCTTAAATTTGCAGATTTCTTCCACTTTTGGCAGTTAAGCCACATGTGAAAGATGGAAGTTTTGGGATGAAAAGTTTGATTTACAATGCATTCACAATCTTTTTAAAGATGTGGGTCCTGTGACCTTCATCTTTGACCTCGGGACCCTGAATTTAAAATGATTCTTACACAAGTTATGGGTCATTAATAAATCAAGTTTATAGCTCATCTGTTATCGTAAATAAACTAATTTGTAAATGGATGGACCCTGTGACCTTGACCTTTGAGTCTGTGATCCTCTAAATCGAAACGATTTTTCCCTATTGGAAGGTGGGCAATATCTGGAAGATGTTTGGCTTAGAAAGAATCCATATTAATCATCTTAAAGAAATGCGCCCTGTGATTTTGACCGTTGATCTCGTGACCCCAAAATCAACAGATTTCTTACTTTAGTGATGAGCCATATACAAGTTAATTTTGAAACCAGTAGGTCAAACCAAACTAGAGTTATCATCTGAAAATTAATTTATGGACAAATGGCCCCTGTGACCTTGACCTTTAACCTTGTGAACCCTAATGCAATTAGGTTCTCCGCCTGTTGTCAGGACAGCTATATGCACAAGATGGAAGGTTTGGGATGAAAAGATTGCTTTAAATGAATCCACAACCTGTGACCTTGACCTTTGACCTGATGACCCCAAAATCATAAGGGTCCTTGATTTAGTGCTCAGCCATACATAAATCAAGTTTGAAATTTATTATGTCAGATAAAACTGGAGTTATCATTTTGAAACAAATTTGCGGATGGACGGAGGGTCAGAAGACAAACAGAGGGACAGACGGAAGGACGACGGACAAAGGGTGATCGCTATTGCTTAGATGCCTTTCAGACAGCTGAGCTAAAAATGCTATATTTTATGTCAATGCCATATGGGGGTAATGAGCTGCCTTGGCGGAGGTCCGCACTCTTTGAGTGCTAATATATCGATATTTTATATTATATTATAGTGACATTTCAGAGAGTATGAGCATCTGATACTTCATTTCGTTTTCATTACTTCAGCTTGGACTCGGAATAATCCCTGGATGAAGGGGATTTTTCAAGAATACAGGATTTCATAGTCCGAAAAACAACCATCATTTCTTTATTTTGGCAACAATGACATACTTATCACGTATCTAAAAGGGCATAATAATTGTTTTATTTGGCACATTACCAGACAAACTTACTTTTTTTCTCATAGATTATTGTGAAATTAATGGATATTTATTTGACTGTTTCAGCTTTAGCAACACCAGTAACAGAAACTTTGCTGCGAAAAATGGAAGATAATTTAAGAGGAGATGTAACGCTAGCCTTCTTCTGGTAAAGTCATTATGTTTAGTTCACAAGTTTTTGAAATTTCTTATTAAACCTCCCCACCACTGATTTGCATTTAGATTACTGGAAATTTGTAACTCGTTATGCACGCAACACAGATAGCTTTGGATATTTGCGATAGATATCTTAGCATTTCAGCAATGGTTTTCAAATAACCAGTGTAACTGATATGCTGTAGACCTCGCCATGTTAGCTGCAGGCTTCAGATTATTTAAAAGACTAATAGGCGTATATTTTATGTCTAATCAGTTAAACTGTTGTTTTATGAATATAACAAAGTAAATACATATATAATCTTTTTTCTTTACATATAGGTAGAATATGAATAAACAGTAAATAAAAATGGTCCATTAATTGGTCCATTGCCGAAATGCCCTGAAAATTTCATTAGATTCCGTTAATTATTGCGTGAGTTATGTTGGGACTAAACACATACACTCACTCACCCAAACACACATACACACGAACGGAAAATGATCGCTTACCCTCCTTGTAGACCCAAAATATGTATATTGATAAATCTTGTGAATTTAAAGATGACTACTAAACATGTGTATTGAAGCGAATCGTATAACGCAGCTTAAGCAGGAACGCCTAATTATGATTCACTAGTCCTGTAATTAAACAGCCCCATAAGCTGCCCATGGAGGACCAATAGTGTATCTATCTACTGCCCATGGTAGGTGATGATATACATGGAATTAATTGGTTTTGATGTTTTTCTCTAATGACGTTTCAGAAGTCATGCTCATAAATCCTCAAGAGGCCGTTTCGCCGGAAAGTTACAGAACTCATAAATGGTGTTCTGGGTCGAGGCATGTCATCTACAGAACTGGATAAGGCCAGAACCAGAGCTTTACATTAAGCCATATCTGTATTTGATAAAATCTTGAATCATGACGTTACATGCGCTGCAAAATAATAAAGGATTTCTTCCTTATCAAAGAATCAGAAAAATAAGTGGGTAGGAATCCAACTCCACAATTTTGCCAAGATAAGCCCCAGGCTATGACAGGAGTACTACGCATATCGGTATGCTCACACGCGGACATATCATTTAATGGTGTGGTGTCCAGTTTTTTGGAGAAGTGGTAGTTAATGAAACATTGGTTCTTAGTTGAATTCGGTTGTTTCTCACCAGTAATTGCTTCGAAATTCCCCCCCGGTAATTTATTTCTTTTGTTTGCATGTTGGCTTGATTTGGAGTAAAAGTTCATTGTAAGGCCAAAATAAAAAAAAAAGTATGGTTCTCAGGCACTTTTTTCAAAAAATCAATGCGGGCGGGCGCTAATTTTATTTAAAAATTTTTTGGTATGCTTCGATAAAAATTTCAAATGATAAGGGAAAAGCATGAAAATAACAGTTTTATTTTGCTAAGTAAGTAAAAGCACTACAAAACAAAGGAAATTGTATGGTTTTATCTTCTTGAAAGAAATGTCGGAGCGGCAGCAGCTCAAAATTGGAAAGTTTTTATTGAAGATCAAAATAAAAAGTTTTGTTGCGGGGATTTAAAATTGATGCGGGCGGTGCCTGAGAACCACACCTTTAATTTTTTTTGGCCTAACTTAAATTCTTAAAACATGCGAATTCTATAGAAAATGTTTGGTTTAAACAGTTTAATTAAAAGATATATTCTTTTTAATATGGCAAAAGGTAACAAAAGAAACAGCGAGAAATAAAAGCTGCACGATAGAAAGACGACAAATAAGCATTCACATCTTACCATTAGCCAGGCTCCGGCAGCTATACATTCAGATACCTTAATTCATCAAGCAACTTTGGTGTCAGTTTTATGAAAACTAGAAATTTACCCGTGCTACGCACGGTTTTGGGCGAACACGACAATCATATACGGTGGTATCGGAAATCCACCGGAAATCTGAAGATACGAAAAACCACACAAATCGCGTTACGCTATTAATATATAGATCCATTATATGTATGGTGTTGTGAATAAATATCTTTCGGATCAGGGTTCGGAACATGTCGCACACGGTCGCCCCAAGCCAGTGCCTAGCGTGTGGTCGCGGTCATTGACAAACAGTCACCTACAAATGTACCATTGACATGAGAAACTGAACAACAATATCAACAACCGTCCATGGAATAGACCTTAGAAGAAAATGCAAAAATACCAGTTTTATTTGTGAAAATAGCAACAATGATGGCCATGACTTATATGCAATAAGCATACACACTGAATGAAAGAATAAAAAGAGTATATGAGATAACAAATGCATGTAAAAGGAACAAATACCAGTAGGAACGTACTAAATTTACATTTTTACTTCTGGAAATTTTACATTTGTTACTACAGTATTGAGAAAAAATGTCGATTTTCAAAACATTTTAAGTCAATATTATGTGTTTACAACTTTGGTGGTGCCACTCCACACGAGTACGGATCACACTGTACCAACCAAGACGTTATTTAAGTTAACATTTTCTGTTACACAGTAGGCCTACATGTAATGGTGAAAATTTGTCAAGGACCTTGTCGCATGCAAGTCAAAGGCTTCGTGCAATCGTGTGCCACTGTATATCACGGATTCCTGCCGCCCTGCGACTCGGTAGATGTGCACTCAATCATGTCATGTGAAGGGGGTTACAGGAAGGAGCTCTCTTCGTGCGACCGCCCTATCACAGGAAGTCCTGCAAAACAATTCTTTCAAAGATCCCCCTTTTGAGAAGGGATCGCCAATGGGGATTATTTCGGGCCGGTGACCACGAAATGTACGTAAACCCTAGATAGGGCCCAAGGAGTAAAACTCTGTCCCGCCATTATACACTCTATGGCCATTGTGTTACACAAAGAAAAGAGGGGACCGCGGGGTAGGAAATATTAAAAATTATTAAATATGCACGTAATACACAAATAAAAGTGGGTGGAATCTCTTCGGACAAACCCGGAGTATATGTATGTCGAAAATCACGGCAGTCGGTACGGTGGTATCAGAGGAGATAAGGAAAAACACAAAAATCCCCTTACGCTATTAATATATAGATGAACGAGCATTTGAACCAATCAAATGACTTGCGTACACTTCCTCTACACGGCAGCCGAAACACATTTGTCATTGTTGCCAGATCCAACATTTAGCAACATTGTGCCTTTACCAACCAAATTAAGGCCTGTAAACCGATCAGGTTTCCGGTGCTAATAATCTTGCTTATGTCATTGTCGATATTTGAATAATTTTGTGTATTGTTTATATTTTGTAGGTTGATTTGACTGACAGTTCTGATTTCGGGCCGATAACGTACAGGCTTAGGGATATGGATTAAAATCCAAACCAACATTATAAGAAATGTTATTGCTCTTTAACCAGATATGGGTTTCATAAGGAGGAAGAAAACAATTTGTCAAACCTCATGTTGTCTGTTTGGAAATGATCTCTCAAATTTCAAATCAAATCTCCGAGGTCAGTTTCATATTTCGTGAAGACGCCCCAGCTTCTAGTCGTTAAGTAGCCATGTCTGTCTCAGATCTCGAACTGACTGCAACTACAAGATGTCTTGGAGTCACAAGTGATTGAAGATTCAAAGCTAAGTTACACTACATTGTTAGGAAATCTGAAATGTTAAATCTGTAATGATAAAGTCAATATACATATTTTCAGCACCAAAGTGTGTCAATACAGATTTTTTTTTTAAACATTTTTCATAGAGTTGTTGTATGGGGACGGACATCGTGGTATACTTTATACATCAATCTCTTTACACAGAACAGTCCTTATCTGCAGCAACATTTTACTGACCTTTTCCTCAAAGTACTGAGGGTAGCGGTCGTCTGTTGTGTTTTGGTCCTGTCAGTCACCATTGCAGGTTCAATAAAACCAGATACATAAGGGAGATTACGACAGGATATTAGTCTACTTGGATAACAACTGGATATAACTTTTATCATTTGCGATATCAGAAAATATGTCATACATTTTTATCGGACCCGACCACTCAGAGTAAACTTACGCCGTCAGGTGTCGCTGTCGTTAATACGAATCATGAGTATCTCATTAAGGCTTATATAATAGAATGTTCGTGTGTTCAGTGAAGCACATGTCCGACAGCAATGGTAGGTGCTTTGACATCTTGTCTATATTTACGATCCTGTTGTAGAGCCGTTTTACGTGTGAATATTGATAAAAAGAGTAAATCAGAATAATAATGGAAGGGGCTTCTTCCTGTCCCAGCAGTTCAAAGACTCCCTCCATTGACGTCACTTCAAAGGATTGTCTCACTTTCTTTTTCATTCTAGCAGCACCAACGTGGTATTATCATTTTCCGGAGGAACTTAGAGACCAATGCAAGGCGGGACGGGTGTCATAACGTTTACCTTAAAATTACACATAACATCATAGTGACGGATCTGGAATAAAGGTTGGCTGTGGAGGCTGAAGAGATATTTATTGAAGAAATACATATGTTTATGTGAACTTTGAGTTAAGGAAGATGGTTTAACCATTATAAAAGGGAGACCTTCTTGAAATTATAATAACTTTATTAACCTTACATTTTCCGTGAAATCTACATCATACAAGGCTGGGATGGGCTTTATATATCACCTGATATATTTGGAAAATCACTCGCGAAAAAAAATATAATACATTAAATAATGTATTGTTTGACGTGCACTAGACTTATGATAAGAAAACATTTCTAGAACATTTAATGGGGACTTTTGGAATCATCTGAATGCAGTGATACAAAGCATATTATAAACCTGATTCACATATAAAATTGTTTTTGTATTTAAACAGAACAGCAGTAAAATTCTGATAGATTACTGAAATTATTAAGCAAATACCTAAGCTCTGTACGGTAGTAAAACCAGCAGATTGAGGAATCATGCAGCGATAAAATTCTTTCGCCATAGCAACGGATGAAAGTCTCTTGTCATATTCCGCCAACGATTAATTAAATAAATTCTGCTTATCAGGCCAATTAGTGGGAATTAATAATCACATAGGCCGATGAAAATAACATTTCGGAAATTATCTTTCATTTATTATTATTTCGTAAAGAAGAGGACTGTTTCATTCTTAAACATTTACTCATAATTACCAAATTAAATGGGGATAGGTTGTGATTAATTTAATGACCATCAACTCACACGCTACAATTTTTTTTATAGTTGTAGAGAGAAAGAGAGGGGGGGGGGGTTAATAGGGAGAAACAGTGAAACACTTTAAATGTGTCTATGGGTACATTTAGTTCTCTTACTGTCGGCATTGGTAATTTTAAATATATTTTCTCTCTTTCACAAAGCTTTTTAATGTACTAACCACTATTTAGTCAATATTAACCCTTCATGTTTGACTAACAGCACTGAGCCTTTCTCTCAAGCAAAGTGAATTTTTCTTGCATGGAGCCATTTTATCTCTGTCTATTTGTACTAGGGATTTTGGCCGACCGAGATCTGGGTTAAACATACTGGTGTGCATGTCAGATAATCTCGGAGGCCGGTCTTTATCAGATAATTGACAGCCTCTATTCCGGCTACCGGCACAGTCATCTTTTTCTATAATAAAGTCAGAGTCTGTCCCATACAAGAGACCTGTATCTTTACATACGTATCAGTCAATTAGATATTCAGTCTAAGCCTACAGGTATACCTTCGCCACTATGCTGATCAACTTTCCCAGTGTTCGGCACAGAATAGGACATTGTGTCGTGGTTCACGAATTTGGACTACGGGCTAGATCAGCTTCAGAGCAAAATAGGCCCCTTATACCAGAGAATGGAAATGGTCCATGGCCGGGATAAAGAAATTTTCCTTTCTGATAATAATAAGGAATCCATTAAATTAAAAATATATATAAGTTAACCAGAATACCTACATTATTTACTGGTTTGTTACTTGGATATTACCCTACTCGTCCACAATTTTTTTCTTGATCGCAAACAAACCAAGGGAAATATGACAACTGTTACGACATGTTACTACTATGCCTACTGTTTTTCATGGGTTTCTAAACAATGGCTATATAGAGTGAATTGGAAACTATATCTTTTCAATGAGACAATGTTCAAATGAACTTACGATGGAGGTTTATGAGGGTAGAAACTCGGAACCTTGGGCTCCGACACCAGCATACGTTAATTAATATATAATATTAATATATGATATTAATATATGATATATTGATATATTGGTCAAAGAAACAGGTCGCCGTAGTTGTTGATGACAGGACTCCATAACATCGACGGATGTGATAGGAACCCACGAGATTATCGATGGCTCTGATTTTGTTACCCATTATATTTATTGTTTATTTTTGATCGATTTAATGTAATGTGTTTTATCTTTCTCAAAGTATCAGCATGCATTGTATGCCCATGCATCTATCATCATAATGAGTATGCATTATGTTATAAGTAGCTGTAGCTGACACAAGACATGCTTTTGTATCTCATTTAACTAGAAGAATGTAAGGAGTCGGTGGCCATATGTGTAGACGTCAGGTAGGAAACTTTGGTCGCAGGGTGAATTCAAGAGGGTAAACGGTAACAGCCTCCATTTTAAATATCAACTTAACTAATTATATGAATTCACAGAATTCGCAGAATTCACTTCCGGTTTTGAATTAGGTGACAGGGCAGTGTCACACGGTTCCTCTCAGATATATCCGGGTGTAAACCAGGCCAGATGCGAGCCCTGGGTGCGTAATCGTCCCAATTGCAGGTTCGTACCCCCGAGAAACCCCCGAAAGCTGTGTTTGTTGCTGAGTGAAACACAGCCGATGGGCATCGGCCTTCCAGTTAAGCCTACAGCCCGCTCATCCTGGGTGGGGGGCGGGGTAGGGTGCCTCGACCTCACGAAATCCCGGCTCTGAGTCCTGTGCTCTACCTCTGAGCAAGAGAAGCTGGTCGGACTTGTACACAAATGAGTTATATGAAATTAAATTGGTTATACTTTTAATATATCAGCACTAAGCTAAATGTCATATGTTCACCTTTTAAATTTCATTACACCATGTGTTATATTAAGTATATCACGCCGTGCTCAACAACATTATATTTTATGAAGTATGAATGTCATTATAACCAAAATATTACGATTGACCCTTATAATTACCTGTCCTTTGCCTCAAGAAGAGGTTTACAAACTAACGAATGTAGTATGAGATTCATGACAAAATTCTTTATAGAAAACATTGGATTTATTTTCTACTTAAAGCTTAAAAAGATTGTCCGTCTTGCATACCAGTGAAATATTACAATCCATATCACAATGAGTTTGAAACGAACGAACGAAAAAATTCCCAAATGTTCACGTTGTCTGTAAGCATAATCTGTCAAATCGGTATCTAACTACCATATGACCTAAGGGGATATCAATTCCAGTTTAATACAAAACCTGTCCATCTGCCCCATAGAAACCCTACTCATATAATTGTCTTGGTAAACCTGTGTTGTCTGATTTTAGTCTTATCTGTAAGTAGAGCCTATTAAATAACCGACATTTCCGAGATTAATAGGTTTTATGAAGTTATTTCAGAACCTTAGTTATAAAATTACTCATTGATATATATTGCATTCACTTGTTAAATTTAACTTGTTTGAAACAAGATGAGCAGAGTCAGGTACATCGGTTACTGCCTTGTCTGATAGAATAGTGTCTAGAGTCGGGTCTGGGCTGAACTTATATTAATAGCGTGACCACAACAGTATATGATTATGACTTTATAAGGGGAAAGATCGGGGAGGTCTTCCGCTAAGCCCCTGGATGATTGACAGGTTATATTTACGGATCATGGCTCTAAGATCTTCTCCGGCCTTACTGAAAGAACTTAATATACTAAATTTCCCCGGGCATTTAACTAGCATCTTAAAAACACAGGACAGTAAATATAATATTCGAGCACGTTGGGCGACGGGGGAATTTTTTCCCACTTTTTTTTTCCGTCAACTCTTAAAACGCAAAGGTGTTCAAACTAGTTCAGGCGGAAAATGCAACGTATTCGATACACAATCATACAACCGTTAATATATGCCTATTTACATTTCTTATAAAACTAATTATGCCCACATAAACTTCAGGTGTAACCCGTTTTGTCTGCCAAAGCCTAAGATAGAATTCTATACTTCCCAATGCTTTCAAAAGAACTCATTACGCCTTCCAATATTGAATGTAGAACTCGTTTGTCTACCAATAGTAAATGTACAACTTGTTGTGCCTATCAATAGTAAATGTGGAACTAGTTTTGCATACAAATAGTTAATGTACAACTTCTTCTGCTTATCATTATTGAATGTACAACTCGTTATGCGAACCAGAAGTAAATAAAGAACTCGTTTTTCCTACTAATATTACATGTACAACTCGTTTTACCTAAGAATGGTAAACTTGTTGTGCCTAGTACTCGTTTCGAGTACCAATTGTAAATGTAAACTCGTTGTGTCTACCAATTCTCAAGGTACACCAAGGTGTGATTAACTCATGTATATTAGAATTCCGTATGGCTACCATTAATTTGAAGATGAGACTCTATTACCATCATTGGGGAGAAGAAATAATTTGATATATATAACGATATATGTTAATGGAAGATATTACTCAATATTCTGTTACTATTATTTAAATAATTGAAACTGATCTGTCGAACAATATTGAATAAGAAATATATGCTAACAAACAAATAAAACACAGAACTTATTATTTCGGCCAATATTGATCCAAATATATAACTCCGGCTTCAAAGCAATAATCAATTAAACATAAAGCTTAATGTTGCCGCCTTCATGGCGACCATTTCTGGATAAAATTCTCATGAATCCAAAAGTACAGATGTAACTGAAAACTAAACAATACTGACCAGTAGTTATTGCATGGGTGTATGGTTTATCCTTAGTAATTGTTATTTAAGTGCACGACATTAGCTTACGTCAGTCATGATTTAAACACATGGGTCTTTACACATTTCTTACGATTTCATTTTATCTATAAAATCACTTTTCATTGCCACCTATACTTGGTTTGATCCGCGTTGGACTCTTTCTCAGGAAATTTAGAGTAAAATAAAAGTTAATTTATTTTATGATTTAAGTCAGTTTAGTGTATCTTATGGTATACAAAAATAATCCAGTTTAAGTTTGGAAATATAAGACTTTTTCACAGACCATTTGTCAACTATGGTTACAAGCAATTTCTGACTGTGCTGTAAACATGCCCCATGATTTATGATAATACTTGACAACAAAGAAACGATTTAAAAAGAAATTGTAAATTATTAATGCAAATGTCGGTGAAACATTAATTTGGTAATGAACACACGTACATAATACACATATAGTACCAACCTAAACGAAACACACACAAACATATAGTACCTACCTAAACGAATAACTATGAAATGCGCTTCTTAACTTGTCATCAATCCCCTGTTATCTCACATTGTATTGTCTTTTTTTCTGTTACCAGCCGTTAAGTCAAATTCCAGTGTTTTGCTGATTCGCTATAAGATTGTTCTCATGGACTTTATACACGTTTATCTTTAAAGTCCTTGTTTCAGCATAGAGTCAATGGCCTCCGCAGCTCTAAATCCAGACGGTGGTTACATTAATGTTCTGGGCCAGATGAGATTGGAATCCGTATGAAGATGGGAATTACCGTATTGTCCACAGTGTTAAGTGTTTAGTTTGTAACTTGATAACATTGAAAAGTCAGTCTTATCTTACCTTTGTCTTCCTGGTCTCTTGGTCAGTTCGTTCTTGAACAAACTCTTTGCGCCACAGGCAGCGTACACTTCATCTATCCACAACTTGCTTTATAGAAAGTTATTCGTTCCACTTTGGAAGTGGATGCACCCATGTGGGTGAGACCTTTGCCTGGTGTTTCAGCACGGGGAACCATCCAACCGTGGAGCGAACCACAGGCTTACGGGTTACAAGTCCAGCGGCCTAACTAGTCAGCATCCTCTCTTCACGGTAGGTCCTTCAAGCAGACACCAGCATCTCTGTGAAGTTAGCTATAGCGACTAAGCGCCACGCCTCGCCCCCGGGGCCTATTACAGCACCACGCTGGTACTCTGGCAATCGAGATCAAATTTATTTAACGGAGGCGACCACGAGCTCGGCTGTTCCGCTGAATCAGCCTGTATCTTCAATCTACTGGCGGGAGAAAGTAGTTTCATTAGAGAAAGCTCAGCGTGCTCACACCCAGGGCTTACGGGAGAATAAAAACAGATCGGTCGACAAAGCGACCCGGGCTATAAAAAGACGTGTAAGTGTCTTTTATGTAAGCAGACTGGAGAATAGTTCAGCCTCCCAGTGAAACCTTTACTGAGCCAGTGGTTTTAACTTTCCTTTGTACACGCCACTTTTTACGTGGCAATTATCTTTTGCAAAGCGTTGTTTCTTTGTGTTAATCTTCTATCAAACCCCACCACCGATAGGACAAATAGCCTGAAGTGACCACTGACCGTATACAATACTTTAATATTAAAAAGGTGTCAGTTGTCTTCATCACCTATTTTACATCATCACTCACGTTTCACGGAGTCAGGAACATACGGCTAAGACACAAAGTCAGTCGATGCCTGTTGGACATGTTCTCATATAAAGAGAAAATAAAGAAGGAAACTTCCTTGTAATAATTCTTGTAATTATAGACCAAATTAAGCTCAAAGTATACATTTAATTCCTCTCTTCTCCTGTATCGTTTCAGAAATTTGATTTAATAAGTTCATTTTCTTATACATATATTTTCACGTAATATATTCACAATCCGACCAAAACAGACCAAACCATCAGACAGCATATTCTAAAGTAAATTTTAACTAAGTAACCCATGAATGTTAAAATAGGATACAGGTACCTCCGATTTCAAAATGCTGATAATAGTGTTACATGCAAAATAGATATATATAGTCGCTCATATGTTGGACCAATATAAATGAGGCTCTGTAGAGCTATTGACCCTCATCTTCTTCGCTGGTGACGAAGTTAAATACGAAATGTTTGGGTTCGATGTTTTGACAAAAAAGGTCTAAAACGAAATATGTGCAATGACGAGAATTATATAAAATATATCTTAATTTTCGAGGTTCCTGTCGCAGCCTCTGGTTTGTACTTTATGTCACGTGACAAAGCCTTCGATATTTAACCTTGGTACAGAACACAGCAGACGATCATTACGTGCAATGCGCATGCTCGAGGATGTTTATTTCTTTAAGAGGTCAGTGACCCTAACCTCGTGGTCAAACGACAGCTGATAGACAGCTTAGCTTCAAAGACAGATGATATCGTGGATTTATTTAAACTTTACCTGTCTATTCCTGTTTTAAGGAATGAAGACTATATAAAAAAAACAATGCAACATACACCTCGGCTACAGCTTTGTTCAGAATATAGCGCTTTGCGACACTGCCCTTCTTTACGGCTATGCGTGGATATATTTAGAGACCTTCTGCCGGATTCTCTTCACCTAGAATTATGTGGAATAAACAAAACGAGGAAACGATATCCCCGACACTGGTACTGAGTGACAAATGAGTATTCTAGCATCAATTCTGTCTGAGGAGCGGCCAAGATAACCCACCTGAACTCAGACGGACTGATATGTCATTATAAATGAATTACCTCACATATTGACTGATTGATGCTCAGTTACATCAAACATAAATTTATCAATACAACAAGCTATCAAGGTTTTATTAAGTCTGGATATGTCGTGTCTGCTTTCAAGCAAACAATGTAGGTTAGTCCGGTTTCCTTTTTGATTGGGGGTTCACCGTATGATAATAGGCCTACCTGGCATAACAGGACATGTTCTTTGAAGTCCCTCCTGAAACGTATAACGCCGACGGTTCACTTCACAAGACAATAATAATAATTTTAGTTTGATTTGTTTTTATAAAAATAATGCATAAAAAAGATCTTTCACGTCAGATTAAAAGTACAAAACATCCCAAGTACAAGAAATCAAAATTGATTTAAAAAGGAGAGAAATGATTAATATTGTACGTATTACAGTGATGTGATAGACAGTTTATTCAGTATTTATAATATATATAAATGTATATATAAAATAAAAATATATATAATGAAGTATTCAAGAATTATTATACATAATATATTCAGTAATATATGATTTGTAGCGTTGGAAATGAGCATCGCTGACCCGCAGTTCACAACGTTTTACATAATCCCACAATAATGCAAACATTATCCCTCTGAGGCCTCCGCTAAATTGGTCCAGTGAATGACGTCACCAGTCTACCGCTATCAACATGTGTTATAAATACAGAAGAACCTCGTTTTTTCGTACCTCGTTAAAAATCCAATTCATTTATCTGTAAACCACAATAGGAATCCAATCTGAATGGTCTATACGACTTGGAACACTTGAGTCTGACATACATTTATTCCTTCTTGATGATATAAGCAACCTCATCGCGCCAAAGACCAGGAAAATGTACTCTTTCGGATTTTATTTTTTGGGTTAGTTCCTTGGCTTGTTGGTGGTAATGTCTATTGGACGATATAGGTATAACACTGTGATACGAATGATAATGTATTATTTTGCGTTATAGACTCCAGGTTTAGTAGGCACAGGGATAGAAAAAAATCTAGAAGCCATGATCTGCAACTTAAATAGTTTCCCTAGAGGTTCAAACAGAGGAGCCCCCGCTCCACACAGAGTACTCCCTCTCCAAACGGAGAACTCCCTCTCCAAACAGAGTACTCCCTCTCCAAACAGAGAACTCCCTCTCCAAACAGAGTACTCCCTCTCCAAACAGAGAATCCAATGCTCCAAAGACCAAGACCTTATCAGCCCACTCTCTGCCAGCGCTCTGCAATATTTGTAGTCTGAATCAGAGGTTTTAAAATAATACTAATAATATCATGTTATGTAACGTCTATACATTTAATCTATATCCTTAGGGTCCCAGTGACGGTCAAAATTAGTATTCCGGGTTCTCTGTTTATCAGGTAAGAATTGGAAGGTTTCATGTGTTAGGAAAACGTAAACAAGGAAGTGTTTTGGTTTTCATTCTGAAATCGACATTCTGTTGCCATAAGGACTCGGAGTCTTGTTTCTTAACATTATCCACCGAGTGCTTACAGAACGCGTTATGGAGTGTATTGGTGCTGTCAACGTATTTGACGTCGGTTGAAGGCACAAGAGCGAACCCTGTCACAGCCGTGTCAGCTTCAGCAGCCCTGAATGACAGTTAGCGACAGACTGTTACCGCACGGAGGACCGGCCAGTAACCCAATCTTTTGGCTGAAGTACGCATGAAAAGCTTTCCCGGATTACCTGGCATGCAAATGTTCACAGAATGTGTCAACATTAATAGATGCTACTCCTACTGATAAAGGGAGTAAATGCGATTTTTCTCGGAGATTGTGACCCGACGGCCCGCTAATTGTTGAACCGATGTGGCCTTACACATGAAACGCGTGCGGCTGAATACTGCTTCACTTTAATCCCGGTAATCTAGAGAATGGCATGAACATCAACGCTGTTCTACTGGAAAATTACTACAAGATACAATACTCAGCCCCCTTTGGAAATTCTGTAAGACCAACTCAGAAGATTTATTGCTTATAAAATGGGTCAACAGAAAGCCATGATTTGAATACTGGTTTATCCTAGGCAGCCCTTTTTAAATAATGTGGAATGTGATAAGTTTAACACCAGCTACCATGTTATATTTGCATTTGCCTATGTAACTGACAGATATATTCATTAGACTTTTATCGATATATCCTATTAAATCAATACGATCATCGTTGTCTCTGAATAGTACCAATACTGTTATGAACTTTTCAGGGATATATCAAAAAGAACATGAATAGCTCTGACAAGAATCGATAAATATCAACAAATTTAATCAATACACAAATGTCTTATAAATTTTCTTTAAAATGTCTTTTACTGCCGGGTTTACAAATGTCATGGCCTCCTGCAAGATAAGGATTAACTGACTCTCTTTTGATTGAAATACAGACAAGCTGTTTTTTGTAGAATGCAATTAAAGCTGGGCCTCAAAATGTGTCTCAGCCAAGAGCTTCCTATTTCTTTATTCTGAAAATGATTGAACAATCACTGGAAGTTTTACCACAGTTTTAGTTGAATAATTCGGACTAAATTATTTTTTTATCTGTCCACTACACCCATAAACCTTAATCCACCCTCAGCCCGATACTAAGCCCAATCATGCCTAAGAAGAGTTTTCTATCGTGAATTGACTAAATTATCTGGGACAGCAAGAGCTCCGCAGATCTTGACCAGCGTTCCTGGGATTGGTCATAAATCATGTGCCACGCCTGAAATATTTATATCCAATAACGTTCCCGGTCTGACCTTGAACGATTAAGCTTCGTCTTATCCCGTGTATCTTACGCACAATGTAACCATCAGACCCCTTCACGTGGGAATCTAAATGAGACTGGAGACATCTCATTTATCTCCGTCCAGATTTCTTTATATTAATTGAATTTAGTTATATACAAATACATTTTTTTTTTGACAGTTTGTGCCTTTTGTAATTTAAAGAATAAAAGGACCATAGAGAGTGAAGTAGCACACAAGAGCAATAGACCAGAAATGATTAATATGAAATTGAACTGTATCCAACCGTAAAATCAATACCTATCCGGACACATCAACTTAAACAAAGTTTGAAAGTTATGAATCTGTGTACCAATAAAGGCTACATGCGCTTTACATTTTTGTAAGTGCGTAAGGACTATTTATACATATTTGCTGCGCACCGCACAGCTGCCCGTTAAATACATACATTTATTCAATTGTTTTGAGCTACATGCATTTTATAACTACTTCACTTATCCACTGCTTGCTCTAACATGGCTGGTTTCTCCTGAATCCTCCAGCATGCGGATGGGACAGGTCCAAGAATATCTTGGCCAATGTGTACAGGTATCGCATTGCGCATTGTGTTTTAATCCCGCTATACCCCGCTCCTGTATGTCTAAACATGCTTTTTTTGTGTTAGCCGATTAGTGGCGAAACCCACCAAACCCTGCTCAATCAAGCAGTGTTTAGGAGGAAGAGGTTAAAGATATTTCTGCATTAATGTTGTACCCGTTAACGCTTCTGTGCTTTCTAAAAACATAATATTTACATGAACTCTATATGAAGGCCACATTCCTGATTTGAAGATTTCGTTTTAATTTTTACTAGTATGTGTTATTTTATTGAGATAACAAATCCCCATAAACAAAGTTACGGTTTTATACTGCATAAGAGTCTGGCTTATCCATGTATTCGAAACAGTAATGCCCTCTGGCACCTTAAATGAACCAAGCATTCCCAATTAACAGGAAAAATGAAAGAACTGCGATGGCCATCACCTGAGCTTCCTACGAATGGGTGGGTCTAATAAATGCTTTCAAAAAATATGTATTGTGCCTTTATCATCCTACATATGTTCAATGGTATTTTTTTTAAATTTGAAAGCATTGGCCGCAGCAGGAACTGTTTGCTTGTTATTGCCTTTGTTAAGTCATGTCATCGACCTGACCTACAATCAATAGGAATTAACGCGTAATTATTTGAACTCAGAGCGTACGTATACCTTGGTCATACATGAAAAAAAAATTAATCCGTTAAAAATCATGCTTCTTTACTCCAGATCAACCTCTTTGCAAAATTCTATCGATCACTTTTTCAAAAATTTTCGTGGATATACCGCACACATTCTTACAGGGAGACGAACAAAACAATGAAAGATTAATTCTTTCACGCTCATCAGCACCGTTCTATAACCGCTATCCATTCAATTTCATCAATAATTTTAACTAAATTACACGTATGCGTACATTGTTCTCCTGAACAGGAAAACATGCAAGCGTGGCAATTTACCGGCAGCAGAACATTGCTCCATTTTTAGCTGAGCTGACTGAAAGTCATCTTAGTTATAGCGATCGCTCTTTGTCCGGCGTCCGTCCGTCCGTCTGTCTTTCCGTTAAGCAGGCACAAATCGTAACCGCTGGTTCTGGAATCTTCTAACTTTACATCTAGAGAGGCCCTTGAAAATTCTCATTGGAAACCAGAAATTAGGTTTCTGTTACCCATAAAATCTAAGCTATGGGGCTCCGAAGTACCCCCCCCCCCCCAGAATATTGGAAAAATTAATACAAAAGCTCAAGTATCTGAACAACTAATGCATTGGTCACCATGATTCTTTATTTGAGACCTCCAAAGATGCGGTCATCTGTTAACAGGGCACAAATCGTAACTACTGGACCTAAAATTTTCTTTCTTAATATGCAGGGAGGCCCATAAAGGGTCTCCTTGTATACCTGAAATTAGGTCCCTGTCACCCATATTGTCCGAGCTATGGGGCTCAGAACTACCCCCTAGAATAATTTAAAGATTGATAGAAAAGTTCTAGTATCTTAACAACGAGTGCATCGATCGCCATGATTCTTTGCATGCATATTCATCATGGAGTGTTTCATCAGTTCCTGCAGACTGGTGGCGCCACCTGGATTTTTCGAATATTTATGCATTTTTATTTTTAATTTTGAGATCTTAAAAGATGCAGTCGTCTGTTAACAGGGCACAAATTGTAATCATTGGACCTGGAATCTATCAACTTGACATCCAGGGAGGTCCATGAAAAATCTCCCTGGAAACTTTTAATTAGGTATCTGTTACCAGCATTCCCCGAGTTATGGCGCTATGAAGTCCTCCCCCCCCCCCCCTCCAGAATATTTAAAAATTCCATACAAATGCTACAGTATCTTAACAACTAATGTATGATCATCATGGATCTTTGTATGCATATTCATGACTGAGTGTTTCATCAGTTCCTGCAGACTGGTTGCGCCACCTGATTTTTTTTTCTATTTTTATACCTTTAGAGATGCAGTCATCCATTTAAAGGGCACAAATCATAACCATTGGACCCAGAATCTTCTAATTTGACAACCAGGGAGGTCCGTGAAAAAATCCTTGGAATTAGGTCTCTGTTACCCATATTCTCTGAGCTATAGGGCTTATAAGCACCCCCAAATATAATTGAAAATTTGATACAAAAGCAGGGCACAAATCATTAACATTGGACCTAGAATATTCTCACTTGAAATCCAGGGAGGTCCATGAAAAGTCTCCTTGGAAAAGTTAAATTAGGTCTCAGTTGCCTATATTCTCTGAGCTATGGGGCTTATAAGCACCCACCCTCCAGAATAATTGAAAATTCGATACCAAAGTTGGACACAAATCATAACCATTGGACCCAGAATCTTCCAACTTGACATCCTGATAGTTCCTCAATAATGACCCCAGAAACCTGAATTGGGTCAATGATACCTATATTCTCAGAGTTTTGGGGTATGCTTGAGCAAGCCAGAAATAATGCAGACAAATTGCAAGATTCCTCATTAAAAGCTGGTTGGCTTGTTATCAAATTTTGTGTGCTTGTGGGTCTTGATAAACTTAAGCTAATATGCATGAACGATGATGCCACCTTCATTATCTTAATAAGTTGCCTGTGCAAGGACATATTGTCAACATGTTAGTCGGCTGAGCATCATGACCCATGGGTCACTTGTGAAAACTAAATCCGTGTTTTGGATTAAAAAAAGAATAAAATATGATGAAATCATACGTTCCTTGTACAGGTTTGATTACACAAGGACAGCTGCTCTCAACTAAAGCAGCTCTAGAACAAAGACAGTCCCTAATACAAGTGAGAGACCCTATCCCTTGGCCGGGATTTAGAGATTGCCCTATGCAACAATTAAAACAATATTTCATGAACTCTTTATAAAGGCCACATTCCTGATTTAAATAATTCGTTTTTACCTTAAATAGTTTCTGTTATTTTATTGATATCACAAATTCCCAATAACAAAGATACCGGGTGAAATTGTATAATTAAAAAGCCCAGCATATCCATGTATTCGAAATAGCAATGCCCCGTTGAACCAAGCATTCCCAATTAGAGGATAAAATGGAAGAATTTTATCAAAGAATACCTGTCGTGCCTTTATTATACTACGTATGTCAAATGATATTATTCGAAGTTCAAAGAAATGGCCTCAGCAGGAACTGATTGCTTATTATCGCCTTTGTTATGTAATGTCATCGACCTGATCAACTATCACCGGGAAATGACGTTTAATAGTTTGAACTCAGAGCGTGCGTATACCTTTGTAATCAGTTGAAAACCATGCTTCTTTACCTAAGATCAACCTCTTTGCAAAATTTCATCAATCATTTGGAAGCAATTCTGGGATTGTTTTCCTAAATAAGAAAACATGCAAGGGTGCAATTTACATGCAGCAGAACGTTGCTCCCTTTTTAGAAAAAATACCACGTGATGGAATAAAATATGAAATATGATGAAATGTAACGGTTATACACTTCATTCGTCACGGATATCCTTTCGTGTAACCGCTGCTTTGTATAGCAAGATTTTCTGGGTAAGAACACCATGATGCGCACGGAGTAAAGAAGTGTATTCGGACCAAAGAGACGTAGTATCGCATTATGCATCCAGCTCAAACTTTGAAACATGCGATACCCGCTCGCATTTGTTTGATTACACCAGGACATCCGCTCTCGTTTGTCAGATTTTTGGCCCTGTGCCAGAAACGGTGTTATATCGAGAGCGGGTGTGGCATGTAAAAGTTAGTTAGAAGCAGAATGCGATACTACGTTTTCAGTGGTGTGGTTAAAATTCTTTGCTTTGTATGCAATATGGTGTTCTTAGCCTGATATCTTGTTAATTAAAGCAGCGGTTACACGAAAGAAGTTCTGAGAAAACTGCAGGGTATAACCGCTGCATGAGGTGCGTAGATGAAATCAGTGATCGTTATGACAACATGTTACGGACTGTTAAACGAACCGTTTTAAACTGGATCTGTCTTACCACACTAAGAAGACGTCATCAGGTATCTCGAAGTGACACTTTCAGGCGTCCTTTTTACGTCCCAAGGTTGAAAAAGAAATGTAGTCTGAGCCTACAGGTATTTCTCCGCAAGGATCCTTTTCCAACTAGGTAAGCTCTAGAACAAAAGCAGTCCCTGATACAAGTGAGAAACCCTATCCCTGGGCCCGGATATAGACACTGCCCTATGCAACTATGAAAACAATATTTCATGAACTCTCAATAAAGGCCACATTTCTGACATGAATCTTTCGATTTTACTATTGATCGTTTCTGTTATTTACTTGATATAAAAAATCCCCATTAACAAAGTTACCGTCCCATATTGTAAAATTAAAAAGCCCAGCATATCCATGTATTCGAAATAGCATTGTTATGGGTTCATAACTGAAATGAGATTTCAGTTATGGGGATCCTCTTATGGAAAAGCGTAGCAGGGGTATATTGGGATATTTGTAAAATAAACAGAGAAAATGCAGGCAATTTAGCAAATTTCTTACCAATAATGGCTAACAAACTGTTCTGGAGTAAAAATAAATTATGTAGAAGTGCCCATATAAGGAAATTGTTAAGATTTCAACTCCTGTTGGTTTTTTTAGCCTGCCATGCGGTCATGTTTATCTTTTGTCACATGACCCTGTCCTTGACCTTATTGATATCAGAAAAGTTGTCCTCTGATTATTGTCCCAAATAAATTATAGTAAATATTGTTTCCATAACTTCCATAGGCAAATTTGTTAAAACCTTAAAAGATATAGCCATAAACTTATAAAGGACTTATTGTAGCCATATATTATCATTTACTCATAAGTATTATTCATGAAATAAGATTTTTTTAAATAGATTTATTAGCAATAAATTACTCTGGTACACCAGAGGTCAGGTCACAGGTCAGGTCATGGGTGACCAGAGTTCATGCCTCAGCAACATGGCTGTGTCAGTGATGGTCTTCTGCTCTTCTCTTCATGATAAAATGCTGTTATATCATATATAACATAAACAGGAGACTCCACATGTATGGAAACTGATATATAAAGGATATATAGGTAGAGTGAACATAGTTTAAGCTGCATCTTATTCTTAATTACTCTTTTATTCTTTCCTTCTGATAAATCAGAAGGACCGCTACGATATTTCGTAAGAACATGTTCAAGGCTGAGTATGGAGCCCGGGTCACCTGGTGTGTAATTCTCAGCCTTGCACCAAGGCAAGAAATAGCAATACCCTGTGGAACCAAGCATTCCTAATTAGAGGATAAAATGAAAGAACTACTATGGACGTCACCTGAGCTTTATACGAAAGGGTGTGTCTAACAAAAGCTCTCAAAGAATACCTATCGTGCCTTTATTATACTACGTATGTCCAATGATATTATTCGAATTTCAAAGCAATGACCTCAGCAGGAAGTGTTTGCTCGTTATCGCCTTTGTTATGTCATGTCATCGACCTGAACTACTATCAACAGGAAATGACGTGTAACAGTTTTAACTAGGTTGAAAACCATGCTCCTTCACTCCAGATCAACCTCAAATTTTCATGAAACACTTTAGAAAGATTTCCGGAGATATAACGCACACATTCCTACAGGAAGACATACAAAATAATATAATTGTATTACGCTCAACAGTACCATTCTGTGACCCGTATCCATTCATTTATATCGATAATTTTAACTAAATTCACGTATGCGTACATTGTATATCTCAACAAGAAAACATGTAAGCGTGGCAATTTACAGAATATTTCTGCATTTCAAAGAAAAAAAACCGTGTGGTGGATAAATATGAAATATGATGAAATCATACGCTACTTGCGCGTGCAGCGGTTGTAGACTGCAGTCGTCCCAGGTATCCTTTCTTGTAACCGTCTTAGTATAGCAAGATTTTCTGTGTAAGAACACCATGTTGCGCACGGAGCAATCAGACTAATGAGACGTAGGATTTTAGGCGTCTCGTTTTCGTCCCAAGGTTGAAAAAGAAATGTAGTTTGAGCCTACATGTATTCCTCCGCCAGAATCCCTATCAAACTAGGTCAGCTCCAGACCAAAAGCAGACCCTAATATAAGTGAGAGACCTTATCCCTGGGCCGCTATATAGACATTGCCCTATGCAGCAATGGAAACGAATCTTTAAAATTAAAAACAAATTTAATTATCCAAATTACTTACAAAATAAAAGGGATTGTTCCATGGTTGTTACCCAAACCTCCAACATTTTGTACTAAATTTCCTTTATAACTTAATTTCTTAAAATGCTAACAGTCAAACCAACTGGCCAACAAAGGAGTCAGCGCCACCTGGCTGAGGAAATGCAAGTCATCACCTGACGTCACTGGTTATCAGGAACATCACGAGTGAGTTGCATATAGTAAAAAAAAACAGTAATTGCTTCATGGTACGGTTTTAAATGTACAATATTGTACGAGTTTTAATGGTTGTACGGTTTTCTATGGTATAATATTGATACCTTGTTATTTTTAAAAACCAGGTATGGAAACATTGTAACACAATTTTAAGCTCTGGTCGACCCTGGTGTCATCTGGAGACAATTATATGAACCACCAGCGAACCAGAAGTAATTTTGTTTGAAACAGAACAAAGGAAAATGTTAAATATGTCTGGATAATGTAAATAACTAAAAAGGAAAATGGATTGATATTTTTCTTATAAGGTTTGCCTGATCAAGTCTAATCTCAGTCCATCCCAATTCAACAGACGTTTTACAGGTAAGCCATGGTATTTTTTATGTATAAATCAAAAGAATGAAGTCTCAAAGGTTCTCTTCTTCCGCAGTGGTCTCAATACATTCCTCCAACTTATCCCTTTCATTATCACAGCGTACAGTGTATCTCAACGGTTGAGGAGTAGAGGGCACTCTTGAGTTTGCCTGACTTTGACCAAACTGTTCCATAAAGCACATCAACACTGGGACATCACACTGACCCCATACCGGTAGAGATCAGTGGGACACTGCTTTAATTAACAAGAAACCCTCGACATACCAAAAGGGAATGTCGCAACAACTTCTCTGCTTAACCACAATTAGACTGTTCCTTTTGGTCAGCCTATGTTATGGTAAACTGATGGATATATTGACAATTAGACTGATACAGAATTACTCCCCCTCTACACCGAATACAAGATTATATGATAAAAAAAAGAAGTACATGATTATGATGGTGACAATAATGATAATGATGTTGATGATGCTTGCGGTAACGGTGGTTTTGATGGAGTTTTTTTTGGTGATGATGATGACAATGATGATGATGTCGATGATAATGATGAAATAAAATGTGGTCGTTGTGATGGTGGTGGGGATTGTGATGATGATGGGGGTGACGTTGCTGGGGGCTATGGTGATGATTGACAATGACGGTGATGATAATTATGAAGATGATAATGATGGTGATAACGATGATGATAGAAATGATGACGATAATGATACTGATAATGATGATTTGTTTACAAGTATGATGACGGAAAATACATTAATTATGTTGTTAGCAAAATCGTCATGCCAAATTTACGAAGGGCGTCTTATGTTACCGCTTATGGCTGATCTAAGAGATCATTTTAACTTCCACCCACACACGGAATTTATGGAAACCTTATTCCCTAGTGCTTATGTTTTTCATGAAAGTTATGCAGTTACTTTTAAAGTTAGCACGCCGCAGGGACACAACAGATTCACGAAACTCGTCTAAGTGCTGCGCATAAAGCAGGAAGCTAACGTAGATGTCTCATCAATATGCTTTAAATATTGACGTAATGCAATGGCTTTAATAAGGTGGAGAGGTCTCATATAAACTGTGGTCTGAACGTCTTTAAACCCAAGCAGAGGCGTAATTTCACATTACTTTGCTTTGGAATTCATTTACGGAAAAAAGAAACCTTCAGTTCTGATTTAAGAAACTCAATCAAACTGTAAAGTTTCTTAGTAATACAGGACTGGCGTTTCAAGCAAAATTGTTCAAGGCAACAGCGGTCCAGTTATTGTATGTGCTGGCGGTTGTGTTTTTAACCCTGTTAGTAATTAGATGTCGTGTGGTTAAGCAGTTCTTTACTGACTGCTAGACTTTGTTCAGCTTGAATTACTTAACAGCGCCGGCTGCTTTATGCACACTCTTAAAAGTTTAATAAAACGTGACTGGTGCTTAATTGTATACAAAACATGCACCGTTTGTTTAGCTCAGCACTTGGACTAGCAGGCAGCCGTCTTTATTGTGAGCACGACGCATCTTTATCTGTTTACCATATGCAAAGTCACAGCGTCTCCTAGACTTATTTTCTGGTCTTAATTGCCCACACCAACTTGGAGATTAGCGAGACGGAAAATTTCAAGCGAGATAGAGAGCGATGTGGTAACTGGAAAAAAGAAAGAACTGAGAGAGAGAGAGAGAGAGAGAGAGAGAGAGAGAGAGAGAGAGAAAGAGAGAGAGAGAGAGAGCGAGAGAGAGAGATAATTGTGTCACTGAAGCTCCTTTAATGTATGGTCCACAAATAAATGCCAAGTACCAATTTTGACATCGACATCACACGTTGTATCTATTTGATATGTGTATTGATGTATGACCATACTTCAGATATTTATTTCCCGAAAGCTCAGTGAAAGGAGGTTAAGAGAACTGGAAAAAAACTTTTAATAAAGAAAATATATACACATGCAAGCCTCTTGGTGAACTCATATAACACTTTGCACAGTTATAACTGGTTAGAAGAGAGAGAGAGAGAGAGAGAGAGAGAGAGAGAGAGAGAGAGAGAGAGAGAGACAAAGACAGAAAAAAAGACAGACAGACAGGCAGATAGAGTGAGGAGGAGACATTGATAGCGAAGAAGAAGAAGGAGAGAGAGAGAAGGAGAAAAGAAAGAGAGACAAAGACAGAAAAAAAGACAGTCAGATAGACAGATAGAGTGAGAAGGAGACATTGATAGCGAAGAAGAAGAAAAAGTAGAAGAAGAAGAAAAAAAAGGAGAGAGAGAGAGAGAGACAGAGAGACGGAGAGACAGAGAGAGAGAGACAGGGAGCTTACGATTGCAGGTGAATAAAAATCATTTGGTCTTTTTTCTAGTTTTCTCTTACTTTAACAGAAAACTGCACAGGTTAATTTTATTAGTATGAGGCTTTAATGCCTAAAATTATAATGTGCTCTTGAATATTATCTTAAAACATAAATTAATTCAAGAACTCGGGTAATGAGGGTCTCAAATACTATTTTCACGGCTTAATTTGAAGTAGGACGCAATAAAACATGGTATCTGAGCAAAACAAAATATGAAAAGAAAATGGGTCTGTTTTTGTTGCCTTATCATGTCTCACGTCAGCCGGCCCTACAGACTGACCCTCGTTAATTAACAAAGAGAGAGTCGAGCACACACACTCAAACACGGTCACGGAACAAACAGGTCGTCCGGTCAGATAGCTCGGCTGTTCTTCTTAATAAACGATGGAAAAGATGGGTGGCACATAACCCCTTGCCAAATGTACAAAGAGTATGATGCATTATATTACAAATATTTATAATACAAATATATAGCTAAAATTACATTAGTTTATATTATTGCAAAACACGAGAATATATCTGAAATAACATTAGTTATGTTCTTACAAAACATACGTATATATTATGATCAAACATTTTTGCGACTCATGGCCGATGGTAAAGGCCTTGGTTGTTGTCAGGGTAACACCCTACTGCGCAGAATCGGACTAACAAGAGAACGGCTGTGCTGGTTAGGGTGTGTGTTCTTTGTTTTCTATGGCCCACAATGCACCGGGCTTCTACATAGAAGTATAAATGTAGTTAAAATGGTAATGTATTATTGTTTGAATTATGTAAAAGAAAATTACATTAACATGGAAGTTTTTGCGGTAAGCACTTCACAGAATAAGTATTATTTCCTAAGCATGCGCATGTGTAATGTAAAGTTTGACAGTTGAGACTAGTAGTCCCGGCCGTCCAGCAGTGCCCAACTGGAAGAGGTTCTTTTGAGTAGAAACGACCTCTAGCGGAAGGGTGGTGTAAAACATGGAAACCTCGATCCTCCGGTGATGATGGTCCCCGGATGGATTCCCGCTTGAGAATCCATGGCACCAAGGTGATGTTTCAAACGGATCTTACAAAGTCGCTCTTATATGTCGAAACTTGAGGTGATGTGTCCTTTATTATTCCCGGCCTTTTGCGTGAAAAACCTGAGGTTATGAAGGCTGAAAGGGACATAATAAGGAGCAATATTATGCCTGTTCTTTCACACTATAAGTTCAGTTTTGCTTTATACAAATCTTTCCCAACAAAACCATCCTTACAATCCTAACACATGGTCTCAGTACCTCCCCTTCAGCTGTTTAACACCTTGTTATGGTTCTGCGTGTGAATAAAAAAGGTCCACGTGTGCTTGCTTACCATAACACGGTCGTATGATCGGAGGTTTGATTTTGCGTATGCGTTACAAATCCCAGACAAGGAGTAGTCCAACATGAACGTACACGGCTGTGAAACACCGGTTGTAAGCCTGAAAAGAAAACGGAAAACACCCGTGTGTTCGCGCTATGTTATTTTGGCGCCAGTGATCGCGCCCGGTCCACTTTTTTTAACACTCGTATACAGGAATAAATCTACAGTTTCAGTACAATATTTTGGTAGGTACCATTTTATATCAAAGAGAAGACGCAAATTTCGTGTTAATTCAATATCCTTTGTACGTGATAAGGCCTCTTTAATAATAACATGACGTTCTTATGGTTTATCTTCATGATTATCTAACACACGGCGCCTCCTAGGATATACCCCGGCGATTTCAGGTCTGTTTCTCCCACTCCTTTGTTCAATCAAAACATATCACGAACCTTCCTCTGGGTATGCACAAGGCTATTGTTTCATAATGCGCCCAAGGGAACCAAAATTTAGGATTAGCCTGCGTCATTTATTCAAATACATAATTGCAAAGAAATATTATTGCAAACTGCAATAATAAGTTTTTTTTTAAGAAACAAACCTTTTTTCTGCATTAACCAGAGTAGGATTTAAAGTTAGAAAAGAAAACAGGCAAAACAACACAGGAATTAATCTCTTTTTTTAGGTGGGGGGGGGGGGAATGGTCAATAAGTAGCGAGCATAAATCCATTCATACCTGAAAACTAAATAGACAATAATGATATGTTCACATTTAACAATGATTTGTTCAAAAGCTCTGTTTTAATTTAGCCGTAGAGATAAAATATCCGGAATGTTTCCAACTTGCCGAGAATATATACAGATATACTTCAAATCTTGAAATAGTTCGTATGCAGACGGTAATTTTTACTCCATTTTCACATTATCTTTATGAATCATTTAAAGGATTTACTATATAACTAGAAATTTGCATTTAAAGAAATGCAAGCCTCTGCCATTGGGAGGGGGAGGGTCCCTATTGTTTTTACATTCACTTATTTGGTACATATTCAAAGGTTCATTCGTGCCAAATTGACTGTACATTTGTGAATATTCCTTCATGACGTTCCTGAATCCGGATCAAGTGCCGGATGTACACAAAAATATAACAGATTTTTCATTGGCCCCTTCAGGAAATGCTCTAAAAATTATATGAGATTCCTAATATGACTACGTGAGTTATGTTGAGAATAATCACTCACGGGGATGAAAGTAACACCGACGATTTGGTGCTCGTTCATAGTCAGGGGGCCAAGCTCTGTACGGTGCAAAAATAGGGCTGTACATTACAGCCTCAGATATAAAATTTTACAACCCTTACATGTTTAAAAGATCCACCCTAGAGATTGAAAAGTAATGTTGGCAATCTCAATACTCTTGCAAAAGTACTTTTAGTGTTGCTTTTTTCAGAAGGTTAAGTAATTTAATGACTTTTTTGCCACCTGCTTCTGATCCATTTTTTAATCACAGCTGCTACTTGCTTGTATATATTTTCACATATATGGTACCATTGATTAGCTAAGAACTAGGGCTTCGACATATAGTAAGAATTTTTTTACAATGCTTATATGTCAGCGATTGTGAGACCTATAACCTACCCCCACCCCTCAATTTTTTTCAAAATTCAAGAAATTTTTTCTTTGTACGTACATTTGCTTCAGCTAGGGATTAATTTTAGATTATTATACAACTGCTATGGGATTTTTCTATCAAATGCATGTCTATTCTTACTGAAATCTTCATGTTTTCTCCAATTTTGCTTCAAATAAGAAAAAATGTTTATTCCATTGTAATTTTCAGCATGTCAGTGCCTTTTCTGGTTATATTCGAGATAACCTCTACAGAAACACAGATGCAGAAAGCACAGATACAGAAAAAGTTGTTTTGATTCTCTCGACAGTCTCAGGCAACACATGTATGCATTGACAAAACCAGACCTCAGTGTACTACCTCTCACAGAGGATGCGTTCAGATTTCATGTTCTCATGTACTATATATCTAAAGCACCTTACAAAGGGGCACAAGTCACCCAGATCTGCCACCGCAAATAGAGTTTGGCCGGACCATAGATAAAGGAAAACTTGTACGAGTAATGATGTTCAAACAAGCAAAGCCAGACATTATCAAAACTGTGTCCTGTTAATGTAGGACATTAAAAGCTTAAAAGGATGTTCCTGCATTCGTGATACGGAAAATGTACACTATACAATTATTTTATATTTCTCATTCAACACAAACTTATTTGCTCTCTTCATATATATATATATATATATATATATATATATATATATATATATTACTGTATGTAAAAAAAAGAAAATGCAAGAACAAATTGAAGAAGTTGGCATCATGTACAAGCTTTAGCATGCAGTATATCGCAGTTTTAAGAAATGATGACTTTTTTTCTCATACTGAACTAGGATGTTTAAAGTTAATCCATGTAACTACTGTTTAGAAAATGGTTTTGTGCGAATTTTAATTCAAGGTGGTCCAGTTATACTGAAATGCGTCTGACGGAAATTTTCTAATTCAGTTTTGTGATCTGATGTTAAATATAAAATGACCACGAATAACTGTAGAATGGTTTAATTGATATATTTTTAATTTTCAAAATGACTAAATTCTGAATATTTTTTTTCCCGTTTAATGGTTGTTATCATTTTCTTTCAAAGGATAAACTAGGTTCAAGATCAATATGTTTAGTCAATTCAAGGTCAATTAAAACAACCCATATAAGGAATTCATTTATTAAGAAATGTAAAAAAATTAATATGCCTGAATTATTTGAACCAGAGTGGACAATCCAAATCGAAATTTTACAACTCTTGGTAAATATTGTAATGAAAGGGTCGCCTTGAATTTATTCAAACTTCATTTTTATGATCCACTGCAAAATATTGAAAAACTGAAAGGAAACTCTAAAGAAATATTAGCCAAACTCAATTGAAATAACTTAAAAAGTAGTAAAAATATACAAAAACACAATCCTAAAGAATCATGTCCCTCAATTGATCAGCATAAACTGATCGTATAAATCCAAACCCCCCTGAGAGGGGGACAAAAATGACGATGATGTGCAGAACGGAAAAATTCAGTTAAAGGAAACTTAAAAGTTATTTCGAAAAATTTCAGAGATTCTGTTAAGAGTTCAGGACATTGTTAAAGATATGATCCAATTGACATTTATCATTGCATGGTTTGCATGGTGTATAAGATGTGGATAAAGGTGTTGATGATATATTATATTTATCACTCTCCAAACCAGCTTTTTGCCTGGAACAAATTGTTAATTGTTGTTATTTAATGAGGGGGTGTATCCAAATCATAATAAAAATGAAACAAAAATCCAGGTTAAGCCACAGACCTACTGCCAAAGGTGAATCTATCCAAGATCAAGGTTTATTTGATCTGATCATCAGCTCTTAATGATTTGTACTAAATATGATGATGCAATATTATTCTGAAAGCAGGGTTGTAAAATTCATGACGGGAATACTTGTTTAAATGCGGTCCATTATTTCTTATATAGAAAGCAATAAACAACCCTGGGTACAAAGAAAGGCGTGACTTCCTACGTGTTTCATATCATGTTTCTATACCTTGAACCCATAGAATATAAATTCCTGTGGCCTGTGTCCTTTCAAGAAGAATCAATTATCATCTGATTGGAGGTTTGACAAGAATATTCTTGGTCTGGTAGATAAGATTTGTGCCCTGCCGATAATTTGTATTTATACACTAATGAATGATACCACACTTCGGTATTCTTGTGACTCGCTCCTGCGACCGAGGAGGTTATGTTTTCAGCTCAGTATGATTATTGCTTGCTAGAATATTGGAATCGGCCGGCCTATGGTGCAGTTTACTCAATTTTGTATGTACGTTTGTATCTTTTTTTGTCTGTTTGCTTATCTGTACACACTCTACATATCACACGTTTGATATTAATCAAATGTAAATATCAGTTAGTCCTCGAAGCCGATTATTTTCAAGCAGGTTCATCTGGGATGTATATCACCGAAAATTCGCACTTGGTTGGCGCTGGGCTTCTGATCGTCTAATTAGTAGCTTCATTAGTAGACCATGCATAAAACAGACTGAACTGATTTAAACGAAAATTTGTGGAGTGCCAGGCATGAAATATTAAAAAAATCATTGAATATTGGTACAAAAAGCGCATTACGGATCCAGTGGGTTGTTTTGGATTGGAAGATGTTTTATGCACTAATATGTGCCCCCTACTTAAAGGATTTAAACATCTGTTTCATTTTCTACAACTAGTTCTTTATTGAACTGGAGGTGATGTGCACATCTATTTAACTAATATCATATATATTAGGAGATAAATAATGTGTCCATACATACTGTATCATGATAGAGAGATAAACCCCACATTTATATACGACATTTTATTGAAATGACATACACCTTGAGGCAGTAAAATATTATCTATAACTTATCAATGGAATTCTATGTTGTCTTCAAGTAATAAGATTACTTATATATATTTTTCTGAATCGGTCCTGATTTAAAAATAAGACGAGTCTAAAAACACAGCAAAAACGGTTTTCGTTATTACTCAAATAGCTCCCACATCAATTACCCAACCAAATAAATGTACATAATTAATCAATTGGTCTCCTCATTCTATTCGAGGGAATTCAGTTGGCAATATGTAGAGGGTATTTTGAAGTAAGTACATTGAATATTAAGTAAGTTAGGGACATTTAAGTGACACCACTCCCTTATCTGTGATGTTTCTTCCTGTGCCTAACCATGCCAATCTGCGATTTACCAAAAACGCCATTATTTTTGAAACTGGCATCAGGCAGACTTAAACTAGATACCCATACGAACATTTTCATACCAGTTATCCTTTGTATATATTTTGGTGCCACCATCTCCTTAAATATGACCCTTTTCAAAGGTCCCCTACAGTCATGTAAGAGACACACTAAACAGTTTTAACATGAACCACGTTCTAGTTTTTCTCATCCATTGGTAGGTTTTAGCACATCTCCGCTCAGATATAGTTGTATTTAAATCAATTTAGAAGGGAAAACTGATCTTGGTAGAGTGATTCTGATTTGTAGATTAGTTATTTTTATGCTTACAAATGTAAGAAGTTTCATATGAATATATTTTTAAGTAAAGTTTCTCGTTGTCTGCTGTTTCCTGTTTTAGCGATCATTTTTATGAATAAGGGGGTAGGGGTACAAAAGGCATTGCTACATATCTGTCTTTCACCTCAGCTACTAATGCATGTAACTAAAAGAAAGAGGAATAATCATATAAAATCTTAATACTTTAAAAAGGTCTTTGTGTAAAAGCATACAGAAACTGTGTGCACTTATGTAAGATTGCTCGAAAGAAATTTGGTTATATTTTGATTCTTGTAAGTAATACTTGTTCACATATATGAATGAAGGTTTTTTAAAATCAACGTTGTGTATCTTATTATGTTTGTGCATATAAATACCAACATTTTAAGATATAACTGGCTGTTTTAGTTCATTAGGGGACTAAGAGAGCCAAATTGGGCTTATCACACAAAAATGTAAATACAGCTCGTACAAAAAATGCTCCTTGCAATGTTGTGCAAGAGTGTCCTGATTGCCAACATTGGTTTTCTGATTCCCAAGATGTCTACCTCTACAAAAAATAAAGTGAAAATTTTATATCAGCCCGGGCAATTTTTTTCAAAATTACTTGCTTTGGCCCCCTGACTATATCATATACTAACTTGATTACTAAAAAATAGGAGAAAATAACTCGTGTAACCTTGAGCACAAATTAACTTTAAACCACACACCCTGAAAAAGTAAGGTTGTCGAATGTCTCAATTATAACACCCAAACGGGGTTTCGGAGGATGAAAATTGCTATGGTTGTCATAACACAGCCTTAAACTGCCAAAGGCGAGTGCATGCTGGCCCTCCGTGAAGTGTCAGGCTCTGAGCAGCTCCCTTGCAGTGTGACAGCCAGCTTGGATAAGGGAAAAGCTGACCATCTTCGCGTGAGCCGGGCTGGGATACCTCGCAGACGGCGTGGGCCGGAACTAGGTCACGGGTGCGTGCACGTGCACGGAGTGCTGCGCTCTGTGTTTACGTGCCATGTGCAGGTGTACAGGTCTCGGATGTATGTGTTTACAACATTTTTTCCCACACAGAGTCGGTACATTAACTAGTGATAACTAGTATAACTAGTTTAAGGTACACCCATTTGAAAACCCTTAAGCTGTCGATTTGACAACCCTATGTTTTCAGTGCACAAATATACAAGAACAGACTGCAGACAAACAGATTTTCATAGTGACCATGTGCGACTTGTGCTTGTCGTCAGGTGTTTTTACGTGACGCAATTCAAGGACCGACTGTAAAAAAATGACGGCACAGATGGTGACGCCAGAGAGGTCACGTGACAATCAGAAACAGTTGCAAAGGTTACACTGTAAAATCATGGTGTCCTTGCTGTAACTGTATACTTTAAGCAGAAACAAGCGGTAAGAGACGTGGACCAGATGTGTTTGTTTGGCTGGAGGTATAAGAAACCCTTGTCCTGGTAATAATAAGTGGCATAATAAGTGTTTTTTGTCGGTATTGTCGTAACGTCAATATAGGTCTCAGCGAGCATTTAACTAAAACTTAACTGAATTTCTTTAACAATTAAATAAACCATCGGAACTTTGGCACAAAATGTATTTGTGACTAGGGTCTTGAACAGATTGGCCTTGATAATTTCAAATGCCTCTTCCTCTTTCCTTTTAGTGCCCGTAAATCCCGACACGGAGAGCGACACATGTCCTGTTCTAATGGTCTAGCAATATCTCAATACTGCTTCTGACGTGCAATCTTGCCAGTATTATAAAATCCCATTCATGCAATCATAACATTTTCCTCTTGTAAAGGGGAAACAAGACGTAACATACAGGGAGACCTCTTTCATAAGCACCTCTTAATAACGGCGACTACTTTTTACGGCACCTCTTTATAACGGATAGCTTTTTGGGGGGAACCTCTATATAACGATCACCCCTTCATAACAGAAACCTTTTTATTACGGGCACATCTTTAATACGGGAACCTCTTTATTACGGGAACCTCTGTATTATGGATCCTCTGTATTACGGGAACTTCTTTATCACGTGAACCTCTTTATTACGGGAACCGCGGTAATACGTGCACCTCTTTATTACGGGAACCTCTGTATAAAGGTACCTCTTTATTATTGGAACTTCTTTATCACATTTACCTCTTTCTTACGGGAGACTGTTTATTGCGGGAAAGTCTTAATTAAAGGAATCTTTATCCCTATTTATCACGGGAACCTCGGTATTACGGACACAAATTAATTTCGGACACAATATTATTACGGACACATCTTTACTAAGGTAATCCCTTTATTACGGAAACCTCCGTATTACGAGCACCTGTTTATTTCGGACACAATTTAATTACGGAAATCCCTTTATTACGGAACTTCGATATTAGGGGAAACTCTGTATTTCGGGAACCTCTTTATAACAGGAACCTCTGTATTTATACGGGATCTCTGTATTATTCTGTATAACGGAACCTCGTTATTATTGGAACCTCTTTATCACATCAACCTCATTCTTACGGGAGCCTCTTTATTACGGAAAAGTCTTGATTACGGGAACCTCTCTATTGAAGGCACCTTTTTATTAAGGGAACCTCTTGATTATGGAACCTCCTCATTACAGGCACCTCTTAATTAAAGGAACATGTGTATTACGGACCTCTGTATTACGGGAACCTCTTTATCACATGGACCTTTTTATTACGGGAACCTCGGTATTACGGGCACCTCTTTATTTCGGAAACCATTTTATTACGGGAATCCTTTATTACGGAACCTCGATATTAGGGGACACTCCGTATTTCGGGAACCTCTTTTTGACAGGAACCTCGTCATTACGGGCACCTCTTCATTACGGGAATCTCTGTATTACGTACAACTCTTCATTACAGCTGTTTCAGCATATAAATTTCCCTGTTTAAATTGATATTGAATGCCAAGCTTTAGTACCACAGCATGACCATTTATAGAGAGTCACCAACTTTCACAGATCTTGCGAAAATGGCATGAAAGCGAAAGAGCTATATCCTTAAGTTCTTCTGCGAGAGTGCCTTTTATTCTTTTTTATGACGGATGTATCACGAAAATTAATACTGAGTAACTGTAAATATACACAGGAAGGAACCCCCATATAGATTGCCACAGAGCCACCCGATTCAATTTATGACACGGGTTTCTAGTGACCCAGATCTGGTTCTAATTTGACGAGATATTCGGTATTACCTGGAGAGAACAGTAGTCTTGTACAACCTATTTGTCGGAACTACTTACTACAGCGGCGACGCTGTCATCGCGTGGTGATTTATGGGACGGTAATGAAAGACTGGGTATGATTACAGAAACAGCTCACTGAGTGGATATAACACCCTGAATGACTGATGGACCAAAGGCCATTACAATATTTTTTTTTTATTTTGCGAAACAAAGTGCTAAAATTGCTGGTGTACGACATGCCGAAAAAAATTATCTTCCTACCAACGTGATAGCTTTCTGGTGTACATATGACAGTTAAAGAACCAATGTATCAGGTATATGACCAACTCCCCATTTGTCTGTTCATTGTTGAACTGCCTAAAACTTGGCTGTGGTGAGTAATATCAGGTTAAGTTTAATTAAATCTATTCATTCCCTTGATCTGTTTAAAGGGTACTGAACTAAAATTTTTCACAATAATAAAAAAATACTACCTCATTTCCTTCCTTCAAATTTCATGAACATTACAGGTAGATGCTTATATGTGACAGTTTTGCATTGTTTAAGCAGTTTCTCTTAAAAACAAATACACTCTCCTCTTTTCCCTCTTATACTTAATAATTTTTTTTCTATAGATGATTGTCCTCAGTTAAGCCTGCGCATTAGCTGCCCGTTGAGAGCCTGCGCATGACACAGTTTTTCCTACCTCACGCACTATTTTGTGTGCAGAACTCAGTTTCGTGGGCACACGATACAAATATTCATCTCAGGGGCGGACTCAGAGTTTGGGAAAAGGGAGGACCTTCAACACATGAAGACTAATAAGAGAACCATGATGAGGTTCCTCAGGTCAGGAAAAAGGGGTGGATTTAGGCCTATTGGTCTGAAACCACTTAAAAGGTTGTAGTAGCTGAATCGGGGACTTAGGGCATCTGGACCCCTCCCCTACTATGGATCCGTTACTGCATCAAGTGTCTTAACAGTCACCAAGGCTTTGGAAGCAATTTTGTGCATGATTTATATCCACTTTGAAATAGGTATAAAAATAACTCCGAAAGGAAAATCACATCATATTAAGTATTAATGCAAATGTCGGTTTAAATACTAGCTTATTCTTTGAACTTTACGCCATACGCATAGATACGACGTTTGATGGGACCACATGCGGTTCTGTGCGGGTGAAAGCGCCGGGTTATAAAAGTTATTTACATATTTACGACGAATACCAAGACTGCGAACAATTTGTTTTATCTCTATGGTGTGTCATTGATACCCCTAAATATACAACAGGGGATGTTAGGAAATCCCGGCCAACCATCTGGACCATCCTCGATTCAGAACCAGCGCCATTTCGGCCCTCTGACAATACAGAGTCTTCTACCCGCGTCACAGTGCCTTTACATGTTGTATTAAGGGCCGCACTATCAGGATCGATGAGTATGAAAATATTTTCCTCATTTTTGACAGCGCCTCATGGTCTACAGATCCGCTGTCATTTAAAATAAACCAGACTAATCGTCAGATATATTCGGGTACTTTCTAACAACACCCTCTATGTGCGCGAAAAAATCAGATTTAACTCTTCATATTGCTAAATCTCCCTGTATGTTTGGTGAATTTCTGACCGCATGAACAGAAGCATGTACCGCGGGTTAGTGGACGATAGCCAGCTTGTCCGAGATGCAGTGCTTATCCTGTTACCATAGAAGTGCATTTATACTTTGGGTTTTGAGCTCACATGTATTACTAGTATTCTGTGTTAATTCATCACGCGTAGGCGCATGGTGAGATTACAGACTATTTACTTTGATATTTATGGATGGATGGCCGTTGAGGTGCGTTCCCGCGTATGACTTATGTCACGGCTGAAGTATAAGCGTACCAGCATACTGTGTGTCATGTATTCACAGCTACGTCAGAGCCTGCATAGTTTTAAAGTAAACCATTATAATTTCACTGACACTTGTAAAGTGGAGGTAAAACATACAAAATTCGAAATATAAACATTTACTAAGGAGCAAGAGGAGATGAAAATTAAACTTACCCACGACAGAACCCGAATGGGTTTAGAAACAAAAACACCTTACGGGTAAATATGATCCATGGTTCATGACGCTCAGCTGCCAAGCATGACCTATGACACTATGAGATGAAATACGCTTTCAATTACATTCTGTGGACAGGCGGTCGCTGTTCTTTCTTCGAATATATCCATAACTCCACATTTATAAGGATAACAAAAACAGAGAAAGCGACAAAGGAGGGGAGGCCAATAGTGGTTGATTAGTTGATCAATCGGATTTTTTTGCTTGGCTAATTTTCCGAAACCGACCCTAGGGCTGAAATATATTCACATATGACACATTAACACTTGAATTTTTTTTTAATTCTTCATTGACTCCAGACCTCTCTGGTTTATGTAAATTTGAATCATTTAAAAACCCGTCGGGAGAGCTGGCATTCTTCTGAATCAATGCCACACAAAAAAACTCGCCTTTTTATACACTGTGTCCTATTACATTTTAATTCCCTTGCAATACTTCTTTTTTACAACAAACCCAATGATTTAAAATATTGAACTGCATGTTTCACTTCCCCCAGACAATTGTCCATATGAATTTGGCCGAATTTGACCTTGAGGAGATCCGAGTTTTGTCCAAGGACAAATCCAATATCTTGTAACTCTGACATTATTTCATGATGAGATCTGCTTGCAATTCTGCCGATTTGAATTCCCAGGCACATGTATATATCTCATATTCACTTTAAATTCTGTTATCCACATTATACCTAATATTTTACTCAGCATAAAACAGACATTTCATGTTTATATCAACATAATGTTGACAATTTTAGCATGAAAGTTCGTGATGAAAAGCTGGTGTTTAAAAAAACATGGAATATGACAGAAGCCATATTACACATCGGCACGCTTGCAAGGCTATGACATCCTAGAAAAAAAAATAAGAAAGAATTCGCTATTTCTTTTAAATGTCTGAAACTATTTATAATACTGCGTGACAATAGCCATACAATGTAAAGAAAAGGACTGGTTTATGGAAGCAATATGCAGTAATATAATGAAATTATTTCAATAAGTTCAGGAATTTTTTTTTCTTCTTAAATATAAGGATGAACTCAGTGGAACAGCCACAAGCATGCAGTTAAATGATGTCACGGAGTATATTAACGCATTCTTCATATTATTACCTTTTCATGGCTTCGGAAAATAAAAAAAAAAAACAGAATTATCAAAATTTGATATGTTACATCTACTCTCTATCGTTATCACACTTCTATTACACAAGGTAGCATCACTGGCCAAGTCCCCTTGAATAAAAATCAGCCCAAATGTCGTTTGAAATTAATATTACATCTATGAAGTATATATCATATTAAACCTGGTGTAGTGTTCTTTCTGTTGGTATATGATCTTTTGACATTCATATTAATTTTCATATGAAGTTTTAACATTATTTTGTAAATGGTACATAATTTTAAGCAACCAGTATTGGCAAACCACAATTTAGTGGGCTAATATAATACTACATGTCAATATCTAAAAACAGTTTTTTTTTTCAAAATTCAATTTTAAGTGAGAAAGAAACATGACAGAGGACAAACAAAAAAAAAAGGGTTGAGATCGTGTCATGTAATTTGATATTAACCCATGAATTGTAGTAACTTAAAATTGTGTACCACATAAAAATGATAGAAAAAGTTTCAATTCCGATATTCTTAATGTGTCGTTTCTTTGTATTTGTTTATTTTTATTATACATGGGCAAGGACTATCGATATATTGTTCTGCCATAGTAAAACCGTTATAAACCTTAAATATATTACCTTTATTTGCCTTCGTTAAATGTATGTCAGTCATTTATATATATTTCTTTATAATATTTATATATTAACTTATATAAAGAATTATTATATTTGGAATTTAAATAAAACCTAAAAAAATTATTTTGCCTTAACATTTACCAATTCATAAAAACTTGAATAAGCCCCATTTTGTAATTATAGGTTAATATGAACATACAGACAGGAAAACAAACAGGCAAAAAAAGGTCTTTATAATATTTTATTTCGAGGATGAAGATATGAAAGCACTATAAAAGTTTGCTTGTTTATCCTAGCGATGACACAAGACTGAAACGGTGGTATTAAGTGATAGGTGGAACTTAAGGACAAGAATCGAAAAGTATATTACTACATTGGGGAGAAAAAAAAATAACAATAAAAGTCCATAGTAGGCGGGTGTAAGGACTCTGTCAGTTCTGGGTACGTCTAAACTGAGATACATGCCCCCATAAATTCGTTTCACAAGACACGTTACCAATGTAACGAATGGATATGTGCCTTCGTATGCGAGTCTCGCGTGTGATCCTCCAAACAGTTGGACTACTGCGATCAGTGATAAATTGTACACTATTGGTGGCAGTGCTGGTAGCGTTACTAATGTCATTGCGCGGAAACAAGAACCGACCACAGAGTTCCTGTAAACGTATACACCAGGGCGCCTCGGAACTAAACTGAAGACTGATATAAATACATTGATCTACGAAAAGTCTTGATAAACAAGGGAATTTGGACTATTTAAATTAGGGCGGTATTGAATTTGTTCATCACCAGTGCGTAATCTGTTGGAAGGAACTCGGTCAATCTACCCTGTCTTATGGTCCCGTGATAGACCTGTTCATGGCAGGCATACGGCCTTTATAAGTTGGTACTTTCAGTAGCCAAACATTAGATTTAAATTCTAAAACTTTTGTTAAGTTATGTGAGAAATATTTATAAAAATAGAAAAAAGTACACATACGATAACATTTATTTGATACTGAGTTGTACTTTGTCATATAATACCAAAATATTAGCTTTACAGAAAATACCTAAAAAACAGACGTAAAGGGATTAGCGGAGAAATTAAAATGATATTCATCCAGAAGATTATAGATGATTTTTTTTTATTTCATGTTTAGACCAAAATTCATAAAAGTAAAATCCAATAGGTTTAAAAAAAGCATCTAACTCGGTAATATATAGCTAGATTTCGAATGATGACGAAAACCATTTCCGTAGTCTCGGGGGAAGCATTATGCACAGACAGGTCTCTCTAAAACAATTGACCGCAAAATAAAATTTGCCAGTGGCAACTGAACGGCTGAACTAACAGCCGTGTATAATGAAATGTCGGTATGAGAGGCACATTCATCATGAGGAACAAAGGGGAGTCCTCAGACTAATTAGATTATAAAACAAACCAAGGTCTGTCCCTTGTGAGGTCTCAAAATCAAAGGGGAACGATAACATATTTGATAAAATGTCGTCTGCGGGAAAAATTGTTTTAACCGCGTCCGTAGTTAGCCTCAGATATAGAATACGATCATTTTAATTTTTTTTATATTTTTATTGGTCTGACCTACAAAACAGCTGATCAATATCGATAAATACATAACATGGACTTAATTGAATTATTTGAAAATACTTTTATAATATTGTTCATGTGACAAGTGGAACGTTAAAACATTGAAATAGAAAGAAGACAAATTAATATGACTAGCAGGGGAGGAGCCAAGGGGTAGCCGCAGCCCCCCCCCCCCCCCCCCAGCCGACTGTTTTATTCAGGGTAAACTTTTAGATGCTCGGAAAATCATTGAAATGAGAATAATTTTCAAAAAATGAATATAACAGTCAAATTTTAATACTGCAACAATTGTAAATGCCAGACTGAGGATGTTATTTCTGAATCTGTCCTGAGATAACTGAGAAACTTCTGAATTTGTACTAATTAATGCTGATTGTAATAACTGAATTTTTACCTATTATCATGTATTCTGTGACAATTTATTTCTGTTTAAAGAATTTAAAATCTTACAATAATATTGAAATTCTTAGCTGGATCTTGACAGAATCTAAAATCTCTTCTGTTTCAATCCGACACAAACATAGTGTATACACACATACACACACATACAAAAACACACACATATATATATATACACACATTTGCCCAGTATGTGTATGCCCCCCCCCCCCCCCCTTCGTTAAATCCTGGCTCCGCTTCTGACTAGGAAGCTAGCTTTGGAAGTAGCAAGTGAGAATTGAGATCGATGAACAGACACGGTCATATGGAAGTACGGTCAACAACGCGGACTGCCTTCTCAACCCCCGTCGCATTTAGAGTGTCGTCTGAATTATACTCACGTTCTCGATCAGTCATTCTTTAATATTTTCCCTCAATCAACGATAATAAAATCAACTTGTTCCGAGACTTTCTTAACCCGTTTTGGACAAGGAATAAATTCAATTTATAATACGCACGCACGAACACACACACACAATTGCTGCTAGGTGTTTATGGGTGAACCCTAACACAATTTCCCTGATTAGAGCGGAAGGCATTAAGAACAACATTATTTTGAACAACGAATACAACCCCAGTTTTGCGTTAATGCGGTACTTTAACATAACTTCATATAACAAATATAATAAATATTATCCTGTAGACATATAAAAACATATATTCCTTTAAAGGTTCATATTCATTTGTAATATGTGTATTATGTCTAGTTATTTGTTCATTTTTGTTGAATACAAACTAGCAAAACTATCCCGGAAAACGGGCTTAACATTTCGAGTTACGGTTCTGTGTGTGAGTTAACAAAGTCCATGTGCGTCTGTTTACCATAACAAGACTGCGTGTCTAGAGGTCCGATACTGCGCACGGGGGACAATACCAAAACTAGGAGAAGACACATGAACGAAGAAACACGGAAGCTTGAATAACCTTGATTTTTGAAGTTGCTATGTTTAAATTTTACGCCACTGATCTCGCCCGGTACAAGATTTTTCCACTTGTGTGAAAGAGTGAGCAAACGGTTTTAGAACATAATATTAACAGATACGTGATATTCAAAGGTGAACTGTTACGCTATCTTAGATACCAGGTGAATATCACATATCGATGAAAGATGGCTTTATTTACAACAATGCAACATCCATTTAAAGTTATTTAAACAAAAAAGCTTATAAATTAAAAAAAATGTTCTATTTATCGGGACGGGCGGCTTCAGAAACCCAGCTTTGGAGTTTTGCACACAGCCCGCAGATTTCTTGATTTAATGGTGTTGTATTACCGCAGAAAAAAGCCACAACCCGGATTCGTTGTGACACGTGTAAGTAGGCAGTATGGAAAACGGAAATTATCAGAGTTTTCCACTATTAAAAATTTTTGCCCATTACCGACATAACAATTATTTTATTTTAATTAATGTTTATATCGCTATTTTTTCAGTATTACATATATTTCTTGCACAAACAGTCGCAGTAATTTAATAATTAAACAGACCAATAAGAGCATATGTTGGAGGTAGGAATAGGAACAGCCGAGCACGAAGTAAAATCTCAGACGAGACACTGACGTGGGCGCGTGGTTTGTTTGTTAGGTAACTCTTACCTGACATCGAACCCCTGGTGTTGCCGCCGTGTCATAGCATGCCAACATGTCTTTTACTTCATATTGTAATCTTCAGTGTAATAAACTATATCATTTGACTAACCGGGGTCACTTTTCATAATGAATCCAGTGAGTGAATATAAAAATCGTTACAGTTCACTTAAAAAGAGAATACACCATATTTATGTATACTTAATATACCTGGTATGTAGGTTCCTTCAACTAATCATATAAGCTACAAAACTCTTCAGGCATGATCTGTGTATATAGGTTGAAACAGGGATCTAATATTAACCGTAGTCTGTTGTGGACGGTGGAAAATCCTTTGTGGTAAAGATCTTTGCCCGTGGTCTTAGCACCGAGGACGGTCCAAAAGGAACGCGAACTCACAACCGAACAGTTATTTTACAAGCTGTGCGACCAAACACGTTGACATGATATACATATGTTCATTGAAAGAATCCGGGAATAATAGGATATTTTTATATAGCCGTGACAAACACGACTCAGTTAGGACCCCCTACTGAGTCGTGACACAAGCCAAATTTAGAACCGCCCTGCAAGTCCGCGCCACGCTTTAAACCGTATCTCCGCATACAGTCAGCAGGCAGAAATCTCCCGTACATGCAGATAGATATACGAAAATATTGGGTTATAAGGGAAGATTTCACACACATGGTAGGTGTCATTGGAGAGATAAGAAACTTATTAAAAGGTCTAGTGGGTTTATTTGAAGTGACACGAAATTTGTAAGCAATGAGGCGTTGTCAAAAATGACGAAAATATTTGCATCCTCATGGGGCCTTATAATGCGATCCTCAGAGCTAGATGTCCAGGCATTCTGGCAAGCCAGTTATCTGGCCATAATGTCAGAGGGCCGATCTGGCGCTAATTTTAATATTACACTCATATTATATACATACATACACTTATTAGTTTTTATATCACGGCAAAACACACAAAGAAATCACTAAAATACAGAGAAATAACTTGTAATAATAAACTTTTGGCTGGCGTGATTGACCGTGAATTGGTGGTCCCAAGTTTAAATTGACATGTAACACATTTCAATCATTTAAAATGACACTTCACCATTATCCAGGTCTGGTCTATACACTTTAAAAAATCAGGTGCATCATGCGTAATAATGAAAACGTGCGTATTTAATGCAATAATTACCTGATATACGTAATATTTACGAACTACACATAAATAACCACACGGTGAAGTGCACTATTTTCTATATGCAAAACCAGAAATGTTTATTTCGCGGAACAAATAACAGTTTGCATTGGGGGCACAGTAAACCACTTTCTGTCGACTTTCAAGCACCTTTTCGTCAAATCTCAGTTCTGTAAAAATCCTTTATATGTGTTGATTTAGGGCTGTGGATTTGGTAATAAATAGCAAATCTTCAAGTAATACCCCACAAGGGTAAGTTTTTATGAGGCGCCATCATCTGACAGAGACCAGTCTTATACAAATACGCAGGTAAATCAAATTCCTCAGCAAATAATCGGGCATTTCCCTCATACACATTCATACAACACTTACCCTTCCATCGAGTCGAGGCGACACTGCTACGGTTAACGGTTCCCCCGAGGTTCCAGTGTCCGTGTTGCCGATTTCAGTTTAATCTGTCCCTCTGATCGGGATAGCTATATTGTATGGGCTTATTGATCCTAACTCAATGAGTTTCCAAATGTCTGTTGCCGAAACTAGATTGGTTCCCTTCACTCTTTATGTCCTAGGCAAAAGAAACAATCCGAGGAACTGTCTAGTTGGCGTTTTTGCCACATATATGCAAATACCTTATTTTTTTATCACTCACAAAACAATGTCATTGCGCTGTTTTATTTCCCAATTTGGAACCCTCACCTACAGCCGAAACCCCTCGCCTACAACCGGAACTCCTGACCTACAGCCGGAACTCCTCACCTACAGCCGGAACTCCTCACCTACAGACGGAACTCCCCACCTATAACCGGAACTCCTCACCTATAGCTGAAATTCTTCACCTCCTGCCGAAACCCTTATCTTATAGCCGTTACCCTCCTCCGGCAGTAGGAACCCCTCACCTTTTACCGATACTCTCCAATTATAACCGAATATACATCGAATTAACCCTATCATATCAAAGACCAAGAAAATAAATCATCGACATTGTTTCCTTTTAAAGCCGAGATGTTTTTTTTTCAGAATAGAATACGTTATATTCGTTTCATTCATAATTCTTCATTGTAAGTATTTTCTTGAATAAAATAAGTTATATATTTTAGCCTAGATGAGAGTAATTTATTTTTAATTTCATATATTTAAACTATAATGGTTTAGGTCACTTAATTGAAGAAGACTGACATTGGCACATTGGAGTGACGAAAAAATGTGGACTGACGACCGAACATGGCGGGAAACTGGAAGTTGATGATAAATAAAAAATAAATAAAAATGATATAATGTTAAAACCGTGGTTACTTTGACTTTGCATAAACTTCCTTAACTGATGAAGTTTTCTGCTGAGTTTGTTGTGACAGTTTAACATCATAGCTCCTTTACCTTACTTCCGGTGACGTACAAATTCCTTTACTGATGTCTATTTCAGCCCTTGCAGATTAAACTCAGCAAACCGAGAGTGGTCAAATCTCTGATAAAAAACTGCACGCGCTTAAGATAAATGGCTCAACCAAGTAGTAATATTCGCAGTTTTCGTTCCGTCTGGCCGATAGCAAGTCCAGAACTGAGCCCGGCCAGTGAAGCCAAGGAGTGCAGACAAACGTATGTTTACTGCATGGCGGGGATCGTAGCCACCGTTTGATGGTGTGTGGTCAGCCGCTGGAAGTATTAACCTCGGGATCGTTATAACGACCCATGTAAACTCTCTACAGCTGATATCAATGCATTCAGCGTGTGTACCTGATACTGTTTACATTGTAACGCCTGCATAACTTATTCATCAAAGATTGGACTATACAATATATCAATAATTACCCTTTACATAGACACTGCCAGGTATATTAATTGACATGTGGCCTGTCCTTTCATTTTCACCATTACCTGTCCTCATAACAGTTATGGTTGTGGTTATTAATATTATTATCATCATTATTATTATTATTTTTAATCAGGTTATCATTTTAACATAAAGGTTCCAAAAAAGAACAGAATTATTAAGATTCCAGTTGGTACCTTAAAAGCGTTCCCCGTTCTAGTCCACTATAAAGAACCCTTTTGGGTTCTAGCTTGGACCCTTTTTTCTTAGAGTATACGCTGTGCGAGACTTCTGGATAAGTACGCCGCATATTTGCAGTTAGTATTCGCTATGGTTTGAATTACTGTCTATCAGTCACAAAAATAACTTTAAAAATGTACCGTTATAAAATACCCACTGCCCTGGTGAGTTATGATGTAGACCAATTATTTGATGTCCTCTTCTACAGCAGAGAATTAATCGATGACGTAGACAGAGGAAAATACGGTATTTTCTTTCCAAATGTTAATCTTTTTGGCGGTCCAGATGTCATGACACAGTCGTTCTGAGCTCGAAAACTATAAATATAATTTTGGCGCCAAAAAAAATAACGTGTCGTCTGCTGAGAAAGGTTCCAGACTGATCATCCGGTTTTGGCGACGTTCCCGCGGACTGTCGTGTGACTGGCTCGTCCGTCGTCCGCGTGGCCGCCCTCAGAACCCGACCTTTTCACCCGGCCATTTGTGTTATCATGTAATATCATGCTTGGTGGCGTGGGGCATCGGCTATGGATGATCTAGCCTCCATCTACCCATCTTGTTCTCGTCCATATAATACTGAGAGCAGATTTACTTTACTCAATACCAACATCAGGACTGTATTGACCAAAGACGGGGGGGGGGGGGGGGGGGGATCCACGCTTAGACTGATAAGTAATCTCGTCCCGTTCTCGATATTATCAAAGTCTCTATTGAATCAGAAAGTGACAGCATACATCTGTTGTGACTACGTTTCTATGCATGTATCCGCTCTATTTTGATTTGTAAATCAACAATGGAAAACACACACACACACACATATATATATACATATGTATATATATAACTCTGAAGAAAAACAACACTGTTAATTCACAACAGACTGTTTCACGGGATGCGACCCGATCATCAGGTGAATGTGGTTAGAATGAAGCGAACGTCGTGGTTTGAAAAGCCGAGACTTTACGAGATTACGAGATTATGCTTTGTGCGATTCGGGTCGGGGGGGGGGGCATGTGAAAGACTGACACTGATCCTATTGTTCTCGGGTGCACAATAGGATTGGTCGGGGTACACGTGCGATACTGGAACATAACAGGGCAGGGCAAAGAGGTTATATAAAGTAGTAAATAGTAAATATAATACAAAGATATAACCAGGATGCTCAATCAGCATATTGAAATGATGTCTAATAGGGCCTTGGAAGCAGTGAACATATCAGTAGTATACATATGATATGATAAAAATACACATATACTGTGAAAATACACAATATACAAGGCAAATATACAATATAAAAGGCAAATATACTTTTGCCGTGAAACAGTCTGTTGTGAATTAACAGTGTTGTTTTTCTTCAGAGTTATACCGCTCTGGCCTAGCTTGTAGGCCATAGAGCACTTTTCATCGGAGGGTAACACTACCTTCTATGTATATATATATATATATATATATATATATATATATATATATATATATATATATATATATATATATATATATTTTAAGATCTATCTCCTATTTCATCTTAATATATATATAAATATTGTAAGATCTATATCTTATATCTTCTTAACATTGTTTAATAATCCTGATGTTATGTTGAGCATTTTTTTTAGAAATGTTATTAAATAAACCGTATTTGGATTTGATCATTGTCGATCACAATATAATCATTTTCAGGTATGCAGAGGTAAAATGCAGTGGTTATATATTTATATCAAATTTAATACCACGACAGTTTACAATGAATCATTCGGTAAACCTGCTGTACTTATAAAACCAGATTGCTTGACGCAGAGATAACCAGATACAGACAGAGAGGTTGATTAATAGACAGCAAGGGATGCACCAGGCATTCCACAATAAAACATCTTTGAGATAAAGATCAAATGCTAAAGGGTGACAAATAACAAAGCCCGAAGCCGGGAAATTGCCTGTCGCTCGCCTGGGCTACCTTGTCTGTCAAACGTCTGCTTATTGACGACCAAGCAAATATGACACAGCCCGGTACTATAACGCAGGCATAAGTGATGTGTCTTTCTATCTTATCATTATAAATATAAAAGTCACGTAAGCGCATATGAGTAGGTTCAGGTGCATATATGTTTTTTTCCCGTGAGGAATTTGTATCGGCACTTAGAAATCTCCCTGCATTGCTCTTCACGCAAATATAAGCTTGACAATTAAATTTATAAAGACACAGGTTTGGCCTTCAAAATTAACATAAATTAACAAAATTCGAGCATGTGTATATAAATGCGTTATTGCATTTTTTTAATAGTTTATGTTGCCCTAGATCGTTTCTAAAACGAATATATATGGTATGATGCCTAATTGTAAGATACACAATATTTCTATTATGATTTACCATCACATCCTGTGAACGGGTGTTATGAAGAACCGCTCTGTGAAGCTGATCTTATAGACACAAGTATATACACACATAACTAATTCTCATGTTGCATCGTGCTTTACCTTCATTTTACTTCAATTGATTCAATTCAGTCAAACTCTCGTCTTATAACTTCAATAACACATATTTCAAACATTTTTATTGAAGGGGCCCAATCACCTATGAGGCATGTTGAATTAACACGAAAAATAGCCTTTTCCCTTTAAAATAAATCTGTACCTGCCAAAACATTGCCTTGAAACCGTTTGCTTACGAGTAAACGAGTGTTTTAAACAGTGGAGCGGGCGCGATCACAGGTGTCAACATAAGTACAGTGCATGGGGCAGTGTCCATCGCAGAGCCAAATACGTGTCAATCAGAAGATACCCTGACTGACCTGGCCCAAAATGTGATACATGTTCCCGCTGGCTGTAAAAAGAGCGTGTTGCAACGCACAATCGGACCTCCGGTCACACGGCCTTATTATGGTATACAGACACACGGTGACTGTGTTTACCAAAACACAGAGCCATAACAAGGTGTTAAACAGCCGTATGCGAGGTACTGAGACTGTGTGCTGGGATGGTTTTGCTGGGAAACTTTTGTATAAAGAAAAAATGAACTGATATTTGTGAAAGAATAGGTATAATATTGCTCCTTATTATGTCCCTTTAAATGATATCAACTTAAAAAGGCATGTAGACCTACTTTATTGTACATCACTCAGCAAACTGAAGCAATATAGTCTGACGTGAACAAACGTGGAAACTTGTATTTGTCAGATTCATTTCTTTACACAGAGAGATGCTTTATCGGCTGATTCCAGTCTCAGACGATAGCAAATGCTACAGGCGGAGTTCATCCCGCAGTTCAACTCGCTCAGCCACGCTGTGTGTTTTAAATACTGGCATATTCTCTGGTGAAAACAGTATATAAACACTCAGGTTTTAATCTATAGCTGTGGTTTCGCGGCTCTATTCACGTTTTCTTACTTTACTGCCATAATTCTTAAATATAATTCAATTTTCCAAGATTGTGTTATAATAATAAGGAAACAATGTTTTCCCAACACAGTTCAAACGTCGATTTGCACCCCATGGTGTTGATGTTTTCAGTATTGATGAAATTGTCTATAGAATGAGGGTGAAAGTAACCAAGCAACATAACTATATAATATAATTTTATTATATACAGTAAAACCCTAAAACTACGACTACCAATAGGATCTCGATAAAGAGGTCGCATTTTCGCGGAGGTCGTCTAAGCAAGGTCTTTTATCAAGAGCAAAAACGAATCAAGAGGTGGTTATTTTGAGGTGGTCGTTGCACAGAGGTGGGCGTTAGGCGAGGAATTACTGTAGTATATAATAATATCATATAATTATATTACATAATTACGTAATCATAACATTTTATTAAATTGGATTCCAAAGCGTTCTTACAGGCGGTTGGCGATAATCCAGCAATCATGAACTGTAGTAGCGCCTTTTCGGCCTTCTGACATTAGAGAGTCTACGCCAAGCGTACTGGCGTCAAAGTGTTTTTACATCTTGCAACGAGCACCACATTGTTAGGCTCGATGAGGATGCAATATTGTCGTCATTTTTGACAATGCCTAATGTCCTAAAAGTAAGCTGTCACTTGACCTAAATCACACCAATCGTTATATATATTTTTAGTATACTCTGTAACAACACCTACCATTCACGAGAAATATTGTTTTAACTATGCCCGCCGCATGTTTGTTGAATTTCTGACCGTATGAAAACAAGCTAACTTGTCCGTGATACGGGAAATGACTCGGTACCATGAAGACCGATTTTGCAGTTGTTAGTGAACTCACGTGAGTTCGTTTGGGCTGATCTATTACTCTTAGCCTAATGTCAAGATAATCGGCTGTTTACCAAGATGAAATGCAATAGACGAACGTTATGATTGGATCCTAAATATAGCCTTGGGCAAAAATAACAAATCACAACAAAAAGTATATTACAATGAACCGCCGAAAACTAAAAAAAGTTAATATATGCTTTAAAATTGACTCAGGTATTTATCAAGGAAATGTTTTCTTCAATAAAGTATGCATTAGATGATATTGAGTATAGATCTTCACATCTGCTACTTAAAAGAGTCTTTTCCGATATCTCACGTCTGTAAACAAAATAAAATCCCTTGAGTCCTCTATTAAAAAAAACCCCAGAAAATGCCGAACCCACTGCACACATGATGTTCGTTTTGTTTATATCCATGCTTTTATAACAGGTGGGGGTCCGCCGAAATAATCAAAACATTTTCAATAAGGACATCTGGCAGCAGGTCAGACGAACTAGTGCTTTGTCAAGGGCATATTACAACTACGGATCTTTCAGCTTCCGCGAATTTATGTAATCAACCACCTTAGTTACACTGTTTTTAAGTTTGTCATCATTGCTGTGTTTACTAACATCTTGTTGGTAAAAAACCTCATACAACCATTAAAAAAGGCGTTATAAGAACTTTACTGAATAGGAGTTCATGTAGATGTACGTACGAGGGGTAAGCCAGAAATCACATAAATCCTGCTGAAAAGTTAGGTGAATAGCTGGCTTTAAAACATAACCCCCTGCATTGTACTTTACTCACGACCAAAGTACTCTACCGTCGTTTAGGTGAGTTATTCTGCGACTGTGTAACGCATAGGTGTGAAATATTTAATGTACTGAATATGTTTTTTTTTTTTTTTTTAGCTTTTTCTATCCATTCAATTTCAATGCGTAATGTTAGAAACTATCCTGAACCTTCCTATTATATCAGCTCGATCACATAAAAACCACACTCTAAGGAAAAAGATTTCTTGATGCTTCATTTGAGAACCCATATGGTAGCATATTTATGAGGGAGGCTTTGGCTTTGCATGGTTATACAGTGTATATTGAAAACCGGGACTGGTCGCCGGTGACGACACAAACAACCCCCCCCACCCCCCCACACACACACACACATACACACCACTCTGGACTATTTATTATAATAATTTCTATTTTTCTTTTTTAATCTCCTCTATTTTATCTTTCATTGTTTAAGTAAATGTTATATTTTAATAGACGGCATGTATAAGAACCTAAAGATACTCTGTAATCATGTCAAAATAAATATGAGAAAATGAAAAATCGCAACAGGTTGGGAAAACGTTCTTTTTTACTCTACAAGAACGTTAAGTTAGAATGCTCCCTGACGCAGAGAGTTCACTATGGTTTCGGTGTATTTCGCGAGGGCCCATTGTTTACCTGCAAGAGAGATTGACGTCATTTACATATACAGGTCAACAGTGGGCGGACGTGGGTTCCTGTTTCGAGACTAATTACTGCATGGTCCAGCCAAGGGTAAATTAAATACGTGATTCCAATTTCTACCGAGCCGGGAAATGAAAACAGTATCCTTTGTATATAGACACCCTGAAATATCACCTGAAGGACAATGATAGAAATATTATTTCGGGTAATTAGCACATGATCTGAATAGACGTTACCGGGTGTATGACCCCTCTGACAATGTATATATCAATTATATGATTCATATTTCCATAACTAGATGTTTTTAATGACCGAGGGATCGCACAGAAGCCTGGTCTGGCATATAGCAGCAACTCCTTGCAAGTTTCAATTCGTTTGTTTTATATATATATATATATATATATATATATATATATATATATATATATATATATATATATATATAAATATAGGGTTTGGGTCAGCATCTTTAATCTGTTCTACCAGTATGAACAGTTACTCCCTAAAAATTATATATGACCACACAGGCTGACGCTACAATACTTTGGGACCAAAGGCCTAGTATTAGTTATAGCCAAGTTAAATATTATGCATCACGCAAAGCTATAGAGGCGTGGATCATGCATGGCATGAGGGGAAGCCGAGCGACATTTTTTTCTGATATGATCTCCCAGGGCTCTCACACAGCGTTTAATTTACCATGATTTTCCATAGGTCTCCCGGTAAGCTATGTCCAGTCGGATGGAGATATTATGCTAATCAGAATAAAAAACGCCGTGTGTGTCCCTTATTTGAAAAAAAAATCACCCTAGCTGTATTGCAAGTTGATTTGAAGGTAGAGTTAGAACAAAGGAAAATACGCCGCATGTGGGAAAAGTGTAAGATGAAACAATATTTATATTTTGCAACCATCTAGCCGTTCTAGATCAAGAGACAAGGCGTCTGTCCCTTTTTACCAGCCTTACATTCATAATTACATATTTTATAATATTTATGACACTGCCAGCTTCTGTGGCTCAGGGGTATAGCACTGGATTCAAAGCCGGGAGGTCGGGAGTTCGAATCTCAGCCGAGGCGGTGAGATTTGTCACGGTCGGGGGCTCATCGGTGGTATGAGCCCACAGGTGCAGTAGTCATCGGGCCTGGTAAACACCAGGATATAAAAATGAGAGGAAGCGTGTGCCGTAATCTGAAACCGGAATAGTATTCTGCAGACCTACATATGCTTGATTAAGCTAGCATTTAAAAAATGGAGGCGGTTACCCCCAACAACAACAAATATAAATATTTACGATACTAAAGAACCAATCAGTCGCTTTTAAATGAAACGCAACAATGGCGTTTAAATGTTATCAAAAAGATATACAGTTTCCTCAATATTGACTTAAAATCGATTTCAGATTACCTAATCAAAACAGTTGTTTCTTTATGTTTGTTTATATGCACATATAAATTTTGTTTCTAGATTTCTCAAAGTAGGTAGATTCTTTGTATAACTTATATTTGGATGTTATTTGCTTTGGTGAAGTGCTTGAGTCAACAAAAGTATAATTTACAATATAACTAATATTTTGCGACATTTTTTTAACAGATTGGTTGAAGCTTTTAAATCTCTTATCTTTCACATAGTTTATATATATAATATATCATGAGTATAAAGCATAAAAGTTATCAATTAGTTAAATCAGCGACGGGGTATTCTGAACAGTGCGGAGGTAAAATCGATTCCAGATTACCGGGGGGTAAACTGAAAAAGGGTAACCCGTAGGCGAAATAATGTAGAGTCCGTTTAATTCGGGCTACTATGACACCTGATGAACCCATGGGCGAGCCTGTTCAATAAACGTTTTAACTCAGCTGGATTTAAATCACTGCAATAAATATGACTGATCTCTGTTCAGATAAAACATCAGTTAAGATGTAAGGGAATTAACAGTGACACCTATGTGGCATGATTTTATTTTTCGGTTTACCGCAAGGAACATTTTCAAACTTAAAAGTTGTACGTGTTAGAGATCGTGCTCATAAAAAAAGTAATAAGACACACAAGAACGACTAAAACATTTTGTGCCGACATATTAATAAAACCTACCTTTGCAGTTTAAATCCTAGGAAAGCTGAGTTGTATGTGAACTGGACAGACCAGTATTTATTTCTACAATTTTCTGCCATTAAACGCTTCTAAAACTCAATTATTGACGACCAGAGCTGGTCTCGTTTCTTTGTCCTGTTATCCACGTGGACGAACATGCAGCAACCTGGAAAATAAATATGTGTCTTCCGAGTCTCAATTACCCAGCTGAACGACTACATCTTGTAATAAGATACATCGGATGACAGAATTGAGGGGTTCGTATTTTTCAGCAATATCTTATCAGTTCCTGAGGGATAAGTTTGGAAAATTCTCCATGTCCCCATTAAAGTTATACTTGGATCAATATTCTGCTTGGCTGTCTATGCAAACTTCCTCTTGTTAAACAAAACCTATACCATCAAATATGAATGGCTTTTATAGCTATCTACCGTACCGAAAGAAATATCGTTATGTTACATCATCGCCGGAGGTTATGTCATTGCTGTAGTCTTCGTTTGTCATCCACATCATCATATTCATCGTAATCATCTCCAATAACATAATCAACGTCGCCGTCGTCACGATCAATAACGTCGTTGCTGTCGTCGTTTGATCATCGTCATTTTGGTAATCGATTTCTATGTCTTCACGATTGACAGGATGATCGCCAATAATCGTCATTAAAATCACAATGGTCCTCATCAGCATCATTAACATCATCTTTATCATCATTGTAAGGGTGGCTTCCTTTGGTTTACATATGTGTCATAAACATAGTCTTTACTATCTTAATCATTTTGATTTCCTGTTCACAGCTGTCCCATGCATAGTAAACATGAAACCCAAAAAGTTTAATAAAAATGATCTAATTGCACCCCATGCAATGTCAAGAGGAGATACGTCCCACAACGCATCATTGCGGACATAAACGAAATAAACGACGAATATTGCTCCACCAGTTATTGCTTTTGAAAAGGTTGTCCTACGAGGTGTCAATCATTTGGTCAACTCAGGTCAGAGTAAATCAAATCTGACTTTAATCCACGTTCAAGCCTCAACTAACTCTTTGAACTGCCAGATAATGTTAAAAAAAAAACATCAAAAGAAGTTGTCAGTCACGTCTATAGAGTAACGCTGAATGGATGTTATTCGGCAGGAATGGCTGACTATGCTTTTATTTTCCCAGCTTGCCTTGGAGTGCACTTTTTGGGTCCTTCATCGGATGTTGATTTCCTGACAAAGTCCAGCACGTGATGGTAGACTTGTTGGACAATTTATGTTATAAGGCGCAAAGGAGAAATGTAAAATGGATGAATTCACCATGAAGGCACAGTAAGTGGTTTTATTTCGGTTGAAGCGACCAAAGGAACTATATAAAGGATAACTTGCGGCACCTAATTTCTTCTGCCTTCGATGCCGTAGGTCGTATTTATCCATAAGCGATGACAAACTCAACTCATCCGTATTATTAAACTGTCCATCATCAATCACGTTTTATGATTAAGGTCGGAACGTTTATTCCGGTGGGAATAGCCACACCATAGGGATAAACTGTTTTTTTTAACATGATTATTTTCATACGAATAAACCTTTTCCGTATCCCTTGGGTTCCGTTAACGGACTAAAGATTTTTTAAAACTGTTAGTGATATTGACATGAAACACAATTTGAAGCCAGCTTGGGTCCATAGCGCACTGCTAGCCAAATTCGGATACATAGTGACGTCATCGCGAAGGCGTTATTGTTCTGACGACGTAAACACGATAACGTCATTATCTAACTCGGTGTCCATGAACTAGAAGGATAAAACATTTGCTTGTCCACAAATTATCTTAAAATTCTATTGCATTTTGATGGCAAGAGTGGACTTTTGACCAAGAACGAACCGATTAAAATAAGGATAGGATCTATATATTTTTGGAAATGATGTTTAAGGAGAACACACAAGACAGCAGACGAAAAGAAACATATTTGACTGGATCAAGATTTGCATTTCAGTTAAACCGATCCATTCAAAATTATATCTTTATTGTGCACGAATCATTTTTCCAGAAAACGTTTATCTAAATTCAAAGAGAATTTTCAAAAAATTTTCGCACTCACAAGCCACACTGATCATATAGATCTAAGCCTACTTCGTTTAGCAATCAGAAGAGTACGGTAATAGCAAGTATATAGTGTCATAGTTGTGGATGTATAATCATTGCCGTAAAGTAATCGTAGTAGTACTGGTATCAGTTATTGGAGAAGTGTCAGCAGTAGTGATAGTAGTAGTTGAAGAAGTGGTGATAATACTAAACTAGCAACATATGTGTGGTAATGCTAAAGTATTATATGAAGTAGTGGTAGAATTCGTTATATCATTGTTACTTTAGTGTTGTAATGTTATGTGTAGAATTTGGAGTAGTAGTAGTAGTAAGCTATGTTAATAGTTACTGCCACAGTGTAGTTTTTATAGAAAGAAAGTCCGAAATAAAAGAATAATAAAATGATAACCATAATATGCTTTATATGCAGATCCTTTTGTATCAATATATTTTTTTTTAATTGGAAGTAAGGACAATTGATTACGTTTAAAGCTTGGTTTAAAGCGAGGTACAACATTAATTAAGGAATGGAGTACGGAGCGTGCCACACCATACAGGAGCGGGCAAACCAGCGCGACATCTATGTGGTCTGTAAACGTTCTTGCAGGGCGATGTCACGTATAATAACGACCTTAACGAGAATACAATTCGATTTCTCGTAAAGAAACTATCAGGAAATTGACAAAAAAGGCCAAAAAAACCCCGATAATCAACCTTACTAAACCTGAACATTTGAACAGATTCCCACAAACTTACACAAATTAATAAATTATCATACATAAACGTGGATTTAATTGAAATCCAGCGTATATATCTGCACCGTCACTCGGGCTTTCAGGTAAAATAGTAAAGATTTTCATTCAGTAAGTGTATAGTTATTTTGGTAAATGCGGTCCGCTAAGTTCCATATCTGGCCCTCATAGAAATAGGTATGTCCACTTCTATGATACATAAACTACCTGCGTGTCATGGTAAACGCTTTTGGACTAGAAAGGCGCCAGTGATGATATATCATCTCTCAGACTCTCACATCTTGATGTAGCAGTTACTTAAGGCAGCAGTTTGAAGCTCAGTGACACGCAGGGTGGAGGTACAGCCTGGTATTATCCTCCCCAGCTTACCAAAAAAGAGCGTTTATAACGAAAATCCCCATCGTGTTTGCTGGAATTATTACCTGTCATAAATTTTCAGTTATTCAATAGCATTTGATGGAGATAAATGTTTCTTATAAAGCCTATAAAAGGCACTGAGATACCCTTTTAACCTCGTCAATACACAAAGTGTACCGCAATGTCTGCCGTCCATCCTAGATGGCCACTTGTCGGGCCATCCTGTAGACACAATACAGCCTTGTTCCCAAAGAACATATTTCCGCGAATGGCGATAGCTGACATTTCGCGAGCATTTAATTTTCGCGAATCATTTACCCGGCTCACTTTTATTAACAAAATTACAGTTGAACCTGTCTGACAGACCACCTGTCTATTTAGACCACCCAGGAGTGAACCGAATGCCATCACAGTGGTTATAACTGAACCTGTCTAATAATACCACCTGTATATTAAGATCACTTTCAGCATGTCCCATAGGTGGTATTATTACACAGGTTTCAATGTTTATTTAAAAATGAAAATATTACGTAAACAGAAGCCGGCAATAGTTATAAATAAATGGGCAAAGAAGCATAGAAAGGTGACAAATGTTTTAGTAATACATATTATATCAGATGGGTACATTTAGTTCATTATACGTCCACCAGGTGGCGGAGGTATTATGTATTTGTCGCCGTTTGGCGGTTGGTTCAGTAGTTTGTCTCTTAGCAACTTGATGCATTATCGTAATTTGGATAAATATAATTCTTTTTTAATAATTATTTTACCCTGCAAAGTAGAGCAAGTAAGAAAACAGAATATAATAATAATGATAATAAGAAGAAGAAGAAGAATAAGAAGAAAAAGAATATGAGTCTAATTACATTTTATATGAATTCAAAAAGGTTTGTTGGCAACTTTCAAATTAATGAAAAGATTTAAAAATAAATAATCACAGAAGGTACAGTCTGAACAGTAATAAGCTCGAAAGGTCTCGTTGGTCAATCCGAAAACTAGACATGTTTTTCCATAAATTATATTACCGACCCTGAATTTCACCGGCTGATTGTCACAATAGCTGGTAGCTAGGATTATTGAGGATGTAGGAGCTGGCCATGTCAGGAAAATTATTGCACACAACTGTGTTTATCATTTACGTTCAAAATAGCCACCACAGCCATCGCTTAAAGGGACACAATCAGGAGCAATATTATGCCCATTATTTCACACTATCAGTTCAGTTTTGCTTTATACAAAAGTTTTCGAGCAAAACCATCCCAGCACACAGTCTCAGTACTTCGCACACGGCTGTTTTAGACTTTGTTATGGCTCTGCGTGTTGATAAACACGGTCCACGTGTGTCTGTCTACCATAAGAAGGCCATGTACCCGGGGTCCAATCGTGAGCTGCAACATGCGATGTTTCAGCCAGCAGGAACATGTATTACATGTTTTGGGCCAAGTTAATCAGGGAATCTCCTGTTTGACATGTTTTGTTGCCGGGCGACACACGCGCTGTGTTTATTTTGAATCCTGCGATCGCGCCCAGTCCACTGTTTTAACACTTGTTTACAGGAATAAGCAAATGGATTCAGGGTATTAGTTTAGCAGGTATAAATTATTGTATAGGAAAGAAGCTTTTGTTCGTGTAAATTCAATATGTTTTATAGGTGATTGGGCCCCTTCAAAAAGGTACAGTATTCTATATGTGAATTATGAAACTTCTAAAATATATATTCATATATAATTCTGATGAAAAATGAAACTGTTACATGAAAAGTAAAAAGTTTTTATTTGGGCTGCAGTTAATCTAAAAAAACTGTTTCGAAGTTATAATTGTGTATTTCCTAACTGGACCATCATTAAAGAAGGAAATGTGAAAAAGTAGATCAGAAAATCACAGTGGAAAACCACTAAAACTTACTAAAACATTTTTTAAAATGCTGAATTAGTATCCTAGAAGTGGATATCTGAGAAATGTCAGGATATATTCAACGTTTCAATTAAAAAAAGTGTGATGTATCAATTTAATTCCCCTGTTACTTTATAGCATCCGCCGGCCGAAGCGTGTGCACTTAAACTTATAGTAACAAGAATAATATTATGTCTCCGATATTTTATTGCATTTTTCTCTAATACACCTCACAAAAATTGAAAAGGTCCATAAAGACCAAATGTATGAGTTATGCAGTGAATAAATCTCAGACAGACCAAGTCATTTCCAATAATTGCGTCTTATTTCTTATCACTTATGAACAGGCCGCCTATGTTTTATATTTTAAATTTAATATATTAAAGGTCAATCTGTTTTTCCCATTATGCATCAAGATATTGACAATAAAGCCTTCGGGCATAAACCATAATAATTATACTTTTCCTTGTCATATCCTGTAGCTAAGTTATTGACATTTTTAAAAGAAAAGTCCATATCACGCTGGTCGTGATGTCTTTTATACTGAAATAAGACAGAGGTGATTATACCATAAGAACGACATCTTGTTATTAAGCCTCCCGTATCTTATGTTTAATATTGTCATTTATATTATCATATGATGTGTAAGCCTGTCGTTATTACACTGGAGCGATTCTTTGAGGATGTATCAAGATTTCTCTTTACTGCCTTAAATGGTAGGACTTAGGATTGAACCAGGGACCTGCAGCTTCGACGTCACAGCTTCGAATCGTAATTTCATGTGAAGGCTCTAATATGATGCGTGTCCGGAAAATTGATAATATGATTAAAATTCATACGTGAAAATTAACTACAACAGAAACACAAGTCCCCTTGTCTAAAGTTCCGACCACATTTTGCTTTACACTGTACAATTACAATGTACAATTGCTACGTTGTGATCTACTCTGATACACGTTGTTTAATGGATTTGCGCGGTGTGGATAAGCCGTGCGTTTCTGATCTAATTCCGTATATATATATATATATATATATATATATATATATATATATATATATTGGTGTGGCTGTGACATATGTGATCAATGAAAGCCAATATGTATATTTTACTTTGGAAGCTATATCCGGTTGAACTGGGGTTATACAACCCCAAAACCTACAACGTAAATTACTTTAGGCCATGTCTTACCGATCAGTATATTAGTAATGGTACACTTCCGTCTCTTAGTTTGACTTAAAACGGTTTTGATAGATGCGCAACAGTAAAGTAGTATGACATTAACATGTATTAAAAGCGCTGCGTTTTGAAGAAATATTTCATGGCACAAGGCTATCAATAGGAAGAAACTTTGTCTGATGTAGTCGGCAGTGGTCAGTGACAGTCTGGACCTTGTCAGGTCTGCATGTAGTGTATTCAATATACCCTAAAAGTAGGCGGCCCGATGAGTCGAAATGGGCATGGGATCACTTATCTATTTAGCGGGTCTAGGGTGTATGCATCACCCTGTGGCTCTTAGGTAAGTCACTTAGTAAGGGCGCAGTTGAGTAGCCCGCAACCCTCCATATCTTTATTAAAGCGCATACCCTCACAGACTGGCAGTATGATCTTATTTTGGCTCAGAAATAAGAACGTTCTAAATTCGGACAGACCTTGCGCCATTTGGTGCTTTAAACTCTATTTGCTGTGTTGTTTTATTTTATCAGAAGTATATATTACATGCAGCCAGAATTCGCGTGTCCGCTCGCACTCCCAGAACCGAGCGCCCGAAAGAGATGATATGCGTCATAGACGCTTATCTCCGCGTTCCTGAAAGCCCTGCCTTATTAACTTCTGGCTAATTTAAACCAATGGGAATACAAAGGGATCCCCAGACGAGTGTTTCAAATGTTCCCTGGATCATTCCGAAACCTCTAGGAATGACAATTAAGAGGCAAAAAGAACAAGAACTTGCGCATAATTTATTCAGTTTGCATTTTATTCTCCCGGGCACTATAGTTAATAAAAATTATCTAAAAGCTGATTTAATAGATGTCCTCAGCAATAATTCTGATTTCTTTGAAGTAAGGCCATGAATTCGAATGAAGGGTCTCGGTCATCATGAAAACATAGAAACATAACAACATGAGCAACAATTTACCAATATAACTAGTAGCCGGCCGCGCCTGTAACATCCAGTTCAATAGTGTGAACTTAGCATGATCAATTATTATTTAAGGATACCGTTTTTCTACCGAAATCCTAATTGATAATTCAACAGACTGCGTTTTTGAAATGAACAAGGACATACTTAGTCCATTAAGAATGTTACGCTATACAATACTGCCCCAATTACTGTGCATAGTACTCAGGAAATCAGCTGGATGATGTCATAGGTATTATAGGTGTTCACATCAGTAGGTTTGCCTTTGCTCCAGCAATTTCCCAGTAATATCTACCAACCAGCTTGAATGACATATATATTTAATGGCAAAACCATGGACATTATTTAACAACATTCAGGTACCATTTCTTTATAGAAAACGAGGGCTTATAGTGTTTGCATGCTTAATCACTCGCTGCCGTATCTTGGTCAGTTTCAATGCACCAAACCTTAGTTTCACACGTGACAGTATTAGGCCGTATCCGCACTAGCATAATAATCCGCCTCGTGAATCGGTTTACTTTGTTGGCACTAAGCCACTGATCCGCATCAGTTCTGTTTACTGTAGTCGGCTTGAAAGGCGGTCTACAGTAATCCGGTTTACTTTAGTCCGGCTTACAATAAAACCTGATGCTAGTGCATACAGGCAAATGTGCTTCTGGTCTGATTGAGTCGAGTTTCAGCGGACAGCCCTGAACGCTACCCCTGATGCTGTCCACGCATGTGTTGCATGAAGGAGGCCAAAATTGCGGACAGCAGACTCACGGTATGTTGAATAAACCGAATTAGGCTTTTGTAAGGAGAACTACAGTGCGGACGCAAAGCGGACTATTTCGAAACATAAGTAAACCGTTCAGTATAAACCGGATTAGATGCGAACCAAGTGCCGGCACGAACTTAATGCATGTCAGTGCTGCAGGCATGTTGTTGAACACTGTGTTGTATAATAAGCTTTCTTAAGGTAGCTATCTTGCAAAAGAAAGTTCATCGCTTAAAATAAAGCAGTCAGAGACCACGTGTACACCTCCACATGTTCCATGTTCAAACTTAGTTATGTGCTTTGTCAGCGCAGGAAATGTGTTTTACGCTTTACATACTACGATGGTTGCATCACAGTTTGCCCCATCTCACAATGGTAAAGAATACTTTGATCAAAAACCAATAATAATAATCCAGATTACTTTAAAGGTTTATAATATTTTTTTTATTGAGTGGTACCCTTACCCTAAAAAAATTTCAAGCACAGGTCTTAGCACAAGGTCCTGTAATCAATAATTAGATCATGTTTGAAGACACAAGCACATAATTACATGTTTAAGGTTATGTCTGAAGAAACGAAACACATTAATTTTTTTCAAGCTTTCAGAAGAATAATTAAGTTCATCGAGTACAGGCTTTTGATTGATTACAGTCTGATTCCGTGTAATCATAAAATTAAACTTCTTTGTTTCATGCATGCTGTATTTGGCAAGATAAATTTTAAATTTATTTTTCGTAATGTAATTATATTATATTATTGAAAGCGTGACCCTATAAAGTATGATTAAAACTATATTATTTTCAGATAATAAGAACTGCAATTAAATCTGCATGCCGGTAAAAAACTGTTTTCCGTTTTCACCGTTAAACATTTTAGCGTCTTTGTGGTATGAAAGATCTGATTGAAACACCGAGACGTAAAAAGACACCAATCTAAGAAAACTTTAATCATCTGCCGTACCTTGGTTCACTGTAAAACGCACAAAAGTGATTAAGTTCCTCTTCTTACTTGAAATAAACCACAGGACAGTTAATTAAATATGTGCCCATTTCTTCAGCAGCTCATTTTTGTAAACCCCATCTTCGGAAGGATTAACCTTGCGATTATTCAATGTAGTGTTAGCATAAACTGATTTCTGATCCGCAATGGTTACATAAATTTCGAAAATTAGTATTCTATTCAACATTTATTTGTAGATAAATGTAATTTAACGAGGATTACAATGTCTATTTAAGGCAGTGAATGCGGAACTAGGACTTTTTAACATAGACAGCAAATACATGCCTTACAAATCAGTAATATTCTGATGAGAAACAGAAGTATTGAAAAAAGCGATATTTTCCACTAAGCTTTTTGATCAGTTAACCCACTTCTTTATACAAATTTAATGTCCAATATTCTGGTTGGCTTATTGTTCGCGAGGGTTTCAAATTCGCGATATTCGCGAAAGGGGAATTATCGCGTAAGTTAAACCTTCGTGAAAAAGACTACCTAGGTGAATGGCCATTTATAGTTTAGCTTCGTTTGCATTTTATATATGTTTAAAATTCGAAAGGCAAATGATTACTTATTCTTGTGGGTCCTCTTCACATTGTAAGGATTGAACAGGCATATTTAATAATGTGATAGTGGATAAATTATGTCTAGGTTACTGATGGCGAAAATTGAACCTTCGCGAAGCAATGAAATGTTAAAATCGCGAAAAAGTAGCATCGTGAATTTGAAGCCAGCACTGTATATAGATACAATCGTTTTCACAAATAAAAAATCTTTTTGAGTTTCAAAACAAACAGTATTACACCTTATCATGCTTATTTTAAGTATATATACTTCTACCTTGCTCATTCGAAAACGCTTAGAAATACTGTTGTATTGCTTATTCTCATGAGCCAGATTACCAAATACATTTATAGGAAGCTCAACTTACCGTTCATGCCGGCGGTAAGGTTAGTTGAGTTTGTTATAACGGCCTGGTAGACGGTGCCGGGTCCTCTGCCCAAGTTAAAGGACTAACTATTTATCTCCTGCATCGCTTGGAAGCAGTGTTAAGCGGGCAGCCATCACTTCACATGCTGGCGATGTCGCCTAAAATGGGCCGTTAACATGCGACTCAAGTCTGTTGGCTATAGCTCATACAAGTGAGCAGGCATTTCGGGACATCAGTGTCCACTCGGCAGTGACGCCCAAGTATTCCCTGCGGCCCGGGACTCGGGGAAACGGGAAAAAACCTGCGGGCAACTGCCGAGTGGCGTGTCCAAAGCCAGTGAAAGTAACCGTACTAAGCCTTTTAGACACCGAGCGCTCGATCCCTAATTGACTAACTACCCAAGACCTGTTTTATCTTGTCAACGTATACATGCAATACCAACAATATAATAAAAAGACGTTTCTAGAGTCTGGCCGAGCGATAAACTATTTTATTGTGAAACAAATCCTGCAAATTCCCGTCCTTCTAAAGTCTCGCCTGTCCATAAACCGCGTTTTCTTGAAGACATGCAGATCATAGTTTCAAGAAATAATTAATAGGGTTTAAAATGTCTGGGTTTGCTATGAAGCGAAATAATGCAAACTAGAAGCGATCTGATCAGTGCCGTCAATATTACTTGATGGGTAGGACAGGACGTGTACTTAAGATATATGGTTTCGTTATATTAAATATCAGTTTACTATATTTCCCTCACGTGAAGCTATATTTTAGTAGACTCCCTATATATCGGTAAAGGGCAGAACAAGGTTTTTAGTAAGATGGCGCCTCTGTATAATGTATTCATCTTGAGGCATGGCATCTGATTGGTTTATGGCTAAACAGAGTATATGACAGCTTTATTTTGCAACCTATAACAAATAATAGCGCGACGCAAGATGCCGTACCACGCCAACCCATAATACCAGAATGCAGTTTCTTGAAAGATCTACATAGATACCGGGATGAAACAACTTCATGTCAGTACCCCAAAATGTCCACTTATATTTGGACGTTTTGAACGTGTCACTTTACGAACCATCTTTAACTGCAACATGATATTATCAGCGTCTGTAAGGTGTGCGTGTGGAGCTATTTTTTTTTTTTTTTTTTTTTGACGGAATTTTTATATTTACTGAGCAACCAGTGGTCTCACTATACCTTGAATAATAGCCCCGTTTCCTGACAATATATAATAATTGTTGTAAACTCCCTGAATGTTACACTTGATTACTTTCCTACCAATGTTTTTATTCCCCATTGTGAATGAACGTGGTATTATATATCAAATTTTGATTTTCGCCAATTTCGGTATACATTTAACTCAATATCAGAGCCGGCTGGTTTAATATATGTTAACAGGAACTTCATATATGAGTCAGAAGCTGAATATAGAGGTGGTCACTAGCACCTGTGGTGGCAGAATAAGACTATCATATCTGTATAGATGGATCTCTACTTTGTAAACTTTGTGAACCATGGAGCGGCTACAACCCGGACCGCAAGTCGGCTTTAAGAGTACACTGATAGGGTCTAGAATAGGGCATAAAGTGGACAGTCTTGCAATACTGTTTCTTGAATATAATATCGTTATGACAAAATTTTAGTTGAACAAGCTAATATAAGAACGACAGATACCTGACCTGAAAAAAAAATTATAAATGTAATAAAAAGATACAACTGATTTTTATGACTCAGCTTAAACTTAACTTCGGTTGAATAATTAAGGAACCTTGACTGTCTGTCCATTTTTAAGTTAAAGTTTGTGTAATTTACCTTAAAAACATCTACTTTATTCATGTTCAAGTTTAAAAAACAAAATTTATATTATCAATAAAACTGAAAATAAACCAATGCTAATAACAGTATGCTGTTACATATAATTGCAAGATTACTTACATGCATTCATGTATTCATGAATCATAATAATTGAATTCTGTATCTAAAACAAGCTAAAGCATTTTATAAATATAAATAATTGTACATTAATTAAAGAAGTTTACAAATAGATACAGTTATGGTCTGAATCAGTTGTATGGGTAGCCATACCACTCAACTGATTTGACAGGAAGTTATTCTCTTTGTTATAAACTGAAGATCGGGATTTAGGTCGGACTGTATCCCGATCGGGATTTGGTCTGGACCAATCGCATATTGGAAAAGGTCGGGATAAGATCTTGACATATATATAAGATGGCCCTTTTAGATTTTTCCAGTCAGCTCAATCCTCATGAATCAAGTTTTGATTTTAACACATTTTACAACAGGATTTTACATGCTTGCATTATCTACCTTGCTGTATTATCTCTCTCTCTCTCCCTGTGTTAAAAATTACACAAATACCAAGAAATTCATGCTGAATCTAACTTAATTTTGTCATGTTTTGTCAGCTGGTGTTTGTCTTGCTACACCATAAGTGACAAGAACCTTTGTGAAAGTGTGGCGTCCACTCTTAATAATCGAAAAAGTGTTTCGTGCCACATAAAATGACAGTGTATCACCTCAGTAACCTTAGGGAACATGAGAGGGTTGAGTGACTCTCATTTAATTGACCAATATAGACGCTAAATAATAAAAAGCAACTGAATTATGCATGTAATTTATTAGGAACTACTGTAGGGAGAGTTATATCTTGTACCCAACGGCAAAAACGAATGTAGAAGGGAAGTCCTATACTACGAGCACCTTCTCTGTTATCCATTGACATGCAATTGTTCTTTTTAACATGTCTCTGTTACAGGACACGTTTTAAAATCAGCGTATGCAAGAGCTTAATTTAAATGACCGCTCAATGATTCAATGTTTTGCACTACATGGAGCGGCTACAACCCGGACCGCAATTCGGCTCAGCGTATGCAAGAGCTTAATTTAAAAGACCGCTCAATGATTCAGTGTTTTGCACTACATTTTGATTAATATTTCTATTTAAAAGCACTTATAACTAAAACTGCTCGTCAAAAGTTTCGTCCAATCAACTTAATCAGGTGCCGATATATGGGCAATCAACCCAAATCACACAGAAGTCCAGTAAAACTATAATAACTCATGGCTGGTAGATCCAGACAGTAATAACTGTCACATAAAGTGACTACTTACTCAGGAAAGATGTTACATGATAATTGAATTATGTTTCATTACATTTCTGAGTCTTAAAAAGAAATGTTCTTTCTTGCCTTGATCGTCTCCGAATTAGATCAGGATTTTTTTTGTAATTTTTGCTTTTTTGATAGATTCTGTTTTAAATATTCTGAACGAATACTTTTTCAAATAAGATATATAATTTTTATTTCCCCTTTGATTTGTTTTTTAGAATATTTATACGATCTGTTTATTAAATATATAGATATTTCTGTAATCTTTATAAAGACAGGCCGGAACTAAATTTATGCGTATCGGAATATATTGACTGTGATCTTTATCTTATTATTCATTAATTCGTCTGATTAGGGAAAGCACTTTTCGTTTGATTTACATTCAGTATTTAATGAGCTGTTTTCTGGTTACACCATTAGAAAAATGACATGATTACATTACCGTTATTCATTTTATTATGACTGAATTCCTCAATCATTGCATGGACGATGTATATTTTAAAGGGGCATTTACCACTTTCAGCATTAAAGTTTGCAGGTCTATGGCCGCCTTTTTGTATATTTTTGTATGAAATATGTAATGCTATTGGTATATTGGTGTATCTTTAAAATGTCAGTCGAAAACGCTTAACGTTCGTAATGTTATACAGATTGAGTGACTACAGAACCAGAAAATCAATCATCAAGCAATGTCCTTAATATTATATACCCTTCGCACAGTGTCTTATATCAAAGTATAACAAACATTCAATTAATTTGAAATTTGACTTTTACTTGAATTTAAGAGGAAACACTAAAAAATATACCACTCTTAATGTAAACTGGTTATTCCTGGCCGTCTGTTGCTTATAAAGTGTTACCGATCCTTGAGACCTTTGTAAAAGTTACTACGAACACCTGTCAATTAAATGCATAAGATTTTGCAGTTTATAGATTTTACCCATGGTGAGCAATAATACTTGAACACTTGATGAGAGGCCATTGAAAAACAAGCAGAGGAAATATGTACAACCAGAATGATATATTAACACATGGGTCCAACCATCCTCCGTTCTATTAGCTGGTGATCACCATTTAAGTTTTGATTTGTCCGTTTTATTTGCATGGTTGCAGGATATCTTAAAGGTTATCAAAGTGGTCAACAAGGGGTAGGTCGTAGCCTATCGGTTAAAGTGTTGGACTTCGGAACTAAAGGTCCCCGGTTCCAACTCCGCCGGTGCCTTATTGACATAATGGTGAAATCTCGTTAGATAGACCTTATAAAGGGATTCGCTCTGGCGTCCTAACGATAAAGTAATGACTTCTGGATTATTCTTAACCCCGTTTAAAAAAAACTGAAATCCAGAAGGCTTAACAATAACACGGTACGGAAATCTTCACCTTCAATAGACAGTGCCGCCAACAGGCCATGGACCTATCCATTAAAAAATCAGTTATATTAGAATTGTTTATACATTATATATAAAATAAATGCTTTTAATGCTCCAAACCATATGTTGATTTCTATATGCACATTATCTGAACATATCAAGCGTTTGTGGAGTATATGGTTTCCAATGGTCTTAATTTTAAACGGTGCTTCCAAACACAGTATGTATTCATACACAGTGACAATTGGTACTCTTAACAGAGGAAAAGACATATGCGACTGTGAGGTTACAATCTACTCTGTCTGTCCGTCTGTCGGTCTATCTGTTAGTCTATGTCAAGCAGTCTAGGTGTTCATCCATGTGTTTATCTCTATCGCTGTTTGTGGTCTTTTGTGTATCTGCTTCTTTATTCGATTGTTCAGCTTCCGGATACTGATGTAGATCCGGATATTTCTTTTTCTACTGTTTGCACATATTTCTTAAAACCAAGAACTAGTACTAGTACTCAAAATGGGGTATTTGACCTCCTAAATAGGCCACATGTTAATCTTGAGAAATGGTGTGATTAGGATAAAATATGCGTTGGCAGATGTATACGCTATCCGACTGCTGCACTGTCCTGGATAATACCTTTTTTTTCGGGTTCAGAAGCTGAAATGTATTGTGCATTTTGACATTATTAGATGATGCGTCATGTTTACCATGAGATCTATCAAAGTAGGGAATGACTCAGCTCTTGATGTAGAGACCATTCCTTCCAGCAGTTCAGATCATTGACCGCAGCTTCAAGCAGTCCACTGCATCCCTTTAGAGACCTAAGTATACAAATGCCTGCTTGATTCGTGTTCGTTAACAGCGGCATATCACATAAAGACGGGTGTCATCATAACATCATTTTACGACATAGTTTACGACATCATATAGCAGATACAGAGCTTATTTCGCATGGTTGCCTGAAGTATACTTTATTACGACTATCTAATATAAAACTTGGGCATTCTCACGATTGATGTCGGCTACTTATGACTTGTTCAGTAAAATGATCATATAGGTCTCATTAAACGGTACTTAAATAGTCCCTACCCAGTCAAAACTTTAATAATCCCCTTCAAAAAGAGCCAAACACCGTGCCAAACATATGTATTGGTGAAAACTCCTTCACAAATGCCATCCCGCCAAAGCATTATTTTTTAACGCAATAAGTGTACATCACAGACCATAACTGGTTTGTTACGTATTTTTTGGCAATGTTTGGTGTTTATGGATCGGTATTGAAGATTTTGGAATAAAACATAATTTCATTATAATTTTATCAAACTGAAGATACTTTCAGCTTTTAATTTTCCATACCGAACTCCGAGAATTCAGAGGAAAAAATAGTTAAAGTAACAAATTTATATATTTATAGAGGTTCAACAAACAAAGATCAGAAAAAAATCTTATCTTATTCCCGAGTATCTCCTGATTCCTAAATATACACACATGCATATACGAATATATAAAAATGTTCGCTCATACATGCACACACGAACATGGTAAAACGGATATTTGATAACCTAACATGCTGCAGTTGGACACTAGTCAAACTGTAAGGACCTTGGAAATCAATGAAAATGTCAAATATTAATTAATTCTCATTAAACATCACCTATCACAAGCTCTTTCGTAAACATTGGTAGCAGATCATAGAGAGAAAATTAACAGCAAATCCTTGGTAAAGCTGACACAACGAGCCTGTCATTGCGGTGTTTGATCTCGCCACTTAACATGTACGTGAAGGTCAAATTTCAACCACTTCCCGGACAATTAGAGGGCATTAGTCGTCTCAAATGCCTCCTCTTGATCTATCGGGTACCTGTAGTCCGTGGTATTGATAATCAGTGGCACTTATTTCCACTTATGCATTACAGATGTCCTCACGACTGACTCTCCGCTAGGTGATGCACTGAGCCAACTTTGATGTAGTCAGCGTTGCATTTCTTGTCTTAACCACTTTAAAACCTGAATAATAGAAGTAAATTTTGATATTTAAAGTATAATTGTATGTTATCTAATTAGAGTTCTTTTTTTTGCCTGGGATGTTCTCTTGCAAATAAAAGACAGTCCTAAAACTTATAAAGTCATATGTCCTGTCCAAATAATTACTGTCACCTTTATGGAACTTTTCGTTTTCAATTACTGGTATTGATTTGCTACTTGCTAAGGAAATAAATTTCAGCTCAAACTGTCTCCGTTCAAGAGTAATCATTGCCCACAGAGTTGGAATTAAACAGTTATAGTACAATACAGTTTTACAGCTGAAGATCTGCAATTTGATAAAAATAGACACTTTAAAATGGTAATAATTGCCCACTCGGTTTGAAGTAAATAATCAGAACAGTACATCGTTACGAGTGACGATGCGACCTTTGAAGAAATTCAAGTACAGATATTATTTTGGTGAAATGAACCACATGGTCACATCAAACTGATGTTTGATTGAAAATAGTACCCCGCTTTGACGTCCCTCCACGTGTCCCCTGGGTCTCAAGCATGATTTCTTCCTTTGGCGCCATCCTAAGATCACGGTTATTGTTTCTTGTTTGTCCTTATGACGTGATCTCTTTTTCATCAGTGCCAGACTCCCCAGTCTTCGAGTCTTTTGATCTGAGATGCTCTCTTTATCACCTCTCGATACAGAAATATGTTGATATCTGATGGTCAAAATCCTCAAGATCGCGTTTTATACCCTGCCTGATCTGTCTTCAGTTCTTTCTTTACGTTTCCGGTTCCACATGTCATATCATTCCGCGAATGTCTTTAAGTTGGGTCGTTGAACCAAAAATAATTACGAGCGCTGATCAACTGAAACTATAGATGACATCTTAAAGTATTTAAATGAATATATAACACCTCTGCTTTCATAAAAACAGACCTTCTATGTTCTAAGTCATTATGTAAAGCATATCTGAATGACATCATGTTCAGTTTTCTACCGTTTTTTCATGTAGAAACCTCAAACGACTCATTCATTTTTTTTTCTTTAGTTGCATAATTTTTCATAAAGTCCATTTTCCGATGTAGATGTGAGAATGATTTGAAATAAAGAACATAAATAATAAAGTATTAGATATTGAAATAACAATCTTAAAAAATCATTCTGTCCTACATGTTTGTGTCCAGGTCCAGCCCGGTTAGTTTTTTTATTATACGAAAGTTGTATGGCCCTTCTCTTGGGAATAGTTAATCAACAGACCGCCCTTTTACACCGACATTTATATCTTCTTCTTTTTCGTCCTATATGTTACATGTAGAATGTTTAAAGAACAAAATTGCTATCCAGTGTCATATAAAAGATACATTTGATCATATTATACTTTTGCTTGATTTTATATATCAGGTTAAATGAACAACGTTTATATTGATCCTGCAGCCTTTAATTCATAATAAGAGAATAATTAAATTAAATCTAGCTTGCTTGAAACCAATAGCAGGATAATTTAATATACCCTCAACACGTCACATCTGTGGACAAAACTCATCCCATACTATGGCAACAACGACAATATATACTTTATTACCATTTACAATGTTTTATAATGACATGACCCACATAAAATTTTTTAGATTTATTCACAATGTTCTAAGGGCCACTCACGAAAAATCAATGGAACCAATTCAAAAGTTTGATGTGTCTGTTGAATTGAATTTGCCCTGGTACAAGACTATAAACTCCGCACCAAAGAACTGGGCAAGAATTCAATTACGATGGACAGCTTATTTTCAAGGTCATCTGAGCAACAGAATACCATAATGGGTTTATAAACCGAGCATAACTGCGGGAGAAAGAAGAAAATGAAACATACTTCCTATTTATAAAGATTTGATTTTATATTTATTGTATAGACTTCTCCAGTTACACTCCGCTGGGTTCCCTTCAACTTGGAGTGATTTGTGGACTTTGGTCACATTTTATCTTCAGAAATAAAGTCGGAGTCATTATTCAGTATTCAGCATAGCACACCGCCAGGCATCTTTAATTAATTATATTTTAAAATATTGTGTGGCTCCCGTGCTATTCCTGTCCAGTATGTTTCAATATTCACACACACACACATATACAGATGAAAATGGTATACACAGAAAAATGTAGACCATTTCCATCTATATACAGTAAATCAGCATGGCTATTCATACATATACATATATATATATATATATATATATATATATATATATTTATATATACTACTGTATTACTATATTTTAAGGAAGAGGAGTACCGGGTCATACCCGCTGGCCAAAAATTGCACAACAATTGCATATATGATATATATAAACGTGCGTGTGTTAGTTTGTGCAGGTGTGGGCTTGTGTGTGTGTAACAGTCTTATGCATTCATTGATGGGATGGTGCAGGGAAACAACTTTAATATAATGTTTTTATTGATCGGTGTAATTAATTCACCCTGGATCCTTTTTTATCACATGCACATGTTCTCAAGGCAGTTTAATATTGCAAAGCGAGTGAAAAGAAAGTCAATTTTTATTTAAAGAAAAAATCTGAGGTCGGAGAGTTGTGAGCCTAAATGTGACTTGATAGGTCTCTAGGAAATGAGTTCCCATATATGTTTTCTGGCTTAAGTATCAGGTTAACCCATGCTTGCTTTTTAGATACACAGATGAACTCTATTTTTGTTAAATTCAATCACTTATATTGTAGGAGTTATTCTGCCATATGCTTAAAATATGTCATCTATAGATTTTGGAAAAAATGATCATTTCATGGAGTTATATAATTTGTCAATTATTTCCAGCATAAATACACTTTTTCTGTTATAAACGTTTCACATGGCCCTGCCTCCGACTCATCTATTATATGCGGTCAAAAATGGTAATCAAATTCAGTTAGAGAACCGCAAAGTAGTTATATAATCTGCCGCCATGTGGCAGGACCTATCCTAATTGTTGGGATACAGTGGGATTAGGTCTAAGGAGATGTATCGACTACGTCAGTCTATAATAATCCCCTTAAACAGCCGTTAAATGAATTATCACGGACATATTTTAAGACTGTTCTTTTATTCGTTTGTACTTTGTCTATTTATTATGATTTTTCTCCTAAATGACAAAGATTGTGGTTAACACTTTGCGTTTGTTGTGTTGTTGAAGTATGTTGTTTTTCTTTCTCTTTTTTAAAACCCAAACTGCCCTTGGTGTTCACACCTGATTCCAAGTTCTTACTTTGCGCATTCTCTTGAGATTTCCCCCCCCCCCTTTTCTATTTGGTGTAACCACTGCTCAATGATTATGACTTTCAGATCTCTTAAACAAATATCATAACATCCTTTAAATACCCGTCATAAATTGCAGAAATGTTTAAGTCTTGAGATTCCAAAGTGTCCTCATTTTAATGCATGTAGGTTTTGTTGACATTTCTTTAAATCTTTATGTTACATTTAGTTTGTACTGACAGGTTTAGATTTTAAAGGTGTTTTAGTGAAAGGTTTAGATTTTATGTTTATTTTACTTTGTGCTCAAGGTTTAATTATTATGGTTTCATTAGCCTGTGTTAGTTTGGGATTTTTATTTGTTTTTAGTTTATGCTGAAAGGTTTAGATTTTAAGATTGCCTTAAGTTTACGAAGAAAGATTAAGATTTTTATTTTGCCTTGAGCTTGTGCTGAAAAGTTTAGACTTTGTTTGTGCTTAAAGTTTAGATTTTTATGTTGCCTTTTGTTTGTGCTTAAAGTTTAGATATTTATGTTGCCTTTTGTTTGAGCTTAAAATTTAGATTTTTATGTTGCCTTTTGTTTGTGCTTAAAGTTTAGATTTTTATGTTGCCTTTTGTTTGTGGTTAAACTTTAGATTTTTATGTTGTCTTTTGTTTGTGAAGAAAGTTTAGATTTTCATGTTGCCTTTTGTTTGTGGTTAAAGTTTAGATTTTTATGTTGCCTTTTGTTTGTGAAGAAAGTTGTCTTTATGTTGCCATGAATCGGTAATAAAATGTTTTCACAAAAATTTTGTGGTTCATTTAGTTTATGATGAAAGTTTTATTTTTATGTTGGCTTTAGATAATGCTGAAAGGTTTAAACTTACGGTTAACTTCGAATTGTGCTTACTTTCTGTGACCACCCGGAAAAGCTGGGCTTTATCCATATACTTAATAAAATAAGATACTTAATATAATTAAAGAGCCAGGATAGCCATTCATAGCACATATATACCTGTCACATATTATGCAGAGCATGAGGCCTGGTTGTATTCAATATTTAAAATCCACGCGCAATCAATCTGGGGTGTGTTTTCGTGCTTGGAACGCGTTCCTGTTCAAGCAGTTGTTCCTAACCGAGATCGTTTTCGTGACGTACCTGGAACGCGTTCCTGGTCCTTGGTTAAGAAAAAGTAAATCCTACATTTGGGAGTCGTTTCTGCCGCCAGAGGGCGCACTGAAGCGAGGTCAGGATGGAGGACAGAGATATAATATTTTTATTTAATTCACAGTTTATTGAATTTTGATAAAATTTGTATTGGTTCTAAGTTTCTTTAGTATGAATGAATCTTGAATAAGTCTGTATCATTTTTATAAAACCACTTACACCGGTATATTTATGAATTTGTTTCATGTGTGAATTACCGCTTGGACCCAGCTGTTGGAAACATTCAATTTTTACATTGAGCCATAGCTGGATCTAATGAAAACCAGACTCAATTTCATAATATTACAGATGTTTTTACGTCGGTACCCGGACAATATTTAGGCGTACACAGACTGAGTATTGTTCTGGCGTTTTCGTGATGGAACAGGAACACATTCCTGGTTACACTTTTGTGGTTAGGAACTGGAACGTGTTCCAAGAGCACGAAAACACATCCCTGGCTTTACTACTGGTCTGCCGAGAGTCTGGTACCAGTGACGTCATAATGGAAAACGTGCAAAAAGCAAGTATTTATTTCCTCCATGCCGTTCTCTGAGCCAACAATCGATATTAACAATGCTCCCGAAACGTAGCCTTATTCCTACAATCAAGAGAGGCCATGCAGAGAAAAACTTGAATAATCTACAATACATGATATTACAGAAATATAGCATATAAGCAAAAAAAAAATACAATAAATCGGTAGCAATTATGCTAAGATTTTCTACCAACCCTTATACTTTCATTATAGCAGTAATTGTATATATCATAGAACCCTGGAGCGTTGGAAAGCACATAAAATCCTGTGTTTAAAGTCGATAAACCACGGGGGTACGTACCTTCTATGCTTTACCACCGTTTTCTTCAGCCACTATGCGCCTTAATCTTAGCTACTGTGATTTGCGACGACACTATCAAATCCTAGATACTCTTCTATAGGGCTATTCCTAAGATTTGTTACGAAGTCTGGTTGTGTTGGAAAGTCGTAGAAAATTTCAATGGAGGTCTGTTTATATTCAAGAAACGTTCTTGAATAAACGTACTGAAAAGATATCCTTAACCTGGTATTCAGGTTTGAAGGATGCGTGTTTTGAAACTTTTATTATGCCTTTTCCATAAATTTGAACGATTATAAACCAAAAATGCTTAAACATACACATACGTTATTGCAATAGCAATTAATTTAGATTACCAGAATATATATATATATATATATATATATATATATATATATATATATATATATATACTGTGGTTGGTTTTATATTCGCATGGTAAAAGTTTCGCGATTTCGTACTTTCTCGAAGGTTCGCTTTAGCGATCTCACCATACAGTTAACTGCACAGAGTATACCCTCTATTGTATAAATTATTTAATATGTTTGTGTAAAAATCTTTACAAATAGAAAAGAACTCGAACAAGTAGAAACTCTTGTTCATTATACAGACTGATGATGTAAAAGGCCTGAAAGTATCACTAATATCAGCCTGTGGTTAACGGAAACTTAAAGGTTACTGGTAGTATTCATAATATCAAATTTGTTCCTTGCGACGATACAGGCATTTCTCATGTTTATGGAATGCTCTAGTGAGGCTTTAGTTTAAACGGATGTCAATCAAACATACAGGCGTCGAGGAAACCAAACCTACAAATATTCTGGACTTCACAGAATTTCTTTGCACTTAACATTTAGATTTTTGTGGTTTAAAAATCAACGAAATTTATGAAGTAGTCACTAGTTGTATATCGTGTTCAAACTTTAACATAACTCTGATTTAATCTTGGAAACATCACTTATTTTACTAGTGAATAATATAAAAAGATACTGTTGTAGTATTCGGGTCACGGAGTGTAATTTTGCAGTTTTGAATAAGACCTGCAAAAATGAGTTTTATATATGAGCGTGGACCATCGTAAGGCCAGTGAGTATTCACTTGAGGATTTGTTGATAAATTGCGGTATAGCTTTGACAGTTTTATTAATCGAGTTACGTGGGAGGCGGAGACGTGCCTTATTATCGGGTCAGACTTTTATACTAGATTTAACGAACTGGGACAACTGATAAGCCTGTTCTTGGAGACGGGTGGGCGACGGTAAAGGGACAATTGAATATACAGAAAAGGTCCTCGTCAAGGGTGACTGGCAGAGCCTCGCCAGTATTTGACTGCTGAATAGCGACCAAATCCACATAATTATGTTACGTATAACTTAATATCGTAAATTGGAAAAAAACTAAATTATCTGCATGCATATATATATATATATATATATATATATATATATATTTAAATATATATATATAATATATATATTCAGTATTATAAGTAAATATATAATATATTTATATATATTTAATATATAAGTTTATATATATATATATATATATATATATATATATATATATAAAGTGAAACCTCGTTGTGTCGAACTCGCTTAAGTCGAATACCCCGCTTATGTCGAAGTTACAGACTCGATATTCCGGACAACTCTAGTTAATTTATAACCAAATAAAACCCGCTCGTGTCGAACCTCGGATGTGTCGAAGTTTTATTAGGGTCCCTTCGACTTCGACACAACGAGGTTTCACTATATATATATATATATATATATATATATATATATATATATATATATTGTTACAGGTGCTCTTTTTATTATGTGACACGGGCGTGACTCCTGTTGTGGCACTCGTGTCTGGCCGCGTATTACATTCTATGTTTAATCCGTACTGGTTGAACTCTCGTTGTCATGTTTAGCCTTGGGTTTTCACGCTTGGTCGTGGGTCAAGTGATGGGCCTGGTATGTGGAGATACACAGCGCTGTTTTTCTGGAGAATTCCTGAAACGCGTGTAGACTGTGTTGTGCAAGATCTTATGGACGCAGAAGCGTGTGTCAGATTCTAGGATCTTATCCGACAAATGCGGCAATTATAGAATTTCAAAGACTTTCTTTTGGATTTTATACATTTGGACTTCAGTTTACTTTCTGGGTTGTTGCAAGAACTTTCCACTGGACTGTCATTCTCCGAGAGTTTATATATATATATATATATATATATATATATATATATATATATATATATATATATATATATATATACCTAAATTTGTCAAAGGTCTTCCTTGCTAAAGTATTGGTACATCTCGGGTACCCAGTAACATTCATTTAACACCTGCATGAATTTTTACTAATCGTGGTCAACTTAACCCAAACAGTTCAGTATGCTAATAAAAAATACAAAAGCATCTGCAGAAACCCTCTTCTCCTTCTAAATGTAGCTCTTTTACATCTCTGAGATATAATGTAATGATACTGTATTAATACACCAAGTATATATATATAAAAGCGAGGAGTTGTCCCTTTGCTGCGTCTGTGTGGCTGTACTCGTACTGATGTTGTTTGTTATTATACTGCCGTTTGGTTACATTGCGAAATAGAAGACGTTAGTCTTGTCTTACTATAAATTGACATACCCCACGCTATTAGCTGGTTTCTTACAAAGAGCCGATGGTCCTGTAAGCGAAAGAAATCTGTTTTTATATGTAACCGTGAAAAATTTGTAATCTGACGCCAAATGTGTCAGGTTAGTTAACATTCGAGTTCGGTGTTCTGCACTGTGCGACTGTTTTATTTAAACTTATCATTAATTTGCATATTGATAAGACCCCTGAAAGTTGCCATATTATTAATACCAAGGACTTGTTGATTATTTCCCGTCCTTCGTTGAGACCGCGGGACTTCGGCAAGGTTTGTACAGGACGGGTGGACATAGGCAGAGATGAAAATGGCTCTCTTTAGGACACACTTGGCATCGTTTCACTTGAAGAATAGACACGGGTATTTTGAAGTTGAGAGACAACAGTTGAGTGCCACTACCGTTGGTTATGATATAGACCATGACCTTGAAAAAACCCTCATATGACATCCTTTGATTATATACGTCATATTTTAGCTAAATCGTATCTGAAGAATTTAGTTACTAAATGGTAGTGGTTTTAGTGTTGAACCCTGACGCTCTGTGCATGTGCTCTATGTGTATGCTGTCTGAGACTACGTATATGCACCACAGAAACTCAGTTTGGTAAAACCCTTTAAAATGTTGTCCTTCATCAGTCACACAGAACTGATGCGGACTCTCAGTGTTATCTAAAACTAACATTTCCAGAAGAAAAGTTTACATCTTATCCCTGAAGCCTCTGTCCAGACAACTTATATATGAGGAGATCTTTAATCCGATTTCTAGACAAGGAAAGATCACGGTACCAGAGCGAATGTATGATAATGATCAGAGGGTAAACCGAAGGTAACAGGTATCAGACGGGTTATCCTAGTCCCGGGCTTTCTCCGGTAAAAAATAAAAAGCAATCATTCTGAAGCTTAGTAAGTATGATCTTATATTTAAAGATTTATAGTAAAGCTTTATATCGATTTGACGTGACTGTCGCGACTGACAGAAAAAAGATTCAAAGTATAAGTTGCAGTCGATTTCCTAAAAAAAAATCCTTCTTTTCACTGCTTCTCTGCATCAGTACGCTTTAAAGTATATATACCATTTTGCTAGTGATTGTCGAATTAATGTAATTTATTATATTATCTACAAGAATAGCAGTAAAAGTGGAATTGTTGAGCTGATTTGAATTCCTAGTTATATTGAATTATTTAACTTTTGATATAAGATAAACTAAAATGAAACATAATTTCCTTTGCATCCTCTTATGTTAAAGGGACATAATCAGGAGCAAAATCGTCTGTTCTTTCTCACTTTTAGTTCAGTTTTGCTTTATACAAAAGTTTCCAACTTTTTACAAAACCATCTCAGCACACAGGCTCAGCATCTCGCGTACGGCTGTTTAACACTTCGTTTTTGGCTCTGCTTGTTAGTAAACACAGTCCACATGTGTCTGTTTACCAGTAAAAGACCGCGTGACCGGAAGTCTGACTGAATATGAGCCGCAACACGCGTTGTTTTAGCCAGCGGGAACATGTATTACATGTATTATATGTATTTTTGGGTCAGTCAGGCATCTCCTGATTGACACATGTTGTTTCTCCGCGATCCACATGTCTCCACGCGCTGTGTTTATGTTGACACCTGTGATCGCGCCGGGCCACTGTTTTTTTTCACGCTCGTTTACATGTGTCAAAAACGGTTTCAAGGCAATATCTTGGCAGGTACAGATTTATTTGAAAGGGAAGAAGCAATTTTCATGTTAATGCAACATGCGTTATAGGTGATTCGGCCCCAGTAAGAAAGATTATATTTTTCACTTTGTGTCTATAATGACTGTGTAATTACGGTTAATAGATTCCACATCATTACTCTCATTAAGTATTCTTCATTTTTTATATTTATACGCGTAATTTACCATGGGGGTGGGGAGTTCTTGTTGAAGCCTGCCTTACATTGTCTATTCAGTTTAAAATTTCGTATGCCATTGTTCAATAAATAAGGTCAAGGTCGTCGGGAGTGAGGTTGAACGATTATAGCTAATCAAATTAAATGAATTTTTGTTTACATTAAAAAGAGGACAAAACGAAAAAGGGCCAAGTTGGAAACTAAGGTTTCCTATGGTCAATTTTCGTAAGTCATATAACAAAAAAAATATATTTTTCTCCTCCTATCCTAGTGAGTTCAGCATATTGAACTTCCCGAGAAGACTGCTTATGAGTTTAATGGTTCGCTAAACAATAAAGGGAAACATTTTTCCCAAATCTAATGTTTTCTGTGTGGGGTGTTTGTGATGAAGTGATATATTGCTGCCATGTTAAAACAATGTGATATACTGAATGTTAACATGCAGAACAGCTTCAGTTCCCCAAGACATTGGGCGAGCCACTTCATTTACGTAGAGAACTATAAGGCACTTGAAAGCGTCATTAATCCACGGGTATTAATGTCGTTTTCAAAAACGATAACACTAGAAATAAAGATTTTAAAAAATCTCCTTTTCATTTACACTGCTGATTCAAAAGTGGTTTACAGAACCGCACAAACAGAACCTCTTTAAGCCAAATATACCTCAGTTATTTCTACCTTATTTCTTTTAATTTTTTACCGGAATCTTTAACAGCTGCAGTGTAAAAATTCTTCTTTGATCTTCTTGACTTATTATAAGACTATAATAAGCAATATGACACTTACAAAGTGACAGGTCACCCGTAGGTCATGTAGGTCATCAAAGGTCATGCTAAGTATGCGTCACAAGTACCAGTGGCCCGGGGCAAGCAGCAGTTTAATTAACGTATAGCTAAGTTTACAGGGAGGTCTGGGTTGACAAATCTGTCAGTGTGAGGAAATAAGTCCCTTGACGATGTGGGTTTTGTAAGCGGGGTAAATCACCAGGTTTCCAGAAGAAGAGCTCCCGCTTAATGAGACCGTGTTGATACTCTGTAGTAGGCCATCAAGTAGATCACCATGGGCCAAGTGTCTCCTAAACCTGACAACACCTCAGGATCCAGGCTTATTAGTTCATCCGTTGGGTAGGTAAGTATGAGTTATGACTTCTTGCACTTGCGCCCAAGCTGCATTTTCCATGTGATCCGCACCTCCTGCAGTACACAAGAATCAGCTCATCCTGTGATCGTTTTTATCGGTTCAGTCACTTAAAAGGCTGTTCTTTTACTAGCTCAGTAGCCTAGTTGACATGTTGTAACCCTAAGATAGACTAAGGTTTATTGCAGCGGACCTCCTCAGAAGCAGTTAGCTATCGTTCTTAATAAGAAGCACTAATTTGTACCGAAGCCAAAGCGAATCTTCCTTGCTGACTAATTGATCAATGATCGCTTTAGTTGCAAACTGCTGCAGCAAAATTTCCTCTCAGTCACTCAAAAACTATCTTGAACAAAAAGTGTACACCATAATTCTGATGAGATTTCTGCCCACTTTGTTCCTCGTTAAAAGACAAGTACTGAAGATTTGATAGTAGTTTTCTATAATATTTGAAAATTTCACACGTTTTACTTCATACAAGTTCACAATTTTACATCGGCAAAAAATAGTGAATAATTTGATGCACCTAGCTACGGAGGAAAGTAAACGTATAATGATATCTTCAGTTTGTCACCTCATTTTTCATGTTAAAGCATGGTCTGTATAAATATAGGAAATTTCATATTTTTATATATCTGTAATGTTTCTAAATATTTTATGTTTTACGAAACCGCCTCTACTTTAAATGCTTCATTTCATTAATGATGCCTGCAGGTCATTAATAATGCCTTTTTTTGTAAACTAGTATGAAATAAAACGTGTGAAGTTTTCAAATATTCTAGAAAACTTTAGGCATCATCAGAGAAGAAACCGGAAACACGCTCCTGTGTGACCATGTCTCGATGAATCAGAGTAGGATGCAAATCTTTAGTTAACTACATCATCTAACATTTAAAAGCGTATATATATTGAAACAAGACACCCAGGGGTCTAATGATCACTCTGTGAATTACTGTGTATGATGGTGGGTAATTAAGAAATAAAAAAAAATAATGTAAAAATACCACCCATTCATTTCTCACTTATACAGTGAGAAATAAGAGAGCACTTCCTTTAAGGTATTGTTTCTTTTGATATGAAAGCCAAATTGATGATACTTTATGCCACAGAAAAGACAATTTCAGCCTGCAGAAAGTAGGTCAACACAAGTAGCGCCACCTGTGATCAAAATCAAATAGCAGTCACATGATCAATATTCCTGGGAAAATTTGGTGCTGACGGATGGAACACTGCAGTTTCTGAGATATTTGCAAAGACAAAATTTGTAAAATTATGCGATGGACAAATTTGCCCTTTCGGGAAGACGCCTTCTCGAAAATGATTATACTGAATTTAAACTCGTTTCATTTTCCTTCCTTTAAGGAATTGTTTACTTTGATATTAAAATCAAAATTAATACTTTTATTACATATCGTGGAACAGCAGATAATATCATAACAGTCTGCAGAAAGTAGGTCAACACAGGTGGCAACACCTGCAGGTAAAAAGCAAATAGCACCCACATGATCATTATTCCTAGAAAATTTGGTGCTGAAGGCCGTAGCTGCCCGAGATATTTGGTAACACATAACATTATGTACTCAAACACCACAAATTGTCAAATCTTGAAAATAATTTGACTTAATGTATACTCATTTTCCCCTTTCTCTATGATATGAAGGCCAAAATATAAATACTTTATGACTTATCTTTGAATGAGAGGAAACGAAACATTTCAGCCCGCAGATAGTGGGTGCACATAGGTGGCGCCACCAAAAGCTTATATTTGCATAATCATCACATGATAAAAAAAAAATCTCATGGTGAAAGCTGCAGCGGTTGTTGAGATATTTGGTAACTAACGGTGGACGGTGGACAGTGGACGCTGCACCAGCGCATGCGTTCACAGAGTGAACTAAATAAAGGGAAAGCTCAGCTATTACATGTACAAGTTCCATCATGGATCCACCCAGACGGAACGGCGTGGAAGTTGGGGAACAAAACGTTACTGAATTTTTATAGAGGTTTTGGCTGACGTCACTTTGAAGTATTCGTAGTACAAAATGGCAAACAAAATACCTGTTTTTGGTCAGTACACAAATTTTATGTCTTTAAAATCACTATATATATGAGTATGACGTCAGGTAGTCCAACCTTGAAAATGATACCGGTATTAAAGGAAGAAGGACTGGCAAAAAAACTATATCTAAAATCAATAAAAAAAAGTTTTAAATCCATAATAGACTATTAAAGTTTACCTTATTTTAAATTTGTTACAGTATTCTTTATGATGGTATACATATTTTTTTAAATTTCAATCATTTTCATTTAAAAGTTTAACATTAATTTTTTTTTCAATTTTTTAAACAGTAACTTTTTTCAGCACCCAATAACAACAAGTCACTCTTTAGCAAGTAAATTTTAAATTACATGACCGGGGTCGTAATAATGCCTTTCTGCCTATCTGAGACAGGCAAACATTTGCACGGGAAGACATTTTTCATTTCATTTTTTTACATTAGAATCTGATAAGTAGTTCAAAACATGAAACGAAAACGAAATATTTTTCACTGACTCCCTCTATTTCCTATATTTTTCTATAATAACGGTCTAAAATTTCTTTTACTTTGAGGCATTTGGGCCCTCATCTCCAATGTTTTCCTGGGTTTTTGTTCATATCACAATCGTGTTTCTGATATAACAGTGTTACCATTGAAAACATTCAGTTCTTTTTGCAAATGTGAAGGATGGAATGTTAGATGGCAGAGTCAGGTTTACACTGATGGAAATGTGTCTGAAATTTTCATATGAAGGTAAGATGCATCATAGCGGAAAGGCAAACTTTTTCTGCCGAAAGGTAAACTTGCATTAATGTCTTTCCGTTGAAAAGGTGAAAATTTCAAAGTTTTACGATCCCTGATGACAGTTCTCAATAGTGCTTCTTTTTTGTGTTGTTTTTCTTTATCATTTCTCTATCTAACTTAAAACTGAAATTTCAAAATTCTCATACAATAAAATTTTAAATTTTAAACATAAGAGATACACAGTAGAGGCAAAACAAAAAAACACTTTTGAGATATTGTAATGTAATTTAATATTAGGAACCTAAAAAGAGGCTTACTGTTACTTGGTGCTTAAAATAGTGTACCTTTCAGAAATATATTTTTTAATGTTACAAAATCATTTTTAAAATTAATGAAAATTTTAAATGTATGCATACCATCAGAAGGAACACTAACAAATTTAAAATAAGGTATACTTTAATGGTCTATTTTGGATTTAAAACAACTTTTGCATTGATTTTAGATATATATATATTTTTGCCAATCCTGCTGCTCGTTCAGGTTCCCATTAAGCACTTCATGAGTACCTTCCTTCTGTTGGGTCACCGCCAGTTTTTCCTTCATTTTAGTTTATTTGTTAAAGCCCTATGACACTACTGGTTATCTAAAGTCAACCGTATAAAACTTAGAATCCCTTTATCTTTAATCTATAGGCAAAACCCCTGACCGTATGTTTGCTTTAACTGCCAATGTCGGCCAACTTAATGGTCCCTGAAATTCATCCTGTAAAGAACGAAGATCAATTAGTGCCCACTTAATGGTCAATTTAATGTTCTTTGTTGATCACCTAAGAAATTTAGGTAGGAACTGGTTTTAAATAAGTGATACCTTAAAAGAAATCTTATATCCCAATGGTAAAAAGAAAGCACCTTGCCCTGACGCAAAGATAATTGAATTATTTATAATGATTTCCTAAGTAAAACAGGGCATGAAAGAATCCTTACGGTGACATAAAATTTAAATATGAATGGACCTTTAACATAAAACATTGAAGTTTGTTGTTAATACTTACTCATGGGTGTTCAAAGTTCCCAACACATAATCTACCTTCAGTGTCACGTGGTCGTACCGGGATACTGACGTGATCGGGGTTCTACTTTCGCATGAATTCACATGTGGAAATGAAGAAATAAAAAGAAGAGTGAATAAAGGAAAACAGTCAAACTTTAAAGTAAAGTTGAAGAAACATCATTATTAATGTGTATATATATTTGAGAGTGAGTGAATAATTATTTTTGGAGAAACCTCCACTGAAACTCAATTAAAAATACGTCATCAAGATCAGTAGGGGGAGAAAATTATGTAACCAATTGTATGCGTTACAATGTTTATGAATTACATGAGGTGACCTTGATACTTCCTTTACGTCAAGTCGGATAGTTTTTGGGTAGGATAATTGTAGATTAAATATATATGAGACAAATTTGTACCAAATATTTGATATTCTTAGTAATTTTGCAAAAAAAAAATGTTCAGTCACCAAAAAAAACTGTTTTTTTAATGCAAATGAGTAAGAAATACTGTCATGACAATGCCGGGAAGTTATATTTTGCGGAAGACCTTTTATTCATCGAAATTTGGGTCTCTCACATAGGCTATAGCTTTTTGAATTCCCTTCTAGAATTGCAGTGTTGGTTGTAGTATGCGGTATGTCAGGCAGACTGTGATGTATGATACCTGACGAGAAGGAGATCAAGTGATTCCAAGGATCATATAGGATTCGGAATGACAAAATGCCACGGATACATTCACAGAGGTATACCATCGAAGTTAAAAAAAAACATAACACAGTTTGTTTGATTTACGCCGATAATTTCTTTCCATTCTGCCAAGCTTTCGTGTCATTTCAAGTGTTCACGGTTTCCATGGAAAGTATGGGTTATGCAAGGAACATTGAAGTACAAATGATTAATAACTCTATAAATCCTAATCTAGTGATATGTATATGTTTCGTTTTTTACAAGTCTGCAAAACTGATTTTTAGGCAAAAAAAATAAGGTTTGGTTCTCAGGCACTTATTTCTGTATCAATGCGGGCGGGCGATTTCTTTTCTTTTTTACTTTTTTTTTGTTCGTTCGATAAATGTCATATGATCAGGGAAAAGCATTATAATGAGACATATTATTATTTTTAACAGGTAAAAGCAATACATAACAAATAAAATTTTATCTTAATTGTATTATTTTATCTTCTTGAAAGAAATATCCGAGCGGCTGGAGCTCACAATTGGTAAATTTCCATTGAACATCAATATAAATTTTTTTCGTGCGGGGGATTAAAACTGACGCGGGACGAGAACCATACCTTTTATTTATTTATTTTTATTTTGCCTAAGCTATACACTTTTTTCCGTATCGAGGAAATGACACGAAATCCACAGATTGTCGCAAAGATGTGAATCAAAGTAAATTATAGAAGCTTGTATATAAGCAAATGAGAATTTCTGGGGAAATTACTTTTTCAAAGATGATTTGAAGTAGTAGTATCAAAACTTGGTTCGGTCATATTTTGGACTCATATGGTTATTGGTCGTAGGTCATTAAATTACCGGACTGGTATACGTCAGGTGTTTGATGGGATGGGATCGGTCCTGAGCGAGCTTTCTTGCGTTCTGCTATCGCCAAACCAGTGAACAAAGTTTTTCTTTCGTAAATTCTCAGATAGGTCTCGGTCTCTGGTTTGTTGCCAGGATATTATTTTAAGCTACATCAAGGAGGTAATGGCTCTGCGTTTGTTTATTCGGTGTTAGCAGGAAGACCCGTTTTCCCTTGTATTCTTTATAAAATGTATGATTTTATCTTCTTGGAAGAAATGTCCGAGCGGCTGCAGCTCAAAATTGGTAAGTTTCTGTTGAAAATAAAAAAAATGTTTGATGCGGGGGTTAAAAATTGATGCGGGTGGTGCCTGAGAACCGTACCTTTTATTTTTTATGGCCTAAGCATGCAGTACATCTTATCATTGCATTATCATTTTTTACTTGGCATTTCATTAAAACGTTTCGTTCACTCATGAAATGCTTTCAGTATAGTGGAAGCCTTACCGATTTCCCTCTGTGTGTGTGAGTGGGGGTGTAGGTGTGTGTGTGTCACTGTGAATTCTACTTTTATATTGGCCTGGAACTACGTATGGGAACACTTGAAATTGATAATCCCTTGCCCTTGAATACAAATTCGCGAAATGTTAAGCCTTTCATATTTTCTAAAGCTGTCGTATTCTTAACCTCTGACGGTGTTCAAGCTGGCATGACTCGTTTATTCGGGATTACACGTACATATATACTCCAAAACGTGTTTACTGCCAATATATTCCGTTGATGAAATCTACAAAAATTTATTTCTTATCTATTTCCATCATCGTGTGTTTTTCGTACAAATGAACTTGATAAATGATAAATCAATGTTCCATGTGTTTTGAAAGACTTTTTTTCATAATCTGAAAGTGGAGGAAATCAATCTCAAATACCATCAGGGAGTATTGCTAAAATATTAGTCTTACACGGTGGTGACTTCAATGATTTGGCTGCACTACGCGGAGAACTCTTGAACTGGCCAGTACATAGAGTGGCCAGGGTTCATATGATATACGATTTGTCATTAAGGCGCCGAAAAGCATTATTTACACTAAGATGTTCGGGGAGCTTGTCCATTTGGTGAGTTTGCCGGTGCGTGTCTGAAAAGCCATGGGTGCCATCCAACATCCGAGCTTTTCTGACCACTCAAAAGTACATGACACAGAAAGCGGCCCCAGGGACAACTAAATCAGAGATGTCACGTGCCCCTGGGGAGCCCCGGCGCCCGAAATGACGTACACTGGCAGTCATCGTGTAAGGGATCCCTTTCGATGTCAATAAACCATACCGTATTGGAACGTACCCGGAGATCGGTTTCAAAACGGTTTAAAGCAGTGAACAATTTAGCACCAGCCATAGATGAAAATTATAGTTACACTGCTGTATCAGGCATGGATTCGAGTTGGGACATACATTTAGGTAGGCCTAAGGGTTGCTTGGCCATCCTATTGCGCAGCAGTGTAACCATTCAGTAAGATCACTTTCGCAATTGTGCTATAGTTGTTAAGGTTGATGAAACCTTTAATATCATACTCATATGTTGTTATTTACCTTGTGACACCAGGGCTGGAGATGGCGAAAATGAATTTTTGGAATGCCTTTGATACAGCAGATAATTACATTTTGTATGGGATCATGACAAAGCTGGGTGTCAAACTACATATGAACGTTATGACAGTAGTTCGGTATCAGTAATTGGTCATTTTATATGTTCACGTATAATCTATGATAAACTTGTAACGGCCAAAGTCATAATTAATGTTGACAATACCTCCAGTCATATCGTTATTATCATGATGAAATCTTCACATACAGATGAAGATATATGTCACAACAGCAATAGAATGGGAGGTATAAGCTGGAACAGGGCAACGAATGATAATAAATTGATTTATATACTTACATTGAACAGCTTACATTGCAACAAATCTATTCCAGCCGACGCTATTTATTGTAATAATCCTTCGTGCAAAAACAAATATCACTGTGATTTTATTGAGGGAATGTGCAACGATATTTTTCAATGCATGCTTCAAACTTCAAAATGTTGCAATTCCAACTTATTTACCAAAGGAAAAAATAAACCATTCTGGTGTGTGACTGCACAACCAGAACGTAAGAAATCATTGCTTTGGCATACTATTTGGAGAGAAAGCGGACGGGCCCGAGCTGGATATATTGCGAACATCCGTCGTACAACTATAGAGTGAACTTAAGTTAATTATATTTAAATGGGGGAGGGTATATTTTCCCATGCATATTGGGATAATTTTAAAATCTGTAATGTAAAGAGGACTTTTTGAAGCATCTGTTACAAAAGATTATGAGGATTTTCTGTTCCTCAAGTACTATTCTCTTACAAGTTTTGGCATAATGTATTTAAACGTCAGAGGGTTATGGTTAACGTGTGGCCGGCTTTAATATTTATATTTATGCAAAATTAGGGTATAAACCGGATAGCGCAAACATTCAATAGTGCGTATACCATGTGGATGTCAATCGTGAAATGCGCATCTATGTTTATAACATGCAAAATGTCATCTTTTAAATGTAGTACTCGTGGTAAAATAATTTATATTGTTTCAGGTGCTCTTTTTATTATGTGACACGGGCGTAACTCCTGTTGTGGCACTCGTGTCTGGCCGCGTATTACATTCTATGTTTAATCCGTACTGGTTGAACTCTCGTTGTCATGTTTAGCCTTGGGTTTTCACGCTTGGTCGTGGGTCACGTGATAAGCCTGGTAAGTGGAGATACACAGCGCTGTTTTCCTGAAACTTGTGTAGACTGTGTTGTGCAAGATCTTATAGACTGTTCGAGAAGTGGAAAATTCTCGGCTTGGGGTGTGAAGGTATATAAAGGGGTGTGTTTTAGAATGGAAGGGCAGAGAGAGCAGAGACGATTCCAGCGGACGCAGAAGCGTGTGTCAGATTCTAGGACCTTATCCGACGAATGCGGCAATTATACATTTTCAAAGACTTTCTCCTGGATTTTATGCATTTGGATTCAGTTTACTTTCTGGGTTGTTGCAAGAACTTTCCACTGGACTGTAATTCTCCGAGAGTTAACATTTAAAGGACTTATCGTTGTGATGGTGTTTGTATCCAGGTACTGTGCACATACATTTTTTTCTCTGTGATTGTATTGACTTGTTGCTAAACCGCTCTTTTACTGTATAATTGTATTGTTTAGGATATTGTAATGTTAGGGTTGTTTTAAGAATTAATTATAGTTATTTGTTAACAAAAAACACTAACTTCTTAATTAATTCCCCTAGACATTTTACGCTGCCTAGTGTTACAGAATCTGATTTGTTTTTATCTCCATTACAAAATTTGTGTTCATCACGCATACGTGATCTGTTTATATTAGGTTCCCTAACAATATGTTTAAGTCTTATGTCAAACTTTGCACTTTACCGGCTTCTCTGGTCCAGGCAGTTCACAGGACTCAGACAGCACAGCACAGAGATTTTTCAAGGTCGATCCCAGCCCAAGCTGAGCTCTGCAGGCTGATGAGGATGCCGTGCCTCACTCACAGTGAATGCAAGGTTGGGGGGAGGGGGAGGAATTCTTCGGTTTTATGACCGAGCAGAATGTGATAACGAAAAGACTCCCTCTCTCAATAAACTAGTATTTATTTGGAAGCTATCTCGATATGGAGTAAATCACAGAACTGTTCATTAATATCTTCAACTAATGAATTGGAAAGTAATAAACATAATAATCTAATTGCTGCGCAATAAAAAGTCAATCTGACAAATTAAAATTGATTACGAATAGATGGGTAAAGATCTTAATAAAACGGGAGATGTTACAGCTGACGGGGGGCGCGCGCCGCAGGCGCCCCCCCCCCCCCCCCCCCCCCTTTTTTGATCCGCCACTGATGTTTAACCAAATGTGCACTTCATGAGTGAATTAATAATGCATGTTAGGCAATATATACTAAAACATAGGGTTTACAGTCATTAAAATGATTGAGATAAGACTCACTTTGTATATACATAAATAGGGTAGCCGGATTTTAAATTACATGACTTTATGTGCCACAACAAACACAGTGAATAAAAAGAAAAATCGACCGCCCAAAACGATGATAAATGTCACGTTACGTTTCGCTTAACACAGACTTCATATTTCATGAATAGGCCTAATGACTGAACATTCGATCCCCTGATACCGGAAAATGACAAATACATATCTAGAATCAAAATCCCAGAGCCAGACTGAGCAGAAAAGGAAACAGACCATGGAAATCTGATTGAAAGCCCTTCAAAGTTAAAACCAACATGGCCCACTGGAATCAGATTTTCGTTTACAGTACCAGTGGTATAGCAAGAACAGTGATACCTTTCAAAATGTGCTCCTAATTAAATTCTTGTCCCTATGAATTTAGTGATTTGATTAAATACAAATTCCATTTCACAAACGTTATAAAATCAAAACCTGAAATATGTTAACATTTGGATATTCCAGGATAATTAAGTAAATAAAAATTGTCATAATAGTGTAAGTTAAAGTGTAATTAAGTAAAGGTTACGTGTTGTGGATTGCCAAAATTGTAAAATAAAGATTCATTATTCCGTGTATTCGCGGACATATTATAAAAGCATGAACGTAGACTCATATGTCACCTGACGGATATAAGAATTTAGAAAATATTTCATATCGGGAGGACATTGGTTATTGGTTGGCATACTTTCCACCAGATGTCACTAGGGGTACGGCATGGCAGTGTGAGGGTCATGGTGGTTTCTTATTTAACTGATTTCTATCGTAACCTGGTCTTTTGCAGCAATACTGATATTTAGAGAAATGGCTGTAAATTTACTGATATTATATATAAATATTTGGAATAAAACCAAATTGCGGCAAACTTAAATGTTATTTACATTTACAATTTCTTTTAATTAAAACCCATCTCATACTCTTAGAAAGCGATTTTACTCATACTGCTATATATACCAACAATTGTTATTTTCTATAAACAAACGGCTTTTAAAGAAGTGTTGACAGCAACAGCCAACATTTTGTATAAGTCCCTTTTTTAGGGTCTGGCTGATCGACAATCAGCTGTATGCGCTCAGTTTCAACTTTTCCGCATGAAAGGATTTTGCTATCATACTTCTACTCCTACAACACACTCTCCTATATAGATTATTTTGTCATGAAGTAACGAAATTTGGTCTATCGTTACATCATTTTATAATCCTTATGTATTTTTCATATTTTTTAATGTTTTTTCTAACAGCTCATATGAATGACGTATTACATTCTGGGTGATTCGGCAAGTAAAATTCTATATAATATTCACTTGCAATTACATGTACTGTGTTACTGGTATTGTAACTGTGTAACTACTGTTTACAACTGGCAGAGAATAGTTGGTTACTTGCAATTAAGATGTTTAAAATAAATTCCTTTAAATTTGCGAAATTGAGAACCAGAGCTTACCAGACTGGGCAAATCCTATGAGTAATTTATGTTGGATTGTTTGTTATCCATTTAGTATATGTACCACAATCGAGACATGTAATTATGTTTTTTTTTTACAATTATTAGTGGCGTGTTTGTTGACACCAAGAAAAGGGGCTATAGAAGTGACATCAAGTTAGATGTTAGTATGTTCCTTGAGTGTGCATCTCTACAAGGTGCTTACTCAATCATATAAGTACCTTGGGTATATTATAAATAACATCTCACTAATGATGATGATGATGATAGGTTAGCCAAACTAAGAGCCTTATATGTAATAAGTGACATGCTTGTGATAGTTTTTCATTTTTGTTCATCTGCAGTTAAGAGCAAATTGTTCCGGGTTCACTGTAGTAATATGTATCTGTGTGCCCTTTGAGTTAGATTTTAAAAACAAGTGAGTATCAGAAATATATAATAGCATATAACAATGCTTTTCGAATCCTGCATAATTTGCCCAGACACTGTATATAGTGCCAGTGGAATGTTTACCGAAGCAAATGTACAGTCATGTGAGACCAGGGTAAGAAAACATATTTAATAGTTTGCAAAGTAGATGACAAATGTCTTACAATTCTCTTATTGGTTCTTTGACGTGTTTAATCATTCTTTTTTTTTATTACAGAGGTGGCACTAGATTTTATATCTTTTAGTTTTACATATGTGAACTATGATTTTTGTGATATTAGCTTATAAGCATTATAGTTTTTTATCAGTATATTATATTTTTATATGTTTTTATCAGTATATTATATTTTTATATATTTTTTATGTAACTATTGACATGATTATAATGTAATGTATGATTATCTGAAATAAAATAATAATAATAATAATAATACTAATAACACTTAATTCCGGCTGACAGGTCAAAGAAGGCCAAAGAGCGCATATCCTCTCTCTCTCTCCATTGTATATATCACTTCCTTCAGGTGGTGTTTTTCATGACAGTACTTCCCCATTCTCACCAAATTGACCAGCTTCGGCAGACGATCATAAAAATCGTTTAACATTTAACCGCAAGGTGGAAGCAACAGCTTGACGAACTTAAAATCGTTTAATATTTAGCCGGTAGGTGGCAGCAAAGGCTTAACGATCTTCAAATGGTTTTACAATTGCCCGGTTTGTTGCACCAATTGTTCAGTAATGAAAGGGAAGGCCAAATATCTTAAAGTTCTTTTGTTGCAAAATATACAGTACACAAAGTGTGATTTATCATGGAGTTTATAAAAAACAAATGTGGGCCCAATCATTGCACAGAATAAACATTAAACGCCATTATAATATTCTTGTTGTCACAAAAACAGATCTACACACACTATCATTATATTGGTTATATACATTAATTAGATTAGGCTGCAATTTACAGTGATAGTCTGTGAATGAACAACCATTCCCATTAAATTTCAGAATATCGCAATTGAAGAATAATGCAAATCAAATAAAATAATCCATTAAATATAGGCATGTCATAATAAAATAGAACATAGATACAGTTTGTTAAAAAATATTTAATCAATATAAGTTCAGGATAATTTGCTTAAATGTATGCAAAAATTCCATGGCTGGTTAATTTAATTGCTCATAAAGCAATAATACAAGTTTATTTATGAGCCTTCCATGCATGTTAAGACAAATATGGTCATTTGACTCTGCCATGTATCAACCAAATCCATAGAACCATAGTCTATCAAGTGAGTTCTGGTTTACTGGGTACACACAAATACTTGACAGAAATCAACAAGTTATTTAATTTGTAAGTTTCAGTGTCACAGGTGGTTGAAGTCGTTCACCGACACAACCATCCCGGTCACGGGATTCCGCTGATGTTTGTTTCACACCTGGATTCCTGATACATTTCACTTCATTGTAGCTGCAAGGGTCATAATGGTCGATTTCAATTTGAAATAAGCTGGATTCACAAGCACACGACAAAACCAAGATTTGGATTTGGGATGAATTCACCCTCCCCCTTCCCATCTCTCTCTCTCCCTCTCAAACGCACGCACACACACACACACACTCACAAAAATATAGGCCTACGCATCAATGTACAGGGAATGTGGAAACATTATTTTCAGTTTTCAAATGAAATTTTGGACTGATTTTTTTTTATATTATCCAACAAAATCCTATAATATAAAGACATTCGTATTCCACTACAAAAAGAACTACATCTACTGCTTCTTCTAATTCTTTCATGCTTATTCCACTACCCCTACAGGTTAGTACTACACTATAACTATACAGTAATTATAAAAAAAATCACATACTATACCTTCTGGAATCGATAAAGCGTTAGAATCGTTATTATCTTGACAAAAGGAATGATAAACTGGTATACATCATTTTTAATGCCAATTCTTACAAATTTATATCTTTTTTCTGTTGTATAGGAAAAAGAAATACAGATAAATTGAATAGGAATATAATGAAACGAAAGAAAATAATAGAAAATGACAAAATGAAAATTTTAGATAAATCTAGGACATGAAATTTGAGAATACATTTTTCATTGTATTTGATATATGCGTTTGTCATGAAAACATTTCCAGTATAGGTCTGATGTTATTTTGATGATGCAAAAATCTGGTTAAATTTAGTCGGCAAAAAAACGCACAATTCACTTTAGTGCGATGATATTGGACTCTATTGATATAGCATCAATTTTTATTATATAAAAGCGAAAATATGATAGTCTTACTCTTAGCATATATGTTTTAGATATCTAACATTTTACAAATAAACAAGCTCTTCAGTAAAAGTTTATAGATGGGCCTAGTAGTCCCATTTCATTGCGCTAAACGCCTTGTGCGCAGATAACACTTGCTGGTGAGATCAGATTTTAAACAGGCGTAATATTTTACTCGTGGCCATGACGGATCAACACAAGTGTTGACGTAGATGTGTCAGACAACGTGGAAGCCAGTTTGTTATTACCTGTAACCGACCATGGACCTCAAAATGCCGCATCTCAACATTATCTCCATATCTGTTATTGTGTTTGGTACGTTAATTTTTCTCGAGACACATGTATGCAGCGCACAGAACCAGGAACGTTCTCTCGGGGAAAGTGTCCCCAACAACAACACATTGACGACAGTGATGGCCAGTGTGACGCCAGCCAACAACAGAACTAATTCAACCAGCAATAAACTGGCGCCCAGGAATTTGTTTGATAACTTGATGGAGAACCAGGGAATGTTATTAAGGACACTCTACGTGCTGATTGGAGTAACCGTTGTTATTGTTCTATATTTTGCTGTCAAGACCATAAGGTAAGTTTAATTGATAAGGCATTAAGGGGGAGGGGTGTTTTATGTATGCGGTGGGGGGGGGGGGGGGGGGCGAAGTAAATGCGGCACGACCAAAGAATAACTGGAGCACCTCACTGAGACATGACACTTGTGTGAACGTAAAACATTTTTGTATTTAGGTTTAATTTAGCTGCATCTATCTTGCTTTTGCCACTTACTTATACCTAACCTGCCTCTTACTTCTTTATTACATGAATTCTAAACATCATGTTGTCAGTCCATATACACTCATAACATTGTTGATGCTATGCATGAGTGATTCTCTAGTCACTCCCATTAATTCATAGCTCTGACAATGATAATTGAGAGGTGTTTAATTTTTCTCTTTGAGAACTTGCAATACTGCAGTGGTTTAAAATATTTATATCTGCAGGAACTTTTCAGATATATTACTAACTATTGATTATAGTTATTCCAAAAGTTATATATCATCTCACGTTGTCATGACAATTTGGTCTGCTGGAAATCAAATTAATTAAAAATCAGGGTTGGGTTTTAGGCTGCCCAAAACCTGTTTTTGGCAGGGCAGAGCCTAAAACCTGCCTTTAACTGCCTAAAATAGGTTATAACCTGCCTAAAACTGCCTTTAACTGCCTAAAACAGTACTTACCCTCACCTATGACTTGCAGTTTAACTATGATTTATTGTTACACAGCTAAGTGCATTACAGAAATATGCTCAAATTAAAAGTGAGGAACACTTTATTCAAGCTAAACAAATAAACCATGATACAAACATAGCAACAAATGAATACAACACTACTTCAGGTTTTCCAAATGAAAGTTTTAGCTTTTATCCCAAAATCATGTTCTGAGGTCTCCTACCTCCATTACTGCCAAATTATAAATGAATGCTAATACTGTAAGCTTATAACCAGATTCTTTGATTGGCTTTTTGATCACAAAAGATTAAATTTTGTGATATATGCGAAAGAAGTTTTCCCCAATTCAAAAAGTTGTTCCTTTTACATTGATGAATAGTCCTTTATACTGTGGTCTCACTAATATAACATACATGTTTGAATGCCTGTAGCTTCAAATGGCAAAAAGCAAAAGATTGATTTTATAAATAATAAAAGATCTTTATGCTAGCCATAAACTAAAACATGATAATATCTTTTACATTATCTGATAATGAACAAGATTTCCACTAGTTGTTTAATTCCTTAAGCTTGGTCATCCATTAGCAAAATTTTTGATTTTGTGCACATACTTATAATATTGTCTTTATAATGATGGAAATCTCTGTTAACTGTATGATAAGATTGTGAAAATGAACCCTCATGAAACACTATAATTAGTATAAAACTGAAAAATGCTAAAATATATTGCAGTGAATATGTTGCAAACCACAGGATATTCATAATCACTTTTGGACCATGTTCAACCTAAAGGCCTGAGAAACCCACATGTCATGGTCAGGGGCCCTGACTAGTCACCACTCAGTAAAAAGTTTGACTCAAGAACAATTTTCAGGGCAAGGGCTTTGATTGCATCATCCTAGTTATGTATGAAAGTTAACTTGAACATCTACTAGTACACAGTAGTGGGACTTATGACCCTTGGGTCTTATTACCCCATCAGCCTGATAAATATTAATTAACCAGTCTAATCAAGCATGCCTCCCCCCTCCCCCTGATACCCTGCCTTACACTAAGTTACAGGAGGCATACAGGAGGCTCTATTACATCATTCCAGGTAGCAGGGGAAACCAGAAGGGTCCTGATAATAACTTTACATTTGCCAATGAAACTATGTGCAACACAAACATGGACTCATGCTCAAGAAACCTATACAGGCTCTTTGAAGACTGCATGATGCCAGCCAACAGGAAATCATGCATTACTTGTAATACCTGAAACTTTCAAAAAAGCCCAGCAAAGCCTTGTGACTGCATCACCCCAGCCAGTTTGGTAGTTTTATAGATCTTTAAGTCAAAAATTTAAACAATTATAGGTTTTAGGCACTTTTGGTGCCTAAAACCTGCCCAAAACCTGTTTTAGGCGGGGCAGTTTTAACCAGGTTAAAACCTATGGTTAAAACCTTCCTGCCTAAAACTTGCCAACCCTGTTAAAAATTAATTAAAAGCTGTAAGGTTAGGAGACTTATTAACGTGGTGACATAAGATGCACGAGATGGGCGCAGAGGTACCATTCTTCTGGGTAGGTATTTCTTCCCTTCCCAGGGACGTTAGGGAAACTTCCAGGAACCTAGGAAGGGAAAGGAAATCAGGGAAGAAATATGTTACATTTTCCATAAACTTTAAAACATTTACATTAAGCATTTACATATGTGACAGACAATCACTGAATAATATATTACAAACATTCATTATTCACTCATCATTATTCATCTTAACACATGTATAACCCAGATTACCCAGATTGGGCAATAAGTCTTAAAACACACATTTGGGTTTTATGGGCAATATGATATGGACTTTTCTTAAAACTGTTTGTGTTTATATATAAATTCCAAATTATTAAATAGTGTATTATGCCATATCCTGTCATATATTTACATATTGGTATCACTGCATGTTTACATGTGACTGATTTGTAAACATATAAGTTGATAACTGTGCATAGAAGTGAATTTAGATGAACAAAGTCATTAATTCTCTGTGTCAGAGTTGCTTATCAGAGCCCTTTGGGCATGAAAAACATCAGCTTGGAAACAGACATGGGGTCTATTACAGTTGTTCTAATACTATTACTATTACTTTCAATTTCTGATATTACTATTACTATTACCACATTTTGTCTTCTATTACTATTACTATTACTGGGGTATCTATTACTATTACTATTACTTAAATTGATGGGAGGATTCTAGACCTTATGCGGCCAAGAGTGCTATAAACTAGCACAACAATCACATGTTTAAATAATATTACAAGCATCTATATCATCCAGTTACCTACACAATTTTCTGATACTGTGTCTTTCATTTACAGGAAGCCTAATGATACTGGAGATCTTAATTATTTCAGCTTCTTTAATTCTGTTCTTTTATATTTTGAAACCTCAGTGATTGTTACTTGGGTGTTTCAAGGAGAAACTTTAAGATAATTGTATGACCTCTTGAATACATGTAAATTGAAAGCAACCAATTGTAAAGACCCTGGCACATGTAAAATATTGATTTATAATTATATGCATACTTGTACATTTTTTCTTCATATATATTTCACATAAATTTATTTAATAGTACATACTTCCGTTTAGATTCAATATTCTTTCTCTTGGTTAACAAATAAAGATTTTCAGTGTAACTTAAAATTGTCTCCAGAGGAATTTTTCATGATTATTGCAATTTATTATTTAGTATCAAAGCTGAAAATACAGTCCTTTATGTATGTATCAGGAGAGGAATTTTTTTAGGGCTGTGTCCTGTTTCCCAACCCTTATTAAAATATCCAATAAAAATACTGTTCACATCAAGATTCTGGACAGAACCAAAATGGAGACAAAAGTACCCCATCTTCTTGGTTGTATATATGTTCATTTGGATGTGATGCCATGTTTTATTCCATCGCATATTTCATCTTTAGAATGAACAGAGAGGTGGTAAACTTAACAATATTGGTAGCATGCATGGCTTTTATTCTTCAGGCATGGCCTGGCATGCCCTTCTTCATTGCAGCAAAACCAGCATAGGATAATTAAGGGATATGGAGAGATATTAAAACTTACATCAATTATACAAAACAAATAAAATATTATTTAAATCACTTTCATAATAAATTTGGTATTAAACAATCTTGTACTTTAAATTTTGTACATAACAGGATCTAATTATTTGATATAAAAAGTTCAGTTATTAAATAATAAAATATTAACAGTTTCTTATATTCTCATATTATATAATCAAATAAATAAATGGTTCATTTAATTTTCAAAATATAAATTAACATAATTTTAGATACTAAATGAAGGTCTGCAAATTTGGTACTATGAAATAAGAGACAAATATTAAGAGAATTTAAAAGAATATGTATATAAATTAACTAGATAACACATTTTATCTAAGTGATTGTAGTACTGGTATGAGTTTATAGCATTGTAGGCTTCAATATTTTATGGTTAGTGAAAACACCATAAGCTTATCATGAACATTTTGGGTGTGCACTGTATCTGGTGCCATATTAAATTTTTCTAGAATGTGAGTTATTGCAATCTGTATTATTAAAATGCTGGTGAAAACAAGTCTAGGTACATTTCAGAATATGCATATGGATTGATGGATATGAGATAAGATGTACATGTCACAATAATAATACACTATTTATCTTTCTCTTAACATCAAACATGTCTCTTGTTTATCCATGGTTTAGTAATCAAAGGTCAGATTGTGCCAGGTAACTTATTTGGCTGTGACCTGCTCTGTCCAGTACTCTTATGTAACTAGCACCAGTGATCACCAGCAATGTGGCAGCTGACCCATGCTTACCTCAACAATGGGCACATCCTGGGCAATCTCTCTAGACAAAACTGAGTCTGTTCAGCATTATTTGCTGATATGCTTCATGATCAAGGGGCTCTCAGGAAGTAATAGAAAGTAATATGTATTACTCTATTACTTTGCCTTTTGTTTCTATTACTATTACTATTACAGCTCAATTTTTTGAGTCTATTACTATTACTATTACATGGAAAATGCTGTAATAATCTATTACTGTTACTTATTACTATAAACCCATGTCTGCTTGGAAACCACCTTTGCCCAGTCAGTGTCTTACTTTAATGTGCATTATTGTCCCATTCAAACAAATAACTAGAAAAGGTGCATCAAAATAGTAGGGCCAGCCAGTGATGACAGCGTGCCAGGAGATGTTTCAACTGTATCAGGATAACTGAAGAATCCCCTTTACATCCACCACTTAACTATGTGGTAACTGCATCCGGTAATTTGCTAACAATTAAAAGCACACAGGCCCTCCTTTAGCCTGGCCATAAATACTATAGGGGTTGTGGCCTGCACTGCACTAGCTGGGTAGTTGAATCAGCAAGTAATTTTTTTAATTGGATATCAACCAGCCTGTGTTGGATCATCATTATTATCAGGGTGGGAATGATATTTAACATGGTATAAAATCATATTCAATTTCAAATTGATACTATATTGCCCCTTAAAAAAACATAAAACTCAGGTTTACTGAGAAAAACCTACTGGGCTTGGCTTTATGCTTAATATCCAGGTTTTGCCCAACCTTGATCATTTACACATTGGATTTGGATTGGACTGAAATTTCATGGAATTTTATAAATCAATCAAACAAAATGGAAACATTGATTCTAACAATATGCTGTACTCATTAAGCCTAGGATGGATCAGTTCTGTCAACTGTGTTTTACATGCCATGGTCAGGTTAGGTCTTAGTTTAAGCTTTCAGACTCATTTTTGCAGGCTGAAATTTCTTTCTTAGAAAAATGTCCAGCATAGCTATTTTAGCACACATTATACATTTAAAATCTTTATTTAGTCAACCTTCAGTCTCATAGCACTCTTGCATTTATAGTCACAATAAGAATTTATAATCTCAAGACTAGCAACACTGTATAATATTACAAGCTTGGATTATGTGTATTCTTGCTGATGTCATCTCAATTGCTCAACTGAAGACCAGTAAAAATGTACCAACCACACTCCACCCCTGGACTGTATGGACTTAGGTTCATTTTAATTACTCAAGTAAGGTCACAGTTGATAACTGTCGGAACTCTTTATAAAGTAAAATAGCCATCTACCGGGGAAAGGAAAAACAAACGGAAGTAGCTCTCGTGAAGGGAGGAGAGAAGGGATGGGGGACAAAAGCATATGGCGTCCCGAGTTGGGAAGACGTAGCAAAAGTTGACGGACGACCTGGACGACATTGGACTGATGCCGCTACTAGGTAAGAAGTTATGAACTAACAGAAGCCGCTGGTACGTGAGTAGAATTGAATTTCTCAGACTTTTCAACAGTCACACCAATGGGAAAGCAGCCACACCTCGGTTGTTTCAGCAAACATCCAGAGGGTTGCTTCATACACCCTTTGTTTTAGGGAGTGAAAACAATCCTTCTGATTGTGCTGAAGCAAAAATGTCATTTGAGCAACACCAATGACTTGTATGTTGTGACTACATTTCTTTGCTGTGAAGAAACTTTTTCTTCCCTTCCAATGGGATATTATTTCTTTCTTTGGAGTGTGGTGGCTTAATGGATAGAGCTGGACTTGTGACCACAAGGTGGTGGGTTTGTGTCCTGTTCTATCCGCTGCTATGCTAAGACTCCTGGCCAAAGTCTTTACCACATGGGAGCGCTCTCTCGACCCAGGAGTGAAAGGATACTGGTCATGGGCAGCAGGCAAATGTAGAATGAATAACCTTCTCGCGCCTGATATGGCTGCTTGGGTTCAATTAGTTGTATACTCCCTAGGGAGTTGAGGAAAGCTGGATGTAGGTCAAAAGCCCCCCCCCCCCCCCCCGGTGAAAAGGGGGAATGAGGAAACTCTCATGGGACAGTTTAACACGACCTGTTTCACCTGAATGATTATTGAAGGAGTGGCTTCATTATAAAGTTCTAGGACCAAAGTCCCCCTCCAATATAGAAATATCTATATACATCTATGTGTCTCTCTCTCTCTTGCTTCTTCTCTCTCTCCCTATATATATATATATATATATTATATTATTTTATATTATATTATATATATAGACTATGTAAATATATGTATAATATGTGTATTATCTCATATAATTGTATCCGCCAAAACAGAGTTGTATCCGCCAAAACAGAGTTTTGCGGATACTATGTTTTCAGCTGCACGCCGCCACTGCCGCCGCGGCGTAGGTTTCCAGAGAACTCCTCCGTACCCGCTGTGCGGAATTTTACGAAACCCGGGATTATGTTCGGGTCACATGTGAACTGCTGCGTCCCGATTTTGTTTTGACCTCTGACCTTTCCTCTGCGCTCTGCGTCTGTTTGTGCGTCTGTTTCCACACATAAACCACATATCTCGGGAACCGTTTGACCGATCAGGAAAATTTTTTTGCACAAATGTAGCCCTTGGAGAGCTTTATAACATACAAAAAAAATGGTGGCGCCACCTGCAACCATGTTTGCACAGTGTCCATCTGTTCGTCTGCCTTGGGTTAAAATCACTCATATCTCTGCAGTGACTTGACTAATTTACCTGAAATTTGGCATGCGTATACATCCTGGATAGCTTTTCTGATTTTGAGACAGGTGGCGCCACCTACATTCACATTTACGCTGCAGACATCCAAGCTCATATCTCGGGAACCGTTTGACCGATCAGGAAAATTTTTTTGCACAAATGTAGCCCTTGGAGAGCTTTATAACATACACAAAAAATGGTGGCGCCACCTGCAACCATGTTTTCACAGTGTCCATCTGTTCGTCTGCCTTGGGTTAAAATCACTCATATCTCTGCAGTGACTTGACTAATTCACCTGAAATTTGGCATGCGTATACATCCTGGATAGCTTTTCTGATTTTGTGACTGGTGGCGCCACCTACATTCACGTTAACGCTGCAGACATCCAAGCTCATATCTCGGGAACCGTTTGACCGATCAGGAAAATTTTTTTGCACAAATGTAGCCCTTGGAGAGCTTTATAACATACACAAAAAATGGTGGCGCCACCTGCAACCATGTTTGCACAGTGTCAATCTGTTTGTCTGCCTTGGGTTAAAATCACTCATATCTCTGCAGTGACTTGACTAATTCACCTGAAATTCGGCATGCGTATACATCCTGGATAGCTTTTCTGATTTTATGACAGGTGGCGCCACCTACATTCACGTTTACGCTGCAGACATCCAAGCTCATATCTCGGGAACCGTTTGACCGATCAGGAAAATTTTTTTGCACAAATGTAGCCCTTGGAGAGCTTTATAACATACGCTAAACTGGTGGCGCCACCTACAGCCATTTTTGCACAGCTCCTGTCTGTTTGTCTGCCATGGGATTAAATCACTCATATCTCGGCAGTGGTTTGACATATCTGGCTAAAATTTTGCAGGTTTATACATCCCCGACAGCTCTCTTGATTTTATGACAGGTGGAGCCACCTGCATTCTAGTTTATGCAGCAGACATCCAAGCTCATATCTTGGGAACCGTTTGACCGATTGGGCCAAAGTTTTGCATGTGTATAGTTCTCACATAGCTCTTTATCATACGCAAAACTGGTCCCGTCACCTGCAACCATTTTTGCTCAGCGTCTATCTGATTGTCTGCCACGGGCTAAAATCACTCATATACATGTAGTGGTTTGACTTATCTGCCTTAAATTTTGCATATGTATACAACTGGGACGGCTTTCTGGATTTTGTGGTAGGGGGGGAAACCTTCATACACAATTTGGCTGCAGACATCCATGCTAATATGCAACACTTCATTTATTTCCCCTTGCCACTTAATCCATGCCTCACTTCACCCGTTCCACTCTGATTTAGGCGGATACACAATTTCATTAATATTATTGATACAAATAATAAAACTAATTTTAGCTCCCAATTCAAGTGTGAAACTATATATATATAGACAAGACAATGCGCTTGTGGCTACTACCCTACTTCAGCAAGAGAGGGGCCAGATTCCATTGAAACGTGTAAAAACAGCAACTAAACAACTTCAAGAGATGCTGCAAAGGATATGCTCAGAACTCCGCGATGGGGAAAGAACTGTCCCTGAAGCTCTTAGAGCTGTTGGACACTGCGTAAAGTTTAACTAACTATTATTCATGAGATAATTCATGCCACATGACTTGACTACATATATATATATATATATATATATATATATATATATATATATATATATAATTTATATATATATATGGGGGGGGGCTGTTGTCCTCTTTATCATTAAGGTAGGGGGGCTTTTGTCCGGGGGGGGGGGGGGGGCTTTTGTCCGGGGGGCTTTTGATCGGGGGGGGGGGGCTTTTGTCCGTACCCCGAGAAAAGCTGCAAGAATGAACAGGCCCAAAGGACCAGGAAGGCATAGTCAAATGACACTGACATTGTCAGTGATATCAGACTATAAATCCACCTGCACCTTTTTCTTTCCCTAACCTCTTTGAAGAATGTACCAACCCTGGGTGAGAGTGTTTAAACCTGTCAGATTTCTCCTATGGAATACAGGTGTAAACAAATATAATGGGCTTCAGTCAGACCTGCATTACTTTCTTAAGATTCACTATTAATCAGGTAGAATAGTGTGTATGTCATTGAATGTGGAGTTACCTGTCAATACAGGAACATTCCAAAACCTCAAGTTCAGTGGACTTACAGGTCATGGACATCAGACTCACATGAAAAGATTATCAATAGCATTTGGATCCAGGTGTGTCTGATTTTAGGGGCCTACCTGCATCAGTGACCAGCAATGGCCTGCATTTGCAAAGACATCCCCTCCCCATAGTTTGGATGAATGGATTATCATACTATCAACCAGGGTCAGTTTATGCTGTACAATTCTATCCATACTCTCTGAGACTTGCATAAACAGTAAATACCTTTCTGCCATGTTCAAAAGATGTAAAGGACAACCTGGCAGGTTGTGCACATGTCTATAAAGCACTGCTAGCATTCATGCTGTAGCATTCTAGTTTAACACACAACTTTATTCAAAATATCAAGATTTAGCTGTAAAATTTTTCAGTTTAGAAGTATAGGAGTATTAAAAATAAAAAAAATGAAATTTCAAAATATGGTCTTGGTAATCACCATAACATAGATTTTGATGTGTCATTATAATAAAAAATATGTGTATAAAAACAAAATAAGTTCAGGCAGTTTATTTCACAGGGGAAAGTAGCAAAATTACCTAGTAGGAGTATTTGTCCTAAAGCTGAATTAAATATAAAGAGGAAAGGGTAATACTAGATATGCCAGTTAAATGTTGTTTGTTAGCCCAGGAATATGTCCATGCCAAGTGGCTAATTATATTATGTAGAGTAAATGTGGAATCCTTTTTGTGTGGTCGACCATTCATTTACAGGTATGGATATATACAAATTACTCAGTGAAACATGCATGTATCTAGGTAACCATTTGTGTGGGTGAGGTGTGAAGACCACTTCAGTTTCACCTCCCGCTGTTAACAATAGCTAGCCTCCTATCTCATAACTCATTAATTACATATTTGTCGTGAAATGTTGCAGCTTGATGCAGATTTTCTCAAATATGTGCTCAATAGTATAAAACAACCTGCATGAAAGACTTCCTATCTTTTAAGACCACCTGTCTATTAAGACCTCCCTTGGATGAACCTAGAGCATACATGACTTAAAACTGACCTGTCCAGTAGGGCTGTATCCATATATCAATACATATCGATACGCCATATCACTACAGTTACTGGTACCCTGTGTATGCTGTACCGTCGTATCAGTGAAATACAAAAACAGCTCACAAATATGGAAACAAGCAATACAATCCTAACCTAAATTATAATCTTAGTTATTTATTAAGCTTTAGATGCTTTTTATATCTTTAATTGACCTTCTAAGACTTAAAAAAGATCATGTGTACTAGTATAATAAACTGATTAAGGAATGTATACAGTTCTTGGTGCTTCCATGAAAATGATAGAATAATACTACGTTCTTTTTTATTTGTTTACAAAATATTTTATCCATAGAGCTTTTAATCAGAAATGATACACAGAGAAAAACGAAACTTATAGTCCATACATATTGGGTATCGCATTAAGTATATCGTAATACATATTGTACCTGAATAAGCTGACCAATACCCAGCCCTGCTGTCTTGTAAGACCACCTGTGAATTAGGACCACTTGTGGCCAGTCCCATGGGTGGTCCCACAACACAGGTTTCACTGTATTTGCAAATTCCTATCCATAATCCATGATAAATCATTGGTAAGCCACCTACATTGACCTTCACTTGCTGTTAGTGTAGATTTAGAAAGCAATGTTACCCTTGAGTCAACATGACATCTGCTTGTTTTACAGACAGCTGTCCTTTAATGATTTGAGCTGTTGTTTGTTCTGTTATACTGAGGTATTCATCAATCAGCAGCTCTGCTAATGATTACTTATCATGACAATTAATTCTACCTGCATACAGACTACAGAATGAAGTTTTTAATTGTGAAATTCAGGATATTACTTGTAAGTTCTTTTAAAGAATTAAATTTTAACACAAATGTTTGGTAAAGTTATCACTGTTTTATAAATTACATGCCTTTCATCATATATTTCTCAAAATTGGTAGTTTTTTTATTTTCCTTCATTATCAGTGTCTGAATATTATTGTAATACATGTGTTGTTATTCCTCTACTTATCAAGTGCTGTTATTATTTTTTTAATTATTACCTTTATTCTTATTTTATTGATGATGATTATTCCTATCAATATATTGCAGAATTTTTTTATATATTTCTTATATTTATAGTCTTTTTACCCTCTTAGTCTCTATTAAACACTTGTTTATCAATGGAGTTATAAATTAAAAGGGTGTAATAAATTACTTTAAGCTCAGGGACTGTGAGGTGCTCTTTGCTATAATGATACCTTGATATGAACGTTCCTTGATATGATAGCTCTTTGATCTGGACGCTGACAGCTGTCTGTGGCTCAAAGTTTCTCCTTTATATATTGTGTTGTTCTCTCTGATTCCAGAGGTATCTCCTGGCAATACTGTTATCAAAACAATCCTCTCCAGCATTATTGTATTTTTTATTGATTATTTTCGGGTCACATGTGAACTGCTGCGCCCTGATTTTTTTTTACCTCTGACCTTTCCTTTCTGCCCAGCGTCCATATGTGCGTCTGTTTCCACACATAAACCCACATATCTCGGGAACCGTTTGACCGATCAGGAAAATTTTTTTGCACAAATGTAGCCCTTGGAGAGCTTTATAACATACACAAAAAAAGGTCGTGCCAACTGCAACCATGTTTGCACAGTGTCCATCTGTTTGTCTGCCTTGGGTTAAAATCACTCATATCTCTGCAGTGGTTTGACTAATTCACCTGAAATTCGGCATGCATATACATCCTGGATAGCTTTTCTGATTTTATGACAGGTGGCGCCACATACATTCACGTTTACCTTGCAGACATCCAAGCTTATATCTCGGGAACTGTTTGACCGATTGGGCCAAAATTTTGCATGTGTATAGATCTCACTTAGCTCTTTATCATACGCAAAACTGGTGGCGCCACCTGCAGCTATTTTTGCACAGCTCCCGCCTGTTTGTCTGCCATGGGATAAAATCACTCATATCGCGGCAGTGGTTTGACTTGTCTGCCTAAAATTTTGCAGGTTTATACATCCCCAACATCTCTTGTTTTATGACAGGTGGCGCCACCTTCATTCTAGTTTATGCAGCAGACATCCAAGCTCATATCTCAGGAACCGTTTGACCGATTGGGCCAAAGTTTTGCATGTGTATACTGTCATTGCCTTTATATTGGCGGGGCTGAATTTTCACGGTTTTTATATTTTTAAAAGTTTCACGGGGTTCCTTTTTCGCGCTTTATCATTGGTCTAGTAGTATATTTCATTATCAAAAATAGTTTCATTTACCGGTGATTTCACTATTATCTAGGTCTCCTATTTCTCTGTCCGGATATCGCATGTTCGAACATTCACAGACGGCTAAGCCGACGCCTGCGGGAAGCATTGACCCCGCTGGCTGTAATTAGTTCAGGGCCGAGGCTCATTAAAAACAACTCAAATGTTATTAAGGTGTGTCGAGAAACCAACCTGTAACTACAAAACGGTATATTAAGTTTGTTTAGGGAAACTGTCTTGATAAGGGTATCTTACTCCTGTTAATTAAAAGTCGAGTCGTAATCACCTGCTCAACCAACAAGGGACGCCTGTAGGTAGCCCCCTTGTTTCAGTATCAAAGGCAGGGATGTGCCCAGAATAATTTGAATGCCTTATATATGTTGCTAATTACTTCCATATAGGTGGAAGAAGGAACCGTATTCAGTTTCTCACGATTAAAATCTGAAGCAAAACATAATATTCCACTGTTTTAAGGCACTTTGGCCCCAACATGAACTGCGACCTTTCAAATATATTCAAAACTCACGTCATCACTAGCCAATCATACATCGTTTGGCGCCTCATGATTTCACATGATTTCTTTTATACAATTACAAGGTGGCGCAACCATAGCGGATATGTTCACTACTTTAGTGGCAAATTTTATTCATTAACATGACTAAATACGGCACAATGTGAACGAGTACCTTTTACTCAATATTCATTTTTAAGCGGCACTGGATGTCATCTAACTTGGCACACATACACGTAATTTTTATATATTACTGCCCAGCGGGCATTGACACTTTCCAGTCATGTGCCGGGGGAAAGGAATAACTCCCGGGCGCATCCGCCGGAGTTAGCACGCACCTGCAAAGGGTCCCGGTTTTTTGCATCAAAGCCAACCGATATTATTTAAAATGGGCCCAGCATTCTCCCTGAATCATTTATCGTATATGCACCAAGCTCGATGGACAATCACTACGTAGCTGAAGATAAATATCAACTGTCGCAAACTATCGGCAGCTTCTGAAATTAATGATTATGGTCTGGTATATGTGCATTCAAAACTGCGCGGTTTCATTTTCGCGGTCAGGGAGCGACCGCGAATATCGCGAATTTGAAACCACCGCAAATAAGAAGACAACCACAGTAGTTCTCAATAGCTCTAAAAAAACTGGTGGCGCCACCTGCAACCATTTTTGCACAGCGTCCATCTGTTTGTCTGCCATGGGCTAAAATCACTCATACTCATGAAGTGGTTTGACTTATCTGCCTTAAATTTTGCATATGTATACAACTTATACGGCTTTCTGGATTTTGTGGTAGGTGGCGCAACCTACATTCACAATTTGGCTGCAGACATCCATGCTAATTTGCAACACTTCACTCTATTTCCCCTTGCAACTCAATCCATGCCTCACTTCACCCGTTCCACTCTGTTTTAGGCGGATACTACCCGTATTCTAGTTAATTATTGCCTTTCAGTTCTCGATTCTCGATTCTGTTATTGTTAACAGTCACAATATTCTGTCAGAGATGTTTATATCTACTAAAAGTTTTGTTCCAGTTGATGCTATAAGATTAAGATTTTTATGTACCTGAGAATTTATGCTGACCAAGTAATATTTTAATCTTCTCATCCATTATTGTGCTAACATCTTTTTGTAGGATATAAGGTGACTTTCTTTTTTGAATTACATTGCTACTTCATTATGTTTGCTGTTTATCTGTTCCTAGGTAAGAGGTTGAGACCAAAAAAGTATGAAATTACAATAATTGAAATTAATTAATTATTTCATGCCTGATTTGATTATCGATTAATGACTAGCTTTGATTCAGTGTATCGATTATTTGATGCATCCATTATTCGATGCATTGTTACAGTCAGAGTTAACAGTGTAAATGGATGGTTTGGTGGGATATAATCAGAATTTTACACAGTTCTATTCATAAATATATACTGCACTCAGTGAATGCACTGCTGTGTGCTGAACATGCTGATGTTGAAAACAGTGGAACTCCAGTGAGAGAAACACAGATATGACTAAGTGTATGAAGGATTCTTCAGCTGTGGACTGTACATGGATATGGTCTTAAATTGAAACATGTGCACTCAGTAGCTTTTAACATCTGCTTGCATTAAATCTCATTTAAAAAAGAATCATGCAAAACATTCATAAACAATCCATTGGACTCAGCTGTCAGAAGCAGCATCTGTAACAGCAATTCACCTGTGGCATGACAGCAGCAGCCATGAGTGCAGTGGACCTCCCCAGCAGGTACAAAAGGCAGCAGCAAAAAAACCTTTAGGAACTGGAGGAGGGTCCCTTTGTTCATGAACCACTTCCTGGGTGATCACTCCTTGCAGTATTTAACTCTGTGGTTTTATCATTCAATCAAACAGTAAAGCCTGTAAATAAAGAAAATGCCAGGTCTCAAGGGAAAAACTCTTAGACTTAAATATGAATGCCTGCATTTGATATGTTTTGTGTACAAAGTATACCTGGGACTTGGATTAAGGTGATATTAGTCACTATATATGTGGATGTTATCATGTAGGTAGTATGCTTCATAAAACTCTCAAACCTGACAATCATCCATTATGTATCTTTAACCTTTCATCAAGACAAATTGACTGTTTCCAAAAAATTTTGAAATCAATTAGGTTTCACTATGATGCAATTGTGTTTAAAACAAATGCTAAATTTTATCAGCATTTATTTACCAACACACATTAAATAATTTATTTTAGCAAACTTAAATTTCAACCAGACATCTAAAGATAAAAAAAATTGCTTTTCACCATCATTGGTTTGGTGAAAGCTGAGATACACAATCTGATAGATAGCTTTAAATTATTTTCTTTTGATTTAAATATCCTGTGGTTGTCATCCCTCATTAATTTACAGACACACAACTTTCTTATATGAAGAAATACTTATATAACCTTCATGTACAATACAGTTTCAAAACATGTTCAGATCTAAAGCCTTCGAGCTTCAAAGTGTCTCTCAATAGATCTTTTCCTTGTGCATGTGCACTGCGTGTGTTTGAGCTGTCACTTGTAGAGTTTGGCTCAGCTCACCGCCAGGCCGTATGTCAACAGATTTGTACAGGTGAGACTTTGATAGGTTTGTTCATTTGATATTGAGAGTTGAGTGTTCAGGTGACCAATAAAGCAGAATTAATGTTTACCCAATGACACAGCATTGTAAACTTTTGTTAATAATGTTGGTCTATTGATATTGGCAATTTAACATGTGAATATACCCACATAGCATCAAACATATTACAAACATTTTCAATATGTTGCACAGATGATTCAACAGACGATAAAAAAAATCAGAAACAAATCCAAAGCATTTCTAAAATAAAAAAAATTATTACATGAACTTTTTAAGTATGTGACAAATTTCTTTAACTTTTATTTATACTTACAGCTGTGTCAAAATAATGTTTGTATGAATGTAATATTTTAATTACATTTAAAGAATATGTTATGAATTTGTCATCTGAGCTATAGTCGTGGTCCATTGTCCGTCGTCTGTCCGTCCGTCCCGATGTCCGTCCGTAAGACTTGCACGTTTCGACACCATTGGACCTACAAATCTGAAATTTGCCATACAGTTAGATGTCCCGAAAATCTCCTACCATGCCGAAAATTGGGTCAATAGGACTTCGTTCCTTCGAGATATTAAGGAAAAACCTCAATTTTTTTATTAGAAATCTATTTTCACACTTATCTAATATATATATAATATCTAAACCACTTATCTGGTTTTCTTCATATTTACCATAAATATTCCTCTATATAGTTCCTATGTACATGCCAGAAATTAAGTCACTTAAGACCGTAAGTGTTAAAGGTAGGGACCTTTTTTCAGTAATACAACTTTAATTGATCAAAATTTAATTGTATACAAAAAATTAGATCAAAATCTGTTAATTTTTTTTAAATATTGGCAAAAATATAAAATTGGTACCTTAAATTTTGCCCAAGTTTGACCATGGCACAATTTTTTCCTATAACTGCTGGGGATTTAATTTTCAAAGCATGTTTTTGTAACCATTTCAACTGTTAAAACAAAAAATTTGACACCAGTTGATCAAAAACTGTAGATTTTATTCAAGTTTTAAAGCACTATGTCATATATTGTTTACACCAAGCTAGTGTTATGCAGTTTACTAGAGCTCAGCTCCCCAGCTTCAGCTCTAAGTTCCTTAAATTTTGCATACAGTTAGATGTCCCCCAAATCCTCTACCATACTAAAAGTTTGGTCACTAGGACTGCATTCCTTCTAGATATTAAGAAAAAACTTCATTTTTCCATTAAAACCCCATTGTTACACTTTAAGATTGCCTAATATCAAAACCACTGATCTGACTTTGATAATATATAATATACATATTTTTCTATACATTTGCTATGCATATGCCAGAAATGATGTCAGTATCGTGTAGTTGTTTTAAGTTCTAGGCCCAACCATAATGCACTTTGTAAAAAATCAAGAAATATATTTACTCTCTTAACATGAAAATTGCTGGAGGTAGACATTTTTTGCCAGGGATATAACATTATTTAATCAAGATTCAATTGTATTCCCAAAATTAGTTCTGAATTTTGCAAATTTTATAAGTTATTAGCATAAATATAAAATCAGTGCCTTAAATTTTGCCCAACTTTGGCCATGGCATGTTTTTTCCCTGTAAGCACTGTTGATTTTAATTTTCATATCTTGCACTGGTAAGGATTTAAGCTTCTAAATTCTGAAGTTATAAAAGGAATTGGTCAAAAACTAGCTTTTATGAAAGTTTTTATGAGACCATATCACACCTTGGCTGTACTGAAGCCCCTCTTTTATGTCCCCACATTGACCTTTCAGGCCAATTATGCATGCTTGAAGCGAGGCACTCTGCAGCCAGCCAGCTCTTTGGTGGCTTCAACTGGATCTAACTGTCCAACCCCCTCCACTAGTATTTGTTTAGGCCATAAACATAACAATAAACTTTTTTTTAATATTTGGTTTATGATAAGAACTTAAAAAAATAAATGGAAAAGGAATTTATAGTTAATGAGTTACAGGGGATTACCTTGCAATTACTGATCATTTATGGATCTTCCATGGATGGCCAAAATTTTATTTCAAATAACACCATGCAGTCACCATTGGGTATTTTTCATTTCAACCATAAAAATGAAAAATAAATTATTAAAATAAATTGTTGTTTACTATTAGGGATTATATGAAGCAAGATAATAGTAGACAAGGATGCAGTTGATTATATTAAATTAATCTAAATTTCCAGGTCTTTTCCAGGTCATTAACTTGTTGGTTTATATTTATTACAAAATTAAAATAATAAATAAATATGTCAAAAATTTAAAATATTACTCAGACAAGTGTTCATTAAAGATTTTAATTTTTTTTACTTATAACTCATGGTTGTATTAGTTGTTACATGATACTGGCTAAATAATCAAAATTTATATTGCTGGTCCTTTACTTCAGTTCATAAAATTAAACATTCCCAACTCCAGTTTGCTCCTGGTATGATATATTGGGTGTTTTGATCCTTGGATTAATTTTAACACATGTATTAGTTTTATAGCTGAGAATACTTTTCTTTTTTTCCTGATACCATTTAAAAAAATATAAATATTCAAATTTTTCCTGTTAGTGCTGTGGATATAATTTTCACAGCATGTACACATTAACATTTCATCTGTTAAAATCTGAAATTTGAAACCAATTGATCAAAAACTGTAGATTTTATTCAAGTTTCCAGGTACCATGTCTTCATTGTTTGCATCAGATCAGTATAAATGCAGTGTACTGGGCAGTTACATAACACCTTCAGGTCTGACCTACTGCCACTGTGAGTGTCTGGGTCAGGCTGGGTCAGGCAGTAATTACCAGAGAGCCTCTCTTTCTCTCTCTCTCTGGCAGTCTAGGTCTCTCTTTCTCTCTCTTTCTCTCCTCTGCTTTTTCTCTTTCTTTCTCCATCTTTCTTTCTCTCTTTCTCTCTCTCTCTCTCTCTCTCTCTCTCTCTCTCTCTCTCTCTCTCTCTCTCTCCCTAATTGCCTCCCTTGCCCCCTCCATCCCATTCTGTTGACAGGTACTATAAACTAGATACATTAGCTATAAATGTTGATGCAATTTAGAAATGTTATTCAACTGAAATATTCACAATCACATGTATGTTATACTGTAAATTTATAGTAACATTCGGAAACTTGGATTAAAATTATGTAATGAAAAAAAGGAATAAATGCAAATATTGTTAATTTTTTCTTGGCTCAGTAGAATGGGGAAAAAAATTATTTGCTTTGTTTCTCCATCTTTCTTTCTGTTTTAAATATTTAATGTTCATGAATAAACTTTTTTTTATAAGCACTGTTGAATTAAATTTCATATCCTGTATGTATATGCAAGGGTGTTGTAACTCTCACCATCCCCTTCTTCATCCCACTGAGGCATTGCTCCTTGGCACTGTTAACAATAGTTCTATAGCTATAGCATAAAATTTAATAATTAAAGAAAATATCTACAGAGAGACAGAGGCATTGTAGTTCTGATCATAACACAACACCCCTCCCCCCCCCCCCCTATCAAGTCATTGCACCTGTGGAATGAGGACATTATGGCAACTGTATACATATCATAAAATTGATAAAAAAGGTTTACCAAATAAATTGGATCTCATCAGACAAAGGTGTAAACTGTTGAACTGTCAACAGCTTATCAAAAAGGTAACCAATGGAAAGGCATGGTCAGGTTTCAAATATTATTTGCAACATTTTCTTCAATCATATAAACCAACCATGGCCCAGATTACCTCTTCCTCTCAAACATTATCTACATTTCATCATATTTTAAAGATTTTAACCTTCCAGGTGGTTCAGTACTGTTGACCATTTGTCCATAGAAACCTATGTACATACCAGAAATTATGTCAATATTGTGTAATATGTAGACGTGAGCGGCATCAAAATAATGCACCTTGTCAAGACCGATCTTGTCAAGATATTATGTCATACAGTCACAAATTCATAAATCCCCTCATCAACAAAGTTAATCATAACCTTTTATCTGTCAAATTGAACTCTTGCAGTTTTCCATACACTATAGATCCTTCAACAAATAGCCTTATCATCATTATACCACTGCTTAGCATACTGTCATTGCATTCATATTTGCTCAAATAAATTGCTTTTTTCGACCCCTCCCAAATAAATAAAAAATAAACCACTATATTTTACTCCATATTAATCCATCAGTCAGATTATTTCATATATCATTTACTCACATATTACATTATATTCCTTTATAAAACCCAACATGACCATGATATTCTAAGCTTTATCTACTCAATATAGTATCACAATGGTGATACATTTATAGTCCAATCAGGATCAGCTGAGCGCCGTGACCCATGGGTCCCTTGTTTTTTTTTATAACAAATTAAGAAAAATTAATAGAAAAGGAATTTGTTAGTTGATGAGTAACAGAAAAATAACTTGCAGTTACTGAGGATGTAAGATTCTTGTATGGATGGATAGAATGTCAATGTCAATGTTATTCCAAATAACACCATGCAGTCACCTATGGTATTTTTCAGTTAAATTTTAATGATAAAAAAATAAATCATATTATTCATTACTAATCATTAGGGATCATATGAAGGAAATTAATGATAGACAAAGATGCAGTTGATAATATTAATCTAGATTCCTACTGTGTCTAGTGTGTAGATTGATGTGAAAGTAGTCCAAAGAGAATATATTACATTTATTTTTTAAAAATAAAAATAAAAGCCACTTATGTACTTACGATCATTATTTAAATTTGTGAATTTTGTATTTCCGGATTTTCAACATCATTGTTTGGCTAAAACTGAATAAATACTAGACATGGTGCGAATGCTTTGCAAATGTATTTGAATACGAATATGAATATGTACTGCATTAAAAAATTCTATTGCATAAGAATGGGAATTCTGGTAAAAATGAAAGTATTTGAATACCAGTGCAGATAATTTTAAAATGTATTCATGAATGCATTCATTAATATATTCTATAATATTATTTCAATAATCATTTCAGTTATATTTTATTTTTAAAAATCATATGATTTTCTTATTATTATTTTTTTAATAAAAATTATATTGGCACAATATTTGTTATTAAATTTTAATAAATAGTCAAACTCTTTTATTATATGTGCTGCTTATAAGTTATATGGCCAAGTCAAAATCTGTGTGACAATAGCACTCCATTGTTAATAAAATAAATGAAATCAATCCTCTTCCCTGTCTCCAAAGATACTATCAAAATCATACATAAGCTAAACACCAACAACTCATAATAAAGCTTATATTTATTACCAAACAAAACCAGCATGTGCCTCTTTCCCAAATCATATTTTTTATCATATATAACAGCTGAGCGCCGCGACCCATGGGTCCCTTGTTTTCCATATGACATTTTTAAAATGCAACACTTTTGCAATTGATAAAAAAAACATATATTTTCCGATATTTCATAATAGGATAAGGGAACATTAAAAAAGTTTTCAAAGCATCTTTATACCCATACACTTTCCTGTGTGAAAGGTTTTTTTCAAAATGTTTTTTAAAATGATTTTTTATGCATTTTAAGAACCTTTTGTGTACCTATATGCATATATGAAGAAATACTTATATAACCTTCATATACAATAAAGTTACAAAACATGTTCAAATCTAAAGCTTTCGAGCTTCAAAGTCTCCCTCAATAGATCTTTTTAGATTTCACAGATACATGTTGCTAGTTATATGAAAAAGGTTCATTAACATGTGCCTGGCCTTGGTGTATATGTATATGTAACATCATTCAATTATTATCAGTCTTGTTTTCCTTGTGATAACTTTGAGTGGTTACTGCAGACTGCTTACCAGACTGATATTAATTATTATTGGTTATAAATTCTGCAAGTTATTTTTGTTACTATTTCATGACATTTAATTCTGCTGTGTCTGCGTTTGAGCAGCTGATTCAAGATAACACTGTATGTACACAAACATGTTCTAATAATCAGCTTACCTTTGCCAGTACTAGAAATATCACAGCTTAGGATTAGATAGCACCTGAATCCCAGATAACACTGGACAGGTGATAATATGTACTGGCCCAACATTGTGATGCAAGGTTAGATGACACAATTGCTGAAGCTTATACCAGCCCATGTGCGCATTTATTCTTATGTATATATTCATGAAAAATCACTGCTATGATTTTGTAACTGTGTCAATCCTGTCAGTGTGTAAAAATTGCCAAAGGAGTGATTTTCAAAATTACGATTGTCCACACACATGTTCTGTATTAACAGATATGATTCCAGGAAAATGATGTTAGTCTGCCACCTTTTATGGGGCAGGCATACTAAGATCTAAGTGCTTGGCTTGCTTTAACACTGGAAACCCTTCCTGTTCATATGTATTTGGCTATATATGCACACAGACACATACACTTTGCTTTTGAGGCAAAATCATAAATACATACATACACCAGTATATTATGGTGCTATCAGTGTTTGGATTTAATATAATCTGTATGTCCCAGGCTTTTGCTGGTCTTGTATACATATCCTCTGAGTGTATCATATTGGGGGTACCAGACAACAGCTATTAATTTTCAGCGATTACTCTTTTTTATCTTGACAGGTAAGGTGAGGGATGAATCAAATGAAATACTAATTCATCAGAGGTCAAGGGAAAATTGATTGTAACAAAATTGACTTTTTGATTTACAACTACAAACCAGGCTTGAAGTCCAAGGAAAATAGGGTCTGACCAAAAATACACATTGAATTATATGCACAATTTTTTGCTCTGTTCAGAACTGCTGTTCAGTAATGTTAGATATTGATTTTCTAAGTTTACTAAATCCAGTAGTTCCATTTTCATTTGATCTAATTTTAGTTTGTCTAGTCTAACAAAGGTGTGTCAATATTTTATCTAGTCTTGTGATGCTGCTTGATATAAGCATGTCACCCTAAAGCTATGATTCCTTATGCTGTTGGAACAAAGCTAATTCCTTTTATGTGGATAAAATGTATGTTTGTTTATGTGATATTATATTATATATGATATAAATATACATGTATATACAGTGAAACTCCTCTAAACCGGACATTCAAGGGACTTGTGGATTTTGTCTGTATTAGTGAGTTGTCCTGTTTAGAGGAGTTTGGCATATTGTGTCAGTTCTTCATAGAATGTTACTGATATCCTCTGTTTTAATTATGTTAACGCTAACTTTGAAATACATAAATTTTATTTAAATCATTTTTAAAATAGTTAAATATGCATTTTAAATTTATAGGATATTATTATTAAAAAAGGAAAGACAAACACTTCCTTTCTCTCTTTCAACTTCATCACCTAGGCCTCCCACACTAATCTAGGCAGTAATCTTCTCAGTAAGCATAATTCATGGATGGTTGAACTAGGTATTGGTATATAGAATATTGGTTATTGAGAGCATCCAGACAGCATGATTATTTGTTAAAGGATATAGTCTTCACAATGCATTCACCATAACAAAGTGCAAACTGTCCCTAACTAGGTAAGGCTCCTGGTGGGGGACACCGATCACATTGCAAAAACTTTAGTCTTTGTTGGTGGTCTTGTCAAATGAAAAGCTGTTTGAAAGCTTAGTTTATTTCTGATTGACCAGCTAATCTTAATGAAGTAATGACTATGATATCTACACATTTATAGAAATAAACAACAACTTCAGCTGTATATTCATATGTAAAATCACGATGGTTCACCAAACTACGCTTGTCCTTGGGCTGTCGCTTTGACCAAAACAGGTCATATGAGGTCATGAACTCGGAGCACCATCTCCCGGCAGATATATGAACAAAAAATTAGAACTCGAGATGTGTGTCCACTTTAGTGGGTTGTTATATATGTACTGGATATGCTGGGGGGATGGGAATGTTTGTCCTTTGTCCGGGATAATGAGTTGTCCGCTTTACTGAGTTTACATTAACCACAATATAGAGGCAAAATTGAAGGGACTGAGATTAAATGTCCGCATTAGTGAGTTGTCCGCCTTACTGAGTTGTCCGCAAGTAGGAGTTTCACTGTATATAATTTGATAATATATTTTATAATGAGACTTGTGACAAGGAGTCTTTTTTTTATTGCAAAAAAAAACACACACTTTTGTTAGACTCTAGACAAACTAAAATTATACAAATTTCAAATGCATGGACTTCAAATCAAACACAATCCCTGCATTGTGAAAGTAGCAGTAAAACTAAAAGATTGCACAACCGTGTAAAAGGAATCTTGGCTTAAGTCCACTTTGTTACCACTGCTCAAAAGTTTTGTGTAAGTGGGCTTTTCTGTACAAATTTCCATCTTTGGCAGTGGGAACAAGCAATGCAAAAATTAGGTTATTCAGTTTGAATAAAATTCAGACCAACAAAAACAGGAAGAGTCATACATTGTCAGATTTTGCAAGAATTTCTGAGGGCACCATTTAACACACCTAGCTTTTAGGGGGCCAGGTACATAGGTCGGTTATAATAACACTGCAGTATGACAACCAAATAGGGCCTGTTGGAGTTCCAGTCCTGACCAGCTAAATTTTGAGAAGTGCTGCCTGTTTCTTAAATATTGGTCAGTTTGACCATGGCATTATCCATTTCATATGGATGGGATTACAAAGCTGAAATCTGGATTAAAACACCTAAACAACCGATGCCTTTAAATTCTATATCAGCTGTGAACACAAAAATCAGTGGGCTCTTATATTGGGCTGGTAAGCCTAACTTGAATAACCACACGAGCCATACTAGGGAATGTATTGCAAGGCTGTCCATCCTGTTGCATTGATATCTTGGTAAACAGCTGATAAACTTAACATTAGACTAAAAATAATGAAATAACACAAAAGAATACATGTGAATTCACTGGAAATCTGTCTCTAACCTGTCTCTCTGGTAACAAGTCATTTCCTGTATCGCGTACAAGTTGGCTACTGTCCAGTAACTTTTGCAAGTAATGCATGTATTCATGCGGTCATTTTCTGATATGCTGAGTTAAAACGTATTTTTTCTCACACAGGGTAGACATTGTTAGAAGGTATACTGAAAAATGATTGGTCTGGTTCATGTCATTTGCTTCCTCATAGTGCCTTATAGGATGTTGAAGAATGTAAAGCCACTCTGATGCTGAGTATGCCAGTTGTAGACTCTAATGGCGGGATTTCTAAGGGCCAAAATGGCGCTAATTATATATTGTTGACAGACAGACGGAGTACTATGTAATGTTCAGTGAGGTGGACTTCTTCACTTTTGGGAGGCTTCCAAAATGTGTGACCCTTATCATGAAATATTTGACTTGATTTGTTTCATGTTGAGATAATTCAGTTTACTTCTCCTGAAATGGATACGTTTTAGATAATAATTCCTCAGACTTTTTAATTCATGCTTACATTCTAGAAAATCGGAAAACACACCAATAAGTATGAATCAACTGTATTAATGGACATAAATGTGGACAAGCTCCCATGTCAGGTGTAAACCAGTCTCTTGCTTTGATCCCTGGTGTCAAATTGGCAGTCAAAGGCCAGTGGTTTTCTCTGGGTTCTCCAGTTTCCTCCTTCTCTACAGTCTTCCAAAAGGCACCATCTGAGCCATGTAGAGTGCCTCGATTAATTACAATAATTATTTGTACAATCCATGTAAAATAAATAAGTTTATATAAAATGTTTGTGCACTGACATACCAGCACACATTGGATGGCCTGGGAGTGATATTATCTCCGGTATTAAAAGCTGTGTTGTTTGTCAGTAATGACTGATGGGTTACCAAGTTGATCACATGGGGTCCATTAAATAAGCAAAGAACTGCTTTGCTGGTTTGTCTTATACATGTAAAGTAAACTTCTTTACTCAGTGCAGGGCTCTATATTGTGTACTGCTTACATGCCTAGCAAGAAAAAGCCCGATTTGGCCTAAAATTGTATACATTTATGCAAGTACATTTAATACTGAGGTAGAACAAATTTATAGTTGCTGCTTGAAAAAATATAGCACAGAGTGTTTAAAGAGAAGAGCTGCACATTTTTGAATATTTAACTTACATTTGTTGATTCAGATATTTCAGTTCAAAACATGGAAGACAAGATAAACATTTTTTAGTGTCACTCATATCCTATGATCCTTTGACAGACATTCAGCACAGCTTCAGGTCTGTATCCATTCTCAAGATGAAAGAGTACTTGTATTGAATATTTCACAACAGGCTGGTGCTGTAAGTTTTCGTGCACAGTAATATTTCTTTCTCAGTTTTTCAAAAACATCAAAATTTTATAAATCACTAGGCGTGATAAAGTAGGTCAAACTCTGTAGCTCTTTGGGTATTTAGGATGTACTTCATATCAGCACTGTTTGTTCTACCCATGGATACTCCACTCAGTAGGAATTTATATTGGTATGGTAAGCCTACTTCAGTCTTAATACAAGCCATCCATCATGTTGCATTGATATTTTGGTAAACAGCTGATAATCTTAACATTAGGCTACAAGTGATACATTATCACAAAAGAATACATGTGAACTCACAAACCAAAGTGGAAATCCATCTCTATGGTGACACATTTCCTGTGTCTTGTATAAGTTGGCTATCATCCAGTAACCTGTTCCAGCCATACAGTCAGAAAGGTTGATTTACCAATATCCTTTATTAGGATAGATTTTTTTTTGTACATGGTAGGTGTTGTTAGAAAGAATACTAAAAAAAGCTAACGATTGGTCTGGTTCATGTTAAGTGACCATGAGGCATTGTAAAAATCAACAGAGGTATTTGCATCAACATCAAGCATTACAGTGTTGTCCTCCACACAAGATGTAATGACACTGGTTATAGACCTTTCAAACTGTTCCTACTCTGGTGCCTCTGTAAGTCTTTACCCTAAAGTTAAGTCATACACGACAGGCCATTTGTTTGTTTGAATGACTTTAATTGAGTGTACTCTGGTGTTTCTGTGTAGGTGTGTATGTGACATGTTTGTATGATGTTCTGTCAGTAAGATATACCTGTGGTACACTGTTGTACATGTGTGGTTGTGTTTGTATGATGTCATGTTTGTGTACACCTTTGTACCTGTGTAGGTGTGTATGTGGGTGGGTTATCTCCCTATTCAGCTGGGTACAATCAGGCAGCGAGGGATTATAAACACTGTCAGCTGTATTCTGACCTGCTATGTGTATTAACCTCGCCAGTATCAGCACTAAAATTAGAGTATTCAAGTACCTCAGGACCATGTTTAAGTTAACCTTTACTCTTTGCTCCTTGGACTTTACTCTTGCTCCTTCCTTCACTGGAGAACTTAGACCTGTATGAGTCCAGTAAACTGTCACAATAACAATCTGTTTATCTGTCTATCTGTAAGTTTTGACTATTTTGCAAATATTACAGCTAGATATTGATGGAGGTCAAAGAAATTTTGTCCAGAGCTAGCTGTAAATTGTTTAAAACAATTCAGCTTAGTGGGTGATCATTCCAGGTCCTGGGTTAAATTTTGTCTGTCTTTACATGTTTTTAGTGGAGGTCTGCACTCTGTGAGCTCTCTCTAGAGTTTCATGTAAAAGCTTTCCCTTAAATGCCATAACCTGTGAACATTTTAAATGTTATTTTAGTTTATTGTTTTATCAGACTAAAGTTCAGAAACTCTAATGATCCTCGGGAAACGGCATCCTGAGATCTGCTTTGTAATTAAGTAGTTCTTGTGCCTGACCGTAGACATGCTGCAAACAGTGAGCTTGTTGCTAGGTGACCAGATGCAGATATGTCTATGCTCCATTTTACTTACATGTAAAGCCTATCAAAATCTTGGTAGTTTAGTCTTTCAATCAAATTCCATATTGACAAAATTTAACACTCGTAAGTCAGACTTTCTAATTATATATCTAAAGGGTGGTGTATTTCTTATTATACAGGTCTGGTACAGGGCCTAGTTGAACTTCTGCTGGTCAGCACTATTATCAATATTTCAAAAACAAAATGTGATCAATTTCAAGGATTGGTGACAGCAGCATATTATTAGTACTCTGTTCATATGGAGTAAATGCCAGCCTTGTGTAGCTGATGTTACCACAGTGTCACAGTAACAGATGATCCCCAGATGAAATACAGCAGTTATTACCAGTACCACCAGCTATTGTCACCCAGGCTGTGTAATTTATGCTGTAATTTGTCCCTGGAACACACCATGCACAGCTGTGGCAGTGTGGCTCCACTTCATCTATGAAAGTGTTTTACTTTGTAAAACAGTGTGTGTGTGTGTGTATATATATATATATAAAATATGGGAATTAAAATCAGCAGATATACATGGAGGATTCAATCATGTCTGACTACAAATACCTGCGTAGTGCAAGTGGTATTTCTGTTGACATGAACATACACACACAATCAAGCACATGATCACACACACATTTAGAGGTATGGACCAGACCATCTCCAGGTCTGATCCAGCTCCAGGTCTGGTCCAGCTGTGGGTAGTCCGGTACTAAGAGTGGGCCAGTCCAAGCAGTCCAGTTCATTCATTTAATGATGATAAAAAAAATAATATTTTGAAATTCAAATTCAAAATAAAATTATGCAAGATAAAAATAAAATTATACAAGATAAAACTAAATTTATACAAGCTGATGCAAATATTAATAAAAATAAATAAACCAGCTGACCTCACCAACCCCCTTCACCAACCCTGGAATTCAGGTAACTATAACATCTTGCTTGAAACAAAGTTTCTGTCAGTGGTTCTAGTACATTGTGGTTAATGAGTCTTATAAGCCTGTAGGTCACAAAAATAGGTCACCATGACCTAATTTCAGATTTCTGAGGAATTTTTTCTAGGAACTCCCTGGATGTACAGTAAGAAGTTTCTGGATCTAATGGTTATTAATTGTGCCGTGTTAAAGAATGGATGGCTACCTACAAGCACAGGCCCATTATTCAAAACAAATGTTGCAGGTTGAAACTTATCACATGAAAGAAATTCAGCAGTTGCCAAAACCATTATGTTTCAAAAGGGGTGGTCCGGACAGGTTGGGTCCAGGGGTAAGTGGTCCTGTATTTTGTTGCTGGTCCGGTCAAGCTCAAAATTGTGGATCGGCCCAAGCAGTCCAGTTAGTACCTGTACACATAATTCCTGCTGTTGTTGACTTGCTCTGATTTGGACTACATTTAAATAAATTGACACACTTCAGCACGTCATAAGTCATGAACATGTACCAGTTATCTAAATTAAACCTGACTAAACTCTGTATTAGGCTCTGTCATGTGTCATTAAGCTTGATTAATTAAACTGAAGTCTGTAATATCAGACTTTCCCATATAAAGTTTTAGTACTACTCAGCAATATCCTACTTTTTTTATGGAACTCTCTGTTGCACAAAATGACTGATTATTACTGCAACATGACAGACTGGCTTACTGGCTTCACATTCTGTTATACAAAATTGATTATGTGTCATGTGGTTTAAACTACAAATGAAAATATTCCTTGATATTAAACAATTACTTAGATTTTTATAGACAATTAAGTATCAGAAGAATGTTAATTTGGGCAAGAAACATTCACTATGGTCACATGAATACTTAAAAAATATGAGTTCAATTGACCATTTATCAATATAATTTTGTCAAAACAAACAAAAATGAAACTAAAGTTTGCTGTAATTAGAAAGCTCTATCAAAAGGCGTTGTTCATGTTTCAGTGGTCTAGGCATGTGTGAGAGTTAGGGCGGAGAAATTTAACAGTAAAATCATTGGAACCAGCGTCAGGGCCTTGTATTAAGTATGGAATAAATAAACGGCTTCTCAATCTGTGGCACAGGGGCAGAACACAGGGTTCAATGCCGGGAGATCATGAGTTCAAATCTCAGCCAAGGCAGTGAGATTTATCACGGTCGGCCCATGCCCAGGGTGAGTGCTCTGAAGGTTTAATGGGGAGACTGTGCCCAACAGTCATGTTTCATTCACAAACAAGTGCGCCTTTTGGGGGTTCCTTGGTGTTATGATCCTGCAATGGGAATGACACACACCCATGACCTGCAGGAGTGATACACCAAACATGGTTGATGCTAGAATTATCATGTGTTGTCACAGTCTGAAACCAGAATTTTATTCTGCAGATTTACATAATACTTAGTTAAGCAAGCATTAAAAAAAAGTGGAGATGGTTACCTCCACAAAAGTATGGTATAATATATTATGTATATACTTTGATCACAAGTGAGGAAGCATACTTGTACACAACATCAGTCGAAAAGAGGCTCACCTATACTAGATCAGTCATGCTTGAGCATACCTATTTATGTCAGCATGATAAAAATATCACATTTTAAGTAAATTTCATCTTGATTACGGACCTCGAAAAAGCATTTGAGCTGAATTATATTCTCAGTTATATAAAATGCATGCACAATCTCTTCCTTTTATTAATATACAGAATTTTTCTTCACCCCATTTGGCAGTAAACATACATGGTAATTATGTGATAAAATCTGTTAAGGAAGAGAAAAAACTTGATATTATTTACTTTCTGTTCACCAGGAGAAAGTGAATATATTAGCCATTAATTCCTGTAATGCAAACAGTGATTATTTCTATCAGATAAGAAAATTTGTAACAGATCTGGGTTTTTGTTTTGGGATAAAGTGTGATCAGATCTGCTCACACATATGCTCAGTGTGTGTGTGCATAATAAATACTACTGATTAAGATTATATTAGCCATTATTGTAATGCAAACAATGATTAGCAGAGAGGGAAGTTTGTCACCGATTTACGTTTTTGTTTTGGTTTGAAGAACTTTCAAATCTGCCTGCACACAGGCTCATTGTGTATGATTAGCACTGCTCATTTAGATTGTTACTGATGATTAATGTTATATCCTGATTCCTGACAGCTTTGATTAATGCAGTGTTCTGACCCAGCGGAAACTGTGAATGTGAACATTATATGATGCTTAAACCACAATTATTTAGTGATTAAAGTTACCACAAGATGGCAGCAGTTATCATAAGCAGAAATGCCTTCAGTCAGGCCCAGACAACTATGTCAGGATGAGGTGTTACATCAGTACAAACAGTGCCACCTGTCTTCATCAGTCTGAACTAAGAGTGTTTCCAAGTGATGTCACTTGAACCCAGTAGTGTGTGAGCATCACAGAGGGATACCTGCCATTGACTGTCACATGAATGTATTGCATGTAAAAAGTAGGGACTTGGCATGCATAATGCAAATATCACAGTTCAGTCCATTCTTTCATGGGTAAATTATCTCTCAGACAGAGCATCCAATGGTCTGATTCAGGGACTCTGTATGTTATATTAAAATGTATATTTTGTGGAGCTTAGTGGTGTAATGGATAAGGTGCTGGACTTGTGACTGCAAGGTTATGGGTTTGCGTCCAGTTGTGACTTCTATCTGCGCTAAGACCCTTGCCAAAGTCTTTACCACAAGGGTGTGCTCTCTTTCAACCCAGGAGTGTATGGGAACTGGTAAGCGATGGCAGGCAGATGTAGAACAAATAATCTCCTATAGCTCCTGATATGGCTGCTCAGGTTGTAAACTCCCCCAGGGAGTCGAAAAACGCAACAAGGAGGAACAGGCCCAAAAGACCAGGAAGGCAAAGTGTAAAGTTAGATGAGACTGACATTGTCAGTGATATCAGACTATACACACCCATCTTTACCTCTTTACCTTGATATTTTTTTCTTAGTTGAAATTATTTTGCCTTTTGCAGGTAGATACATGTATTTTGGATCCAACATAAACATTTCTTGTTTACCAAATTTAATTGTTTTTTTCCAGGTTGCGACGATTGAAGAGCAAGACAAAGAAATACGGTGTGTTAGCCTCAGCAGATGACAATATGGAGATGAGACCACTGGATGCTGACGATGATGACGAGGATATGACAGTGTTTGAGATAAACGGGCGACCTAAGTAGTTGTGACTATCAGGTCAGTAATGTTAGATGATTCAGGCAAGAAAAAAAAGGTATCATTCCCAAGCACTTTTGTATACCTTTCTTTTGTATGTTTCAATAAAAATGTCATATGATCAGGGAAAAGTATGATAATAACATAATTTTTAGCTCAGCTGACTATAAGTCATCTGAGCTATAGTCGTGGTACATTGTCCGTCGTCCGTCCGTCCGTAGATGTGGCACGTTTTGAAACCTTAAGACCTAGGAACCTAAAATTCGGCATAGTGTTAGATGTCCCCAAGATCTCCTACCAAGCCGAAAACTGGGTCTTTGCGACTTTGTTCCATTTAGGTATTAAGGAAAAACCTCAATTTTTTATTTAAAACCTATTTTCACACTTCAGGGCTGCCTAATATCAAAACCACTCATCTGTTTTTCCTCATATTTACCATAAATATTTCTCTATATAGTTCCTATGTACATGCCTGAAATTATGTCTGTATTATATAATTTAAGAAAGTTATGGGCCAGAACATAATGCATTTTGTAAAAAATCAGGAAAGATATTTGATCACTTAACACAAAACTTGTTAAAGCTATGGACTTTTTTTCAAGTAATATAACTTTAATTAATCAAAATTAAATTGTATACCCAAAATTAGATCAAAATCCTTTAAATTTTTTAAAATATTAACAAAAATAAAAAATTGGTACCTTAAATTTTGCCTTACTTTGACCATGGCACGTTTTTTTCCTGCAAGTACTGTGGATTTAATTTTCTCAGCATGTTTTTGTTAGCATTTTGTCTGTTAACACCAAAAATTTGAAACCAGTTGATCAAAAACTGTATATTTTATTCAAGTTTTTAAGCACCATGTAACATATTGTTTACATCAGGCTAGTGTTATGCAGTTTGCAAGAGCTCAGCTCTATAGCTTAAGCTCTCAGTTTGTAAAATTTGGCATACAATTAGATGTATCCAAAATCCCCTATCATGCCAAGAATTTGGTCACTAGGACCTAATACCTTTGAGATATTAATGAAAAACTTCAATTTTCCAATTAAAAACCCATTGTTACACTTCAATATTGCCTAATATCAAAATCACTGATCTGACTTTAATCATATATATCATACATGTTTTTCTATACATTCTCTGTGCACATGCCAGAAATGATGTCAGTATTGCGTAATTGTTTTAAGTTATGGGCCCAAACATAATGCACTTTGTAAAAAATCAAGAAATATATTTACTCCCTTAACAAGGGGCTTGCTGAAGCTAGAGATTTTTTGTCAGGGATGTAACATTATTTAATCAAGATTCAATTGAATACCCAAAATTAGTTCTGATTTTTTTTAATTTTATAAGTTATTAGTATAAATATAAAATTAATACCTTAAATTTTGCCCAACTTTTACCATTTCACTTTTGTTTCATGTGAGATCTGTTTATATAATTTTCATATCATGCACACATAAGGATATCAGCTTTTTAGTTTTAGAAAGCTGAAAGAAATTGGCCAAAAATTGTAGCTTTTATTAATGTTTTTATGAGACCATGTCAGACCTTGGCTCTCTCCAGCCACTCTTGAGTCACCTGTATGTTGACCTTGTTGAACTTTCAGCAAATTATGCACGCTTCAGGCGAGGCATATACTTGGGCAGCCAGGCAGCTTATGGCCAGCCACAGTTGATCCAGGTGTCCCAGCCCAACTCATCTAGTAGTTTTAACCAACAACATAACAATAAACAATAAATTAATCAATTTTTATTGGTTTTTAATAACAAATTAAAGAAAAATAGAAAAGGAATTTGTTAGTTTATAATAATAGGGAATTAACTTGCAGTTACGGATGATATAAGAATCTTGTATCGATGGATAGAATGTCACATATTCCAAATAACACCATGCAGTCACCTATGGCATTTTTCAGTTCAATTTTAATAATAAAAAAGTAAATCATATTATTCATTACTAATCATTAGGGATCATATGAAGAAAAATTAATGATAGACAAAGATGCAGTTGAAAAAATTAATCTAGATTCCTACTGTGTCTAGTGTGTAGATTGATGTGAAATTAGTCCAAAATTAATATATCACATTTATTTTTTTTTTTAATATAAATAAAAGCCATAAAACCAGGTACTTATGATCATTATTTAAATGTGTGAATTTTGTACATTCTGGATTCTCAACACCATTGTTTGGTGAAAACTGAATAAATACTAGACATGGTGGGAATACTTTGCAATTGTATTTAAATACGAATATGAATATGTACTCCATTATAAAATTTCTTGCATAAAGAATGGGAATTCAGGTAAAAATGAAAGTATATGAATACCAGTGCAAATACTTTCCAAATGTATTCATGAATGCATTCATGAATATATTCTTTAATATTATTTTAATAATCATTTCAGTTATATTTCATTTTAAAAATCATACGATTCTCTTATTATTTTTAATAAAAATTATATCTGGGACAATATTTGTAATTTTTTAATAAATAGTTAAACTCTTATATTATATGTTCTGCTTATAAGTTATATGGCCAAGTCAAAATCTGTGTGACAATAGTACTCCATTTGTTAATAAAATAAATGAAATCAATTCTCTTCTCTGTCTCCAAAGGTACTATCAAAATCATACATAAGCTTAACAACAACAACTCATAATACAGCTGTTACTTATTACCACACAAAACCAGCATGTGCCTCATTTCTAAATCATATTTTTTATCATATATAACAGCTGAGCGCCGTGACCCATAGGTCCCTTGTTTTTTCTAAACAGGTAAAAGCACTACATAAAAAAGGAAAACCTACCAAATTGTATTGCATTTTTTTTCTTCTTGAAAGATTAAAATCAAAATAAAAATTGTTGATGCGGGGGGTAAAATTTTAGCTGGTGGTGCCTGAGAACCATACCTTTTTTTTTTGGCCTTAGAATTATGTTATTTAAACCTGTGTAGTTCTCTTTTAGAATCACTATCAAGGAAGATATGGTGCAAGGGTCTCTTAGAAAAGTCAATTCTAAACACTGTTGAATCAGATATATTTCAACAAAAAGGAAGAAAGTTTCTATTATGTTAAACATTCAGTAAATATTTTGGCCAATACTAATATATTTGATATATATGATATATTTTATTTTCAGAAATAGGAAACTTGTGGGGATCAGTTTGCTGTCACTAGGTGGTGCTGTGAGCTCATTCAGATGAATTCCAGACAGAGTCAGCAGTCTTCAACAATGCAACGTCATTTTGTGTTTGTTTTACAAATCTTTTTGTCTTGTTTACAAGTTATTATAAAATCTGTGAATAATTATTCCTCATTAAGCTTATGTGACTGGGAGGTGCTTGCTGTGTAAATTTCAGTTGGGATATATTTTAATTATTTATATGCTTGCTTAATTATATATTTCTTATTTCAAATTCTGTGAGGGTTTGCTTATGTAAAATAAGGATACTATCAGATAAGGAATTTGATCTTATCATATTACATACAAAGAAGTCCGGTGAAATATTTTAACTTTCTTGGAACAAAAAAATGAAATTTGTTTCTCATGTTTTTACTGCATTAGCTCTCATCCCAGCATTAAAAATGTCTGTTGAAATCATTAAGCATGGATCACTAAATTATTTGGAAATTGTACCTCAACTTATAGAAGGGGAGTGGTAATCTTCTGACAAGAAGCTGAAATTTTGGTTGGTGCAGTATTCACCTTGTGGGAGTATAAAGGTCATGCTGATTTATTCTTGTTTGATATTAGTGTGATAAACAAACTACTCTTCATTTTATATTAAGTACCGGTATGTTAATTCCAGTATTTGTTATTTTACCTGTCTCAGAATAAATTATTATTCTACTAAATAGGAGCCATTTGCATATTAATCAGTAAATATTTAGTAATTGTTTAAAATAAATATGGTTGTGTCTTACTCTAACCAGGTACTGTAAATTTTATATACATGTGAATGTTAGATTTGATGATCATCTAACATATCTTAAAGTCATAAATGTTATCATACTGTCATTTTATAAAAAAAAGACTGCTTGTGCTGGATTCAGTGTTAAATATGTAGAATACTGATTAGTTAATATCTGAAAAAAATATATCATAGTACTTCATTCAGAAACATGATAAAAAATGACTACCGGACCCGTAGCAAAGGTTGTAAATGTAGGTGTCTGCTTAGTTTGACATTGTCCTGATAGTCAGTTAAGATGGGTTTTTTTTTGCAAATAGCAGAACAATTTAAATAATGGCTCACATAAATGTCCACATAAAATGGTTGGATATCATTTTATACAGGGTTATGGGTTACTTGGTAGTCAAATGTCTTGGTAGTCAGTTAAGATGATTTTGTGTAAATATCAGAAGGCCAATTTAAATTATGGCAAACATGAATGGCCAGATAAAATGAATCAATATCATATTATTCAGGGTTATGGGTTACTTTTGTTATTGCTATACTTTAATGTAGGAGAACTATTTTGTATACAGATTTCAGCTTTTCACTCTGTGTTTAAGACCAACAAAGGTTTATGATGTACATAAAGTCCAGTGATGTACATAAAATCCAGTGATGTACATAAAGACCAGTGATGTACATAAACTTCCATGTACTACTGTATGAAGTGGAATCTCCCAGTTATGGACAATGATTGGAGCTATAGCACATAATAAAGAGATGTCAATATTAGAGAGTTATTGGACCCTTAAGTAACTGGTCTTGCATTCATAAACCTCATAAATTGCAAAGCCAGGAAAATGGTCACATATATGATATTTAATCACATGACAGTGAGTCAATAGCAAGTATCACAAATGAACCAGGCTAAAAAAAAAAGACAGTATAGTGAACAGATGCAAATGAACAATGTCATACTGAGTCCTCACAAGCGTACTTACAGGTTGCTACAAGGTACAATTGCTGCTTTATCTGTGAAATTAAAAGCAAGATTAACCATATCTGAACTGTAAAGAATTACTAACTCAGCTTTGTTTGTACATCTGGTATATGCCAATGTAATCAAGTTGTGCAATTGTGGCTGTATTCAGTCAAATATCAGGAGAATGAGCAATGATTTATATGTTTGTGTGTCGTCTTTGTGAGCCAGTTAATCATGTAGCTCCTGTATTGATTAAACCAGTCACTGTTAGTCAAAGGGCTGAAAATGTTAACAAGCGTGGATTGAAATTCACCGTGAAGCTTGTGCTGTAAAGTTAATTCCATACTCTAGACAATCAAATATTTACCACAGCAACATGACTTATTTGTATAATTTATTTAACTTTCCTCCTCTGCAAAAAAAACACACAAAAATGGGTACGTTTTTAAAATGTGCCTTTGTGTAAAATCAGAGATATTTCTCAATCTTGATATATAATGTAGCTTACTTACAGGTTGCTTTTTAAATGTGTTTTGGGTATTCCATTCACTGTATTGGTAAAAACATCAGTTAGCCATATGATATAAAAATTTAATTATGCCATTTCAGTCTTATTCTTATGTAGTCATTTTGCCACTGTATATGAAAATATTCCATGCATGTTTTATTTGTTTATTGGTATTCAGCAGTTTGGTGATTTACAGTGTATTGCAATGATTTCATCAAGAAGTGTTATAAATATTGTAATATATTGAGTTTTGTATCATCGTTTCTGTAATCATACAAGTTTGATGTACACATATATTATCATATATTATCATGACCAAACAAAAATAGTGGCCCATGTAGCTTATATTCCATATAGCATATACTACATTAAAGTTTAATGATAACTTTTCTTTGATTACCATATTCCAGATTAATATAAATTGCACCATTTTACATTACTTTAATGGACCAGTTTAATAGTAGTTTCTTAGTCCTCTTTGTGATGTGTAAGGTGGACCAACAGACAGGGGTTTATGTGCCTAGATAATTCCATACAAATCATTATACAGGGTCACACAGGAAGGTCAGCAATTCTGAAAATATCTTACCGCAAGAAAGTCTCTGGATAATTGCATTTATACAAGGCTGGTGTGGTGTTATACATTCAAATAGATTTAAAGGTAAGCCACTGACTTGTGTCAGCAGACCTCGGACTACTGACCGGTAGATGCCAAAACCTGTTAACCATACTGAAATGCCATCTACTGGTGAGAAGTCTTAGAGAGGCTGCTGACATTAGTGGACACAACTGTAACTACAATTAAGATGGTATACAAACAATACAAAAAGGAAATGGATATGAAAAATACATGGTATATACCGTCTTACCCCAAGGAAACGCCTGTGTCAGTTAATAACTGGATACAGATGATCTTTTCCCATGAAAATGGTGTCAACATAATGTACATTATTTTTTTTTTTATAAAATTTATTAATGAATTTAATTTTATTTTATTTAAATTTATATTTTTGTTGTTTGCTTCATTTTCAAGATTTCAGTGCTTTATTTCAGCAAGTTCTGAAGATACAAAGCTGTATAAATTATTGTTGACATAAACATGAAATCGGCCAACAAAGAATAGTCAATATACTGTTCCTGTTGTTTGGAGAAATGTCAGTTTTTGAGCAAATATTGCATTTAATTTATCAGTTAACTAACTCTCATTCTTCAAGATCTTTTTATTTTGTATTTTATTCACATTTTCATTCACTTTTTATTTAATATTCCATACAGCACAATTTTACATCTTAAATGGAAAGTATATTTATATTAAAAATAATCCGTAATTGACATCGACCTAGGGCAGGTTGGTAGGGGTTGCTTTCTTGTATACTGATGCACAAACAGATCTGATATATTTTAGAATTCTGGATTTCCTGTGAGGTCAGTATGGCGATTCTGTAGACAAAGCAGACTTCTATATTTTTAAGCTAATTCCCGTTGGTTTGTACAGAGCCACGTTGCCTTCACCTTGTAAATACTTCACGGGGTGACCTTACCCTCTCCTGTTATTGTAAATTATCTCAGTCAAGTTTGGTGAAATAAAACATTACAGGTACAAATGTCCGTGTTGTTCTTGCTGCAGCATATAATGGGATGTTCACTTAACATACCCATGTGCTTAACTGAGAGCTGTTGGTTTAATTGTGAGGTTCCCCCTTTTGCCATGTTTTTTTTAGTTTTGTTTTGATGAAATGCTTGGAACCCTGTATTGCAAAGTCAAGCTAGCACCCACTGTGGTTACAGTATGCTAATTCTAGGTAATTATCTAAAATTCTAGGAATATATCTAAACGAAACATCCGTCTACTAAAAATTGAAAAGTACTGAACAAACAAATTTTGTTTTACTAACAATATAAACATATTCTGCCTGGTATGGTGTTTATCTCTGGCTTACAGTCAAACAATGTTTACTTTAGATTCTAAACCCACTAGTAAGATGAACCTGTTTCAGAAGTTAACCATTTATAATATCAAAATCAAGGCCTTGGCTTAAGCCATAAAATTAGCTGGGCTCCTAAAATCTGCTGGCATACTGCAAAATACAAGTGGATTTAGTTAGCAGATAGAACTTTGGTGCAGACAGATACTTGTAAAGTCATTTGGACTATACAAGGTATGTCCTTAGGATCATGCTCCAGAAATAACTGAGATCAACGCTAAAGTTTGTTTCTCTTTATTATAAAATGTATACACAGGCTTAAATACTGCCAAATCTCACTTTCCTGACTGTTCCAAAGAGCCCTCTTCTACGACCCTACAGATAGGGGATATTTACGTTGTAATATACGTTTTATATCTGGAATGGTTCACTGTGATAATCAGTTTTGGGACCAGGTGAACAGGTTTGGCGAGATGGTCTTCAGCTGGGCTTTGTTGTAGTTCATGTACCTGCCAACAGGGGGCAGCTGTGCAAGGAACTGAATCCATCACTTTTCATGCTCAGCTTAACTTCAGATCTTTACAAGATCAAGGCTCTTATGGTCTTGATCTTGATTTCATGACCTGATTTTTCCACCAGTATCTCTTAATATGTTAACTGTTAAATTTAGAATATAATATGGTTCTAGTGTATTCAAATATTCCCTGTGAAAATATGTGCCGAACACAGTTACAAATTAAGTAACTGGAAATACACTGCCCATAGAAAAAAATATGAATAAAAATGGCCACCTAACCTGGGTGGCTGCCACATTTATGCTGACAACTGCTCTGAACCGAGGCTAGTTTAATTTTTACATCTCCTGCCTTGATACATGAGCCCACACTCCTCAGCATAAAGGCTTGGTTTCCTGTGGGTCAAGCGACAGCAACAGTCCACATGATGAAGACACTATAAACAAGTACCAGGTGACCACTAAGATGAAGAAGCCAACCCATTATTTAGCACATGATAACCTGTTATTAATGTTTAGTACAATCCTTCAATGATGAACCACATCTGGTGATGAACATAACAGTAAAATTTTACAGGAAAGACAGTCCGTCACGTGGACTGTGTTAAGTATGACCAGCATGTGCTCTGCGCTGTCTCTCACATCACTGAAGCAGCACCTACTAACTTAACCGTGATTGGTCAATGATGTGCTATAAAGATGAAGCTTCATCCCTGAAGAAGATTACAGCAAAGTTCTCTCTTTCTAATGATCAGTCATTGCCGCCATCACCAGCAAAGTTCGTGGACAGTGGAATGATGTTATTTCGATACTCCAAGGCGTGCTCTGCTCGTAAGCTATTGGCTGCATGAGAAAGCTGTAGCGCTGCATCAGGGTGGGCATTGCCTGGCAACATGGTGCACTCTCTCTCCAGTAAGGATGCCAAAGCCTCCAGCAGTTCCAGGAAGCCGTATGACAACGCTGCCCTCCGAACTCTGTTCAGCTCCTGTTGATGTTACGAAAGTTAAGAAAACAATATTAAAGAACAAACAATATTTAAGAAACGTTGTGATGATGCTACCAGCAGAACTCCCTTCAATTAGTGTCAATATTTATATTATAAATTGGCACACGCTTATCAATTTTAACACACTTCTTAATTAACTCAATTCAATTAGTATCAATATTCATATGATGAATGGGCACACGCTCATTAATTTTAATATACTTTTTAAACAAGGGACCCATGGGTCACGGCGCTCAGCTGATCATGATTGGACTATAAATGTATCACCATTGTGATACTATATTGAGTAGATAAAGCTTAGAATATCATGGTCATGTTGGGCTTTTATAAAGGAATATAATGTAATATGTGAGTAAATGATATATGAAATAACCTGACTGATGCATTAATACGGAATAAAATATAGTGGTTTATTTTTTATTTATTTGGGAGGGGTCGAAAAAAGCAATTTATTTGAGCAAATATGAATGCAATGACAGTATGCTAAGCAGTGGTATAATGATGATAAGGCTATTTGTTGAAGGATCTATAGTGTATGGAAAACAGCAAGAGTTCAATTTGACAGATATATGACTGTATGACATAATATCTTGACCAGATTGGTCTTGACAAGGTGCATTATTTTGATGCCCCTCACGTCTACATATTACACAATATTGACATAATTTCTGGCATGTACATAGGTACCTATGGACAAATGGTCAACAGTACTGAACCACCTGGAAGGTTAAAATCTTAAAAATATGATGAAATGTAGATAATGTTTGAGAGGAAGAGGTAATCTGGGCCATGGTTGGTTTATATGATTGAAGAAAATGTTGCAAATAATATTTGAGACCTGACCATGCCTTTCCATTGGTTACCTTTTTGATAAGCTGTTGACAGTTCAACAGTTTACACATTTGTCTGATGAGATTCAATTTATTTGGTAAACCTTTTTCATCAATTTTATGATATGTATACAGTTGCCATAACGCCCCCATTCCACAGGTGCAATGACTTGATGGGGGGGGGGGGGTGTTGTGTTGTGTTATGATCAGAGTTACAATGCCTCTGTCTCTCTGTAGATATTTTCTTTAATTATTAAATTTTATGCTATAGCCATAGAACTATTGTTCACAGTGCCAAAGAGCAAAGCCTCAGTGGGATGAAGAAGGGGATGGTGAGAGTTACAACACCCTTGCATATACATACAGGATATGAAATTTAATTCAACAGTGCTTATAAAAAAAAAGTTTATTCATGAACATTAAATATTTAAAACAGACAGAAAGATGGAGAAACAAAGCAAATAATTTTTTCCCCATTCTACTGAGCCAAGAAAAAATTAACAATATTTGCATTTATTCCTTTTTTTCATTACATAATTTTAATCCAAGTTTCCGAATGTTACTATAAATTTACAGTATAACATACATGTGATTGTGAATATTTTAGTTGATTTACATTTCTAAATTGCATCAACATTTATAGCTAATGTATCTAGTTTAAAGTACCTGTCAACAGAATGGGATGGAGGGAGGAAGGGAGGCAATTAGGGAGAGAGAGAGAGAAAGAAAGATGGAGAAAGAAAGAGAAAAAGCAGAGGAGAGAGAGAGAGAAAGAGAGACCTAGACTGCCAGAGAGAGAGAGAGAAAGAGAGGCTCTCTGGTAATTACTGCCTGACCCAGCCTGCCCCAGACACTCACAGTGGCAGTAGGTCAGACCTGAAGGTGTTATGTAACTGCCCAGTACACTGCATTTATACTGATCTGATGTAAACAATGAAGACATGGTACCTGGAAACTTGAATAAAATCTACAGTTTTTGATCAATAGGTTTCAAATTTCAGATTTTAACAGATGAAATGTTAATGTGTACATGCTGTGAAAATTAAATCCATAGCACTAACAGGGAAAAATTGGAACATTCATATTTTTTTAAATGGTATCAGGAAAAAAAAGAAAAGTATTCTCAGCTATAAAACTAATACATGTGTTTAAATTAATTCAAGGATCAAAACACCCAATACATGTATATCATACCTGGAGCAAACTGGAGTTGGGAATGTTTAATTTTATGAACTGAAATAAAGGACCAGCAATATAAATTTTGATTATTTAGCCAGTATCATGTAACAACTGATACAACCATGAGTTATAAGTCAAACAAATTAAAATCTTTAATGATCACTTGTCTGAGTAATATTTTAAATTTTTGACATACAGTGTATTTATTTATTATTTTAATTTTGTAATAAATATAAACCAACAAGTTAAACACCTGGAAAAGACCTGGAAATTTAGATTAATTTAATATAATCAATTGCATCCTTGTCTATCATTATCTTGCTTCATATAATCCCTAATAGTAAACAACAATTAATTTTAATTATTTATTTTTCATTTTTATGGTTGAAATGAAAAATACCCAATGGTGACTGCATGGTGTCATTTGAAATACAATTTTGGCCATCCATGGAAGATCCATAAATGATCAGTAATTGCAAGGTAATCCCCTGTAACTTATAACTATGAATTCCTTTTCCATTTATTTTTTTTTAAGTTCTTATCATAAACCAAGAATTAAAAAAAAAATTATTGTAATGCTTATGGCCAAAACAAATACTAGTGGAGGGGTTTGGACAGTTAGATCCAGTTGAAGCCACCCAAGAGCTGGCTGGCTCCAGAGTGCCTCGCTTCAAGCATGCATAATTGGCCTGAAAGGTCAATGTGGGGACATAAAAGAGGGGCTTCAGTACAGCCAAGGTGTGATATGGTCTCATAAAAACTTTCATAAAAGCTAGTTTTTGACCAATTCCTTTTATAACTTCAGAATTTAGAAGCTAAAATCCTTACGTGTGCAAGATATAAAAATTAAATCAACAGTGCTTACAGGGAAAAAACATGCCATGGCCAAAGTTGGGCAAAATCTAAGGTACTGATTTTATATTTATGCTAATAACTTATAAAATTTGAAAAATTCAGAACTAATTTTGGGAATACAATTGAATCTTGATTAAATAATGTTATATCCCTGGCAAAAAAATGTCTACCTTCAGCAATTTTCGTGTTAAGAGAGTAAATATATTTCTTGATTTTTTAAAAAGTGCATTATGTTTGGGCCTAGAACTTAAAACAATTACACAATACTGACATCATTTCTGGCATATGCATAGCGAATGTATAGAAAAATATGTATATTATATATGATCAAAGTCAGATCAGTGGTTTTGATATTAGGAAAATTTTAAAGTGTAACAATGGGTTTTTAATGGAAAAATGAAGTTTTTTCTTAATATCTCGAAGGAATGCAGTCCTAGTGACCAAACTTTTAGTATGGTAGAGGATTTGGGGGACATCTAACTGTATGCAAAATTTAAGGAACTTAGAACTGAAGGTGGGGAGCTGAGCTCTAGTAAACTGCATAACACTAGCTTGATGTAAACAATATGTGACATGGTGCTTCAAACTTGAATAAAATCTACAGTTTTTGATCAACTGGTTTCAAATTTTTTGTTTTTAACAGTTGAAATGGTAACAAAAACATGCTTTGAAAATTAAATCCACAGCAGTTACAGGAAAAAAACGTGCCATGGTCAAACTTGGGCAAAATTTAAGGTACCAATTTTATATTTTTGCCAATATTTAAAAAAATTTAACAGATTTTGATCTAATTTTGGTATACAATTAAATTTTGATTATTTAAAGTAGTATTACTGAAAAAAAATTCCCACCTTTAACACTTTTGGTCTTAAGTGACAAAATATTTTTCCTCATTTTTTTACAAAGTCGATTATGTTTGGGCCCATAACTTTTTTAAATTAAATAATACTGACTTAATTTCTGGCATGTACATAGGAACCATATAGAGGAATATGTATGGTAAAAATGAAGAAAACCAGATGAGTGGTTTTGATATTAGGCCGTCCTGAAGTGTGAAAATAGATTTCTAATAAAAAATTGAGGTTTTTCCTTAATATCTCAAAGGAATGAAGTCATATTGACCCAATTTTTGGCACGGTAGGAGATGATGGGGACCTCTAACTGTATGCCGAATTTCAGATTCGTAGGTCCAATGGTGTCGAAACGTGCCAGTCTTACGGACGGACATCCAGACGGACGGACGGACGGCACGACAGACGGACGGACGACGGACAATGGACCACGACTATAGCTCAGATGACTTTTAGTCAGCTGAGCTAAAATCCCAATTAAAATATTTTCAATATTGATATGATGAATGGGCACAGGTTTATAAATTTCAATATACTTCTTAAAGTATTATGAAATAACTGCACACATGGCAGTAGACAAATTTGGTACAGGAACAGGTGGTAAATGTTATACTGTATATCACTGATCATTACAGGCTACTTTCATTAAATTAATGTAACTGACAAAATTAAGCAAACATGGACAGGTTTACATGAATAATGTACATGTATATCTGCTGCCATTGTGTTCAATTTCCTGTCGTGAAAATGTGGGAAATATTACAATTGAAGGTGCCCATCAACAACTTATCAGTTTATATATCACATTATAACAACATAAACTCTTATCAGTTTATATACCACATTATAACAACATAAACTCTTATCAGTTTATATACCACATTATAACGACATAAACTCTTATCAGTTTATTTTAATATATTACCTTACAACAGCATGAACTCTTATCAGTTTATATGTCACATAAGTCAAACAAAATAAACCCTTATCAATTTTACCAGTAATATTTCCTACCTTATAAAAATGCTGCTGTTTCTCTGGCAACTTTCTTGCATTTCGAAGGACTTTTTGTATGTCAGCCTGTAACAGAAAACATTAACTGCAAAACTAGTATATAAAAAGAAAGCACCTGTGTTGGAGGTCTCTGAAGGCTATTAATCTGACTCCGCAAAAGTTTGACCTATTTTGTATACATGCATTTCGGCTATGAGGGCTGTGACTTGGACTCAGGTTTGGCCTCAGAGGGTTGTCACTCGACTACAACACTAGAAAGCACCAGTCTCTATTCACATATGTATCCATCTACTTCCCTGGTTTACATGTACATGTGATAAACTGGAGAGCACTCACAGAGCACATACCTCCACCAATATCAAAACTGATCCTCATCACGATCCACCCCAAAATATAAACACATGGCCCCCTAAAGCTACCTCATATCTTTCAAACTCAATGAAAACTGTTATATTGAAACTGAAATATTGACAACAAACACAATTTGGTGCCAGAGATGGGCAGGCTGCTTGCTGATTTACCCTTGTTTTTCCCTTGTTTGAAATCAGGAAACCTCAATCCAGTGAACATAATCCTTTAATTTTTCTAATTATCATGACAGAAATGGGTGGCATAACTGCAACACAATACTCTTTTATGATAACATCATCAAAAAAGGTGTCATGTATTGTGCGTGTCCATAAATTTTCTAGAAAAGTTCTCATTTAATTTAAATGAAAGTTTGTGTTGAAGAGTGGGCTATGGACCTTGGAAGAAATTATTGTAACTGCCATAATGAAGTTTTGCGGATACTATGTTTTTGACCGGGTTCCGCCACCACGGCGTTCGTTTTCAGAGAACTCCTCTGAGACTACTGGACAGATTTTTCCGAAACTTACACCAATTATTGGGTAACATGTGAACTGGTGCCTAACCAATTGGCCTTGACCTCTGACCTTTCCTCTCTGCCCAGCGTCCATTTGTGCGTCTGTTTCTACACATAAACCCTATTATCTCGGGAACCGTTTGACCGATCAGGAAAAAAATTTTGTACAAATGTAGCCCTTGGATAGCTTTATAACTTACACAAAAAATTGTGGCGCCACCTGCAACCATGTTTGCACAGCGTCCATCTGTTTGTCTGCCTTGGGTTAAAATCACTCATATCTCTGCAGTGGTTTGACCAAATTACCTGAAATTCAGCATGTGTATCCATCCCACATAGCTTTCTTGATTTTATGACAGGTGGCGCCACCTACATTCATGTTCAGGCTGTAGACATCCATGCCTATATCTCAGGACTCATTTGACCAATCAGGAAAAAAAATTTACACAAATGTAGCCCTTGGATAGCTTTATAACATACACAAAAATGATGGCGCCACCTGCAGCCATTTTTGCACAGCGTCCATCTGTTTGTCTGCCTTGGTTAAAATCACTCATATCTCTGCAGTGGTTTGACCAAATTACCTGTAATTCTGCATGCGTATACATCCTGGATAGCTTTCTTGATTTTATGACAGGTGGCACCAGCTTCATTCATGTTCATGCTGCAGACATTAATGCTTATATCTCTGGACTCGTTTGACCAATCAGGAAAAAAAATTTACACAAATGTAGCCCTTGGAAAGCTATAAAACATACACAAAAATGGTGGCGCCACCTGAGCCATTTTTGCACTGCTTCCATCTGTTTGTCTGCTGTGTGATAAAATCACTCATGTCTCTGCAGTGGTTTGACTTTTCCACCTGAAATTTTGCATGTGTATACATCTTGGATAGTTTCTTGTTCAAATCACAGGTGGCGCCTACAATCATGTTTACGTGGCAGACATCCATTCTAATAAGTAACACATGTAACTCTATTTCCCCTTGCCACTCAATCCATGCCTCACTTCACCTGTCCTACTCTGATTTTGGCGATTCACGTAGTCGCTTGTCAACTACCCGTATTCTAGTTTAATTTTGGGACAGACTGATTAGAAAAAAATAATAAGAAGACAGGTCCTGACACCTAATCTTTACTAGTCTGGTTATGAACTTCCGCCCATTTACAATTGGCATGTGAACTGTTTAGGTCACCTGACACAGGCACAGGTCTTCAACACACTGATGAAGGTAACATGATGCTACCAAAATCTCCCGATAATGGTCATTAAAAGGGCCTGATTTGAGAATCTTTTGCATTCATTTAGATCTAAGTAATATTTTGAGGTAATTTTTATTTAAACTTGGAAAATTCATGAAAATTAAGAGAATCTACCCAGATTGACCAAAACCTAAAGCAAAGGGGAGACCTAAAAAATACACCTGTTGATTTAGGTTAATTATGTTTCCCTTTCGAAGGGGTGGCATCTGTAGTCCTCGTCTGTGTCATTTCTTGTGAATGCAATAACTTTTTAACCTCTCAATGTTTTTTCATGATTTCTGAAATTTAAATTGTTTCTACCAATATCTAAGAGGATTTCCAATATTGGTGACCTTGACCTTCCATCAAGGTCCAATAGACTTAAACAGAATTTTTTTGTGAACAACACTAACTTTTGAATCACTCATGAAATTTGACTTATGAAATGTTTCTACCAAAATCTCAGAAGTGACCAGTGACCTTAACCTTCATCTTCAAGGTCAAATCAGCCAAAATAGAAATTGTGAATTTTTGAACCTCTCAATATATTTTCAGGAAATTTGATATGAGAAATGTTTCTTGGAAAATCTCAGAAGTGTTTGGAAACCGGTGACCTTGACCTTCATCTTAAAGGTGGAATCAGCCAGAATAAATATTATTTGTGAATACTATGACTACTGAAGTAGTCTGTATTTTTTTTGGTTCCTCAAATTTGGGGATGGGAGGTCCATAGGAAGGGGAGACATAAATCTGGTTTAGCATTGCAAAAACCTCATTTTAATTAATTTTAGATATTGTATAACATTCAGCGTTTATGCTGACAGATAAAAGTTAGGTATTGGGAAATTATAAAAAAGATACATTCTTGGCCAAGATAAAGTCAGTAGTAATCCAAAACTATGATAAAACTAGATATTTCTTGGCACCGCAGGTGCCATAGTATCCCCAGACAATTAATCCCCCCCCCCCCCCTTTAAGAATAGGCCCCCCATCTTCAGCAACAATTTATATCAGACCACACTCATAGAAAAGGTCATTCTCATAGAAAAGGTCATGATCCAAATTTCAATATACATCATCCCCTAACCCATGTCTATGTATATGCAAGAAATCTGTCCATTAGTTTTTTTGGTATATAAATGGCATGAAAACAAGTAAAAGAATAACAGGTGGCACCACCTGTTTCCCGTACATGACAACACTATCCAAGATCTTCGTTCAAGTTGATTTTTGGACCAATCAATGCATCCCTTATTGAGAAATTAATGATTTTGTGTGATTTTCACCATATATGGCAATATTCAAGGTCAAGGCCACTCATTGGAAAGGTCATGACCCCTATTCAAATAAACATTATCCTATAACCCATATCCATGTATATGCATAATATGAAAGAAATTTGTCCATTAGTTTTTGACTTATAATGCTCACAGTACTGATAAATGGCAATGATGGGGTATTAAAGGGCACAAAACAAGTAAAAGAATAACAGGTGGCGCCACCTGTTTCCGGTACATGACAATACTTTCCAAGATCTTCAAACATGTTGATTTTTGGACCAATGCATGCATCCCTTATTGAGATATTAATGATTTTGTGTAATTTTCACCATATAAGGCAATATTCAAGGTAAAGGCCACTCTAATAGGAAAGGTCATGACCCCAATTTATATATACATCATCTCATAACCCATGTCTATGTATATGCATAATATGAAAGAAATCTGTCCATTAGTTTTTGACTTATAATGCTCACAGGTTATAAATGTACTGTTAAGTGGCAATGATGGGGTATTAAACGGCACGAAAAACAAGTAAAAGAATAACAGGTGGCGCCACCTGTTTCCGGTACATGACATTACTATCCAAGATCTTCGGTCAAGTTGATTTTTGGACCAATGCATGCATCCCTTATTGAGAAATTAATGATTTTGTGTGATTTTCACCATATATGGCAATATTCAAGGTCAAGGCCACTCATTGGAAAGGTCATGACCCCTATTCAAATAAACATTATCCTATAACCCATATCCATGTATATGCATAATATGAAAGAAATTTGTCCATTAGTTTTTGACTTATAATGCTCACAGTACTGATAAATGGCAATGATGGGGTATTAAACGGCACAAAACAAGTAAAAGAATAACAGGTGGCGCCACCTGTTTCTGGTACATGACAATACTTTCCAAGATCTTCAAACATGTTGATTTTTGGACCAATGCATGCATCCCTTATTGAGATATTAATGATTTTGTGTAATTTTCACCATATATGGCAATATTCAAGGTCAAGTCCACTCTAATAGGAAAGGTCATGACCCCAATTTATATATACATCATCCCATAACCCATGTCTATGTATATGCATAATATGAAAGAAATCTGTCCATTAGTTTTTGACTTATAATGCTCACAGGTTATAAATGTACTGTTAAGTGGCAATGATGGGGTATTAAACGGCACGAAAACAAGTAAAAGAATAACAGGTGGCGCCACCTGTTTTCTGGTACATGACATTACTATCCAAGATCTTCGGTCAAGTTGATTTTTGGACCAATGCATGCATCCCTTATTGAGAAATTAATGATTTTGTGTGATTTTCACCATATATGGCAATATTCAAGGTCAAGGCCACTCATTGGAAAGGTCATGACCCCAATTTTAATAAACATCATCCCATAACCCATATCTATGTATTTGCATAATATGAAAGAAATCTGTCCATTAGTTTTTGACTTATAATGCTCACAGTACTGTCAAGTAGCAATTTTGGGGATATTAAACGGCATGAAAACAAGTAAAGAAAAATAGGTGGCGCCACCAGTTTCTGGAACATGACAACCCTATCTATGGTCTTCGATCAACTTGATTTTGGGATCAATCCATGCAAGTTTTCTTGAGATATTTAAGAATTTGTGTGATTTTCCCCAAAATTGAACCTATTCCAGGTCAAGGTCACTCTCCTAGTTGAGGTCATGACCTCATTTTAAAAAAGGGTCGTCCTCTCACCCATATCTATACATATACCAAGTTTGGTAAAGATCAGTGAAATATTTTTTGAGTTATTGTGTCCAAAAGAAATCTCGGCGGCGGCGGCGGCGGCGCGACTGTGCCTAAACCATAGTATCTCCAGGCTATGTCTGGCGATACAATTAAAACCCCGCTAACAACCACAGCTGTTATAGTGTATGTGTCACATGTTATGGTTTGAAAAGCAGTAAATGGGTAAAACTATCACCTGAAGGCTGGCTTGTTTGATCCATGACACACAGTTTTGTGCATAGCTGCGACGATCCAGTGGCCGGACAGGAAACGGAGACTTGTTGCCATCCTCTGCGTAAGGTGGATCTGCAAAGTCTCCACACGGTGCCAGATGTTTCAAGTTACCCATCCACGGTAAGACATCAGTCCCTGAGAAGTCAAGCCAAGATTATGTATCAGTTAGTGGTAGGCTGGGATGTAAAACAGTTTTGTAATTCCACCAATTACTTATTTTCTCAAAATTTTCTCTCTCCCATTACAATATTTTTATGACAACTTGCGTATTTTCTAAATAAATGACAGATGAAATACTGCTCCCTTTGATTTTTTTATATCTAAAAACACAACAGATATTACAATTAATTTATAAGAACCCTTTATCCCCATTTGTTTTATGCAGGAAAAGTACAATGGAATTTCACCCGAAGGAATTTTCAATTTACCACACTGTCTTGAACTATTTTAAGACTAAATACTTTGAAGCAATTTTTTATTTGTTCTATTTAAAAATTTAAGAAAGTTTTTTTTTATATTTTTGTGATCTTTTGGGGAAGCATTTTGAGATTTTGTTAATAATTTTTTAGGTAGTCAGAAGCCCCATGTAATACATTTGAACTGCTCACCTGGCTGAAATATTGATAACATTAGATTAGACTTCTTTTTGCTGTCTGCCCATGAGTACAAGATTCCGTACCAGTCCTTCCTGAAATAAATCAGATGTATTCAAACTGTAAAAACTGTTAAGTATCAGACTGACAGCTGCAGTTTGTCATTCTCAACAAAAGCCAAAGGGGTCCTACATTCACTGTGAAAAAAATGTGCATAATAATGGGTACCAATGAAAAAATACGATGAAACTGCAAAAAATGTGACAGTATGCTGAAGTACAGGATAAGGAGTGCCACCAATAACTTAAATGTGCATAAAATGCAGAAAAAAGTTAAATGTACCATTTAAACTCACAAGAAATAGGTCAAAATAAGTGGTGCCACCTGTATTTTACATACTAACACAAGTCATGTGATCAATATTTGGCCACAGACAATACATCTTATAAGCAAACATACAAATTGAACACTGCAAAGAGGGAAGAAGCAGAGAAGCACTTAAAACCTGGGCCCAGTTTCATTAAACCGACTTAAGCCTGTTATTCTGCGCTTTTCACTTAAGTCACTTTTGTCGAGCTTTAAGTCAGTTTCATTAAAAATAACGTTAGTGACTTAAGTCACCTGGGGGCTGAAATGCTTAGCCTGCACCGAGGAGGTTTAACTCTGTGTTTTATGGGAATAGCACATTATATCACTTGCACTCGTTGCATGTGACCATACCGCCATCTGTCGAGCGTGGTACAGTATGTCACAGGCGACAATGATGTCACGCCACATGCCGTTTCCCTGAAAGGTGTCCGTAAACCAAAGAATAGATCATGGGGGATGTTGTTCGTTTTGTACAGTCAAGTACAGCAATACCACGATGTCCAGACCGTTTTTTAAACTATTCATTAAAAATGTTCCCAGGAATAACACAGTGTTAATTAAAATTCCATGTCACTATCTTCTGCGAAGTGTTTGCGTCCCCATTTCGGACTTTTTTTAATTAATTATTTCATCAACAGGTGGTGTTGACAAGGGGATTTCCAAGATTCAGACCGACTTGGCTAAATCGCATTTAGTGAAACTGACTTATTTCGCGGGCTTACGTTACCCGACTTGGGAGGCGTTTCGGTAAAATTTGACTAAAGCAATACGCATTCTTAGTGAAACTGGGCCCTGGTGCTCACAGTCCCAGGCAATTCCTGTGATATTCAGTAACAGACTAAACATACACTTTAAATTTTGCCAAATATGTAATCAGGGAAATTTAAGGGTTCCATAAAGAAAACCTTTTTAATTAATCAACTAAAATCACATGTTAAGTTTTAACTTCCAGAATCTTGCATTTACAATTTGTTTTTTGATAATGAAGAAACATGGCTCATGAGTATATAACCAAAAACCTCATGGAATATAGATCACAGTGGCCTACTTTTTTTGTTTCCACAGATGACCTACCTAAGTTAGCATGAGTAATTTAAAGTTCCTGAGTCTGTTATGATTTGTAACTGAATGATGGATGGCTTATGATGTTTTTGCTGCATAACTTGGAACATGTATGTCACAGTGATCTACATTTTGGTTCCACAAGAACCTATCAAGACCTGTCAGCACATAAAATTTGAAGTTCTTGAGTCTTTTGGTTACAATTTGTGCTTTGTTAACATACTGTTGGATGTCACATGTTTTCACTGCATAACCCAGAGAATATAGGTCACAGTGACAGTATATTTTGGTTTCTACATAGGACTTGTCATTGTGTTAAGTTTGAACTTCCTGCCTCTTGTGGTTACAATTTGTGCCCTTTAATGGAAGGCCAGATGGATGATGGAAAAAGAGTGATTGCTATATCTCAGATGACTTTCAGTCAGCTGAGCTAAAAAGTAAAACTGGTACTAAATAATGCAATGATAATGAATAAGATTATAACAACCACATGACATACCCTAGCTGTACCAGGGCCACTGTTGCCTCTACTTTGAGACTCCCATGTAAAAGTACTGTAAACGTCGGCACCTTCCCATCATCCCCTCCTTCAGGCTCTTCACCATCACCCTTTTCAGTCTTCTCATCACCTTCTTTTGATGTACCTGTAAATGTAAATATATGATATTTTATTACAAGTCACAACTTTTGTTAGGAATTTTACAGTAAACAATTTAAAATTTATGTAACACAAAGATAATTTTAAAACCCGTCAGAGAATTCACCAAAGTACATCAATGGTATATTTCTTTTATCCTATTTCAGACTTTGAAAATTAAGACGACCATTTTATTTGATCACTGTTTCATTTATCTGTTTAACCCCCACAGGCAGACAAACTGCCATGTCATCAGGCATACCATATCTGTTCAGAGTACAAGATCATGCAATTTGGATGACATGAACTCCCTATTCTGGTTCTATATGATTCCAGGACAGGTGGCATTATTCATTTATTCACATGGCAATTATCTCATGAATATTTAAAGAACTGTAATTTTGACTATGTCAGCGAGCATATGCAGTCAGCAAAGTGGCACCCATGATGGCAAGTGCCATGTTTCAACTATGGCACTAACTCATAAAAACTTAAAAAACAAGGGACCCATGGGTCATGGCGCTCAGCTGTTATATATGATAAAAAAATATGATTTTGAAATGAGGCACATGCTGGTTTTGTGTGGAAATAAATATAAGCTGTATTATGAGTTGTTGGTGTTTAGCTTATGTTGATTTTGATAGTTTCTTTGGAGACAGGGAAGAGATTGATTTCATTTATTTTATTAACAAATGGAGTGCTACTGTCATACAGATTTTGACTTGGCCATATAACTGATAAGCAGCACATATAAGATAAGAGTTTAACTATTTATTAAAATTTAATAACAAATATTGTGCCAAATATAATTTTTATTAAAAATAAGAGAATCATATGATTTTTTTAATAAAATATAACTGAAATAATATTATAGAATATATTCATGAATGCATTCATGAATATAGTTTGAAAGTATTTGCACTGGTATTCAAATACGTTCATTTTTACCTGAATTCCTATTCTTATGCAAGAAATTTTATAATGGAGTACATATTCATATTCATATTCATATACATTTGCCAAATATTCGCACCATGTCTGGTGTTTATTCAGTTTTAGCCAAACAATGATGTTGAGAATCCAGAATATAAACAAAGGACCCATGTTTGAAATTTTTGCAAATGCAAAATATGAAAAATATTCTATTGTAATGTTTTTCATTTATATAAGCATATGAGAAGCTAAGAGGAAAGGGCCCTCCTACTTGGTTATAGTAAAGTTCTCAATATATGATTGCAAACTAATACTCTGACAAGACTGTCATGAAGAAAAACAGTAAAAGTTTTGAGATACTGTGATGCATATGAAAAATTTACAGATGGACAGGCAAGTGGACAGAATGGACTAATACCTTTATTTCACTTTCAAGGGAATAATGCATTTAAGTTTATATATAAGCCTATTTTTTAGCATATCCACTTTTTTCTTTAAAAGTTTTTATCTGATTCATTTTTTTTATTTACAAGTGTTATAAATTTGTAATATAAAAACTGAAAATATAAGTTAAAATATTAGAATTCTAAGTTGCAAATAATTATATATCCAGATTGTAGCTCATATTGGGTCATATTGTGCATACACATATATTTTATTATTTTTAAATCAAATGTTTAAACTGAATGTAAAAGAAAATAATGCCACAACATGGCATCTACAAAATTATTCCTTGAATCACTATTAAAAAGTTTTGCACATTGGAGATTCAGTACATGCTTAATTTTATTCACCAAAATAAAATAAAAGATTCAGTACATTTGATAAAATAAAAACATCTTTTCAAATAAAGTATACACACTGTTGGTTGAATGAGGGACAAACAATATCATTATGCTAATAACAATCTCAGCTATAATTAATTACTGGAATTAATAGTCAATTTCACACCTGGTGAAGTTTTACTCTTCTAAAGTAAAGCATTACTTATCTGATGAACATCCACACTTTCATACAATACATCACTTTGTGGACACATTTAATGTGCACTTTAATCATTGTAACCCTGGTGGTACAATACAAAATCTAAAATGTAGCATGTCCAAGAATAAAATAAAATACAGAAAATTATAACATTCATCTAGTTTATGCACCAGCTGGGGGGGGGGGGGGTGAGTGCAGGGCAGAGGGGAAGCCTGCTAGCTGCCTGGGGTGGGTTACATAATGCAAGTGAAGGCTGTACTACTAGGTCGGCCAGATGTAAACAACACTTGACACTTTTGTATGAAAACTTGAATAAATGCTACTCTTTTCAAACAATTTCTTTGAAATTTCAGATTTTAAAAGATTAAATCCTTATGTATATATGCTGTGAAAATTAAATCAACAGTGCTTACAGGGAAAAAATGAGCCACTGCCAAAGTTGGACAAAATTTAAGGTATTGATTTTTTATTTATGCTAATAACTTGAAAAATTTGCAAAATTCAGATCTAATTTTGGGTAAACAATTAAATCTTGATTAAATAAAGTTATATTCCTGAAAAAAAGTCCCCAGCTTCAGCAATTCTCATGTTAAGTGAGCAAATATAATTCCTGATTTTTAAAAAATTGCATTATATTTGGGCCTATAACTTCAAAATAATACCCAATACTGACCTAATTTTTGGTATGTGCACAGAAAAAGTATGGAAAAATATGAATACTAAATATGATCAAAAACAGATCAGTGGTTTTGATATTAGGCAGCCTTGAAGTGTAACAATGGCTTTTTATGGAAAACGGAGGTTTTCCCTTAATATCTCGAAGAAACGAAGTTCTATTGACCCAATTTTCGGTATGGTAGGAGATTTTGGGGACATCTAATGGTATGCAGAATTTTGGATTCGTAGGTCCCACAGTTTTAAAATGTGCCCTGTTAACGGCCGGACGGACGGACGGACAACGGACAAAGGACCACAACTATAGCTCAGATGACTTATAGTCAGCTGAGCTAAAAACACTGGGACCTTTCAAATTATTACCATCTGTACTTAAAAAGTAAATTTTCATGCTTCCTAAAGCATTCCTATCTTTTTAATGCCTATTATAAAGGTTGCCAATTGACTGGCTTTTAAATGCAAAAAAAATTATGAAAATGTCCATGTATAATGTCCATGTTTTCAGTAAGTTTGTCGCCATCTTCGCCTACTAAAAGACACAAGGATAAAGTTCAAGCCAGAAGGTGACAATGGGTGCTGTTCACCTCAATGCATGTTTTGAAAATCATCTGTTGCCAGTTGTGAACATTAACAACAATACCATGCAATACCTTTATAGTCCTTACTTACCCACAAGTAGTAGTCAATTTGTTTAGAAAATGGCTGTCACAGCAGGTGAAACTGACTTTTGATAAAAATTTGGCAACTGATGGTCACATATGGCATGCGGTCCTTAAACAAATAAAATTTCAATTATAAAAATTATTTATGCAAGGGGAAGGAGGTAGTTACTAATAGATGGTCACCTAGTCTGAAGGTTGCTCAAAGCAATCTCACTTTTTATGCATATATTTTGCACCAACTGGTTATAAGCACCTTTGAAATGTTAGTTTAGACTGTTTGCTTCTCTTTAATATACTAGGTGTAAGTGCTATGTAGAGGTATATACCTGAGATGACAGGTAGCACCAGGTGACGAGAGATGTGAGGTGGGCTCGCTAGATCTGCCATGTCAAGGAAACCACACACTACAATTGTCTTACTGACCTCACAGTGTACGTGCTGAAAATCATAATATCTGTAAAAGACAAATATTGTAAAGAAAACTTTGTACTGAATGTCAACATGGTATTTTTTTCCATTTGGTTATGCCCACAAATGTGCTCAACTTAAAGAAAAATCTATGGTTTGCCAGTAATTTAATCAATTAATATAGAACTTTTGTTTTGTTGAGCCTTACTGCTAGAGCACTACACAAAACATTTTTTTTCAATATTTCCAAATTAAAAACCACTATTTTAACAAAAAAACACTACTATTCCCACAAAAATATTTTCCATTTGTTATCATATATATTTACAAATTTTCAGTTATTGTTCATGATATTTATATTTTAGAGTATTCACAATGGGTTAAATCTAAATATTCAGAGTAGATTCTTGTAACATGACACAATTTTCCAAATCATTCTGGGACTTGATGAACCAATTATTTTATGTTGACAGCCTTTCCTTACTTGGCTGGTCTGTACTTACTTATCAAAGGAGAGTGGGGGTGGTATAAGCTGAATGTTACACTCCATGTGGCCACATTTGAGCTGCCCCATGAACGGTGAGTAATTTTTCTCCGCCATCGTAGTAAACATATTCTGTACAGACTTCATGCTCAGAGTGCCCTCTGGTGTGTGAACCTGGCTTGCTGGGCCACACTGTCCAGCGATGGTTTCAAAAAGTGGTAATGAAGTTTGCACGGCAGGATCACTGGGCATTCCTAAACACATGACCTGTATAGAACTTGGAAATGCAAATTTTTTCGCTGTGTCACTGGGCTCTGATTGGCTGCAAGCACTGAGTTGTTTCTGTAGTGAGTCTTCCCCTGTACCAGTAGAACCATCTGTTATCAGTATAATCTGTATGAAAATTGAAAAATATAATTTATATAATGTGGTCTGCATGTTCATATATACCTCCAAGTTAAGCATGTTGCATGAATTAGTATGTACAGGCCAAAATAATTAATGGCATAGGTTTATAAGTAATATACTTGAATTTGGATCTTTATACTTAGCATATATTTTTGTTAATTCTTTGGATTTTTTATAAACATTCAAAACCTTTGTTGTCAGTTATTAATATATTTATCAGATAAACATTTTTTGTATGTGGTGATAAATTTTCTCTCCTGGCATATTTTTTCATCAAATAATATTCAGCTATAATTACTGCCGGTTTTATAACAACATAATTATTCCTAACATTCAATTAATTTCAAAGATTTAAACTTGAGAACATCTTTCTCCTTGGATATTCTCATAGGAAATAAATTTATACTTGCATCAAGGGGGCCAGGTGTCTGCAATCTTTGTCTGGTTTTCATAGAAAAAATCGAAGGAAGTGAACCCATTTTACAGTGTGTCCAAAATCAGCAGTTTTACTATAAGGCTTTCTCAATATTTTAAATTACCTGTGATGGGACTGTGCTTCCCCATTCTGTCATCAGTAATGTGGATGCCCCAGTAAGTCCTGTAGCCAGACAGGTCTTGTCATAAACCTCTACATTACCTAGAGCTTTACGGATACTTTCAAAATCTCTGGTGAATGGAACCACTTGTTCCCATAGTGATGAGAAGATTACCTGCAACCAATGTTAAATGCTGCATTTAACATAAAAGTTTAATTGAATGGTTTAATTAATTGTAAAATATACCAAAATGAATTTCTCATTTACAATAATTAAAAAATATGTGATAACAAGCAAATTAAAGAAATATATGTCCCCCTTTTTGCCTTCAAGCCTGGGATGATTTTAAAGTGTGGCGTGAGTATGAACAAAGAGTTTTAACCACGCTCAAAAGATTGCAGCATCCAGCACTTACTGCAAAAAATTCAAGTACATCTATTTAATGTCTACCACTAGCGACACTTGTTGGTAATCAGTAAAACTAAATATGCTGAACTAGAATACGGGTAGTTGACAAGCGACTACGTGTATCTGCCAAAATCAGAGTAGGACGGGTGAAGTGAGGCATGGATTGAGTGCCAAGGGGAAATAGAATTACATGTGTTACATATTAGAATGGATCTGTGCAACGTAAACATGATTGTAGATGGTGCAACCTGTTATTTGAACGAGAAACTATCCAAGATGTATACACTTGCAAAATTTCAGGTGGAAAAGTCAAACCACTGCAGAGATATTAGCGATTTTAACCCAATGCAGACAAACAGATGGATGCTGTGCAAAAATGGCTGCAGGTGGCGCCACCATTTTTGTGTATGTTATAAAGCTATCCAAGGGCTACATTTGTGTAAATCTTTTTTCCTGATTGGTCAAACGGTTCCAGAGATATAAGCATTAATGTCTGCAGCGTGAACGTGATTGTAAGTGTCGCCACCTGTCATAAAATCAAGAAAGCTATGCGGGACGTATACGCATGCCGAATTTCAGGTAATTTGGTCAAACCAATGCAGAGATATGAATGATTTTAACCCAAGGCAGACTAAGAGATGGACGCTGTGCAAAAATGGCTGCAGGTGGCGCCACCATTTCTGTGTATGTGATAAAGCTATCCAAGGGCTACATTTGTGAAATTTTTATTTCCTGATTGGTTGAACGGGTCCGGAGATATAAGCATGGATGTCTACAGAGTGAACGTGAACGTAGGTGGCGCCACCTGTCATAAAATCAAGAAAGCTATGCGGGATGTATACGCATGCCGAATTTCAGGTAATTTGGTCAAACGACTGCAGAGATATGAGTGATTTTAACCCAAGGCAGACAAACAGATGGACGCTGTGCAAAAATGGCTGCAGGTGGCGCCACCATTTTTATGTATGTTATAAAGCTATCCAAGGGCTACATTCGTGTAAATTTTTTTTCCTGATTGGTCAAACAGTTCCTGAGATATGAGCTTGGATGTCTGCAGCGTTAATGTGAATGTAGGTGGCGCCACCTTTCATAAAATCAAGAAAGCTATCTAGGATGTATAAGCATGCCAAATTTTAGGTGAATTAGTCAAACCACTGCAGAGATATGAGTGATTTTAACCCAAGGCAGACGAACAGATGGACACTGTGCAAACATGGTTGCAGGTGGTGCCACCTTTTTTTGTGTATGTTATAAAGCTCTCCAAGGGCTACATTTGTGCAAAAAAATTTTCCTGATCGGTCAAACGGTTCCCGAGATATGTGGGTTTATGTGTGGAAACAGACGCACAAATGGACGCAGAGCGCAGAGGAAAGGTCAGAGGTCAAAACAAAATCGGGGCGCAGCAGTTCACATGTGACCCGAACAAAATCCCGGGATTCGTAAAATTCCGCCCAGCGGTTACGGAGGAATTCTCCGGACACCTACGTGGCGGCCGCGGCAGCGGTGGGCTGAAAACATAGTATCCGCAAAACTCTGTTTTGGCAGATACAATTAAATATCATACTCTATTATTATCTTGCAAGAAGGACACTCTAAAACCAATCCAAACCAAGGTAAGCATGAGAGCAATCACTGACCCAAATTTGAATGAAATCTGATTAAATTTAGGAAAGTTATCACACGGAAATGAAAAACTGAGGGATGGACAGACAGACAGTCAGAGGGACAGACAGATAAACCCAAATCAATGTACCCTGTTCCTTCCAAGGAAGGGGGGGGGGCAATAAAATTTGTATGTTATTTGAAAGTTATACTGGGATAACTTATCTTTACCAATGGATTATCAGTGCAAATGAGGATATATTGTATTTTAAAATGTTTCTCAGAATGAAAAAATATGAACAGAAGTAAATAATAAGACAATTTTTTAATCAAAGAGATATTAATATGTTTGCGAATAAGTATTTAATTAAATATATAATTGCATTTTTTGTATTCTTTCATTTTCCTACACAAAATCACTTTAAAAAATATTCTGTCAAAATAGTAAACAAAAATTACTTTTACTGATGACACTATACAAAATATATTAATCACAAGAAGTATACGGTAGTTTACGAAGATTCAGTAGCCAAAATGATACTGAATATTTTATTAAATACAGAGTACTCCATTAACCCAACAACTCACTAGAGATGTGAATTCTAGCTTGCAGTGAGCAGCCAGGTAGTCAAGAAATGTGTTGATGCCATGTACAGCGAGCTTGTGGAGGTGACACTCTTCTGATGGTTCTGATGAAACCACAGGTCTGGACATGGACAGTGACACGTCCAGCAGAATGACTGTTGGCATGGCGACGCATCAGCTTATGACCAACTGAAACACAAAACAGCAAATCACACTGGTGTCATTTCTCCCAATTGCTCTGGCACCAGGTTGTTGTTGTAAATGAGTAAATGATCATAATGATAAACATTTTTGCATCATCATGAGATTGCTCAATACCACCATGACTGCAAACCAAGTACCTGATGTTACCAGATGCTGACAAATCAAGATTTATATTTTTGTTACTTGAAAACAATATCTGCCTTACCTTTAATAAATTTTATCAATATATGATAGAAAATACACTAACATTATTGTTGAAAGGCCATAAAAAAAATCAGAATCATATGGTATCGTACCAAAACCATGCCATGCATCGCCACATGACAAATCAAAAGACAGTCTGTGACCTAGAACAGTTTCTTGTTCTTTTTCAATGTAATAATGACAGACTTGATTAAGAACAGGAATATATTTTAGGCAACTATTTCCTTCAGCAGCCATCATAAAAACATTCCTTCAGGTAATCAGAAAAAAGTTGCTATTAATGCATTATTAACATCATTCTATTATTAATAATAACATCAATGAAAATATTATTCATACAGACCTCTTTACTTTAGTTGTTTGTGATTGATATATCAGAGTGCTTCATGGGACAGGGGCCTGACCTATAGGGTTGCCTTCTTAACCTGCGTTATGTAATGCAAACACAAACTCTGAGGTCGTCATAATGGCCTAGCTTTAGGCCTCTATGCTGACAGGTCTACACCATGTGAGAATATGGAAGATAACCATGACAACGGTTGCACATGTTTGTTTGAACAAATGGGTTTGCTTATATGTACATGTTAACTGCACATAAATTGGCCAGAATTAAGACCATTGCCTACCAACTATATTCCGTTACTTTCATAATGTTTTGGTTGCAATCCATACACGAATTATAGTGTTACACATGGGGCCTATAATCACTCTTTTCTTTCCTTATCATTACGTTCAATGTGTGGTGAATAACTGGTGTTAATTAACTACTGGTACCGGCTTCTGTGGCTCAGGGGTAGAGCGCAGGGCTCAAAGCCGGGAGATCATGAGTTCGAATCTCAGCCGAGCCGGTGAGATTTTTCACGGTCGACCCCTACCCAGGGTGGGTGCTCTGCAGGCCCAATGGGGAGACTGTACCCAACAGTCGGTTTCACTCACAAACGAGTGTGCCTTTTGGGGTTTCCTCGGTGTTATGACCCAGCAATGGGGATGAGACACACCCAGGACCCGCAGGAGTGAATCACCAAGCCTGGTTGACGCCAGAGCATTGTGTGCAAGCCCCTGTCACGGAGTCTGAAATGGAAATTCTGCGGTTGTATATAGACTTAGTTAAGCGAGCATTAAAAAAAAATGGAGGCCGTTACCTCCACCAAAAAAAATCTTTAAAAAAAAAAAATTAACTACTGGTATGATGCTAGACCCCAGTAGCACCAATCAGGCCCCTTCATGTGACAAAGTGCAGGGACCCGGTCACTCTAGCGCACTGAACTGTGACTAGTCATGTGGGGGGGGGGGGGGGGGGGGGGTCACAGAAAGGAACCTGGGATCCCCCCGTCCCCTGTCATAGGAAGGATGGCCTTAATATAACGTTATATCAAATTGATATTAATTAAAATTGTAATATCAATAATATCACACTTAAATTGGGTTTTATTGTATCAGCCCTTTCTCAACATAATTCCCTTGAAAATTTTCCTATTACAAATAGAGTTAAGAAATAGAATGATATTTAATTCATTATTAATATTGTTTATCCGTAATATACTGTTTTTCCGTAAAACCATTTAGACTGTTTATCCAAATTTTTACAAATGAAAATTTGGCCATATTTTTGTATATATTCATATCTTTTGTGTGCATCCCCATAGTGCACAAGGCATTTGTTAGGGTTTTGCACTTGTATTGGTAGAGTAACCATAATTAATTGTTAAACCATAACTGAGAGATGAAAAACGATGTGCACCGCATCTGATGACAAATTAGTTATACTGTTCGCACATAGGAGGCGGTACAGAGGCGGTTAAACTGTCATATAGTGGATATCCAAACGTTTGGCTGAGAATAACTGGTTCATGTATTTCAATGACAAATAATTTTAATAAAGTAGTTGAATTTATAATAATAATTACTTCAATGAACGTTTTTTTTTTTTTGTTTCTATGTAAGTAATAAAGTATTTATCACTTATTTTTCTGTTCTGGTTCCTTTCTGATAACTCTTGAAAGCTAACCGAAGTACGTGACACCGTGCCACTATTCATAGTAGAAATATCGGGCTGTCGACATCGATGTTATTTTACACATGGCCGTTCATCCGAAGGTTCGTTTATCAGAACAAACCCCTTGTCCCCCGAGATGTTCGGATGAACGGCGCTCCACTGTATTATTAAAGAGTGAAATCTACTCAAATATCGCTCAGTGAATATGAGCCGGTTGGCGCAGACCAGGTTAACATTTCTTCATTTCGCAGAAAAAGAAAGAATACAAAAAATCTGTCTTTAGACAATTATGTATAAGTTTATCCAATACTGAATCTTTATTGATATGCGTTATTTTACCTGCTGTATACAATATGTACGGAATAGTTCGTCTGCTGTGGTCTTTCACAAAATTGTGGTAAGCGCCATCTGTTGGCGATTCCAATTTATCATTCTCCTCACAGAGGATTCATTTCTTCAAAACTTACGTTAAACAAAATGAAGTGTCATTTGTTAGCCTTTATTTCGTAAACTGTACAACCTCATGGTGAAACTCACAAATCCTGATAATTAATGAAATAAAATGAAAATTACATGTCGTAATAAATAAAAACTAACATTACATAAAACTGGTACCGTTTGACGAAAACTGACGTCATTGAGGAAATTCCCGGGGATTCCCTCAATGAATGATCAAATGACACAATATCTATAACTACAGTTTAAGAACGTAAGGAGCGCAATAGATCTCGCCCCTGTGTGGACGTTGCCAATTTATTTGTTTCATTACTAAAACCTAAACATGCATGCGTGTTCGCACACGTGCATGCAAATTTCTACTCAATCATGAAAATAGCTCTAACGCATATGTGTTCCAAAATGTAGAGGCACACACTCGTAGACAGAATTATATAATTTCCTAAAATACCGTTTAATTTCATATATTGTAATACTCATTGTTCAAAGTTGAGGATAAGATTTTTTTTATAGGATTAACAAATATTTTAGTATTCATTTGGAACACATTGAGATCGAAACTAAAATCAACAAATTAACACAAATGTGAAACCGAATGCCTTATTGGCCAATATTTTGCAAAATAAAAACAATATGAATGAAGTACACAAAATAAAAGGAACACGTTGACGTTTAATAATGGACATATAACTAATAATTATTTCATAAAGAATATTTTAAATGTAAGCCTACATGTGTTTTCAATTGAAATGTCTGTTAATTGCGCATCTAGAACCCCAAAAGAGAAGACCGAAGCATTCCACTCCGTTTTATTTATGAAAATTTATTTATTTATTATTATTATTTCATGTTCGCATGTCTTAGATAATCTACGACTGGTTTGTGATATACATTGTTTATTCTCATGCACTGCATAGGATACACATATTTCATGTTAAACAGTTTAATGCACGAAAAATATAACTTGTCAATATTAATACTTTAATTAACCATGAATCCAATTACTATATTTTTAATCATTTAACTACAATTTACAAATATAAAATATTATAAAACGTAGGGCCATATTTAAATTTATGATTAAATTTGGACTTTAAATATAAAGAAAGGGAAAACACCGTATAAAAAATATTATATAAAAGTAATTTATTTGGGTTCTCTTTATGCTATAAGCTACTGAATCTGTGCAATGAATCTCATGATATATGATAACTTTAATCCATATCTTAGTGTACACATTTTCTTTTTAAATGTTATAAATGTATTTTTATCAATTATCTAAAACGGTGTGTAATTAAGAATGCCATTGAAAATTTTGTTTGTTTATAGTACAAGTTCCCATGTGGATAACCGATCTCACCATGTTACTCGGGCTGTAGGATTTTTTCCACAGATAATATAAAACAACTCAGAAATTTAATTTAAATAACCGAAAGGTCTTTCCGAAATATACATCCAGTCGATAAGTTAAACGTGATAAACAGGAAAGCCAGAACAATCGCGGCGTCTACTGAACTGCACCTTGTGTCGATTAACGTTTAGCCCCTTACCACGTCAAAATGACTTAACCAAGTGCCGACCAGACGTGGGCCACTAGGCCAACGTCTAGATCATTCAGGCACTAGAGGAAAAGTGGCATATTTTGCACACTGCTGTATAGGCAGCCTACTGTACAATAGGGGTGGCCTATTAATGGGTCAGTCCAAATATAGATAAGAGGGATGGTAGGTAGGCCTGATGACTTACATTCTCCCCTCCTCCTTATATAAAAAAACTGCGTTTTTTATTTGTTTCATAAGCAGACAAAAGCAATTTTCGAACAGACGCACATTACAGTTTCCAACTCGAGTAAACAAAGCTGAAGACTGATTTTTCAGGAAAAACTTGGAGCTTGCAACTGTGATTTCGTTCTGACAAGATCTGGCAGTCATATATAACCGTAATATCTTAATATGTTCCCCCTCTCATAATTTGCTATGGTGGCAAGTTTATTCAAATAAACACACCAGACAGTCATAAAGTGATAACAACATATACAATGGCAATTCATGCATGTACCAGTAAAACATCAATGTGTGCAAACTATTACTTATATAATGTCTAAATGGGCTGCACTGTGTCAGCATCGCGACAAATATTGACAGCATTAGGCCTACTCTTAAATGAATGTGCTTGTGACCTTGAGCCTGTAGAATTTTAATGTTTTTCTTTGTAACTCAACACAAGGTGGCGAGTCCATTGGCAGATTTCTATTTATTTCATTGTTTTGATTTTATATATATATATATATATATATATACATATATGTGTGTGTGTGTGTGTGTGTGTTAGGAGCACTGCTGCCAGTATCAACTGTATCCCCCGTGCTGTAGCTGTGCTGAACGTTCCGGTGTGGCAGGAGGCAGAACATGTCTTTCTCCTGCAACAAGTATAAACAAAGCAGCAGTATCAAATTGTATCACAATATGTATCAGTAATGAACAACTGTTTTTAAAGTCATTGTGATTGTTTTTCTCTTTATAGAATCACTACCCCTTAGAGCTTACAGGTTTTAGTTAACGTAACAATTATCATATACAGGTTGAATGGAGAGTATACAGTCAGCTCATAATAATAAATTACCAGGGTTTATATGTACCTAAATGGATTCAAACCTGCATGAATTAAAATTAAACTCATTGTATAATAAAATTTTTTCATAATAAATTGTTACATTGGGTATAATACAGGAAATGTTACACTAACAGACAGAAAGTAAATACCCTTAACTCGTAAGCTTTATCAATAGGATTTTGCAGAGAGACCAACAGAACAGTTGATTGAATTATGAATAAAGATAACACTATTTATTTAATTTTTCTATTGCGAGAGAGTGAACCAGCTAATTTCAAGCTAACAATAGTATATTGGGTATCATTCATGAATTAACATGTCTGTTTTAATATATTTTAATGCTTACATTTAATGCTTAAATCAAGTAATTTGAAATGTGTATACTAGACATAGAAATGAGCCGTTAATCATGATTTGTTGAATTATTAACTGTGTACAAGATAGTCAATGGCATCCATAAATATTTCCATATGTTTCCAGTTTCTTAAATGGGTATTTCTACAGAAAAAAGGTCGCATTTCATTGGTTTTCTTGGTGATTTTTTTAATCTTGATTTTGGTATAACAAAACTTAATTTGCATAAAAATATCTTTAGAATTATAGAATGATGCCAGTTGTGCACTATTAGGTTTCCTTTTTGTTTTAATAGTCCATTTAAGGGGAATATATTAACCTTTTTCTCGACACCCTTACACGTAGTAAAATCTCACTTGCGCATTTCAGAAATTATTTTCATTTGATTTTTTTTTTATTTTCGATAAAATATAAATTAATAGCCTTTGATAAAATATAAACATAAATTATAGTTATAAATTTAACAAAAAAGTGTGTAAAAAAAGAACAAATTTGCTTTTTTTTAATTTAACGTTTGAAAACAAAAATTGTCTTGATTCCTTTTTTGCTTCAAGAGGGGTGCATTTGCAGGGATTTACCGGACAAGTACTTGAGTACATCTATCTTCAGAATTTTAGTAGAAATACCTTGTTAATTTTTTTTGTATGCACAGAAAATAAAATTTAAAAAAAACATGGTTTTAAATCCTCAAGGTAACGGTGTTGAGCATAAATAACGGTGTTGAGAACAGGTAACGGTGTTGAGCTTCTGAGGTAAAAATAACCGTATAGTGACTACTGGAATTCCAGTATTATGTAGTAAAACAAGCAATACCTGTTTGAATAGAAAAAACGCAAATGTGAAAAATATTGTTAGCCCAAAATATGTTTCAAATTCTATTTCATAAATACCAAGTTCTCGACACCGTTACCTTGCTCTCGACACCGTTATTTTTCATGCAGGTAACTGTTTCGAGTGGTACCGGTGCTGAGATTTTTCATCTATACGTCAGATGTAGGACAAAAATAACTTCCACACCGTCCCCAAGAGGGCAGCACGAGTTATCACTACATGAGCAACAAGAGGTGTCCATTTTCGAGGAATTATATATACATAAGAATATGTGACGCTTAATTTTTCGCACGTGTAACGATGTCGAGTCTAAATAAACATACGGTGATTTTTTTAACCCTTTAATGATTAACAAACAATATTGATATGACAGCTACTATATTTAATCATGGTTTATGTGTCCAAAATTTCCTGAACTCTAATAAACGCTGATCCCTGCATCAACAAAGTGGTTTCTGTTCACGTGCTGCGAGGTCAAACGGTCAGGTAATGGTGCCGAGTATTTTTGGGAGGACATACTTTTTATATCTAAATTTTCTTATTAAAAACAATAATGGTCAGGAAAATCAAACAAAATATCATATTAATCAACTTTCACCGCTGTGACCACCTGGAAAGCAAAATATGTATAAATAGAAAAGTGGTTACAGAATAGCGCTGTTTTTAATTTAAGATCCGAGAAAAAGGGACGACGAAATTTAAGGGTATTGTAACATTTGCAGCTTTTTTTCTGTATGTATTTCTGCCCCGATTTAAATTATTTTTGTCTCATAATAATGGTTATAGCTTCAGCAACAATTTGAATGGTTATTCATGCTATTTTTAGCATTGCTAATTTCCCAGTAACAAATATAATTTCGGGACATGAAATGCGACATTTTTTTTTTTTTTTAGAAATACGCAAATGCCACCTTCAACACATTTGACATTCAGCAAACATACATAATTCTCAGTCAGATTTAAATTATCTTGGAATACTGGACTTTATCAGTCTTGTCTAACACTGGAAAGGTGCGCAAAGCTACTGCACCTGATAAACGTTTTGAAAGCTAATTAAGTGTTCATGCAACAGAGACAGAACATATGGCCAGTGTTTACTGTAGTTTGTCAGTGTTATCGTTTTATAAATATACACGAGGGTATATACTTTTACCCTGTCGGTCACTGAAATATAGAATGTCCTGTCCTCAAAAATTGGTTCGAAACGATTAAAAAAGGTTGCCGCGGCTGAAAAGGGGGTACAGATCCAATGGACTCCCCGCTTCTTTCTTCAGGAATAGCTTCCTTGCCTACATACATTTAAATCATCTTTCATGTCTTCCTCATATCAAACTATTATTTATGTCCGTCTTGTAATAATAACCAGTCAAAGATCATCGAAAATCTAAATGTCCCACTATATTCCGGTTAGGAAATGTAAACAGCATTACTGACCAGGTCTTCAAGGTAAACATACCGATGTATAAATAATATATATATATATATATATATATATATATATATATATATATTAATATTTAATTGAGACAGTATTACTTACCGAGTAATCGTGTCCAAAAAGAGTACTCGTTATATACCTGTATATCTAAATATTACTGCAAATTTACTGGCAGTCTTGGCCTATTTATTCATTATCGAAGTAATAATCATACTGTACAGTTTATTTCGAAGAGACTTACATTTATGAGTTATATGCTCTCAAATGGAGTTTTTCACTGTTTAATTGTAGTATTTAATCTTTTCCTTCGTTTGGATAAAGTTAAGCCATCATGAAGTCAAATTAATGTGTTTTTGCATCGGTAAACGGATGTCAGTTTAACTTTACAGCGTTGCCATAGTAACGAGTACTCGAGTCCGAGTCGGGTATTGCCTATCGGGTACTCGAGTCCAAAATTTTGTACCCGTTTCAGCCCTAGACAGTATCCCATTGAAAATCTATATTATCTTTTAAATTTTAGAATAAAAAAGAGCCAACATTATCTCAGTTAATACATGTCCCCAAAGCCGGTAAAAATCACGGTATACCGGGTTTATCAGCTAGTTGATCATAAAAATAATTATACCCTCTGAAATGAGAGTCCAGTTAGTTTTAGTTTCAAACGTCAGATGTCGCCACCGCCTAAGGCCGACGTGAGTAGGAGAGACCTTGAGATCCATGCTGGTTTTGGTTCAGGTCAACTTCAAGGCTTCAAGATGAGTTCAGCTTTGAAGAAAGTTTTATGGCCTCAGAACGCTGTTTATGGCGGCATCATCCGATATGCTTGGCCCTGTCATAATGTCCTGATCAATAAACAAGGTAAGACAACGCATACTTCAAGTCATAACAGCCGCACGTGGGTTCTGTGTTCTTTCAGTGTTACAATTAATACAAATTATAGCAATACAATACAATTACAATTACATCTCCAATGTTACACACAAAGTTAAACATCGTCTATACAAGTTAGTACTTTGCAGTATAGCAGTGTTAACCAGTCATTTTTCTTTTAATCGGCACACATTTTAAAGGAGCACCGTTAAATGTGTTTTTGTACATAATATGTGGAAAAGTTTATGGTAAATTTAAAAGAATTTGTATGATTAAGTTAATAATTTTATTATATCAATAATATTGGAGCAGGGCAATGTGTTAAATCCAGAACTCAGGGACCCCTAAAATTAATTTCCACATTTTCCATTATTTATTCTTGTAAATAAATCCTGTTATTGATGTAAGAACAGAGGTATTAGTCCCTAAGCTTCATAAATGACCCATCGAATGAAAGATTTAAGTGCCACCATTCATTTCGGACTTGAGACCGTTGATATCAAAGCTCTTCCACATGACACAGACCTGTTTCGTGTTCCATTCATTTTTCTCTAAATTTGAATAGCCATACAATTTAAAGTTGGCAATAACATAATTACCAGACAAAGGAATTGTTTATTACCTGCATTTCAAGAAACACTAACTGAGGTACAAAAATAATTTTAACATAAATAAACTTATCATACTTTTAAATGATGTAGACATATTGAATGAATAGCAAATATAAAACATATAAAAAAAAAGAGAAGTAAATGTAAAAATAAATACAAAAGCACAAAAATAAATCACATGGTTGTTATACGAGAATGTGATGTTAAAATATGAGTAAAACAACGAGCAAAACAGGTCCATGGAATTCATGAGAACCGTGCCTCAGGGTCTGTGAGGGTTAATTGTCAATTACATTACAAATCAGACTTATTTATATGGTTTGAACCAAACGTAATATAAAATACGTCTAAAGATGTTTTTCTGCTTAAATATCTCGACAGTTTACCAAGAGAGTTTTAAGAATTAGAGATTTCTGTTGGATTCCGGGATCTGGGGTATATGGGATCTGGGTTTTACACATTGCCTTGAAGCAAGTAAGTAGAAATACAGGTAATATTGATACAGCATTTAACAGTCCATTACATTTATAATTAACCTTCAATTAAGAATTACATTGACAGGAGTAATTTTGTCAGGTAGAGTATTTGTTACATTGGCAGGTGTAATAATTTAGCAGACAGTTGCAGTAATTATTTTATATGACGTGTAATTGTTAATTTTATAAGTGTTAATTCTATAATTTGCCAGGTGTGATCAAAAGACATCTGTTCAGCAGTGAGATTCTGGGGATAGAGAACTTCAAACGGCAACAAGAAGTTTACAAACAGCGCTTTGGTGAACTCAGAGGTACGAAGCTGAAAACAGTCAAGCAATTAATAACATTTTTCAAATATTTCATTACAGATAGTTGGATAAGTAATTCTTGAGTTATATGCTGATATTTTCAACCATTTTTGTTATGTTTTCGGATAATAGGGACATGCAGTGTCTCATAAACAATTTTATTTTGTACCACACTTTTACTGTTTTAACATACAGTTAATTTAATTTTGAAGACACTTTCAAGCTGCATGTTTCAATGATAAATATTGTGATGTATAAAGGGATTGACCTTGAATTAAAGAGCTCTATTGTAACACTCCTCTGGTGAATTCATTGTTGATGAAAAATTTGAAGGATAGGTGCAGTAATAAACCCTGGCCATACAAAGACAGAAATGTTAATACAATAAGCAGGATATTAATATTTACACTCCAGTTGCAAATACATGATGGTACAGGTCTGAAAATGCTATTGGGATCTTTGGTGAGACCAGCATGTGGCGCCCCCTGTCAAGTGACTAGATAACTAAATTATATTTTACACAGATGGTGTAAGGCCAAAAAAAAAATAAGGTATGGTTCTCCTTTTATTTTTTTTGGCCTAACTACACATTTACATTTAAATGACCCTAAGAAATAAGACTGTAGACAGATGGTCCAGATGTGCAGGAATAAAGCTTTATAATCTGTCTTAGTTTGTATATATCATACACATAATATATATTACAAAAATTTGGCAAATAATATATAATCAAATTCCTACAACTTGGATGGCTGTACCCCGGTACTGTAAACAACAATAACTAAAGTGAGGTTTCCAAAAAATCTCAAAATGCATGGTACATGCATAAGTAGATAATAAGACCTTATTGCATTTACATTGTTGAGGACCAAAGACTAGATCAACACACTAGCAGTCAAACACACAAGAGAAAAAGGTGAACAAACTTCTTATATAAGAAAAGTGTCTGGAGTCTTTATTGATACCTTCAGCATACGAGAGCAACATATAGTAGTTCTGGTTTGATTAACAGATGGCAGCACTTTAGGGTATGCTGAGAGAAACAAAGTAGGGGGGGGATAAAAACAGTAGTATGAATAATACAGTCCGTCCTCAGCATTACTCCCACTTATTTGAGAGTTAGCTTCAGTACTCATGACTTGACTGAGGAAAACTGTCTATTACAAATATTTCAAGTCTCAGTAAAATTCCTTTATATTAAATTGAGGTCAGAGATCATAAAATATGCGATGGGCATATTATACAACATTCACAGTGCTCCTGTGTTCCATTTTGTAGATTTGATTCATCTGAATTGTCCCATTCTGTACCAAACTTTCATTATAAAATTCCAGTTAAAATATTCAGGAGGTTTATAATTTTGCAGACACCTTCAGGACCAGAATGGAGGAGTACATGGCAAGTACAGACAAGAACACGATCTTCACTGACGATCTCAAGACAATGGTCCACATCTCAGAAAATGAAAGTGACTTGTCAACCTTGGTCAAAATGATTAAATTGTAAGTAAAAATGAGTGTGTTGGAGTGTATCAGATATTCATGAATTGACATGATTTTATTCTAAGATCTTTTCAGCACCAAGATTTAATTTGGTGAAATTATTGTTTTCTAATTCAGCTGACATAGAGTCAATATTAGGTCAAAGGTCATTGTTCATATCATGACAAGTAGATAAGATTCGAATACTGAAATTGGCAGCAGCTTCTGAATTTAGTTGGAGTATAAATGTATTTTACATACGTTTTATATACAGTTTCCTGCCTTGAAGTCAGCCAGCATACGAAGAAGATCCTTTAGTTTCTTCTTTTATCAGCAAGTGACATGCTTGATATTGTTGTTTGAACATGCCATTTCCAAAATGTACTTTTCTATTTTGAACATTCAGGAATTATATCTCTCCTTCCCGTCCCCCCCCCCCTCCAGTTTTCAGTGCTGTTGTCATCTGTCATCGTCAGTCATCATCTGTAGGATATCTTGTGAATGTGAACTTTTGAAGGGCTGCATATTTTCCTCGAAATTAAAAACACTGCTGGTTCCTACCCCAATCTCGGATGAGTTCAAAACTGTTGACCTTGATCTTCAGCTTCAAGGTTAAATCTGCCAAAATGTAAAATATTTGTAAAGCCAATAACTTTTGAAGTATTTCACATTTTTTCCTCAAATTTGGTACACCAATTGTTCCTAAAAAGTTCTTGAAGGAGTTCCAAAGCTGGTGACCTTGACCAATATCTTCAAGGTTAAACCAGCCAAATTATATTTATTGTCTTGTGAAGGCAACAACTTTTGAAGGATTGGATATTTTCCTCCAGAATTATATTTATTGTCTTGTGAAGGCAACAACTTTTGAAGGATTGGATATTTTCCTCCAGAATTATATTTATTGTCTTGTGAAGGCAACAACTTTTGAAGGATTGGATATTTTCCTCCAGAATTATATTTATTGTCTTGTGAAGGCAACAACTTTTGAAGGATTGGATATTTTCCTCCAGAATTTGAAACACTGATTGTTCCTACCAGTATCTTGAATGAGTTTGAAACCTGTTGACCTCACAGGGTCAGATCTCTCACCGTGTCTTCATTGATATAACCTATCTGCAAGGGGGGGGGGGGGGGGGGGGGGAGACATCTGTTTTTGCAAGTGCAAAAACAAGATATTCTAGTTTCATTCCTTTTTTTAAGTTCAAACTAAACCAGATGAGAAAGTAATCGAGGATTTTTTAATATCAATTAAAATAACCAGAAAACATTCATTTGACCCAAAGAATTCATCTGTTTATTCTAATTCTATCAGATAAATCAGTTCTGAACTGTATGTATGAATGTATCCATTTGTTATAGTGAATGAATTCACATATATGTATTGATTAAATCCAGAATATTCACTGCCATATGTTGAGTAGACTGTGAAGCTTACCTAAATTTTGAGGTCTTATCATAAAAAATTTAATTATCTATCAGATGTATGGTACACTAATGTTGTGTCATGTGATTAACCTCTGTTTTTTTGCCAGGTATGAGAATCAGAGAAGCTCATTAAAGTTCACCAACTTCATCTTTGGTCCTATTGTTATGAGATTGTTACATATTCTACAGATGCCTGCCGTATCCCTGGAACTATTCAACGACCCAGTATGTATATCTCTGCTTACACTGAATGTTCTAACAGCCTTTAAATTAACGGACCAGGCATGTGACATCAAGACCTAAAATCTCCATCAGAGGTCTGCCAGAGTTTCAGTTAAGCCTCATTTTTCGGTCAAACCCTTAAGACAAAAAGATGGTTTCTTTCTGTAAATAAGCTGAAACCTGGTAGATTAAAAAAAATTATATTTCTTTCGGTATATCAAAGTTGTTCTCATCCGAATGTATGGCCCACTACAAACCATAGCCATACACTTACAAAGTAATTCTAAATTAACATTGGTATCTATAACAAATTTTGTTTTCTTTTTACTTTTTCTTTTTGAGGACAGAGATGAATTAAGAATGTGTCACCAGTTATTATGTAACCAAGTACTACATGCATTATTTGGGAATGCAGCCTGTTTAATCAGTTCTGAAGAAATACCAGTACTTATCGATATAATTAATTAATTGGCAGAAAGGTAATTAATTGTTATATTTCTGTATTTTTCAGGACCTGGCAACGTTTTTTGATCAGATGTCTTCCTACGTTTTATTGATGGACCTGTTGTTTGAGTCTGGGCAGTACAGTGATGTGCTTGATATTATGGAGGTTGTCAAACAACGTCAGCTCGGTGGATTCAAGTTCCCCATGGACTGTATTACCCTGACCATGGCTGCCTGTCTCAAATTGGTGAGGCTGAGAGTGTCCATACATGACTCTGTATCCTGTAGTTACGCTGTTTACTGTTAAAGTATTATACCTTGGCCAGTTGGCTAGAGCTATTATGGCCATTGCACTAGCAGAAGAGATTCTTCCTTAGTAGTGGTCTCCTGACAGACATTATTTTCTGCACAGTAAATTTCAGTTGCATATTATATATGTATATCACATATTTGCATTATGTAAATATAATTTATTGTCAAATAAACTCTTCTGAGTTTTACATTTTAGGGTTGGCTATCAGCAGTTTTAAATAATAAATTCTAAACATATTTTGTAGAGTGTTAAGGTATTAATCCATTAAATTTTTTAGATAATCTGGGTTACTCCTCATCTTATAGTTTGATACACAAGAATAATATATTGACATATCTTTCTCATGTATTTTGTGTTATCACAGAACACAGAGGAGTCCTACAAGGTGATGCTTGATTTGCTGAAACAAATAACAGATGCTGGCAGCACTCTCAGCTCCAGGAGTATGGTGTACGCAGCAAGCTTGGCAGTCAAACAGGTGAGGTCACTGTAATTAAAATACCTGGTACAGCAGTGCTGGCAGTCAAACAGGTGAGGTCACTGTTATTAAAATAGCTGGTACAGCAGTGCTGGCAGTCAAACATGTGAGGTCACTGAAATTAAAATAGCTGGTACAGCAGTGCTGGCAGTCAAACATGTGAGGTCACTGTAATTAAAATAGCTGGTACAGCAGTGCTAGCAGTCAAACAGGTGAGGTCACTGTTATTAAAATAGCTGGTACAGCAGTGCTGGCAGTCAAACAGGTGAGGTCACTGAAATTAAAATAGCTGGTACAGCAGTGCTGGCAGTCAAACATGTGAGGTCACTGTAATTAAAATAGCTGGTACAGCAGTGCTAGCAGTCAAACAGGTGAGGTCACTGTATTAAAATAGCTGGTACAGCAGTGCTGGCAGTCAAACATGTGAGGTCACTGTAATTAAAATAGCTGGTACAGCAGTGCTAGCAGTCAAACAGGTGAGGTCACTGTATTAAAATAGCTGGTACAGCAGAGCTGGCAGTCAAACATGTGAGGTCACTGTAATTAAAATAGCTGGTACAGCAGTGCTGGCAGTCAAACATGTGAGGTCACTGTAATTAAAATAGCTGGTACAGCAGTGCTAGCAGTCAAACAGGTGAGGTCACTGTAATTAAAATAGCTGGTACAGCAGTGCTGGCAGTCAAACAGGTGAGGTCACTGTGTAATTAAAATAGCTGCTGTCATGGTTTATCTTAATTCCAGACCTCCTGTCAGGGTGTCAATTAGAATGTTTACACTACACTTTTGCATGTAAATTTCCTGTTATGCAGGTAGAATTTGTCTCAAGGGAGAATCTTGTGCCATATCTTGTCCGGATGGCCCATCGATTCTGCGCCTCCATCATCAGCCTGCTGCCTCTGCTGCTACGTGTTTCTCTTTGATTCCCGCAACGCTCGAGAATCCTGCCTCCGTGCAGCCAGTTTGTATGGCATTCACAGCGCCGACCATGCTCTCTTTGGGGGACATCACAGGGGCTGCTTAGGTTCCGCCTGATTCCACTCGACCTTGCTCTTTGGGTTCCCTGTGGACCCCTACAGGTTACAGGGTGCTGTGCTTCACTCGTCTGGTACCCTTAACGGGCGCTGGCTGCAGCCTCCTCTCAGCATATGCGGCTAGAGCGGGCTTGTTCAGCCTTTTAGTGATGGTAAGTCTCTGTACTCGGTTTCAGTGCCTGTCACTGACATTCCGCTGGCCAGTCTTGAGGGTCTTTGCCGTCCGGCTGCCGATATCCTTACTGACCTCCAGGCCGTCACATATCTGTCAGTCTCTCCGGGGCCTCTATCAATGATATCTGGTAGGCTTCTGTGCACCGGCTGGCTCCCACATCCCTGGGCTCCTCTGGGCTTGGGGCTGCTGGTCGCGCCGGGCGGACTGGGCCACCCCTGGCCCTGGCATCAGGCCGGCACAAGGTTCGTATGGTCGAGGGGGCTGGGTGTGCCCTCCGTCTTGTGGGCCTCCAGCACCAGTCATCTGGTCACCAATGGCTCGTTCTGACTGGGTATCTGTACCTGCCCGCCACTCGCACGCCCCAGATTCCGCTGAGCTTCAGAACATTCCCTGCCCATGAATGGTGGTTTTGTTAGTAAACTTTTGTGAGCTTTTCTGTATTACAAACAGCTCTCCCCCCCCCCCCCCCCCCAGAGTTCTCTTCTGTACTCCAAAGAAAAAGTGATTACAGGTAACGGAAGTGTGACTTAGATACACAGGAATGAGGCAGAATGGGCGATAATATGCCCAGTAAGGGAAAATTTTTGTTGGCTTACTCTGGCGTATAAACATTTTTAACAGAGAAAATTCTCATTAATACAGAAAAGCTCACTACAGTTTTCTAACAAAACCACCATTCAGGGGGAGGGAATTGGGGGGGATTTGTCAGATGATTGACGCTTTACATTGATTAAGGTCATCTGATTGGTTTGTTAGTCCAAAGCTTATGATTCATTGAATGAAAATGTGGTTAAGGTCACATGGAGTTCATGGATTTGTCAATTGTCAGGAATGTTTCATTGAAGTTCAGTTCAGTGGTCTCAATTAAAATAACATAAAAATTTCATTTTATTTTAAACCTGTCCTTTTAGTAGTTTTTGGTGGAACTATTGATGATCTGCTGCTGTATGATAGAGGACTACTAAAATGATCCATAACTGTCAGACCATGAGCCTGTCTGTCCATTCACTTGTAAGAATGGTGTATTTTTAAAGTAGTTTCTTCATGCAAATACAAATTTTACCAGTCACAAAAGTTTACAATATCAGGTGATTGCATACTTCATATAAAATCTTGTACCAGATTTCCTAGCAACAGCAAGAGTTGTAAGCATAAACTGTTACAGGCTTATTTCTGGGTAACAACCAATACAGCCACAAATTTTTTAATGGTCTTTACAAGTTCACTGTTCCTTTTGTATCTTACACAATAACTGAGTCAGTGTAAGACCCTTGGGTCTCTACTTCAAATCAGTGTAGTTAACAAGTAACACCCCACATCACTCACAGTTAAAAACAAAGTCCTCTGCCTTAACAGATAATCATGTATTTTACTTTTTAACCCATAACATTTTAAGTATTGTACATTTTCTTCTCAAATTCCATACACCAGTTTATTGTATCCACCAAAACATAGTTTTGCAGTTACTAAGTTTTCAGCTGGACATGGACGCCGCCACTGCTGCCGCATAGGTTTCTGGAGAACTCCTCCATAACCACTTGACAGAATTTTAAGAAACTCAGATAGGGTCATGTGAACTGTTGCACCCTCATTTTGGGTTGACCTCTGACCTTTACTCTCTGCATAGTGTCCATATGTGTGTCTGTTTTCATACATAAACCAACATATCTTAGGACTCATTTGAGCAATCAGTCTGAAATTTTGCATGAGTGTAGCTCTTGGATAGCTTTATATCCTACAAAAAACTGGTTTCACCATCTACAACCATTTGTGAACAGCATCTGTTTGTGTGCCTTGGGTTAAAGTCACTCGTATCTTGCCAGTTGTTTGACTTACCCGCCTGAAATTTTGCATGTTTATACATTTTGGGATAGGTTTCTCATTTATTTGAAAGGTGGCACCACCTACAATCACGTTTATGCTGCAGACATACATGATCATATCTCAGGGCTGGTTTGATATATCAGTCTGAAATTTTGCAAGAGTATAGATCTTACATGTCTCTAGCCTCTACAGCTTATGCAAATTTGGTGGCCCAACCTACACCCATTTTTGCATGCTATTTATCTGCCATTTGTAAAAGTCACTAGTATATGAGCAGTGGTTTGACTTATCCACCTGAAATTTTACATGTGTATACATCTTGGATAGCTTTCTCATTCAAATGACAGGTTAACATGGCAGACATCCATGCTAATATGAAACACATCACTCTTTTTCCCATTACCACTCAATACATGCCTCACCTCATCCATACCACTGATTTAAGTGGAAACACATAAATGTCGACTACAAGTGTTCTAGTTCAACCAAGTTCTTGGACAGGTTTGTAATAATGACGATAATAACAACTGATCTCCCTTCCTTTCACAGGGTCACCCAGAAGTAGCGTTTGAAATTTTGACAACTACCAATGAAGCCAGACCAACAATTGCTACAGAAAATGTTCGGGTAAGTCACCAACATCATACAAAAATCATACTTTATTTTTTTTCTGTACTGTAAACCTTAAGTCATAGGTTATAAATAACATTCAGTTGATATTGGTAAATAAAAATCCATTTTATTTAAGACATAAGATTCTGTGCTGAAAGTCTGTTACCTTTCTTGCAAGCACCTCAAAGGCAAGATAAGGAAATCTCTAGTGACCCTCAGAGGTTAACTCTGGTCACGACTTCTGGATCATTTCTAGCCCCATGTGAAGAATACTTAAAAAGGCAAGACTCCAAACTCTAGAAGGCTTATCATTATTATCTACAGAATACCATAACATTTGAACTACTGCATATCATCCTACAAAGTTTGGATAAGGACCCATCTTAGTTTACCATAACAAAGCCATTCCCGATAATGTAAAGTTCTTAGTCTATGGATACATCTGCCCCCATTAAGTGGACCATGCCATTGACAGACTGTGAACAAGGCTGCCAAATCACTTTAAGAAAAACTCTGGGTTGTGATTATATATGAATCACACTGCTGAGTTCATATGTCTTGAAAAACCATGTATGCAGAGACAGCGTGAGTGAACAAAATACTCAACAGACCATCAGCAACCGGCATGCATAGGCCACAGGCTCAGTCAGACAGCCCAAATAGAGCTCTGTGCATGCAAGGTGCTGGGCTGGTGAGATGTCACTTAAAATGAAATGTAAAAACATTGGCTCAGTGCACTTCTTGATGGGCTGGTATCAATTTTGCTGGCAATGGATAGATTGCTACAATAAAATAGTCTTAATTTCATGGTAGGTCAATGAAGCAGGAGTGCAGAGGCAGCAAATTTGACTTGTTATTTATTAAGAGCAATGGTCCTGACAGATCTGATGTTATGATGATATTTTTGTCCTTGTAGTTGATGGTCCTAACTGATCTGGATAGACTGGATGACGTAATGCAGCAGCTCCGGTCCTACATCCAGACAGATGTTCCAGATCACGTAGCACGAGGCGGGGAGGTGTTCCAGTCTGTGGTAAGTCCTGCTTTTTTATCTGCTATCTATCTTTGTGGCCTAGGTTTATTAATCATATGATTATTTAATTTCTACTGTAGCTAATTTTAGGTTTGACATGCACATGTTGGTTTTGGGAAAGGTTCATTTTTTCTCCAGTTGCCTTGAAAAAATATTGACTTTCCCTGCTCTGCTGTCAAACTTTACAAGATATTGCTGTTTATTCACTAGATTCTGGTAATGAAATATTTAAACATTTTTTTCATCAATTTTATTGATGTTCATATATGACGGCTAAAGATATAGCACCTTTGTCTTTGTAATGTGCATTGTTTATATTTTTCTGCCATGGGGTTAGGAACCATATAAGCTTGATTTATATGCTTGTGTAAACTTTAATTTTCATAATTTTTTGTAGTGTAGATCTGCAGACAACTTAAAATTCCTTGAATTTTTTAAACTGATTATTGTAGGAAAATCATAAACAGCTCAGGTATGCGCAGCAGTAATACAAAATAAATTAAAGGGGTATAACTGGTTAAACTATATTTATACAAACAAAATATTTTAAGGAAACAGATATTTCATACTAATAATATATATAAAATATGTGATCCACTTCATTGTAGCTTCAACACATACAGGATGCTGTCGACAAAGCTAATAAACCGGAGCTGGTAAAACAGTTCATAGACATGTCAAGATCATTGAATAATGGGGCACATGTATCCCCACTGAACTTTGATGAATATATATTCCGACCAGTCGTCAGGCAACGCAGGTATCAAGATGGATTTAAACAAAGGTCAAGGACTAATGTCGGTGAGAGCATGAGAAGAAGAAATTCATCAAACCAGCAACGATAGTGTAGTAAATTAATTATGAAATACAGATAACTGTGAATGCTTGGGAAAAGTGTGCCACATATGTGAGTTGTACAGCTTGATGATGCAAGTGCTGAGAACAAATAGAGACATCTGGTGACTACTGGTGGTACCTCAAGAAAGGGAATATCTTCCTGATGCCAAACTGTATAAGACCAACACATTTATACCTTAATAAAGAAATATCTTCTGATGAACCTGATATCTTTAAAATATGTATATAAAATCACATTTTTATGCCCCTGCCACAAAGTGGCCGGGGCATATAGTTTTACCCATGTCCGTCATTCCGTCATTCTGTCATTCCGTCATTCCGAAATCAAACAGTTGTACGGACTTTTTTTCGCAATGCCTGCAGATATTGGCCTGATTTTTTGTGTTTGGGCAGATTATGACCAGTTACAGATCGAGTTAGCGTTTCGTCCCGTTTTACCTACTTTTGACTGATTTACTGCTCTAAAACTTAGAAAATTTCATGAAAAATAGAAATTTTCATGACAAATACCCATGTACGGACTTTTTTTCACAATGCCTGCAGATATTGGCCTGATTTTTAGTGTGTGGGCAGATAATGACCAGTTACAGATGGAGTTCGCGTTTCGTCCCAGTTGACCTACTTTTGACTGTTTTACGGCTCCTAAACATAGAAAAATTCATGAAAAATAGAAATTTTCATGACAAATACACATGTACGGACTTTTTTCGCAATGCCTGCAGATATTGGCCTGATTTTTAGTGTGTGGGCAGATAATGACCAGTTACAGATCGAGTTCGCGTTTCGTCCTGGTTGACCTACTTTTGACCGTTTTACGGCTCCTAAACTTAGAAAATTTCAAGAAAAATAGAAATTTTCATGACAAATACACATGTACCGACTTTTTTTCGCAATGCCTGCAGATATTGGCCTGATTTTTTGTGAGATAATGACCAGTTACAGATTGAGTTCGCGTTTCATACCAGTTAACCTATTTTTCACCATATGACAGATCCTGAACATAGAAAATTTCATGAAAGACAGAAATTTTCATGATAAATGCACATATATGGACTTTTTTCATAATGCCTGCATATACTGGCCTGATTTTGGTGTGTTGCTTGATAATGACCCTTTACAGATCGAGTTTGCATTTTGCCCTTGTTGACCTACTTTTGACCATACAGCACCTCTTGAACTTAAAAAATTTTACAAAATTTAACAAATGTTTCTAATTTGCCCCAGGCGGGGGCATTCGTGTCGTTCCGACACATCTAGTCTATTTTTCAAATCTGTGCCAGAATATGCTCTCAAAGTTTGAAAAGTCAATGGCAAATATACATTATTTTTATTAAATTAATTAATGAGAATATAAAAAAAAGTTTCTCACAATATTAATAACTGAGCATACCAATGACAAATTTAAGAAAATATTGCATTGGAAAAAGTTAAGCACATTTTGGTGAGATAGAGATTTTGTATCTAAAAAGTGGATATATATTAGTGCTCTCTGTGAAGTTGAAAAATGCCCCAAGATGTTAAGATTTAAGCACTCATCACCATGATGACTGTTTACATTAAGCAATATTATCACTTGCAAAACAAAGAACTTTACATTTCAAAAGACAGGAACAAGAGATTGATTATTTATGTATATCATGGTATTATTCACATGCTGCTTGTGTATTGGATAGTGTACTGACTTTGTCTTTAAGGATTTGATGTGAGTAGATTACAGTGGCTCTCAGTTATCTAGCAAATGGGGTACCAGACTATCACAGAACTTTGTGGTGAGTGAGAATTGGAGGATAGTGACCTCTGGTGGAGAACAGTGCCATTAACATTGATATTTGTTCTCTCTTGAATATGTCAGTTCATTTTGTAGGCATAACTTTGAAGTAGCAGACTGGGGACTCTCTGAAAGAGAATTTATTTGTAAAGACAGTGATTTTATAATAAAAAGGATGATGCCAATGGCATTTTCAGATTTTCTGTCTTTCACCAATATGGTAGTCCAAATGCACACACACACATAATATATGACAAGCGGCAGATCTCAAACACACAGGTCTTTATTATCATCATAACATCTGTGAGCGAGTAAATGTCAGTGTGCACCCATGTGAAACGGAGCATGAAAATATTCAGGACCAGCCTTAATCAGATCGTGTACCTCTCTGATGCATTTATAGAATGCTGTAGGTGAGCATAAAGTATATATTTATACGGTAATGTCTCTTTATTAAAGCTGTAAGTGGTAGCTGTGATATTAGCTCTGTGGTTCTTATTATTCATCTGTTATAGATACAAATGGAGATTATAGTCTTGAGTGGTCCTAAGTATTTAACTTTTCTGGTCCTAGTATTTTAAGTATTCTATCATCCTGGTTTGAGTAGGTAGGGGGTCCTAAATATATATAAATTATATTTTGAGTGGGTCCCCATTATTTACCATTTTCTATTTTGAGTGGGTGATGAGTATTGAACAGTTTATCCTTAGTATTCAACCATTCTAGTGGGACTCAGTCCTAAGAATTTAATCATTCTATTCAGATTAGGTCCTTAACAACTTAACTATTGTAGTCAGAGAGGGTCCTAAGAACTGAACCATTTCACTTGGACTGGAACATTTCTCATAGCTCGTTATACTGGGCCCAAAATTGAACCATTCTAGGCTGAGGGGCTCTTAAGAAGTTAATAATTCTAGTCAGTTTGGGTCCTAAAAACTAACCATTATAGTTTGAGTTGGTCCTAAGAACTAAACCATGCTGGTATTATTGGGTCCTACGAACAACCATTCTGGTCTGAGTGGGTCCTAACAATTGCACCATTTAGTTGGAATTGATCTTAAGAACTGCACCATTCTCTAGACTGAGTAGGTCCTGAGAACGGAACAATTCTAGTGAGAGTGGGCCCTAAGAACTAAAACTTTTTGGTCTGAGCAGATTCTGAAAACAACCATTCTGGTGTCTAGGGTCCTAAGAAATGAACCATTCTAGTCTGAATGGGTCATAACAACTTAACCATGCCAGTCTGAGTGGGTCCTGAGAACAGAACAATTCTAGTGGGAATGGGCCCTAAGAACTGAACCATTCTGGTCTGAGCAGGTCCTAAAAACAATCATTCTAACCAGAGTGGTTCTTACAAATGAACTGTTCTGGTCTGAATGGGTCCTAAGAACTGAACCATTCAAGGCTGATCGGGTCCTAAGAACAACCATTCTAGGCTGAGTGGGTCCTTAGAACAACCATTCTAGTCAGATTGGGTCCTGAGAACTAAATTATTCTATCAGATTGGATCCTAAGAAATGAACCATTCTACGTTGAATGGGTCCTAAGAACAACCAATCCAGTCTGAGCGGGTCCTGTGAACACCCATTCTAGGCTGAGCTGATCCTAAGAAGTTAATTATTCTATTCAGATTGGGTCCTACACTCCATAAGCAGCGGTTTTATGCTATGCTCAACTATTTGCTACACTACCCGCTGCATTAAATCGTGGGTTTGGTCAATAGGCGATGCTGTCTCTGTGAAATTCCCCTTGCTTTATATTTAACCAGTCATATCGCAGGTATCACCAGCACAATTGGATGTTCTTTGAGGTACCAGTCACTTTGCACTGCAATGGACAACACTTGGTAGCACAGACTTTTTCCACCCCCTTTGGAATAAACACAATGCAATGGTAAACTTTCAACTCATTCTCTATACTGACTTGCTAGTGAGGCCTGAGGTCAGTTATCCCCCACTCTCTGCATATTTCCTCTCTTGCCATGCTAAATGAACTTGCCACAGGTGCAGCTATGTTTGTTTACAAGCTAAGCCAATCAGAATTCTTCTGCAAGTTCTGCAGATTTGTTTAAACATAGAGTCAATCAGATTTTTGTTTATCCAGCGCAAACTGACTGTGTTTGGCAGCTTGCCATACCTTAAGAATCCTACTATTTCTAACAGCGTGTGAGTGGAAGGTCACCAGGAGATCAAGTGCTGTGTTCAGAGTATAATTGGGTCCCAAAAATGAACCATTCTAGTGGGAATGGGTCCTAAGAACCACACCATTCTCGTCTGGATGGGTCCTAAGAACTGAACCACTGTAGTCGGAGTAGGTCCTAAAAACACCCATTCTAGTCAGAGCAGGTCCATAAAACTGAACTTTCTAGCCTGGGTGGGTCCTAAGAACTGAACCATTTAGTTGGAGTGGGTCCTAAGAACTGAACCATTCAAGAGTTGGCTTTACGTAATAAATTGTTTTAGTTTTAGTGGAACCTTAGTTATCAACCATTCTAGTCTGAGTGGGTCCCAAGCAAATTTTAACCGTTCTGGTCCGAGTAGACCCTAAGTAAGCCTTGGCTTAGATTCAAACTCGCATGTCCAAGCTTTGAGCCCTGTGTGCTACTCCTGTTTGCTAAGCCGGTTTGCTCAGGAGTGCTCCCACAAAGTGCCTCGATTCATATTTTGGTACTAACTCAGGAAGCATGATGAATGAACCACTGATAACTATTGTGAATTCAGAACTATAACATTGGTATTTTTACACCTGCTACCTGACCTTAAAGTTATATATTGATACAGACCCCTTGCCTTGAAGTGAAACATGTCTATAAATGTGGATAATTTGTGACATTTTGCCAGAGTCCCAATATTTGGACACCAGCCCATGACAAATTCTACGTGAGAAATTTATTAGAGGCAGCAGTAGGACTGTGTGTGGACAAAGTTCACTTCTATAGATAACACCCACCGTAAGTGGTGTAGGAAGCTTGTTGAAGGTACATATCATAAATATCCAGCTTAAGGCTTTAAACTCCAATAACGCCCGCCAGGGCGCGCGTTTGTCACGGGCCTGTAGTTCAAAGGCGCCCGCCCGGGCGCGCTAAAGCCCATTTTACATACCCGTAATTGGGGCAAGTTTTGGGGGTGAAATGTCTATTGTCATCCATCATATTTGTACTTAAATGAAAGAGAAAAACGTCAAGTGTTGTTCTAACATGTGACCAAGATCCAAACTGGCGCGAACGCAGACTTGTTGGAAAAATATAAAAATGATTGACTTTCACTCACGTGGCCTTGTTACGTGGGCCCTGGTAACATGTCGGCTGCGAGAGTAAAATCAGACTCCTACGCTAAATTCATCAGAAATCGGTAAATTACCAAATGTTGGCAATCAATCCTGGTGACAAAATCAAGTGCAGTGTGTTTACAGATTTAACTTCCGTTAAACATTTCCAAGATCATATATTATCCCCTTTTTTATTGGTTTAACTTGTGACCAATGATCGCCGTCCGACTGACTGACGCGTCTGACAGACACCACGCACGTGATCTGCGTGACCTCCTTACTGTGTCATGTACTGGCACTGGAAAACCATTTTTAACCGATATCATATAATAAAATGAGTATTTATTTTAAATATTAACATATTTTCTTAACTAAAAATCGAAGATACTGTCATATATCATGTCGTATATATATGTGATGTCTGATTGTTTACTAGTGATCATTTCTGTGCCAAACATTTTATGTACAATCGTAATCGGGCACAAGAACTGTCAATCATTCTAAGAGGCTTTTTGGATTGAAAATAAAATTAATACCGTCTTAAATTAGAAACAGCCAGATATTATAGAGATATAGTTAATTTTCCAGTGTAAAATATAAAGATAACTTTATACTCCATGAAATATTGAAGTAATTATTTTACGACGTACGTGGAACTGTACGCCTATACACCCAGATCCTTGAATATGTAAAACAAGACAGTAAGTGACTTATACGCTTGAACAAATATGTATTAATACGGTTTTAACACATACTGAACAGATTTTACAAATTTTTATATGTGTAGTACTTCCTTTATATGTATAGGCTACATGTGTACGTGCACGTGTGCGCGCTTTTGAGTGTGTGTGTGTGTGTATATATATAGGCCTATGTGCGTATTATAATTTTCATTAGTGAGTGATAAAAGCACCAGTAGTTGTCACTGCCAGTGAAACAGATTTTGGGCGGAGCTGCAAAACATCTTTAAATATATATGGCAGATAGCAAACTAAATTTTAAAAATATAACCTATTATTATATGAATTGAAGTAAATAATTTTTTTTTGTAATACGTTTCCCTATAACAGGCTATTCATTGTTGTAAGGAATAGTACTGCCTTATAAATGTTTGTACCTTTTAAACATAAAATCTGATCACTAATACCAGAACTTATAACTCCTTTTTATATTTCATCCATGAAAGTTTCTCAAATCGGGTTCATTCGCCGCCTATATTCATAAAAAATACATAACGTATACCGCAGACTGCATATATATCGCATATACCGTACGTGCACCCGGTATAAACGCCGCTTTATATTGATATCGCTCTCAAAACCCAGTCAACGCTTGCATGCATGGCCCAGGGATTAAATATGGAAAATGTGTCGTGGTCATGATAATCCTTTAAAGTCATACGGCGGAGTCAGTCTCAGTCATGATACATGCAAGAAAATGAATAAAATGCATTCGCCAATCTTAAATTAGAAGCTATAGCGTATATATATAGTGACGGTGACACAGTGAAAGTAAAATATTATGACCAAAGATGCGGACTTTCGATATGCATGCGCATGGTGTATTCAAAATGACGATCGAGAAATCATGCAGGTGGACAAATTAGACTGAAATCTAATTGTACCTTTCCATTGCTGTAAAATAAGATTTAAAAGACGCAGGTATACAAATATATCTATATTGCAAAATGTTTGATGGCTTTGTCTCAAACTTGCCCCTTTCGAAGACCTAAAATACCACAGGGTGTCGGCTTCTATTTTTACCCACCGACCTTGTCATTTTCACGTTTGATTGACAGTTTTATTAGCACAAGGAAATTTTCCTATCACACAGAAGATTTTAGCGGAAAGACAGCACACAACATGTGGCCAACCAGACGGGGATTCGGAGTGAAAATTACTAATTTAAATTGGCATCAATTACATTAATCATCAAAGGATAATGACATTTACAATGTTCGGGAACCGAACGACATGTATAATTGCCAGGTGTAGGTCATGGTCCGCGTCTCTACAGCTGACGGGACTGGTGAATACAAAATAAATAAATAAACAAACACCCAAGAGATCATAACTTATTAGAAGTTTTTGGAACATTCCAGGTGCTTCTTAAGAATTATTGAATTGTTGCTGCATATTGTTTTATAATTAACTGGAACTCTGCCTCTCCGTGAAATCACCATGCACCTTGCAGCCTGGGGAGACTGCATGCTTTCCTGCTAAAGCTGAAGTTTTATCAGCAGTGCATGATTTCTGACTATATGAGGGCCTAAATGTACAAAGTTGCATACGGAGGTTACCAGATTAGCTATATGATTTGAAGTTAGGTCTCGTGTATACATCTATGTCACCAGAAATCGGTGACAATATGTACGGTGTTTTGTATCATAGTTTAACGAAGTCTGTTCTCTATTGATATTGACGTGAAGCGTCATCCTAAAGCGTTGACAGGTCTTGATTGTATATATATATATTGTGTATTCTTGTATGGAATCCCATCGGCTATCAGCTGATTTATCCGTGTCACGCATCGTGTGTAATTGTTACATTTGGTATGTGGGTCGCCATGGTGACGCTAACAGTCAAACTAGGTCACATATATCCTTATATGGGACACTTGAGAAATAAGCCAATCAGAGAACCGGATCGCCGTATTGTGACGACGATTGTGACGTCAGAGTTCAGGGAGAGACGCTGGAAGCTGCCTTCAGTTGGGTCTTGAAGCTTGAGGTGGCAGCACGCACGCACGGGAATAAGAACATTGAAACGCCAGGAACGGCATAGAAGCAAGCTTCTAAGTGAGGCAAGGACCCAGCTCAAGAGAACTCAGCCGTGCTGCCGACGGAGCTTCGTATTGGCGATATAGAGAGAGCGCGTTTGTCACCTGCCGGCCTAGTTCAGCTTGACCTAGAAACATAACCGCCGTAAGCCGTGAACCCATTGCTACACGAGCAAGGTCAAGGACTCTAAGCTCAACGTAAACAAAGGGCGCTATTGCATTCATGTGATCGTAAACCTACCCGGGTCGCTGACAAGCAAGATCAGTTGAAGATCGCTAAACTCAGAAAGACTAGATCTATATGGTGCTAACCATACGCTAGATTCTACACAAAACAGTAACCAGAGATCTCTGAAGGAACTGGACTTTATTGGTTTTTATACAAACCACGGACTCAGTAAATATCCTGTATTTTTAATGTGAAGGACTATCGTATTGACACATCAACGCACACACACATCTACATCTTTGTAAGTATTGTCTTGAATTATATTGTGAATTTAACCTGATGTCTCATAGTTTCTATTGATCTGGGTGTATGATTGTCTGGTATTTTAATACACGTCCTTAAAAGAACCTGGAAATGTCACCTGTAATGACCTGGATCTAATTTCTTGATTAATGAAATCAAGTGGCGAGCGTTAACCCATCCTATTGTTTTATAGGATATATCCGTTGTAAAGTTTTCACGTTAAGTCAGGGGTGACATTGTATGGCGAGCGTGCCAGGATATAATTAGCCTTAAAAAACTGGCTAATTACAGCAAGTTTCAGAAGTTTTGAACTGAGAAAACAGTACTGAAACCAGACATTCATATACTCAAACTAGAGTTGATCTGAATTAATAATTGGAAATGACACCAAACTGATGTTGTAGTGTATACTTGCACAATGAAATTACCCCACTGTTAGGAGTTAATATTTATTCAGTGAGAATATTACCTGAAGCACAACATTGTTTCAAGATCGGCATATACCTTGTAGATTTGGCTAGAACACATGCATGTTTAGTGAGTAATGCTAGTTCAGTGATACCTGAACATCATTACTGGTTTGATATAAACCCAGATTAGAGTGAAAATTTTTGATGTTGTTAGATACGCCCTGGTATAATTTTTCCTACACTGGTTTGTGATTGGTCACGTGGTAGGGTCTCTTGACAGGTAAGTTTACCCCTCCCGATTGGCATGGTAATCATAGGTGCATGGTGTTTATTGATATCTTGATATCCATCCGTCCATCCGTCTGACCCTTCGTCCGACCTTCCGTCCGTCCGTATAAGTAGAATTTTGATGCGTAGAGCTACCGTAGTGTTATTGTACGGATACCGCCGGTTCGTTAGGTTGGCTTTGACAGTACATATTTACGGATTTTTAAGAGCGGATATTACTAGATACTGGAATCTTACTAGGTTAGAGCGTTACCATGGAAACGTTAGAGTCACTTGTTAGATGCGGACAGGCCTTGGGGCTTAAGGACCAGGCTTTACAAGATTATGTTGAGGCTAGACGGCGTGCGGATGAAGAACGTGAGGAAAGAGCCAGGCAACGTGAAATAGAGAAGGAACAGCGGGAATTAGAGCGTGAGCGAGAGGCTAGAGCCCACGAATTAGAGGTTCTAAGGTTAAAGTCTGACTCTGGGGTTAAAGAAGAGAGAAGTAGGGATGTATTCCCGAAAATCCAGCTTCCACCTTTTGATGAGGCTCACGATCAGCTAGATGCGTTTCTTGAGCGATTTGAACGATTAGCTGTATGTCAAGGCTATGATAGGGAGAATTGGGCGTTACACCTGAGTCCGTTACTGCGGGGTAAGGCGCTAGGGACTTACACACAGTTATCGGTTAGTGAGGCCATGGATTACGATAAGTTAAAGATAGCCTTGTTAAAGCGATACCAAATGACCGAAGAGGGTTATCGACACAAGTTTCGGACTTGTAGGCCTGAGCGAGGCGAAACGCCGAGTCAGTTTGCGGTGAGACTGAGTGGATACCTAGACCATTGGATAGGGATGGCAGGGGTCGGAGGTGACTACGACGGGGTAGTTAACCTGTTGATGTGTGAGCAGTTCGTAAACTGCTGTAGTAGGGATCTCTCTATGTTTTTGAAAGAGAGACGGTGTCGTGACTTTGATAGTATGGTAGACTTAGCCGAGAGTTATACGGAGGCTCACGGTGTACACAGCCTTACAGCAGGTCCTCGTTATGGCAATAATGTGCCGCGTCCAGCGCAACCGGTATCTCAGCCTAGAGAGAAGCGAGAGGTTGAGCGCAGTCCGGACGGTCAGACATTTAAGCCATCAGGAGGCATCAGATGTTATTTATGTAATGAACTGGGACATAAGGCGCGGGAATGTAAGACTAGTGCCCGGTCGAGGCCTAGGTCTTCCCCTCAAGTAGGGCGTGCTGCTGGCGATCAGCAGAGGTATAGGACTAATTTTAGCCCCCCGTATAACCCAAAACAGAAACCGGAGACTATGTCAATGGCAGTAGTCGAGGCAGAAACGGAGACAGTCGGTGCGGTGAAACCAGAAGTAGAGAGTCCGAGTCAGTCGTTAGGATTTGCTGCCCAGACAGAAGGCGGAATCTCGTTACCTGTGTGTGAAGGGCTGGTGAATGGTAAGTCAGCGAGGGTGCTGCGGGATTCGGGATGTTCCTCGGCAGGAATACGTGAGTCGTATGTCGAGCCGAATCAGTTCACCGGACACCAGGTCGAGTGTAGGTTGTTCGACGGGTCTGTAAGACAATTTCCTACGGCTAGGATTAATGTGGACTGTGCGTACTTTGTCGGTACTATCGAGGCAATGGTAGTCGGGGATGCTGTATGTGATTTAGCGCTAGGTAACGTAGCGGGAGCGCGTGATCCGTATGATCCGGACCCGACGTGGAAGTCTGAGCGGTCCTCAGGCATAGTGTGTGACGGTGTAGAGTCACAAAAGGAGGTGTCGTCCGCGGTGGAGACACGGAGCGCTGCACGAGAGAAACAGATACCGACACGTAGCTTGAATGTTGCAAGCCCAGTTGCCGATGTGAGTCCGGCCGAATTTTTGAAGGCGCAGGAGGAGGATGGGTCTTTAGCGCCGTATTGGAGGCTAGCTAGAGAGGCTAAAAATGATAGTCCATTTAGATTTGAGGACGGATATTTAGTTCGGGTTGTGAGTGATAAACGGGGAGATCAAGATGGATCTCGAGTGGTGGTACCTCAGACGTTACGGTACGACGTAATGAGGATGGGCCACGAAGCGGTTATGGCGGGCCATCAGGGCATAGACAAAACGCACGACTGCGTGAGAACTCAGTTTTTCTGGAAAGGGATGTATAATGACATTGCTGAGTTTTGCAAGTCCTGTCCCATTTGCCAGAAAACCATACCGAAAGGCAAGGTGCCTGGAGCTACGTTAGGCCAGATGCCATTAATTGATGAGCCCTGGCGTAGAATTTCGATGGATCTGGTTGGGCCGATCCATCCAGCGTCTGAGAGAGGTCACAGGTATATTCTGACCGTTATGGATTATGCCACTAGATATCCGGAGGCTGTTGCTTTAAAGAACATAGATACAGTCTCTGTGGCTGATGCGCTAGTTGATATTTATGCGCGGTTAGGAGTGCCGTCAGAGGTGCTTACTGACATGGGAACACAATTTACGTCAGACCTCATGCGAGAAGTTAGCCGTGTTTTGTCTGTAAGACAGCTCACCACTACTCCTTACCATCCTATGTGCAACGGAATGGTGGAGAGATTCAATGGAACGTTAAAGTTAATGTTGAAACGGATGTGCGAGGAAAGACCGCGAGATTGGGATCGGTACCTCAGCGCCGTGCTTTTTGCGTACCGAGAAGCGCCACATGAGAGCACAGGGTTCTCACCCTTTGAGTTGCTCTATGGTAGGATCGTTAGAGGACCGATGCGGATTCTAAGGGATCTGTGGACCAAGCGAGATACTAGCATCGAGACTAAAACCACGTACCAATACGTCCTGGACCTACAAGACAAACTAGGCGACACATGCGCGTTAGCTAGAGAGGCGTTGAACAAATCAGCGAACAGACACAGACTGTTATATGATAGAGGTAAATGCACGCGCAGGTTTGAGGCCGGAGACGAAGTTTTGTTGTTACTCCCGACGGAGCGGAACAAATTAATGGTACAGTGGAAAGGCCCCTATACTATTGTAAACAGGGTTGGGGACTTAGACTATCGGATTAAGATTGGCGATAAGGTTAAAACCTTCCACGTGAATATGCTGAAACGGTACCATGCTAGAAACGAGCCCCAGCATATTCTGGCAGCGGTAGCCAAGGGCGCACCTGATTCTATACATGATCCTGACGGTGTAGACGGGGAAACAGAGCACTGATAGACCTAAGACAAAGAAGGCTTTGCGAGCATTCCTAGGTCTTACAGGGTACTATCGAAAATTCGTGCCAAACTATGCGGAAATAGCGGTGCCCTTGACTGATCTAACACGTAAAGGTCAACCTTACAAACTAGACTGGAAACCCGTACACGAGAACGCGTACTGTTCTCTAAAGGCTAAACTGTCAGACCCTCCCATACTGAAGCTACCTGATTTCAGTAAACGATTTTATTTGAAATGTGATGCATCTGATGTGGGTATTGGCTGTATCCTGATGCAAAGACACGAGGGGATCATGCACCCAGTAGCTTATGCCAGTCGTAAACTATTGCCCAGGGAGAGAAATTACTCCACCATCGAGAAAGAGTCATTAGCAATTGTATGGTCTGTACAGAAATTTGAGATGTACCTGGCTTGTAGACCGTTCACCATTCAGACCGACCACAAACCATTAAAGTGTATTAGCAAATCAAAATGTGCTAATAAGAGAGTAATGAGATGGGCACTGGTTCTACAAGAGTTTAGATTTGATATTGAAGCAGTGTCAGGTAAACTAAACCATGGACCTGATTTTCTTAGCAGACTGCCTGAGTGTTAGGATGTAATGAGCTATAATGTTTAGCCAGTTAAGTCTAAACATGTACAAGATTTTGCCCTGTGTCATAGACCGTGGGCATGTACTAATGACAACTTGTTACATGACCCTTATGTATTGCTATGTATTGCTACATGTAAATATGTTTAGCTGGACCCTGTAAGATAGAACGATACGATGTATCGAGAAAATACTGTGTATTTTCCTTAAAAGGAGGGGGTGATGTCACCAGAAATCGGTGACAATATGTACGGTGTTTTGTATCATAGTTTAACGAAGTCTGTTCTCTATTGATATTGACGTGAAGCGTCATCCTAAAGCGTTGACAGGTCTTGATTGTATATATATATATTGTGTATTCTTGTATGGAATCCCATCGGCTATCAGCTGATTTATCCGTGTCACGCATCGTGTGTAATTGTTACATTTGGTATGTGGGTCGCCATGGTGACGCTAACAGTCAAACTAGGTCACATATATCCTTATATGGGACACTTGAGAAATAAGCCAATCAGAGAACCGGATCGCCGTATTGTGACGACGATTGTGACGTCAGAGTTCAGGGAGAGACGCTGGAAGCTGCCTTCAGTTGGGTCTTGAAGCTTGAGGTGGCAGCACGCACGCACGGGAATAAGAACATTGAAACGCCAGGAACGGCATAGAAGCAAGCTTCTAAGTGAGGCAAGGACCCAGCTCAAGAGAACTCAGCCGTGCTGCCGACGGAGCTTCGTATTGGCGATATAGAGAGAGCGCGTTTGTCACCCGCCGGCCTAGTTCAGCTTGACCTAGAAACATAACCGCCGTAAGCCGTGAACCCATTGCTACACGAGCAAGGTCAAGGACTCTAAGCTCAACGTAAACAAAGGGCGCTATTGCATTCATGTGATCGTAAACCTACCCGGGTCGCTGACAAGCAAGATCAGTTGAAGATCGCTAAACTCAGAAAGACTAGATCTATATGGTGCTAACCATACGCTAGATTCTACACAAAACAGTAACCAGAGATCTCTGAAGGAACTGGACTTTATTGGTTTTTATACAAACCACGGACTCAGTAAATATCCTGTATTTTTAATGTGAAGGACTATCGTATTGACACATCAACGCACACACACATCTACATCTTTGTAAGTATTGTCTTGAATTATATTGTGAATTTAACCTGATGTCTCATAGTTTCTATTGATCTGGGTGTATGATTGTCTGGTATTTTAATACACGTCCTTAAAAGAACCTGGAAATGTCACCTGTAATGACCTGGATCTAATTTCTTGATTAATGAAATCAAGTGGCGAGCGTTAACCCATCCTATTGATTTATAGGATATATCCGTTGTAAAGTTTTCACGTTAAGTCAGGGGTGACAATCTAGTTAACCAAGGAATTGTGCATCTCAAAATTATAAAATAAATTTCCTACTTTTCTTCAAGTGAAGTTGAATTAAATAAATGTAATTATATATTATATTTCCATTTTATATTAATTTCATATGACGTAATTATGCTTCATTTAAATGTCACTGAAATAAAGTGCAAATTGAAGACCTGGATAAGTAAGTGCATGAAGATATGCAAGCCTACGTTCAATTTTCCTCTAAGGTACCAGAATGTACTGCTATGAAATCATAGTAACTAGGCATGATTTTGATAAGCATTGTTGGACTTACGTAGGCCTATATATTTGAATAACTTAACATACATTAAAATGTACTGTGAAAACATGTTTCTTTGGTGTTACTTCACAGTTTAGTATCGTTTTCTCACGTTTATAAACTTTGGTATTATGTGCATTATCCCCAATAGCACATTTTAAAAACACCCTTTCAACAATAAAAAATATTGATTTTCCGTTATTTTATATTCTTGTTAATAACGATTTGTTTACATTAATGTGCATAGGCCTATTTATTATATATATGTAATAAATTATTGTTCCACTAGTACTACCAGTGTTTTCATTGTTTCTGATCCCTGCGGGAAAGAATCGATTCTAATGCATACATATTGCATGACGTGAGAGGATGTTTCCAGGTAACTCCCCCCCCCCCCACCACCCCCACAAAAAAAAAGAATAATCAGACCGCCAGTCGGCACAGCATCTCATGATGCTTCTTATAATAAACACGCCAGACTCAGTCACGTGAACCATGTCCATTTAAATGACTTTACAAAATAAACACGCCAGACCCAGTCACGTGAACCTTGCTGATGTAAAAGAAGATACGATTGGGTGAGAAAAGTTTGCAGCGTCAGTGCGTCACCGCTGGCTGAGGGATGACGCGGTAAAATTGGACCGTTCAGGAAAAAAACCCAAACAGACGTGTCGTCTTGCATCTTAATTGTCCAGTAAATGTTTTATTTATTTTTATTTTTTCGTTATATTGACTAGATAGGATAATTCTGTGACTAAAGTCTGCAAAACCGCCTCGTTAATGTACCTTGTGTGCTACATATTGCTAAATTCACTCATTATCGCTCAATCACCGTCAGCCGCGGAGGGGCGGTTACTTCAAAAGAAATTGCATGGATACCCTCAATTAAGAAAATAATAGTTTTCACAAGTGCAAGACATATTTGTTTTGATTTTTTATTTCAAATTTTAGTACATTCGCACTGTTTCGAATGGGAAAGATTTGGATATATCAACGTTTATTTAGGCTAATCGTTGATCGAACCAAGTGCACACCTGTTTACCTGTCGCACCTGGATTTTTACAAGTGCAGATAAACGCGACAGACCAACTAAACAGCAATTTTATTATTGCATGAAATGTTAACAAACAGGGTAGACACATTTTTCCAGATTTTATTTTAAAATCAGTCGGCGATTTGTTTTTGCCTGCACATGTAAAAATATATTAATTTGACATAAAAAGGTATATTACAGGTAACCAGATAATTAGTGCATTTCACACCCATAAATTATATATTTTGCACATTGGACAAAAGTAAATAGTTTTTATTGCAATGTCCCTTATAACAAGTATAATATATAATTTAAATTAAAAAAATGAGAATTTACCTTTATTTACCTGATCTTACCTGTGCAGGTGAGTAAACTTTTACAGGTAGAAATTGGCAAAATTGAAATCCACAAGTCTCGTGGCTGTGCAGTTAAATAAAAGATAGTTTCTGCATATTGTTTTAACTCCTTCAAAAATTTCCTCTCCACTTTTAAAATAAAAAGTTGTCTTTATATTCTGTACTTACAAAGGTAATTAAATCTGTTTAAGATCAAAGGTATCATTTCAGGTAACCCAATAAATAGTGCAGTTAGTACCTATAATTCATAAATTTTACACATGGCACTCAAAATTAAGTTGTATGTTTTTTTTCTCCCTTATTACATGTATAAAATATATACTTCATTAAAAAAATAATTTACCTGTATTTACCTGAACTCACCTGTACAGGTGAGTATGTTTTTATGTGTAACCGTAACCAAAATTATCAATTTATGTTTTACATGTCTGAAAAATCAAAATATAATGGTTTTACACAGTTGACATTTGTTTATCCATATTCTTCTTAGCCACTTTTCAGCATGATTTTGTCACTGCCACAGGTAATTAGATCAGTTGAAGAACAAAGGTACTATTCACATAGGTAACTTAATTACTGTATTAAAAGCACCTGTTCTTATATCAAAATGAATTATACAGTCCATAAATAGAGAAGGTATTAATTTATAGTAACTATATTGATGAACAAGGTGTTTGCTAACATATTCAGAAAAAAAAATAATTTACCTTTACTTACCTGTACAGGTAAACATATGTGTTATATGTTAATAATCATAGAATGTGCTCTTTGGGTCAGCAAGCTTTTCAGGTGAAAAATATTTGATTTCCACAGAAAAATCCAATTTACTTGCACATGCTGGTTCGTTGGTGGTTCCCTTTCCAGTATTAAACCAAATCATTTACCTTTTTCTTACCTTTAATTAATAATTACCTTAGAGTGAAAAACAAGGGACCTATGGGTCACGGCGCTCAGCTGATCATGATTGAACTATAAATGTATCACCATTGTGATACTTTATTTAGTCGACAAACCTTATGAATATCATGGACCTATTAGGCTATTATACAGGAATATAATGTAATATGCGAGTAAATCATGTATGAAATTACCTGACTGATGGATTAATATGGAGTAAATATAGTGGTTTATTTTTTATTTATTTGGGAGCTGTTGAAAATAGCAATATATTTGAGCAAATATGAATGCAATGACAGTACACTAAGCAGTGGTAGAATGATGATAAGGCTATTTGTTGAAGGATCTATAGTGTATAGAAGTCCGCAAGATTTCAATTTGACATATATAATGTTATTATTAACTATGCTGAAGAGTGGATTTATGAATTGTGACTGTATGACATGATATCTCTTAGGTCTTGACAAGGTACATTATATTGATGCCCACCACATCTACATATTACACAATATTGACATAATTTCTGGCACGTACATAGGCAACAAACAGTTATACAATATATAAAAATATGAATATATCTGATTCAACTTGTTCTCGTTTACTGAGGCTGACATTGGGATGGGGTTCGGAGAAGGAAACAGTGTGGGCAGCAAGGAGGGTTGGATGTAGAGAGAAAAGGAGAGAGAGAGAGAGGGAGGGAGCATTCAACAGTACTTAAACACCTGGAAGGTTAAAATCTAAAATATTATGAAATGTAGATAAAGTCTGAGAGAAAGAGGTAATCTAGGCTATGGTTGGTTGATATGATTGAAGAAATTGTTGCAAATAATATTTGAAGATCTGACCTTGCGCTTTCATTGGATACCTTTTTGACAGGCTGTTGACAGTTCAACATTTTACACATTTGTCTAATGAGATCCAATTTTTTTAATTTAAACTTTAATTAAACTGTTTTTTCTATTTTATGATATGTATACAGTTGCTATAAAATCCCCACTCCACAGGCGGAAGGACTTGATGGAGGGGGGGGGGGGGTTACGATGGGAGTTACAACGCCTCTGTCTCTCTGTATATATTTTCTTCAAATTATTAAATTTTATGCTATAGCAATAGCACTATTGTTGACAGTGCGAAGGAGCAAGGACTTAGTGGGGTGGGGGAAGGGGATGGTGGGAGGTACAATACCCTTGCATATACGTACAGGATATGAAATTTAATTAAGCAGAGCTTACAGGAAAAAAAAGTTTATTCATAATTATTAAATATTTAAAACAGGCATGAAAGCTAGAGAAACAAAGCAAATAATTTTAATTCCCATTCTTCTGAGCCAGGAAATTATGAACAATTTTTACATTAATTCACTTTTTTATAACATCATTTTTTTCCAGGTTTGAAAATGTAACTATACATTTAGAGTATAACATATATATGTGAATATTTCAGTTGATTCACATTTCTTAATTGCATCAACATATATATCTAATAAATTAGGTTTATAGTACCTGTCAACATAATGGGGTGGAGGGAGGAAGGGAAGCATTGGGGTGAGAGAGAGAGAAAGAGAGAGAGAGAAAGAGAGCTAGAAAGAGAGAAAGGGAAAGAGAGAGAGGAGAAAGGCTCTCTGGTAATTACTGCCTGACCCAGCCTGACCCAGACACTCACAGAAGCAGTAGGCAAGGAGTGAAGGTGTTATGTAACAGCCTGGAACACTGTTAACCAATGACTTGATGTAAACATTCAAGACATGGTGCTATAAATATGGGTCATATTACCTGTTTTTACCTGTATATACCTTAGTTACATACATATCAAACCAGGTATATAGAAAATAAATAAAATAACATGATGGACATATACCTGACAGTAAAAGCTGAAAATTTCACAAAGATACATTTAACGGTTACTGAGTTAATGTCTCTTATATAGATTCATGTCAAAATGTGGAAAAAATGCAAAATAAATCTGAACAGTAGGAGTGTGACAATCCACAGGCTAATCTGAACAGTAAAGGGTTAAAGTGTGAAGTCCAAAATCATGAGCTGCGACTTAAAAGTATGGTGCCTTAATTAGAACGTTTATATATATCTGCATTTGTTTAAACTGGGAATTATCTAGTGTAGTTGGCACACTGTGTGCTGTCATAAAACTGTGACTTGTCATTCATTTGTCTTGTTAGTCAAACTTATTTCTTTTAACAGACTATTAAGGATGCTGTATCATGCCGTTGTGCTTTGATTAGAACAGTGAACATGTGCCTGTATGCCAAATTAACTTATCAAGGGCTTAGAGGCACAAGTGTAATGCTGGTGTGATGGCTACAAAAGTTATCAAGATTCTATTTCTCACACTGTCTAAACCTGCTCTCCCTATCTTTGAAATAAATCCGAGTATCTCATCTTTGCAGGACTAAATGCTCTGTATACCGAGTCATCCATGTAAATATGACTACCATCATATTTTGTGGTGTCCATATTTATTCAGAGTAAATAGTGTTAAACCCATATTTTTTAACGCATAACCTGTAATTAATTGTAAGCCCAAGTCATATGATAAGAACAGTTTGCTGATTATGTTAATCGGGGGGAATTTAATTTCCATGGTCTCATTCATGCGTATAAAACCAAGTCAGCAGCAGAAAAACTGTAAAGAGAGAACACATGAAATACCTGGGAGAGGATAAGGATCTTAGCAAATGGAAGCGAGTGGATCCCCGTTCAACATAAACTAGGGCACATGACTCCACGCTGGCAAAACTCAACATTTGCAAAATAATGGAAACAGTGATGTTGTCAAAAGCTCAACTCATACATACATCTGATGTCAAGGGTGGGGGGATGACTCGTAAACAAGGTTTAGATATTTGGTATTTCCTAGTAAGTTCAGAAATGGAACCAAAGTCTGTAATTTAACTTATTAATATATTTCATTTCCAATATATATATATATTATATTATAAATAGCAGAGGGGAAGGTTACATTGACCATTCGACTTGCTGAAAAGGGGGGGGGGGAGGGGATATATACCCCCCTACCCCTGTATTGACACCCCTCATTCACACTGATGGGAGAATTCATCACTCATCCACTACCATTACCTTTCATAATGTTCACACTGTCCTCTCACACTATGTACATGTAAATAACTTATTGCTGATCTGTATATCCAAAGGAGCACAAGACATTCAAAATAAAGCATGAATTCAACATAAATATAAATTGTCGAAGTTCAAAATATCACCCTTATAAATTGTTTTATTTTCCTATATACATGCATGTTACAGAGATCTCATTATTTTTATTATTTATATATATATATATATATATATATATATATATATATATAATTTTTATAGATTACAAATATATTACTTTTCAGATAAAACTATCTGAACCATGCAGTCTCTCTTGTCAAGCAGATCTCTCTAACTAAATGCTCCAGTCTACAGGATATTTTTTTATTAGCATATCACATGAAAACTGGACAATTTATTTACCATAAATTACTTTGTTTGCAAAAAAATGACAAGATAAATATAATTTTATGACATATTTCATAAAGGATAAAGCTTGCCAAAATTTTGTAGCTACTCTGAATAAATAATTTGTTAATTAAGCCTCGTTACTTAGGAGAGCTGTTCCTGCTTTACATTACATCAGGAGTAAATGAGGCTGTTATTTATGGCCTCTCTGTGGACGGTCATTCTCAAACACCCCTCACCAATACATCAATATTAAACATGCACATTTAGTGTATCCTATTATAGTCAAATCCATTATCAAATAGGTCATCTTCTTATTGCTACGATTTCTTTATCACAACTATATATATATATATATATATATATATATATATATATATAGATATATATATATATATATATATATATATATATATATATATATATGAGAGATTTGTGAAGCGTTTTTTTTTCTCTGGAGAATCTTGTGCAAGTTTCACATTTATGATATCAGTTAACAGACATAACAGATAATCTGTGAAATATATCATTAAGTACTTTGCAAGGAATATGTTGTGGTCCCCTAGTCATTTACCCAAATGTCCTTTCCTTATACATAGTGATATACAACGTGACAATGGGCTGCCCATCTGTTATGACAGAACAGTGTGTATGCTGGATGATGGGGTGACATATTTATTCAGTATGATTGTTATATGAAATATTAACCTTAAAATAAGAATTTCTCAGTTATCTCTCTCTTCTTGGGCTTATTCTTTATTTAGATACTGGAAGCAAATTTTTTTATCATCAGTCTATCCTATCTTTTGTACCTGCCCATATGACAATGAATAGCACCACCATGTCAACACACACATACAGATATGATACTAACACTAGCCGTGACAATCGACTTAGTAGGCAATCGGATAATTGGGTTAGTAAGCCTACTCGAGTCATGATACTAGTAATATGGAGGAATGTATCGCAGTGGTCTTGCATCTGGTTGCATTCATATTGTGATAAACTGCTCATAATCTCAATATAATGCTTAGAATGGTGAATAAACACAATAGTATATATGTGAGTTCGCAACCCAAACTGAAACACCGTCTCCACGGACACGGGTCATTTCCTGTGTCGCCTGCGTCCTGTACCCCGTGTGAGCCATGCTTGTGTTCATGCGTTCATAAATTCAACAAACATGCCGAGGGGTTTACCAATTGCTGGGTTAAACAGGAATTTTTCTCGCTCATAAGCGTTGTCAGAAATTGACGAAAATATTTGCATCTTCATAAGGCCTTATAATGCGATCCTCAGACGTAGACGCATGACACTGGCACCAGCAATCTGGTTGTAATGCCAGAGGGTCGATATGACGCTATACTAACACATGCTGCATGGACCATGCATTCCAACATCCCAGCCATTCATCTACAGAACATCTGCGTAGGGAATATAGATTTGTGATAATAAATTATTGTTTTCAATGTTAACAATAATTATGTATTTATTGTTATTTAACATCATTTTATTTGATTAATTAGCCATCTGTGTCTAAATGGTGCAAGTAGGTTATAGTATATGGATAATGGCTGATTACAACTTTTAGTTCTTACTCGTAATTTGAAGTGTTTATTATAAAAAGTGTGATGCAGATGTATTATAATAGAAGTCTTTTATGATAAAGTGTAAGGGCCTATGGTATGTCATCAACCACATATTATTAAGACACATTTATTTGTATATAAAAACTGGTCTTAATGTAATTTTTTTCTTGAAAATAATCATATAACTGTACACTAACTGAAATGGCTGATACAGGGTCTTAGAGAAGTGTGTGTGTGTGTGTGGGGGGGGGGGGGGTAAACAAGTGTATTGGAAGTGCTAATTTAATTTATACATTGTTGCATAACTAATGGGAAGAAAACCACACCAGATGGAAAATCTTGCACTTTTTTCCAAGATTTTTTTTTATCATAGAAAAAAAGGGACAGAGCCCCCCATCCAAATCTGAACCTATGGTGTAGTCTCATCATTATCATTAAGGTTGTGGCCCTGGTGGCTCAAGAGTTAAGCATTGTTATGCTGAGTAGTGAGTACCATCTCTAGCAATATTTTGACAATGAAATTGGCCAATGCAGAAAAGAGCAGAAAAGTCTGGAAGAGACTAGTTCCAAGGATTGTCAACAGATGGCAGCATGAATGCTGATAATTAGCTTATAATGTACACTCTCGAAAGAAGTGGATTAGAATGGAAAGTATTGCACATATTCAGAATATTGAAAGTTAACATTTCTGTACATTTAAATTTTTTTCTGATTTTTTCCTTCAGCATTTACAACATTACAAAATTTTTTTATAATTTGCAGTATTACAACATTTCAATGCTACATAGGTCTTATGTGTGTGTGTATGGGGTGATGATGGGGTGTCATGATGGTTTTTGTTCAGTACAATTGCACTTAAAGCAGTACCTATTGGTCAATTCTATATAAAAAAAGCTTAATACTAGATTACAACAGATTCCTTTCTTCTAGTAATCTGATAACATGCCCATCAATGAAATTTGACATAATCCCTGTCAGGAATGTTTCACAGATGCTGCCAGGATAATTACTGAAAATATCTCCTAAAAGATCCCCAACTGCCTGAGATTTGTTTATTTTGTTTTCCAAGACACACTTTTACATTCTTTTTTATGCACAGCAATAGTAAGCAATGTCAATTTTTTAAAATGGTTGTCTTTCAGGTGGCCAGCAATATTTCGTAAAAGTACAGTATAATATTACTGTAAAGGAGAAGAAATGACCCTTTAGTCCAATGTCTGTTAAACCATTAGGCTGTGGTTACACACCTAAATACATGTGTATTTTCATGCCTAAAAATAACTCTACTACTTTAATTGATAGCAAACATCACTTCTTATATACATGTAGTTCACTTTTTTAAGAGAGATGATTTCTGGTTAAAATGTTGTTTTTAATGGTTTCATGTAAACAAACTGGTTTATTGTGACCATTAATGTTCATTAATTAAAAAAGCTGTTTACCAGCTTGAACATGGAAGGCCAATTTTGATGGGCCAAAACCAATTGGTATTAAAACTGTGCTCGGACCAGCCCACTGGAAAGTTTAAAAGACATCATGACTTGTCACCAGTCCACACCTTGGTTAAACTTCAGCAGGTCACCAGTCTAGTTTATAAATCTCTTAATACTGGAACACTACATATGTGAATGTCTACTTTTCATCAAATCACTAATTTTTAAACAATTATTCCAGTTTAATTTATTTGTTCACAATTGCTAGTTCTATTCATTATATTACTTATCATGGCACACACACTCGTATAAACAAAATTATGGCATCTGGTATCTTATATGATTATATTGAGCAATTACAATAATTTCCTATCACAAACCTTCAAATCTCTGTTAAATAATGAGAGTATATACGTGTCTTTAGTAATGTCAAGTTCCTACTTTTTTACAACTGTTGAATTATTTTTGAAAGATCCCGATATCCATCAAAATTTAAAACCAATGATAAATATGATCTTAAGTCTCTTACCAACTTTATATATATACCCTTGATGTGTGTCAGAGACTGGAATTATGTTTATAGGATAAAAAGAATGTTATATCATTACTGATATTTAGTATATTATTTACCTATAAGAGCCATGTACCTATAAATATATCCACGTTGTTAATCTGGGTGCTTTCCAAACTGGTAATAGAGAAGCACTATTAATGGAATAAAAAGTCCCACTAGTACCATCATTATCACTGCTGATCTGCGACTCATACCGCAGTCTGCTCCTACTGTTAATAAATCACTCTTCCTGAGAGGTTGTATGCGTTTGGCAGTCAACGAGTCTGTAACTTCCTCTAGCGAGTCCAGACGCGTCCGTGTGGAGGCCACAATACTGTGGATGTCTTGGTCCATTTTGTGCAGGAATTCTTGAGCTTCTCGGCTTTGACTGTCACTGAATGCATCTCGGATGCTGACCGTCCTTATTAATAACCGATCTGTTTCTGTATCCGCTTCTGATTCTGAGGATCCACGAATCACGTCAATCACACTATGGTCTTTCTGATTGGTCGTATTTGGACCTGAGGCTGCTGCCTCAGCCTCCTTCTCTTTCTGAATCAGTTCTGGTAACAATCCAAACCGTTTCACCGGCACCTTGATCTTCGTCAAAGCATGAAAGTCTTGGTCCCTGATAAGGTTGTTGATGCGCTTGATTTCTGATACCTGCAACAAACAATTAGAATATCAGCAGAAGCTAACAAAAGCCCTCAGCTAAAGAACAATGTTTATAGGTGGTAACAGTAACAAGTATGAAATATTTGTTTTCACATGGTTATATCTGTACATGTCTCAGTTATATATTTAAACTGGAGAGGTATGTAGTACCTTTACAAGTATGGTAAGACCGATCTCATGCAGGAATAAGAGATCATCAAGGCATATCATTATAGCATGTTTCATAACAATCCACCCAGTGGTTCCTGAGAAATAAGCTCTTAAGTTTTTTTCTATTCTAAGCTCTGTGACCTTGAAAAGTAGGTCAAGGTCACCCATCTTTGAACTTGACCATGATTTTGGTAATATGCATCAGCACTGAAGAAATAAAGTGCCTTTCACAAGGCCAAAATTAAACAAGGGACCCATGGGTCACTGTGCTCAGCTGAAGTTGACCTTGAAGGTAAAAATCTAAAATAATATCAAATGGAGATAAAGTGTATGAGGAAGAGGTAATAAAGGCCATGGTTGGTTTATATGATTGGTTTGTATTGATGAGCAAGAAACTGTTGCAAATAATATTTTGTGACCTGACCATGTTTTTCCTAATGTTGAAACTGAAGCATGTGAGCAGTTTGTGAACAAATGATCTGTACTATTACCATGATCATTAGTTGGCTTTTTGATTAACTGTTGACATTTCAGAAGTTTACACATTTGTTCAATTGAATCTATTTTTTTGTATGATATATATTATTATATATATAAGTATTTTTTTATGAAATGTATACAGTTGTAATATAACTAACTAGACATTTCTTGGCACCGCAGGTGCCAGAGTATCCCCAGACATAGTAGGCCCCCCCCCCCTTTATAAATAGACCCCCATTTTTAGCAGCATATACTGACACTTGGCATATTTATTGTTTCTTCCATCTAACAATCCACAATCTTGTTGAAGATGTTGGTCCTGTGACCTTGATCTTTTTAAAGATGTGACCTGTGACCGTGACCTTTGACCTCATGACCCCAAAATCAATTCTGGTCTTGCTTTTCCAATGGGACATATGCAAGTTAAGTTTGAAATCTATACATCAATAAAGCAGGAATTATCACCCAGAAACTAATTTTTGGACAGATAGCTCCTGTGACCTTCACCTTTGACCTTGTGACCTCTAAATTGATAGTGTTCTTCCAGGAAGAACACTATGTGCAAGATGAAAGATCTGAGATGAAAATTTTGGCTGAAAATGCATCCACATCTTTTTAAAGATGTGAGATGAAAAGTTTGGCTGAATATGCATCCACATCTTTTTAAAGATGTGTCCTGTGACCTTGACCTTTGACCTCATGACCCCAAAATCAATTTGGGTCTTGCTTTTCCAATGGGACATACACAAGTCAAGTTAGAAATCCATACGTTAATAAAAGCAGATATTATCATCCAGAAACTAATTTTTGGACAGATGGCTCCTGTGACCTTCACCTTTGACCTTGTGACCTCAAAATTGATAGGGGTCTTCCACTCTTGGCAGGTGAACTATATGTGCAAGATGAAAGATCTGAGAAGAATTAATTAGCTGAAAATGCATCCACAAACTTAAAGAGGTTTCCTGTGACCTTGACCTTTGACCTCATGACCCCAAAATCAATTCAGGTCTTGCTTTTCCAATGGGTCAAATACAAGTCAAGTTTGAAATAAATACATCAATAAAAGAAGGAATTATCATCCGGAAACTAATTTTTGGACAGATGGCTCCTGTGACCTTCACCTTTGACCTTGTGACCTCAAAATTGATAGGGTTCTTCCTCTCTTGGCAGGTGAACTATATGTACAAGATGAAAGATCTGAGATGAAATGTTTGGCTGAAAATGCATCCACATCTTTTTAAGGATGTGTCCTGTGACCTTGACCTTTGACCTAATAACCTCAAAATCAATTTGGGTCTTGCTTTTCCAATGGGACATATATAAGTCAAGTTTGAAATCCATACATCAATAAAAGCAGGAATTATCATCGAGAAACTAATTTTTGGATGGATGGCTCCTGTGACCTTCACCTTTGACCTTGTGACCTCAAAATTGATAGGGGTCTTCCACTCTTGGCAGGTGAACTATATGTGCAAGATGAAAGATCTGAGATGAATTGTTCGGCTGAAAATGCATCCACAATCTTTTTAAAGAGGTTTCCTGTGACCTTGACCTTTGACCTAATAACCTCAAAATCAATTTGGGTCTTGCTTTTCCAATGGGTCAAATACAAGTCAAGTTTGAAATCCATACATCAATTAAAGAAGGAATTATCATCAAGAAACTAAATTTTGGACAGATGGCTCCTGTGACCTTCACCTTTGACCTTGTGATCTCAAAATTGATAGGGTTCTTCCTCTCTTGGCAGGTGAACTATATGTGCAAGATGAAAGATCTGAGATGAAATGTTTGGCTGAAAATGCATCCACAATCTTTTTAAAGATCTCCTGTGACCTTGACCTTTGACCTCATGACCCCAAAATCAATTTGGGTCTTGCTTTTCCAATGGGACATATACAGGTCAAGTATGAAATCTATACATCAATAAAAGCAGGATTTATCATCCAGAAACTAATTTTTGGACAGATGGCTCCTGTGACCTTCACCTTTGACCTTGTGACCTCAAAACTGATAGGGGTCATCCTCTATTGGCAGATGACTTACATGTGCAAGATGAAAGGTCTGAGATGAAATGTTTGGCTGAAAATGCATCCACAATCTTTTTAAAGATGTGTCCTGTGACCTTGACCTTTGACCTCATGACCCCTAAAATAAATTGGAGTCTTGCTTTTTCAATGGGACATATTTAAGTCAAGTTTGAAATCAATACATCAATAAAAGCAGGAATTATCATCCAGAAACTAATTTTTGGACAGATAGCTCCTGTGGCCTTGACCTTTGACCTTGTGACCCAAAAATTTATATGGATGATCCACTATTGGCAAGTGAGCTATATATTCAAGATGGAAGACCTAGGATGAAAGTTTGGCTTAAAATGCATCCACAGTGTTTTTTAAAATGCCAGTCCAGTGACCTTGACCTTTGAACTCATGACCCTAGAACCTATAGGGTTCTTACTTTAGTGGTGGGCCATACATAAGTCATGTTTGAAATCCATATGGCTATCAACACTGGAGATATCATAAGAGGTGTGTGATTTTCACCATATATGGCAATATTCAAGGTCAAGGCCACTATCAAAGGAAAGGTCATGACCCCAATTTAAATAAACATCATCCCATAACCCATACCTATGTATATGCATAATATCTGAAAGAAATCTGTCCATTAGTTTTTGACTTATAATGCTCACAGTACTGTAAGGTGGCAATTTTGGGGGTATTAAACGGCACAAAAACAAGTAAAGAATAATAGGTGGCGCCACCAGTTTCTGAAACATGACAACCCTATCCATGATCTTCCATCAACTTGATTTTGGGATAAATCCATGCAAGATTTCTTGAGATATTAAAGAATTTGTGTGATTTTCCCCAAAATTGGACCTATTCAAGGTCAAGGACACTCTCCTAGTAAAGGTCATGACCTCATTTTAAATAGTTGTCATCCTCTCACCCATATCTATACATATACCAAGTTTGGTAAAGTTCCGTGAAATATTTTTTGGGTTATCGCGCCAACAGGATTTATATGCGGCAGCGGCGGCGGCGGCGGGACAGGTATGAAAACATAGTATCCCCCGACTTTGTCTGGGGATACAATTAACAACAAACACAGGGCAAACAAAGCCTGATCTCAAATTCTGCTGAGGCAGGAAAATAATGAACAAATATTTGTATTAAATCCTCATTTTTTTATAACATCAATTTTTTTTAAATTTAAGTTTATATTTCTATACATTTCAAATATTACGTATATATTTGAATATAAAAGTTGTTTCATAATTCTAAATTGCATCATCATAAATCTCAATCTTGTCAGATAACACCACATCATGCATAGAAATGTTTATTTATTTTTTACCACATAAATATATCTTTTAAATCTGCAAAACAATAAATATCTTTAAATAATACTTGATTTAGATTTCACAATTTTTAATTGTGTCTTTTTTTTTCATCCATAATGTGCTTCATATTTTATAAATTTAAGCATACTGATGGGTTCAATTATATTTGTTAAAATCATTTAAAAGAAAATTGATTTCTTTAAACATGCTACATTACACAACATTGCATCTTCTGGATTACACCTTGAATTACTTTTTCAAAGAAAGTTTTTGCATATCGGAGTGGAAACAGCATTACAATTAAGCAATTAAGGAGATACAACGAAAACAAAAACAATTACTGCATGACACTTGGTGGGTTGGGTTTGCGGGGGGGGGGGGAGGGGGGGGGGGGTGGTGATTGGGGTGATGATATGAGAATAACTGTACACCTGTCACAGCTGGGACCCTGCATCTGTAATCTGTAATCAAAGCAAATTACTACAATAGAGCCTCAAGAAAAAAATCAATAACTAGTTTAATTTTCAAGCTTTTATTTTCAAATTTCAGATTTGAACAAATTAAATATTTATGTTTACATGCTGTGAAAATTAAATCAATGGTACTTACAGGAAAAAAACGTGCCATGGTCAAAGTTGGGCAAAATTTAAGGTACTGATTTTATTTTTATGCTAATAACTTAAAAATTTACAAAATTCAGATCTAATTTTGGGTAAACAATTGAACTTTAATTAAACATAGTTATATACTTGGGAAAATAGACTCTAGTTTCAAAATTTTTCATGTTAAGTGAGTAAATATTTTTCCTGATTTTTTACAAAATGCATTATGTTTGGGCCCATACCTTTTTTAAATTATATAATACAGATTTAATTTCTGGCATACACATAGGAACTATGTAGGAGAATCTTTATGGTAAATATGAGGAAAAATGGATGAGTGGTTTTGATATTAGTCCTGAAGTGTGAAAATAGGATTTTAATAAAAACTTGAGAGGTTTTTCTGTAATTTCTCAAAGGAACAAAGTCGGAAAGACCCAGTTTTCTGCTTGGTAGGAGATCATTGAGACATCTAACATTATGCTGAACTTTGGATTCCTAGGTCTTACGGTTTCAAAACGTGCCACATCTACCGACGGACGGACAGACGACGGGCAATGGACCAGGACTATAGGTCAGATGACTTATAGTCAGCTGAGCTAAAAATTGTATAAAAATTCATCAGATATTGTAGGTGTTGCACCAAACTTGTTCAGCAGGTACAGACGATCAATGATCATGATAAGTTTTATGAAAATCCTCCCCATAATTCCTGAGAAATTATCATCTAAGTGATTTTGTATAATTATCTCTAAAACACTGAAAAATAGGTCAAGGTCACCCATTTTTTTAACTTGACCAAGATTTTGGTAATATGCATCAGCACTGAAGAAATGAAGTTCCTGTGTTGAAAACCCATGGAGATTTCTGCTCACAAGGCCAAAATTGAAAAAATCCGATAAAATTGATATAAAATCAAAAATTGTAGGCGGCGCCACTAAACTTGTGCAGCAGGTACAGACCATCAGTCCCAATGATCATAGAAAGTTTTGTGAAAATCCACCCAATGGTTCCTGAGAAATTAGCTCCTAAGTGGTTTTGTATAATTAGCTCTAAAACGTAGAAAAATAGGTCAAGGTCACCCTTCTTGGAACTTGACCGAGATTCTGTGGCTATACATCCTCATGGAAAAAACTAGAATACGGGTAGTTGACAAGCGACTACGTGTATCCGCCAAAATCAGAGAAGGACGGGTGAAGTAAGGCATGGATTAAGTGGCAAGGGGATAAAGAGTTAGATGTGTTAAATATTAGAATGGATCTCTGTCACATAAACATGATTGTAGGTGGCGCCACCTGTTATTTGAACGAGAAACTATCCAAGATATATACACAAGCAAAATTTCATGTGGAAAAGTCAAACCACTGCAGAGATATGAGTGATTTTATCCCACAGCAGACAAACAGATGAACGCTGTGCAAAAATGGCTGCAGGTGGCACCACCATTTTTGTGTATGTTATAAAGCTATCCAAGGTCTACATTTGTGTAAAAAAATTTTCCTGATTGGTTGATTGAGTCCGGAGATATAAGCATGGATGTCTACAGCGTGAACATAAATGTAGGTGGCGCCACCTGTCATAAATCAAGAAAGCTATGCGGGATGTATAAGCATGCTGAATTTCAGGTATTTTGGTCAAACCACTGCAGAGATATGAGTGATTTTAACCAAAGGCAGACAAACAGATGGACGCCGTGCAAAAATGGCTGCAGGTGACGCCACCATTTTTGTGTATGTTATAAAGCTATACAAGGGCTACATTTGTGTGAACTATTTTTCCTGATTGGTCAAAGGGTTCCTTAGATATGAGCTTGGATGTCTGCAGCGTTAACGTGAAAGTAGGTGGCACCACCTGTCATAAAATCAAGAAAGCTATCTAGGATGTACACGCATGCCCAATTTTAGGTGAATTAGTCAAACCACTGCAGAGATATGAGTGATTTTAACCCCAGGCAGATGAACAAATGGACACTGTGCAAACATGTTTGCAGGTGGCGCCACCTTTTGTTGTGTATGTTATAAAGCTATCCCAGTGCTACATTTGTGTAAAATTTTTTTCCGGATCGGTCAAACGGTTCCCGAGATATATGGGTTTATTTGTGGAGCGTTAACGTGAATGTAGGTGGCGCCACCTGTCATAAAATTGAGAAAGCTATCTAGGATGTATACGCGTGCCGAATTTTAGGTGAATTAGTCAAACCACTGCAGAGATATGAGTGATTTTAACCCCAGGCAGATGAACAGATGGACACTGTGCAAACATGGTTGCAGCTGGCGCCACCTTTTGTTGTGTATGTTATAAAGCTATCCCAGGGCTACATTTGTGTAAAATTTGTTTCCGGATCGGTCAAACAGTTCCGGAGATATATGGGTTTATGTGTGGAGCGTAAACGTGAATGTAGGTGGCGCCACCTGTCATAAAATAGAGAAAGCTATCTAGGATGTATACGCATGCCGAATTTTAGGTGAATTAGTCAAACCACTGCAGAGATATATGAGTGATTTTAACCCCAGGCAGATGAACAGATGGACACTGTGCAAACATGGTTGCAGGTGGCGCCACCTTTTGTTGTGTATGTTATAAAGCTGTTCCAGGGCTACATTTGTGTAAAAATTTTTTCCGGATCGGACTAACGGTTCCTGAGATATATGGGTTTATGTGTGGAAACAGATGCACAAACGGACGCTGGACAGAGACGAAAGGTCAGAGGTCAAAGTCACTTGGTTAGGCACCAGTTCACATGTGACCCGATAATTTGTGTAAGTTTCGGAAAAATCTGTCCAGTAGTCTCAGAGGAGTTCTCCGGAAACGAACGCGGCGGCGGCGGCGGAACCCGGTCAAAAACATAGTATCCGCAAAACTTCGTTTTGGCGGATACAATTAAAATTCCTACGGTGAATCCTTTTAGAGATATCCCGCTCACAAGGTAAAAGTTAACCCACGCCAGACAGACGGACAGCTTGGGTGACAACAATAGCCCATCAGCCTAAGGGCTGAGGGCTAAAAAGGAAATTATTCAAATGTATACATTAATGTATACCGTGATCAATATATTTCTGCATGTGGGAAAACTGATATCTGGAGCATGGTGGCATAATGGTTAGAGTGCTGGATTTGTGACTGCAATCTTTTGGTTAAAGTCCTTTTCTGACTGCCTACTGTGCTAAGATTCCTGGCCAAAGTGTTTCCAACAAAGATGTGCTCTCTCCACCCAAGAGTCAATGGGTGCTAGTAGTGGGTGGCAAGTAAATATATCTGAAAAGAAAATCTTCTTGCACCTACTCAGTGTGGCTGCTTGGGTAATATGCTCCCAAGGGGGTTGAGAAAAGCTACAAGAATGAACAGCCCCGAAAGACCAGGAAGGCAAAAGTAAAAGTCTGGTCAGACTGACATTTTCGGTGATATCAGACTATTAACCCTCATCTTTTACCTTTAAGTGGATTATGAACTAAACTTTCATAAAATATACAAGATAACTTATTGAACTCTAATACCTGCAATATGACAGAAAACTATTTTATGTGCAATAAATTGATGCAAAATATAAATAATTTCAATTCAACATTTATCATGTGTAGTTGGCATGGTTTACATGACTATCAATTCAAACACCAATGATCTTTCAACGAAAAAAAAACTTTGCTTCAAGGAATCAGTTTATAAGGGCAAAGATTTTTTGAGGGCAAAGAATTTATGTTCTGATAACATAAAATATCAAAATGTCTATATATAATCAAACTGTTGGGTGTTGAGCACAAAGGGTTAAAAAGATATGCATATATATCTGTCCCAATCTCATTGCTCCAAGAACACTTCTCAAAAGCGACTAATAATGCTCACAGTAACCTGATTTAAAACTTCCTAAACTAGATATTTCTTGGCACCGCAGGTGCCATAGTATCGCCAGACAATTAATCCCTCCCCCCCTTTAAGAATAGGCCCCCCATCTTCAGCAACAATTAATATCAGACCACACTCATAGAAAAGGTCATTCTCATAGAAAAGGTCATGATCCGAATTTCAATATACATCATCCCCTAACCCATGTCTATGTATATGCAAGAAATCTGTCCATTAGTTTTTGACTTATAATGCTCACAGTACTGATAAATGGCAATGATGGGGTATTAAACGGCATAAAAAAAGTAAAAGAATAACAGGTGGCGCCACCTGTTTCCAGTACAGGACAATACTTTCCAAGATCTTCGAACATGTTGATTTTTGGACCAATGCATGCATCCCTTATTGAGATATTGTGTAATTTTCACCATATATGGCAATATTCAAGGTCAAGGCCACTCTAATAGGAAAGGTCATGACCCCAATTTATATATACATTATCCCATAACCCATATCTATATATATGCATAATATGAAAGAAATCTGTTCATTAGTTTTTGACTTATAATGCTCACAGGTTACAAATGTACTGTTAAGTGGCAATGATGGGGTATTAAACGGCACGAAAACAAGTAAAAGAATAACAGGTGGCACCACCTGTTTCCCTTACATGACAACACTATCCAAGATCTTCATTCAAGTTGATTTTTGGACCAATCAATGCATCCCTTATTGAGAAATTAATGATTTTGTGTGATTATCACCATATATGGCAATATTCAAGGTCAAGGCCACTCATTGGAAAGGTCATGACCCCTATTCAAATAAACATTATCCTATAACCCATATCCATGTATATGCATAATATGAAAGAAATTTGTCCATTAGTTTTTGACTTATAATGCTCACAGTACTGATAAATGGCAATGATGGGGTATTAAACGGCACAAAACAAGTAAAAGAATAACAGGTGGCGCCACCTGTTTCCGGTACATGACAATACTTTCCAAGATCTTCGAACATGTTGATTTCTGGACCAATGCATGCATCCCTTATTGAGATATTAATGATTTTGTGTAATTTTTCACCATATATGGCAATATTCAAGGTCAAGGCCACTCTAATAGGAAAGGTCATGACCCCAATTTATATATACATCATCCCATAACCCATGTCTATGTATATGCATAATATGAAAGAAATCTGTCCATTAGTTTTTGACTTATAATGCTCACAGTACTGATAAATGGCAATGATGGGGTATTAAACGGCACAAAACAAGTAAAAGAATAACAGGTGGCGCCACCTGTTTCCGGTACATGACATTACTATCCAAGATCTTCGGTCAAGTTGATTTTTGGACCAATGCATGCATCCCTTATTGAGAAATTAATGATTTTGTGTGATTTTCACCATATATGGCAATATTCAAGGTCAAGGCCACTCTCATAGGAAAGGTCATGACCCCAATTTAAATAAACATCATCCCATAACCCATATCTATGTATTTGCATAATATGAAAGAAATCTGTCCATTAGTTTTTGACTTATAATGCTCACAGTACTGTCAAGTAGCAATTTTGGGGATATTAAACGGCATGAAAACAAGTAAAGAATAATAGGTGGCGCCACCAGTTTCTGGAACATGACAACCCTATCCATGATCTTCGATCAACTTGATTTTGGGATCAATCCATGCAAGTTTTCTTGAGATATTTAAGAATTTGTGTGATTTTCCCCAAAATTGAACCTATTCAAGGTCAAGGTCACTCTCCTAGTTGAGGTCATGACCTCATTTTAAATAGGTGTCGTCCTCTCACCCATATCTATACATATACCAAGTTTGGTAAAGATCCGTGAAATATTTTTTGAGTTATTGTGTCCAAAAGAAATCTCTGCGGCGGCGGCGGCTGCGGCGGGACCGTGCCTAAACCATAGTATCTCCAGACTATGTCTGGCGATACAATAATGATTCTTGATCTGCCTTTATTAATTTAATCTGAAGAGTCTGCTCATAATTTTTCAGTAACTGTAATCTTTAACAAAACATAACCTTAGAATGGATGGTAAGACATATCATCAATGGAGCAAAGACTTACAAGTATAAATTATAAATCAACATGAGAAAGTGAGCAAAGCTGCAAAGTGGTGTTGGGACCAATGATCGATTATAACCAATAATCAATCAGCTGATGCAGATGATCAAATGATCGAGCTTACACTGCCATTATCAATAACAGAGTTTTTCACAAAGGTTGGCTCTATAATGACATAAGGTATGTTTTCATCATATCTATCTGAACAAACTGTAGAACAAGCTGTGTTTACTAATAGATTCACACCTAGTTTACAATATACACACTTTGGCTGTGGAGTTATTAAGACATATTAGCAAGTATTAGACATATATTATATATATATCAATTGAGTAAATTTACAAGTCTCTAATTGATCACAAATTTCATCCTCCGAGAGGTCAACCAATTTTACTGATGATTGATCATGAAATTATAACTGAATCCCAACACTTCTCAAAAGCGACTAATAATTTATCATCGGTTGCTCATAAGCTGCCGATGATCAGTTATAAACAAGGATTCTCAAAGACTCCCAACACTACTACAAAGTACATCCACAGTACTAATATCCATGGTAAACATACAGTGGTAAAATCTTATTCATTGCTGGATGGAACTTTGGTAACAGCTTGGCAGTATGACCACTCCCATAAACAAGACAGGAAACCAACATTGAGCGTAAACTGACTGCATGTGAATGGGAGCAGCACAAATCAATGTTCACTGCTACACTGCTCCATCAAACTACACATCTCTCAGCCATTAACAGTAGCATGTAAAAGTGAAGTCACTATGTTGGCCTATACCTCAAGTCCCAATAAGTTAAGGAAAATGCAACAAATACACCTGCATTCTGTTTTAAATATGCTTAATTGTGGCATGATACCATATGACAGTGATTTCAACAACATTTACTATGTATGGTGTCTGAACTGGTTATGGAGGATAAAATCTCACTCATCACACCACAAATATGTTTAATTATAATTAACAATGACTGTTTTAGAATGTGAACCATTAACAGACAAATTAGAGTGCTTATACAGATGCAGACTCTATATATGATATCAGTTTGTAACTGTAAGTACTGTAACTAAAGATTCAATCAAAAGCTGTGATATTTGGGTGGTTACCTTTATTTAACTGAATAATATATGAGGATAATTTCCAACCCATTATTTCATAGAACCTCAACTATATTAGTCATTTTAAGCATTCCTATTTCTTGTCAGAAATAAAACATGTATTGTAAAAACTTACAGATCACTGCAAGAAGCTGAAAGCCTTGATCATTTTGTAAGTTCTAAACTTGGTGTACCACCAAAAAAATACTGAACGTTTCTTGTTCCTGTGAGATATTAATAAGTGAAAAACCTTCACTTCAGCTCACAATGACCTAAAATGAAACCATGGTGACCTATTATTTTTACATATGATGTACATATGATGAAGGGTCCAAATGAGGACACAAATCTGTAACTGTTCTCTTCTCCTGCCAAACCCTTCATAAATTAAAGACATAATGTTACCTAAAACATGAAAAGAACTACCACAGCACCTTCCTCCCAGTCATGTAAATGGGGCATGGAGTGTTAGCTCCCCCCCCCCCCCCCCCCAACACACACATAGTAGGTTTCCAACTGATATTAAATATTAATGCTTCATTATGACACAAAAAGTTGCATATTAACAAATTAGTGATTACTTTCTATAAACATGCTTCATAGGAAAATTGTGGTAAGAAACCAGCTACCTTGGGTCATATTACCCATAAATAATCTCACGGCCCATCTCTTTGTTCAGCTGTGTCAAAGGAATTCCCCTGAAGGGTTTTCACTGACATAATCAGTTCCAAACTCCAATTTCTATATACTATGTTAGCTATAGCAGTCCCTCAGACCTCACAGCCATCTGTAAGCCTCATTGAATGTATTTACCAGATATAAAGAGGAATGTCAGATTTAAGTTAAAGGCTGGTTATTGCACATCTGAGAGTAGTGTTGAAACATTCAAGATAATTATTAACAGAGGCATGGATATATAGGATGAATATCATTAGTTAAACCATTTACATACTACAGCGCACATCAAAATGGATGATGTTAGGTTCTTGGTATGACACAGGTGTTAATTCTACTTTTTTAATCCCTGCCTGGCTAACAACAAACACAGGAGAAGCATAGTTTTACTAGTAAATAGTCTAATAAGCAGCAAGAGAGTAGGGAGCATTTCTAAGCCATTCAACATTGACATCTGAGCAGTTTTTATAAATATATTACCGGTAGTGTAATATTTGTGTAAATATTGTGTATCTATTATTTTTGTCTTAATATTGTGTCAGCACCAAAGAGTACATGTCTTTATTGTGGATACTGGACATACAAAAACATTGGCGAGATCAATTTTAAGAAAAATCTTCTAATTTATCTGAACATCTGTTACCTTATTACTGGATCTTTTTATTGTAACATGTAAATAGTAACTGTAAACTTGTCTACATTTTGTCATTTGTGTTATGAATCCCTTGTTAAGGTTTTCATAAAACAAACTGGCAATTCATGAGGTTGAAACCAGCTTATTCCTTCTGTGAGTGCTGATGGATATTCCAGGCTTGTTTTAATCTTTACAATGGGGAAATGTCAATATTTCTCTAAAAACTTCAGACACCAATATGTTAGGTGGCAAATGAATGATTGTTGAGGGCTTGGTACTGAAACTCATTCATGTTGGTCTAACATAAATAATACTCAATCATGGCATGGGAACATCAAATGTTTTTATTTTGGGAGGGAGGGGGGCAAAAATACATTTTCAGGGTGGAAGGTTGTCATCTGTCAAAGATGGCCTGTTTTAACAAATTGTAACAACATTCTTGCTCTTTGTCCTTCCAGTCCGTGAGACTCCCCTTGAGGTATTCCATGGCCCGATTTAATTAAACTCGATATTATTAGGCCCTGCCATATACCTAGTGTCTCTCTTCAAAGTGGGCCCTTTCAAACAAAATATAACAATATTCTTGCTCTCAGTCCCTCGAGTCATCGAGGCTCCAAGTCCAAGTGTCCCTACAAAACTCGCTGATATGCCTCTGGTAAAAAGGTCAGTAAATGTTTTAAAATGGTGATCCAAGTTTAATTTTAGTTGCTATGGAAAAAGCCATGAAAACCTATGCTCATTGGGTGTCAAATCATGGTAATCCTGTGTCTTGTTGTTAGGCAGAAAACAAGCAGTCAAAGAGGATGCAATGGATCCAGGGTTGTTATTTTTCCCGGGAAAAACTATTTTTTCCCGGACAGTGGGAAAAACCCGGGATTAATTGGGGATAACTGGGGAAAACTGGTTAGTACCAGGAATTACTGGGGAAAATGTCTGATCAAAATTTTTGAGAGAGTATAATGATGTACAGTTAATTAATTCTGTTTAATGTGGCATGTTGAAATTATATCATATGTGTGTGTGTGTGTGTATATATATATATATGTGTGTGTGTGTGCAATATTTCCACAACTCATACTAGTGCATTACTATTACTTAATTACTAATTAACTGCAACATAAACTTTAGTAGGCGAGCTGACAAAAGTAGTCAAGCATGTTAACCTAATCAAGGCTGAGTTAATCTTGGGCATATGCTGGTCTCTCCTTTTATAAGATTATTAGAGGTTTTTCCCATTTTCCCACTTTGAGAGGTTTTTCCAAAGGCGGTAAATATTGGTATTTACCAGCTGGTGAATACCGCACTGGGAAAAACTTAACAACCCTGAATGGATCTGTTGCATATATCATGGCTTATATTGTAGAAACTCTCACTGTATGGCCATCAGACTCAATATATGGCAGGGCCTAATAATACTGAGTTTCATTAAATCAGGCTAGGTAATCCATTGCCCATGCAACAAATGTTCTTCCCTATCCCTTCTACATTGTTGATAATTTGATATGACTCTGTAAAAAGGCAAGTAACCATTTAATATTGAGGATACAAATTTAATTCTACCTGCTATCAAAACCATATAACATATATTCACTGGTGTAATCCTGTGTATTTTTGTTAGGCAGTAAAACACTAAACAGGCACTCAAAGAAAGTTCAAGAATTGGCTGGATGTACCGTGGCTTATGCTGTAGAAACTCACTATATATTGATATCAGCCTCCATATAAAATGGCAGAGCCTGATAAAAATGAGTCCAATTAATTTAGGCTAGGTTAGAAGATAATGTCAATATTTCAATTATACCAGTAACTATAAAACTAGTTTGGGGGAATGGGTCAATTGTCCCCTCTGCTTGCATCCCCCCCCCCCAAACATTTCAAACCCTAATGTTAATTTACTGATGAAACTCTTGATCTAACAATCAAGGCTAGCCAGAACATTCAGCCTCCATTCATCAGAATGGAGCAGAAATGACTTTTGGGGAGGGTTTCCCCTCTTATTTGACTCAACCCAAAATGGGGTACCCAAGTAAATTTACAGAGTGATGCCCATAGGTTCTCATAACGTTGTGCCAGAATATACCCCCTAACCAAGCCTTCTCAGCATGCCTTGCCAGGCAGTAAACAAGAGCCATTGGAGGTAACAGTTATCTGATTTTCTTGAGAATATGTGCCAATGTTTTTTAAACACACTGAACATTAAGTTATAAACATTTTATGTTCCAACTGAGTCAAAACAACTATATTTTATGTATTATGTAGGGGTTGATACAGACACATACTCGTGCTGAACAATAAATATTGTGGTCTGAATCACTTTATTCAGATCTGACCAAACATTACAGGACAGACCCTCTTTACAAGGTAGAGCTGAAATACGTGCACAAAAAAATTAAAATAAAGGCCAGAAAATTTTAACTCCTGACCTTAGGTAACAGGTCACCTTGATTCAGTAATTGTCACGTCAAATATTTCTAAAAAGTAATTAGCTAATTAGCCTGTCTGACTGTTGTGTCTACTAGTACCACCCCATGAATGGAAGTGTGTGACTTTGAAGCCCAGTTTGATTGACAGTTGACCTCACCTGACAACAGTACTTGAGGGATATACTCTGTAATGTCTCCCCATCACGGATGTCACGTTCAATGAAGCTTGGCCCTGGATCAGCCGCTGTGGACCGGTAATCAGGCTGTTTAACACGTGACCGTAACTGGCCCATCTCAACCATATCTGTCCTTTCACCAATAACAAGCTGGGATTCATCAGGGCTTCCATTGAAGTGACCAAAGCCGTGAACTTCTGCAGTCGGTCGACAGTTGTCGACTTTACTGCTTTCCTTGCGTTTCCCACGTTTTTGTTTCGTCCTATTCGTAGGTTCCACATCATTTTCAGAATCTGGAAGCGACTGATACAAGACTCCTTTGGGGGATTTCTTGTTCTTTGGACGGTTTAAACCGTTATTCATAACAACATTGGAGCACTGAACCATTGATATGATATGTCCAACTGGGTCTCCACTTAAAATTCCTCAATTCCCGTCACCAACCTTGTGTGTCATGTGGTAATTTCGGTTATGAATGATGTGGTTTCTTGTATAAAACCATTGGTTGTTTACATTCAATTGTGATCTACACGAGATAGATGTAAATTTAGTTGATAAACCAGTTTAACGGGCCATGGCGATGTCCTCGTTTACAAAACACAGTTGACAACTTGTCAGTGCTCCCAACCGGAAGTACATGGCACTTGTTATCCCGTCGTGCAAAGCGCGAGCGAGTTTCAACTGTTCGGCAGAAATGTCGAGGTTCTTTCTTGATAAAAACCTGTATACAAATATTACAATCATTAACCATCTTAGTCCACTTCCGTGAGGATAGTTGTACCTAACAAGGATGAGTCACTTGTTTTTATTATGGACTTGATAAACATATAAGCTGCGAGCTAATGATACCCAAACTGGTCTTGTACATGTATCTTGACACGAGGTCGTCTCGAATGAATCGAAAGTCACGTTCCATCAATAAATAAAAAAAACTACTGCCACCGCATACCAACACGTCCATATAAGACTTCAGTATACATATATTTTATTAATAGCCTATTATTTAACAAAATAATATCATTCAAAATTTATATGTAAGTTGATATATGTTATATGAAAAAACTGTCATTTCTAATTAAATGATTACACATTTTAACTCTTTCCCGATGTCTCATCCAGGGCCGTACGCTACGGGGGAGGAGGGGGTGGGGGAGGTGCCCCCAGACTTTCGGGTAAGACGTTAAATGTTTGGAGAATAAAATGCTATTTCCTTAGAAAATCGTAGAAAGACTATAAAAAAATTATGCTAAATTAAAAAAAAAACTAATCATGTCACTTTATATGGCGCTTCGCGCAATTAAAATTTAGGATGAAAATTTCTGTATAGATCTGGTGAAGGATAACTATTATATTCTTTACAATATGTTTAGATCATATATATATATTAACTCCAAATTCTATCGGTGGTTTTCTGAGTCCGACCGACAGATCGACAAATACATATATCACTTTATGATCACAATTAATATCCTCAGGGAAAATAACAACATTAAGAATAGAGCCAAAGTACTTTCAACAACAGTAAATTGTTGTATATTTAATGAATAATCGTTAAAATTCAGTATTTCATGAAGAATCTTAAAAAATTGTGAGTGTTTTAATGAAACCCACGCGGGTGGAGATATTTTTTTTCCATTCTTCTTCTTTTTCTTATTATTCTGCCACTTTTTTCATCCGATTTCAGTGATAATAATTAACCTAAGATGTACCTTATATAGGCCAATTACTCTGACCAGGTTTCAGTGACCTTGCCTATTTTTCAAGGTCACATGTGTTAAAAAGTGCGATTTTACTGAATTTTCAGTGTCTACTTTCTCCTTGTATATAGGGGTACGGACAAATAGATGAAAAGTCTATTATAATATTTGGTTCCCAACTTTATTTTTTTTTTTGGGGGGGGGGGGGGGGTACCGCTTTGAACTATACTCATGCAAAAACATATATGAAACAGGTAAGGTGGACTCAGGACTTTTTACTTTTTCCAGATAAACCATTTTACTCAGAAAGTTGAACCTTATGCAAACATGTGCCATTTACAATGTTAGGGCACAAGAGCAAGTTTGGAAGCGATACCTTTAACATTTTTTTAATAATATGCAAATTTTGAAAATGTGACGACACCATTTTCATCACATCGGTTAAAACTCAAGAAGGAACAGTCACATGTACTTAATTTTTACAGAACTGTAGTTCTAATTGTAGTCTCATGTAAGTTGGGTCAATAGGGCCAAAGATCAAGGTCACATCAAGGTCACAGTAGAGGTCAAAAGGTCAAATTGTAGATGGCCATTTTTCATTTACTACATAAGATATCAAGTTTATTTAATGACTCAGTTAACAAGCATATTTCGCTTTATTTGCGATAATAAGTGTTTAATACGCATCAACACCCTCTGCGATACGTCACTTCGACACGCATCTACTTGGTCTAGCTTTTATTACGTAGAAATGCTGTGCGAAGTTTGGTTATGATGTCATTATTACTTATTGAATAATAATCCCATGCAAATTGCGAAAACGTCCAGTCACGTACTTGTCAGATAATATGTAAAAATTAAAAAAAGGAAAGACTAAATTTCATTTCTGTTTGAAGGAACTATATGTAGTTATCTGAATTGTTAAAGATGGATAAAAAAGTTAGATTGGTCGGAATACCAAAAAATGAAGAATTGGGGGGGGGGGGGGGCGTTAGAGGGATAGGGGAAGGATGAAGATCCATGACAGTCGTATATGACAGTTACAAGAAGTCTGTAGTTTATATTATAACTGATTAACCCCCCCCCCCCCCAAAATATATATATATATTTTTATTAATATGCATGTTTACTTAAAATTTGCAGTATATATATATATATATATATATATATATATATATATACAATTAACAAATATCAAATATGAATTAATGTGATGAATAAAATTAGCTTTAAAAATGACACAGGAGACAACATTTTCTTTATCAAATTAAATTTATTACCGGTAACCATGTAGTCATCCACTGACTCCAAACGATAAATATAACAAATATAACGAACTGTCAGGTTTAATAACATACCAGATTCAGTTGGTTTTTTAAGATTTGTCTATTTAAACACTGTCCGCACCGAGGGCCAGACGCGTTTTAACGTGTAATGTAAACGGTGGCAATCTGGTGCCGTTTTCCACTAATGAGATCAGTGTATGACAGTTCTGGATAGATCTCATGCACACATTCATGCGCACAGCACGCTTATGCGCCGAAATCGAGCCATTTCAAGTCGCCTCAGAAGCGTAAATTTAAAAAAATATATAAATGGAGCAAATATAGAGAGTATACGCTTCGAAACATCTTTTCCAAACATAACCAACAATTTAAAAGGTATTTGTCCGTGGAAAATATTTTATATATTGATAAACCTGTATATGTGGATCTTTTTTTTTTTTGCGGTTTCCTGAATTACTGAAGATGTAAATACACTGTTACAGTGCAGCGAAACTTGTTGTGGTCCTTTCAACACCATGCAAAAGGACTACCTGCATGAATTGAGGGAACCATTATTACTTGCTGACATAAGACATGAGTGCCAAGGGATCGAGAGCCACGTTTTTCACATTCACTGACCATACAAGTGAGACGGTGACTGGGTGACAAGGTAAAGTCAGGTCAAGTATTCTTAAGTCCGTCACTGCCAGCAGGGTTTATTCATTAAGCACAATTTACTTTAACCCTGCGAAGAGGTTGAATCTAGAGTGAGCAGGTGCATACGTTGTGGTGAACCGAAATAGCGCAAGGTGCAAGTCGGCTGTGTGTAAAATTCGGAAGTCGGAAGCCGGAAGTCGGAAGCCAAGGATTTTTTAGAAACAAAACCATAAAGCATATACAAAATTCCATTACATCAATACTATTTCGATTTTTAACAATACACTAGGGTCTGTTCTATTATTCTTTGAAGAATCATAGTTATTCATTAAAAAATCTGAAAGTTATAGAAGATTCTGTGCTCGGAAGCCATCTCGGAACCGCGGAAGTCACTCGGAAGTGCCGGGTAGTAGTCCAAATGTGTAAAACTCGGAAGCCACGGCCATGCACTGGTCATCAAATCGTCCGCATGCGTGTCAAGCATTTTCAATATTTTCCAGATGACATATTTTTTTATAATTCAATCTGCTGTGTAACATTCATGATACTTTTTTCTTAAAATAATATTTTGTGGTCATATTTTTTTTTTTCATTTTGTAAAACAACATAGTAATAAATGATTAATTAAAATGATAAATAGAATTAAAATTTGACAGAAACACAACGTCCTGGAAATGTTTCTAAAGGTTGTTTAGATAAAATGTTTTATGTGTCATGTATAAATTGAACAACCTTTTTATGTTCCATAGATCAAAAATTTCATCAGGATTATGTATCTCTTAGACTCAAAAATCTAATATGTAATATTTTATTGATTCCAAAATACATTTTATATTTCATGATCAGAATGCACATTTTACAAATTTAAAATGTGATTTTTCCCCCGATATGTTCATGCTGTAAAATGAAACCCTTTTAAATTCAAGTTTTAAAATTTTGCCAAAATAGACAGCATAATATGCATAATATTTCACATTGAATTGTTTGATAATGATTCATCAAATGTATTGGACAACTTTAAAAAGAAAAACAAACATAAACAAAACCTTCACAGAAATAAATACATAATACATGTGTAAATAGATATGAAGGCCATTGTAACATTTAACGTTCATATAAAATAAAATTGTTTCTGTTTTTGCAGAACGATTTGATATTTCCTCGGTATTTTTATGCTGTTATGTACAATGTTCGAAAAATTAATGTTCTGAAATTTATAAAAAAAAAAAACAGACGGCACAAACATTAATACTTTTTATATACATTGTAAATCGCGCCAACAGAAAAAAATTCAACAACAAATCAATAAAACATCAACAAAACATTTAGCTTGGCAAAAGTTATTCAGTAAATGTTTGAAAATAAACTGTAACAGAGTAAAACGGCTTTCTTTGTTAAGCAGTCTCTTATAGATATTAAATAATTACCTAATAAGAACCTGATACAAGCAACTATGAGGTCCGAAGGGAGTTAGGTCCGAAAACACAGCACTACTTTATAGAATTCCGACTATAGTTCAGTGATTACCATGTAGGCCTAAGAATAAGCTTCCTGTTAACATGTTTTTTTTTTATAAATTTAATTCCGAACAGGGTAAATAAATAAGTATCAAATAAAGATTGTGAGTATATAGATAAGATTCATGTGCATGAAAAGGATTTTTTTATAAAGAGGTTTACTTGCAATTTTATCAAAGAAGAATGGGAAAAATTGATATTTATCATTGAAATTTTTATCTTGGCGGTAAATATCCAACCAGATTTTCCACAGTGATTGATTTGATGGGTATTTGTCGAAAAATCATCGGAAAGGAGTCGTTTCATTATTGCATAACGTCAACATTTTTTATGCATGGAATTTCAAGGTATGAATCTTAGCTAAGCAACCGGTTGGATTAAAATGCCTATATATAAATCCGTAGCTTCTTTAAGACACCATTTAACCTCCAGACATACAGACTTTTACTTGAAGCCCCCCATGTCTTATGTGTCAATAAGATCCTATTTATGAGATTATTTATCTAAGATTTGACATTCAACGATCTCCTCCTAACACAAAATAGGAATTTCTTTATCGAGATCGTTGTAATCGTCACTCCATGCAGTTCATTAATTGAAGCAAGGAACACATTCTGTTTTTAGATGCCCTTATTACGCACATAACGAATATATTGAATTTCCAATATATTATGATAATATTAAATATATTGTATATTTGCTCAACGTAAGGAAATATATTAAAACTGTTTTAATATTTTAATGATATCGTAATTTATAAATGTATTTTTAAAGTCGTACTCGGATTTCTTTTATCATATTGTAGTATGTACAATGATGTATTGTATTATATACTCATTACAAGCACAATCATAAGCACTTTAAATATATGCATGCAATGAAACTGCATTTGCCATGTGGCTCTAAACTGACCACATGTTGACCAGTGCGTCTCCGTGACTTCCGAGTTTTACACATTTGGACCGCATCCAGCACTTCCGAGATGGCTTCCGAGCACAAAATCGTCTATAACTTTCAGATTATAGAATGGATAACTATGATTCTTCATGGAATGATAGAACAGACTTTATTCTATCAAAAGAAATTAAAATCGTGTTGATCTAGAGGTAATTTGTGCATGTTTTAGCACTTTATTTATGAAAAATCATTGGCTTCCAACTTCCGCCTTCCGAGTTTTACACACAGCCGTGCAAGTCTTATCTTTACTATTCGCCAGGCAGTTGCGTTGTTCTTCATCATGATATTTTCATTTCTTTTTAAATGCTGAGGGGCCTGCTAGTTGTGGGCAAGATACAAGTCTAATCCTAACTATCCTCCTGGCAGTCGTGTAAATGTTCATAAAGATTTTTCATATCTTTTTCAAACTGAGGATCCTGCTGGGAGGTTACATTGTGGGTTGTTCTACTTCCTGTGTTCATGAAGATTGCCGCAAGGTACAAGTCTAATCCTAACTAACCTCCAAGCAGTTGTGTTGTTGTTCATATTCTTTTCATTTCTGTTCAAACAGAACACCCTGCTGGGAGGTAACATCGCCGGTTGTGCTATTTCCTGTGTTCATCCGAGGAAACTTACACGTGCTACACCCGGCTTGACACGGGACTCGAATTGTCAATTAGGAACAAGAAAGGGAAACTATGGATGCGATTAGAGAGGGTTGGTTTAGCGAATTTAGCACATTATGGCCGGGACAGTGCATGTCACTCCAAGTAGAAAAGGTACTGTTTCATGAAAAATCAAAATATCAAGACATCATGGTTCTTGAGACCAAAACGTACGGGAATGTACTGGTGCTGGATGGTGTCATCCAGTGCACGGAGAGGGATGAGTGCGCTTACCAAGAAATGATCACGCTCCTACCTGTCAACTCACACCCCAACCCTAAAAAGATCTTACTGATTGGAGCAGGAGATGGCGGGGCCGCCCGAGAGCTCACCAAGCACCCGAATGTCGAGAGCATAACCATGTGTGAAATAGACGAAAAAGTTGTTGAGGTTTCTAAAAAATATATCCCGTACATGGCCAAAGGATTTGACAGCCCGAAACTGACATTACATTTCGGAGATGGATTTGAATACATGAAAAAACACACAGGGGAATTTGACATCATCATAACGGATTCCTCTGATCCAGTTGGACCAGCTGAGTCGCTGTTCAGGAAGGAGTATTACGCATTAATGAAACAAGCCCTGAAGCCGGATGGGATTGTATGTACACAAGGGGAATGCTTGTGGCTCCACCTGGACTTGATCAAGACTATGCAGGAATTTTGCCGTGACTTATATCCAGTTGTTGACTATGCATATTGCACCATTCCGACATATCCAAGTGGGCAGATTGGGTTTACATTGTGCAGTTTAAACCCAGACACCAATTTCAGGAAACCAGTTCGTGAACTCAGCAATGCTCAAATCAAAGAGATGGGGCTGCGCTATTATAACTCAGACATTCATGCTGCTAGTTTTGTCCTTCCGCAGTTTGCAAGAGATGCTCTTGAAGGAAATAAGAATGGAACTGTAAACGATGAACAAGATGACAAGGTTTAAAAACTGTAATATCAAGCATTTTATGAAGATAACTGTGGTATATCCATGTCTCACATCCTGTATGTCCATCCCTGTGGTTGACATTTTGATTAAGATGTAAACAGAAATTAATAACCATCATGTAAAGGATTCTAATGTGTTGGGAATTATGTCAGGATGGTTGTGCTGATAGTTAAATCCTAGATTCAGCTAATGAAAATAGAACTAAGGAAATAGTGTTTACCAAACTTACCAGAGGGTTAGCATTTAAAATTATATTTTTGGACATCCAGAATCAATACATTCTCATTGTTTTCTTTGAATTCATAAATCATTTTTTTTGTGGGGGGGGGGGGATCAAGGGAAGGAAAAGTATGAGTATATTGACATTGCTGAATCAGTTGACAAAAAATGATTTATATGTGATTAAATTAATTAAATGCAGAATTGTTGTTTCAAATCTTTGAATTTATGTTTTTACAGATTATTTAAAAATACCTGGGAATTGTACAAGTTCATCACGGCCCATTGCAAATCTATTCTTCAATATTACCATTATGAAAATGTATACAGCACTTGTCAAGATTAAGTTTGTCCATTATGGCTTCATTATTTGATAATGTTCCACTTGTGTTCCATTTAAGCAATGTGGCATAAACAAACAAGAACATCCTTCACAGCATACTGTTTCCCCATCCAATTGTCTCAGAATGTTGCCCAATCAAAAAGAATCATCCTAAGGAGGATGTTACCCGACTAAACTTCCTCTAATGCAGTATGTTGTCACACTGACACCTAGATCAGAATGTTGCTACCCCAACTCTTCCCCCCCCCCCCCCAATAGTAGAATGTCGCCACACCAACCCTTCCCTCCCAGAGCAGAATGTTGCCACACTGACACCTAGAGAAGAATCTTGCCACACCCACTCTTGTCTTAGAGCAGAATCTTGCCACACCCACTCTTCCCTATAGTGAGTGTTGGCACACTTAACTCTCCCCTACAGCAGAATAGTGCCACACTGACACCTAGAGCTGAATGTTTGCCACACTGATTCTCCCCATAGCAGAACATCATCACTTCAACTCCCTAGAGCTGAATGTAGCCACACCAATTCTCCCTAAGAGCAGAATGTTGCCACACTGACTCTGTCCTAGAGCAGAATAGTGCCAAACTTACTCCTCCCTGAAGCAGAATCTTGCCATGTTACTCACCTAGAGCTGAATATTGCCCATCTGACCCCCCCACCCCAGAGCAGAATAGCGCCCTACTGACCCTGTCCTAGAGCAGAATCTTGCCACACCCACTCTGTCCTAGAGCTGAATGTTGCAACGCCTACTTTGTCCTAGAGCAGAATACTGACACCTAGAGTTGAATGTTGCCATACCAATTCTCCCCAGAGCAGAAGGTCACCACAACAATTCCCCCTAGAGCTGAATGTTGCCACACCAACTCTCCCAAAGAGCAGAATGTTGTCACACTTACTCTGTCCTAGAGCAGAATAGTGCCACACTGACACCTAGAGCTGAATGTTGCCACACCAATTTCCTTCGAGAGCAAAACGTCATCACTCCACCCCCATCCCCCCCCCCCCCCCCCTCTAGAGCTGAATGTAGCCACAACGTCTCCCCAAGAGCAGAATGTTGCCAAACTGACGCTTCCCTGAGCAGAATAGTGCCACACTGACTCTGTCATAGAGGAGAATCTTGCCACACTCTCACAGAGCAGAATAGTGCCACACTGACTCTGTCCTAGAGCAGAATGTTGCCACATGAAGTCACCCCTGAAGCAGAATGTTGCCCCACTGACTGTCCTAGAGCAGAATGGTGCCACACTAACTCTCTCCTGAAGCAGAATCTTGTCACTTCCCGTGAACTGAATATTACCACACCAACTCTCCTAAGAGCATGATAGTGCCACACTGACACCTAGAGCAGAATGTTGCAACACCAACTCTTCCCCAGTTCAGAATGTTACCTACTGACTCTGTCTTAGAGCAGAAATAACTCTCCCCTTAAGCAGAATGTTGCCCCACTGGCTCTTTTCTAGAGCAGAATCTTGCCACACTTATTTTCCCCAGAGAAGAATCATGCCACACTCGTATTGTCTTAGAGCTGAATGTTGTCACACCACTTCTTCCCCAGAGGAAAATGTTGCCATTCCCTTGGAAAATGTTACCACACTCCCCTAGAGCTGAATGCTGCAATACCAACACTTCCCTGAAGCAGAAGTTTCCCCACTGACTCTACCCTAGAGCTAAATGTTGCCCGCTAACTCTCCATCCGGAGCAAAATAAATGTTTGCACACTGACCCCTAGAACTAAATGTTGCTGCATCATCTCTCATCCAGAGCAGAATGTTGCCTCAGTGACTCTTTCCTTGAGCAGAATGCTGCCACATTGACCCCTAGAGCTGAACGTTGCCACACTAACTGTCCTAGAGCAGAATACTGCATCACTGACCCCTAGAGCTGAATGTTGCCACACAAACGCTCCACCAGAGCAGAATGTTGCCACACTGACTCTGTCTTGGAGCAGAATAGTGCCCCACTGACTGTCCTAGAGCAGAATGTTGCAACTCTTACTCTACCCTGAAGCAGAATCTTGCCACTTCCCTAGAGCTGAATATTGCCACACCAACTCTCTCCAGAGCAGGATTGTGCCACTGACACCTAGAGCAAAATGTTGCCACACCAACTCTACCCCAGTTCAGAATGTTACCTACTGACTCCGTCTTAGAGCAGAATGTGACCACACTAACTGTCCCCTTAAGCAGAATGTTACCCCACTGACTCTGTCCTAGAACAGAAGGTGCCACACTTACTCTCCCCAGAGAAGAATTATGCCACACCCACTCTGTCCTAGAGCTGGATGTTGTCACACCACCTCTTCCCCAGAGGAGAATGTTGCCATTCCCCTGGAAAATGTTGCCACACTCCCCTAGAGCTGAATGCTGCAATACCAACGCTTCCCTGCAGCAGAATTTTCACCTCTGACTCTGTCCTAGAGCTGAATGTTGCCTCACTAACTCCCCACCCGGAGCAGAATAAATGTTGCCACACTGACCCCTAGAGCTAAATGTTGCTGCACCATCTCTCATCCAGAGCAGAATGTTGCCACACTGACTCTTTCCTGGAGCAGAATGCTGCCAAACTGACCCCTAGAGCTGAATGTTGCTACACTAACTGTCCTAGAGCAAAATGCTGCCACACTGACCCCTAATGTTGAATGTTGCCACACAAACTCTCCACCAGAGCAGAATGTTGCCACACTGGCAAATAGCTGCTATTTGCGCATGCGATTCATAGGGCCTCTGAGGCAGTCCGCTCTAATGTCCACTCCCCCTGGCGGCAGTCTTAACACTCAAAGCGAAAAAAAAAATTTTACTCCCTCCCAATATTTTTAGGGTAGCAAATAGCTGCTATTTGCGCGTGCGATTCATTGGGGCCCTTCTGGCAGTCCGCTCTAATGTCCACTCCCCCTGGCGGCAGTCTTAACACTCAATGCGATGCTACCATGAATTCTACCCCCTCCCGATTTTTTTTTGGTAGCAAAAGCTGCTATTTGCGCGTGCGGCTTATTTGGGCCCTCTGGCAGGCCGGTCACATGTCCACTCCCCCTGGCGGCAGTCTTAACACTCAATGCGTTGCCATCATAATTTTTTTATTGGGAAGCAAATAGCTGCTATTTGCGCGTGCGATTCATGGGGCCCCTCTGGCAAGGCGCTCTTATATCTACTCCCCCTGGCGGCAGCCTTGACACTTTTTATGGTAGCAAATAGCTGCTATTAGCGCATGCGATTCATGGGTTTCCTTCTCGCAGGCCGCTCAGATCTCCACTACCCCTGGCGGCAGTCTTGACACTTTTTAGCGAACCTGTGAGCTTATGCGATGGTGCGGCTTCGTCCGTCGTTGCGTCGTGTGTCGTGCGTCGTCTGTACGTTAACCATAGCTAACTCAAAAACGGCAGGAGCTAGCATCACCAAAATTTTTTTGCAAATAATCAGTCATCTGAAAAACTCTATCGGATTTTTTTTTCTAACTGCATTTTCTTAGATTTTATAGGGAAAAAGCTAAAAAAAGGCTTTTAAAATCTTCTCCGAAACTGTCCAGCCGAATTGTCCCATATTTCTCAGAAATGATCCGTGGAACAATCATTCTCAAGTTTGTTCGCATGGTTCCAGTTCGGAGAGTTTTGGCCGAGTTACAGGAGGTTGAACTTAGTCATCTGTCCAAAAAAGCACACTAAAATTAAAATCTCAGAAACGGCTAGAGCTACATCAACAAATTTTATGTCAATGTTTGTCACATATGTCATATTCGAAATTGAGGTTTTGGTGGCGCCACCTAAATTGATCTGTTTTTACAGGCGAAAATGTAATTTTTAGACTCTTCTAGCTGTTTTATGATGAAACTGTTAAGCTGATTGGTTTAAACTTTACAAGAATTATTCTATGGTAGGGTTCTGCCAGTTTTATAAGAATAGATTGGGTAAATGCAGCTTTAAAAAAGTAGTGTGGCCAATTGAAAAAGGCTTTCTGTGTTTGAAAACAGATTTGACGACATGCTGAGTTTCAGCAGCCAAGTCAAGAGGTCACTCGGTACAACCAGGTGAGGTCCAGACATCACCATGGCAACTGACCTGGTTCTGTCTGGTGTCTAGACATCTAGACGTCTAGACACATCGTCTAGACGCAGAATGCCCAGATTAGAACTATTGGAACTATATCTTTTATCTGTTTGAAAAAAACTTGGTTTGCATTTTTAGCGAATCTGTGAGCTAATGCAATGGTGTGGCGTCGTCCGTCTTCCGTCGTCTGTCGTGCGTCATAGCTATCTCAAAAAGGGCAGGAGCTAGCATCATATCTCTGCATTGGTTGGACTTATCAACCTGAAATTTTGCATGTGTATACATCGTGGAAAGCTTTCTTGATATTATGACAGACGGCGTCACCTACATTCACGTTAACGCTGCAGACATCAAAGCACATATCTTTGTAACCGTCGGACCGATTGGGCCAAAATTTAGAATGTGTATAGATCTCATAAAGCACTTCATCAAATGCCAAACTGGTGGCGCCTACTGCAACCATTTTTGCACAGCGTCCATCTGTTCATCTGCCTTGGGATAAAATCACTCATATCTCGGCAGTGGTTTGATTATTCACCTGAAATTTTGCATATGTATACATCCTGGATAGCTTTCTTGATTTTATGACAGGTGGCGCCACCTACATTCACGTTAATGCTGCAGACATCCAAGCTCATATCTCGGGACCCGTTTTACCGATTGGGCCAAAATTTTGCATGTGTATAGATCTCACATAGCTCTTCAACATACGCTAAACTGGTGGCGCCACCTGCAACTATTTTTGCACAGCGTTCTTCTGTTTGTCTGCTGTGGGATAAAATTACTCATGTATACAAGTAGTGGTTTGACTTATCTGCCTAAAATTTTGCATATGTATACAACTTGGACAGCTTTCTGGATTTTGTGGTAGGTGGCGCAATCTACATACATATGTTGGCTGTAGACATCCAAGCTGATATCTCGGGAACCGTCTGACCGATTGAGCCAATATTCTGCATGTGTATAGATCTCACATAGCTCTTTATCACAGGTCGCGCCTTCTGCAATCATTTGTGCACAGCGTCCATCTGTTTGTCTGCCCTGGGATAAAATCACTCATATCTCGGCAGTGGTTTGACATATCTGCCTAAAACTTTGCAGGTTTATACATCTTGGAAAGCTTTCACAGTTTTGTGGCAGGTGGCGCCTCCTACATTTATGTTTAAGCTGGAGACACCCAGGCTTATATCTCAGGACTGGTTTGTTGTAACCTCCTGAAATTTTGCATGTGTATAGATCTCACATAGCTCTTTATCATAAACAAAGCTGGAGGCACCACCTGCAACCATATTTGCGCAGCGTCCGTCTGTTTGTCTGCCATGGGCTAAAATTACTCATATCTCAGTAGTGGTTTGACTTATGTGCCTAAATTTTTGCATGTTTATACATCTTGATAGCTTTCTCGATTTTTTGGCAGGTGGCACCACCTACATTTATATTTATGCTGCAGACATTCAGGCTTATATCTCAGGACTGGTTTGGCATATCCCCCTGAAATTTTGCATGTGTATAGATCTCACATAGCTCTTAATCATACACAAGATTGGTGGCGCTTCCTGCCACCAATTTTGCACAGCGTCCTTCTGTTTGTCTGCTGTGGGATAAAATTACTCATGTATACAAGTAGTGGTTTGACTTATCTGCCTAAAATTTTGCATATGTATACAACTTTGACAGCTGTCTGGATTTTGTGGTAGGTTGCGCAACCTACATACATATCTCGGCTGCAGACATCCAATCTAATATGCAACACGCATCACATTTCCCCTTGCCACTCAATCCATTCCACACTTCACCCGTCCCACTCTGATTTCAGCGGATACAGGTAGTCGCTTGTCGACAACCCGTATTCTAGTTTTAAAATGTCCTAGTCCAAAACTTGCAGGTCCAAAACGTCCATTTTGCTGAAATGATAATGACTTAGGAAGATATGCAGGACAAAAGAGGATCAATATTAAATTTTAAAAATAAACCTCCATTCATACTCCCAAACTTTGCTCAGGTTCGCATTAGGCCTGTAGGCCTCTTTGTGGTAGCAAATGCGTGCGACTCAGGGGGGGGGGGGGGGGGGGGGGGAGATCTCCACTCCCACTTGCGGCAGTCTTGACACTTTTAAGGTAGCATATAGCTGCTATTTGCGAGTGCGATTCATAGGGGCCCTTCTGGCAGACTGCTGAGATCTCCACTCCCCCTGGCGGCAGTCTTGACACTTTTTATGGTACAAATTAGCTGCTATTAGCGCATGCGATTCATGGGTTCCCTTCTCGCAGGCCGCTCAGATCTCCACTACCCTTGGCGGCAGTCTTGACACTTTTTAGCTCAGCTGACTGTATGTCATCTGAGCTATAGCGATCATTCTTTGTCCGTCGTCCGTTTGGCCGTCCGGCCAACCGGCCATCCGGCCGTCTGTCCGTTAACAACGCACATATCGTAAACACTGGACCTGGAATCTTCTAACTTTACATCCAGGGAGGTCCATGTTACCCGTATTCTTCAAGGTATGGGGCTCCGAAGTACCCCCCCCCCCAGGATAGGCCTAATGAAAAATTTGTTACAAAAGCTCAAGTATCTGAACAACTTATGCATTGATCACCATGATTCTTAGCATGGATATTGATCATGGGGTGTTACATCAGTTAATGCAGATTGGTGGTGCCATCTGTATTTTTCGAATTTTCACGATTTTATTTCTCTATATTTGAGTGTTTAAAAGATGCCGCCAACTGTTAACAGGGCACAAATCTTGATGACTTGACTTAGAATCTTCTGTCTCGACATGCAGGGAGGCCCATGAAAAGTCTCTTTTGCAAACTGGAATTAGGTCTCTGTTACCCAAAACCTGTGAGCTATGGGACTTCCAAGAACCCCCCCCCCCCCCAAATAACAGAAAATTTGATACAAAAGCTCAAGTATCTGAACAACTTCTGCATCGATCACCATGATTCTTTGCATGGATATTGATCATGGAGTGATTCATCAGTCTTTGCAGACAGGTGGCGCCACCTGAATTTTTTCAATTTTTTACAATTTTTTTCTCTATTTTTGAGACCTTAAAAGATGCGGTCATCTGTGAACAGGGCACAAATCGTAACGACTAGACCTAGAATCTTCAAACTTGACATGCTGGGAGGCCCATGAAAAGTCTCCATGGAAACCTGTAATTAGGCCTAGGTCTCTGTCACCCATATTGTCCGAGCTATGGGGCTAAGAAGTAACCCCCCTCCCCCCAGAATAACTAAAAATTTGATACAAAAGCTCTGGTATCTGAATAACTAGTGCATTGATCGGCATTATTCTTTGCATGCAAATGCATCATGGAGTTATTCATTAGTTCCTGCAGATTGGTGGTGCCACCTTGTAAACTTAGTGTAGTCCACAGAAGAAAAAGTCTGTATTTCTTTATATGAATTTTATTCCGTATCCATTCGATATCAACATACACAGTGTCGCTCTACGGCTCCTAAGTCCTAACTGACCCCCGTATCCGTGCTCTCCCCCATTCGGCGTCGTCGCCCCACCGAATCCCCTCTTTCCATTGGCCGACGATCCCCCCCGGGACCCACTATTGGGGAGGGGCCCGTGAGGTCATCGACCAATAGATAGAAGGCCAGAATGTTGCGACCACGCTATAGTCTGGGGACATACTCCTGTGTGATATGTGCGTGACCGGGGCGCTTGTTGATAACAACACAGGTGGGATTCTACTTAATTATCGCCAGGCCCCCGGTCGCGACCGATCAAGAATCACGTGCAACTAATTAGCGCTAGCAGTTACTAGGTAAACGGTCGGATCTCGGGTCTAACAAATAAGGGCCCGATTGACCACAGCTGGCAGATTATGCAATTAGTACCGGCCATCGTGTAAACAAGTCTTGTAATGTGCGAAATGTTAAGCGGTACTGCAGGAGTTGCCCGTTTGATCAAATATACAATTTTGGACAAAGCTGATGTTTTACAAGTTTGAAATAATATGCCCCACAATGAGTTATTCGATATTAGCTTTTGTGGCTACATGTTTTAACGGGACATAAAGAGCTTATAGACCAAAGGGTAATAATAATAATAATAATAATAATAATAATAATATTAATAATGAAAATAATAATAATAATAATCCCCCTCTCAATAAAGAACAGTAAAGATAGGAGCAGAGGTCTTCCCTTTATCAATAACTTGAATATTTACTTGTATTTATTCTAATTATGACATATGAATAGTGGAAACACACACATTGGTTCCTAAATTAGCTGTACCGACAGTTGGATAGGGATTTAATGCACACAAGCAATGCGGAGTATATTCGTAATAACAGAAGCCTGTCAACTCTCACACCTATTGGTCTTGTATAACAATGTAGTAAATTATATTCAAGGATCCTAATAATAGTTATGACCGAGGAATTATGAAAATATACCTAAATACATAAGCGAAATAAATGCATACAGAAATGGGAGAGAGCGTAGCTATGTAAGGATTGTTCCCTTTAATATATATATATATATATATATATATATATATATATATATATATATTAATATACATACATACACAACACATACATATAATGAAGACAATCAATGCAAGTATATACAATTCATCTCAAATCTTACACCACCTGGACTTCTTTGAATTTTTACGCATTTTTATCTTTGTTTTTGAGACCATCAAAGATGTGGTCGTCTGTTTACAGGGCACAAATCATAACTATTTGACATGGAATCTTCTTTCTTGACATCCTGGGAGGTCCAAAAAAACTCCATTGAAACCTGAATTTAGGTCTCTGTTTCCCATATCCTCCGAGCTATGGGGCTTAGAAGTACCTCCCAGAATAACTAAAATTTGATACAATGCTCCAGTATCTGAACAACTATTGCATTGATCACCCTGATTCTTTTCATGAATATTCATCATGGAGTGTTGCATCAGTTCTTGTGGACTGGTAGCCCACCTTATTTTTTTTTTTAATTTTAACAATTTTTTCTCTATTTATGAGACCTTCTAAGATGCGGTCGTCCCTTAACAGGGCTTAAATTGTAACCAATGGTCCTAGAATCTTCAAACTTGACCTCCAGGGAGATCTGTAAAAGTCGCTTTGGAAACGTGAATTAAGGTCTCAGTTACCCATATTTTCTGAGCTATGGGGCTTATAAGCACCCTTCAGAATAATTGAAAATTTGATACCAAAGTCGGGCACAAATCATAACCATGGGGCCCAGAATCTTCTAACTTGACATCCTGAGTTCATCAAAAGTTCTCCCCAGAAACCTGAAATTGGGTCACAGTTAACCTATATAGTTTTTGGGTATGTTTGAGCACCCCAGAAATAATGCAAAATACACACAAATTGCAACATTCCTTATTAAAGGCTGGTTGGATTGTCATCAAAGCCAAGCAGGAAGCCGCGAGAAACCGCGACCGTTTTATCCGCACCGGTGACTTTTGAGAAAGGCCACAGCACCCACTGCCACAAAGGCAAAAGCAGCATACATTCCCTCTACCGATTCCAGCAGCGGAGACCCAACCATGCCAATCGAGAGCCGAACCCGATCCGTGAAACGACAGAGCTTCGAGACGAATGCCATTTAATACTTCCAGTTTCTGCCATTTAGACAACGTAGCAAGTTTTTTCGTCATAAGCAAGAATCATGGTGATCAATGCATAATAGTTGTTCAGATACGTGCTAATATAACAGATAACCAGTTATAGATGTGCATGTGCATCAAATGTAATGGGTATCTGAGATAAACTGTAACATTCTCGCAGTGCTCTGATATAAGGTTGGACATTCCTGTTGATGTAATGTGGTGATGCATAATTTTCAACAGTCTATTACATATTTTTCTATTTAGCTGATGCAAATATTACTACTTCAAAATTTTTCAACTTGATAATAAAAGTTAGCCAACTGGATATGCTGATGTACACAAGATGTAATGGCAACCTTATGTTAACAGTTACGCCTACTTTCTTACTAACGATGTTATGTGAATTCGGACATCCCTGTTGGCATAATATATTGATAATTTTCGTCAATCCAATAAATATCTTGATACAATATACTTTTATTACATATTCAAGGCAAACATATACAAAAGCGTATGTTACTATTTGGGAAGTCTTTTATGGAAATTCACTATGTTTTGATTATATCAATAAAATTAAAGGAAAGCAGACTCCATTTATATGTTTTGTAACCAAGTAAAAGTTCAAATGCAAATGCATTTGCAAATGCATTTGAATTGCATTTGAAATTGATATGTTTTATTTCATTTGCATTCAAAATTGTTCATTGCATTTGAATTTACATTTTATTAATCTGAAGTATTTGAATTTAAACATAGATATCATTGAAACCAAAATTGTGCCTCAATTAATGATTCCAAGAAATGGATATTGCCAGACTAAACATTTAAGTAACCTTGAAAACACATCTCAGTCGGCAATTATATTGGACTGGTTATGATCTTGCATGAATGTTACAGTTTTAAAGTTAAATTTACAATAAAAAAAAAACATTTTTTATGATCAATAAAAAAACCAGTTTTGAAAATTCAAGGGAACATTTAAAATTATACACATTATTTGGTCCCAGAGCTGCAGTTTAAATCATATTAAGGAAAACTGAACCATTGTTTAAATTCAGGAGTCCATTCGGAGATCTTCAGCTGTAAGTTGAAAAAAAATAGATTGACCTTATACCATAGATAATGAACCTCTCGTTTTATTTTACCTGGAAGGAATTAGGTCCAGTATTGTTGTAATGATACAATATCTTCTTATATAATTTGCTAATAACAAAAAACAAAATGTGATCCCACACCTAAGATTTATTACGGCTTAATTTCCTAGCAAATTTTCGATTTTTTTTTTATAGATAAACCAAATTTCCTTAATCCAATAAATTCATTTTGACATCAGAAACACCCTCTGGCGGAAGGATGGTACACCAAAACCTGGCCCCAAAGGCTCTTGAATCAGTTACATCTATCAAGACATAGTTTTTGTTTTGTTTTAAATAAAGACATAGTTTTTGTTTTGTTTTAAATATTTTGTTATTTGAAACTACAATCGGCTGGACAGCAGCATTTCAAACCCACCAATGTTTGCCTCATGCCTTGGATCTCTGATCCCATCAGTAATAACAGTCTGATGTTTTTGCTTTATCAAGCAACTACAGGTTGCTGTAGTCTGGGACTCCTTAAGCGTAATTTTGATAGAGCCGATAGACGTGATGCGACGCATTCCAAGCAGGGAGCCGTGAGAGGCCGCCACCGTATGTCCGCACCGATGATCGGAGAATGCTACAGCACCCACAGCCCCAAGGGAGAATACAAAGCGACACCGACATCAGCAACAGAGACCAGCCCATCCAGAGAGCAGAACTCTTGCGAACGATTTATTGAACGCTAATTCTTCTCTTCAGCAGCCAGTAACAACGGTGATGACGTAGTTCTCCGTCTTTTACTTGATCAGATGTAAATATTTTAATGGAGTCTTTTTATTTACACAGACTGATTGTGAAATTCCGCACCATGCACTATGAATTGTAACACTCATACTTTAAAATGAGAAAAATAGTTTTTTTTAATGTGCATTTTATTAAAACCTTAACAATCACAGTAAATTTTCTTTCTTATATATTTGAGCTAATACGAATTCTAATATATCTATATACCTGGAATTCTTTAAACACATATAAAAATATATGGAACTTGCACATCAAGAATTGCCCTTATATCCATCCTACAGCTAAATTTGAGGTATTGTCGTTATAAACCTGCAAGTTCTCATGTTTAATCCATAAAGATAATTGTTAGCCCTGTCTGAGCTTTTATATTTAGGTTTACTACTAAAAAGCTGAATATAAAACCTGATTCCATGCACCAATAGACGTAACTCAATTCCAGCTCTAATCATTAAATGAATCAGGTGGCCAGAGAGCCATACTTTAGTTATATAATTTGCCGCGAGGTGGAAGTACCTGTTCTAAGCTTTGCAAAGTAGGTTTGATGGTTCAGTTAGTTGGAGGAATTATGATTAAACCATTGCATCGACTGGGACAGTCTATATCTTTGTACACTTCATAACAATTAAACAAACAATACTGAAACAACATTCTTGATGCATATGACAGCAACTAACATGATTTCACTTTAAACATTTCTTTAACATTGGTTAATTATTAAAAATATCAATTAATTCAAAATAATTAAATTAAACCTTTGTATACAGATCTGTGCATTTCACTGATTGTACATTGCGCATTTTATACTTTTGGTGATATACATAATGTTGCATATAATAAAAAAATAAAATATGACTCTGCAACAAGGTCACACACTTTTGACCAAAAAGGCTAAAAAAAACTTAAAAAAACAAGCAACTGCATGTGCAGAAGTGAATTGTCATGGTATTTGTGCAATGACACCTCTTGAATATGATCTAATACAATAAAAAACTCAATAATATTTAATATTCTACTGGTTAGTTTTTAAATTTTATTAGGACTGCAATGAAACATTTTTTTCAGATACATTTCCTTGACTAGTGACCTGTGGGTGTGTACTTAAGTCCTTAACTCCCTATGCAGCTTAAGTCCTTATGTGGCTTACTTAAGTCCTTATGTAGCTTACTTACGTCTTTATGTGGCTTACTTAAGTCCTTAAGTCCCTGTGTGACTGTCCATGTAATGTAAATTCTATAACACAAGATTACCCATACATATTCTTGCATCTGTATATGATGGTCCCCGACCACAAATCTTGGCATATATAATAAATTTGAAGTGAATAAATAATACACATATAACTTGCCAGTGTGCCATCTAAGAATAAAGAATATTTTGTAGTACTGCCTTCACTATGTATATATGCTTACAATTAATAAACGGTAGTATGTTTTAACCAATTATCACCAGAGGTCACTCATCGCAAGTAATGTTGTGCGTTATCTGCAATCTACAGCTGTTGGCACCTTGCACAATAATATACTAATGAACTTAATTCTTGTAAATTTCTTCAGTAATATTGTCACATTTTCTTCTTGGATTTCCTATAGACCAATTTTATTCAGGAACTATATAAATATATATATATATATATATATATTATGTAATATTGTCACATTTTCTTCTTGTTTTTCCTATGGACCAAAAGTGTTACACGAATGCCCTACCCCTGGTATTACAGGGGGAACACCCTATGACGTCATGGCAACCAGGGGAGGTTCCCTTGGCAATGATGCCATAGATGCTGCTCTTGATTGACCACAGAGCTGGTGATGCAGGACTGAAACATGACCTGGGTAAACCTGGCGACTGTTTCAGCCTTGCCCTCTCTCTTGGCTTGGGGATACGGAGCTAAGCAGGCGTGCTGAGCCCCGTCTCCCTGAATCACACTGCGAGCCTCTGGTCTGGTCTTAGCTTTTGTTTTACAGAAGTTAAGAATAAAGGACCAGAGTATCACTGACAGCTTGGTGTAGGTCTTCAGTAGGTCAGTATATATATTTTATGTAATCATAGTTAGATCATGGTATCTGTAGTTGTATTTTACATAGTTCTGTCTTAATAAATTCTTGTGGTCATTACAATTACCTCTCCGTCTTATATAGTTTCTGTTGTATGTATGGAGGAGCATCTGCATTTGAGTCACGATACCATTAATTAATCATATAGCTCCCCCTCATTTTGTAACAAAAGGTTAACTGCTCAACCGTCTGGAGTTCAATTTGAGAATTAAAGGGGGTGAAAGGGGGAAGGTGTTGGTTAAAAGGGGAAGTGGAATGTAGGATTTAAATCTTCATAATCACAACTGTGACATGATGGATATAAACAATTAAGCAGAACAAACTGTATTCTGGTAAGATAATTTATCCACCGCTTATTGGTTTTCAGTCTAACTTAAATCTATTAGTTTGTTTTCTTCATCTGCAGGAACTCTCTTATGATCTTGTTGACCTTCTCAGGTTCCTCTTGTTGTACCCAGTGACTCACACCCTCCAGGAAGTGTAAGGTGTAATCTTCAACATAGTCTCCAGACGTTTTGGCCATTTCTTTTTCCAGTGCCCCATCCTTGGTGCCCCAGACCATAAGTACCGGGAACCTGTTGATCCTCATTGACTGGTACTTTGGTGTTTTGTAGCGGGTCACTGCCCTGTAGTAGTTGACTGGTCCTGTCAGGGCCCCTGCAATTAAAAACTTATTTTATGATAATCGCATTTAACAGGCTTGTAGTGCGTGGATTGGCCATAATTGTGGCGTCCTGTGTTTAGTGTAGTAGCACAAAGTGGAGTTCGCACCTTCTCAATTTCAGCTGCTACAGCTGTCCAGTTTTGCCAAAAATATAATCAGTGCAGTTACAAGTGTGTTATAACAGTAAAAAGACTCTCCACCACATAGACTCCTCCAGAGTCACTTTGTGACACTACACATCAACTTGGTGCCATGTGTCCCCAAGCTAAACTGTATAGAGGATTTTGAAGGGGTTTGACCAAGGAAACAGGACCAAGAGTACATGTACGAGTATAAGCCTATCATGCTTCAACACAGCCTATTTTGCATTTTCTGCAACATGAATTTATAAGGATATGGTTTTTAGCCCTCTGCCTAAACCAAATCCAGTACTTGGTACATAGGGTTTTAGGCCTATATAGTGGTTCCCATAACCTTGGTTGGCTGCCCTGAAGGGCTGACTTTCACCTACCAAATATTAAACAAGAGCACCACAAACATGCATAGTGCACCTGTCGTGTATCTGGTGACCTCTGACCTCATTAAATATGCATGAATTTTTTATGATAAGGTAATTCATATTCTTGGTAATTCATATTCTTTATTTTTCATAAATTATATTTTTCATTAGTTATCTCGGCAACACCACAAAGTAGCCTGGTGATCTTTGACCTTATTAGATCTGCATGGATGTTGCCCATATCAAACTGGCCAAAAAATCTGTTGGTAGATAGTTATGGTGAGTTTTGTGAGATCCATCAAAGCCAAAGTAAGTTATCGCAGCAACACTAAAAATTAACAGACAGAAGACACGGCAGACAGTGGGTAAACCATAATACACTGTCAAATGACAGGCGTATAATAAAGGGAAAGAATATTTAAATGACAAAACACATCAATAAAACTAAGATAATATATGAGTAAGTAAACTTATGGTTTAATAGTTTAGGTGAAAAAATGCATAAGGTCGGTATAAAGAAGAAACAAGTGACCCATGGGTCATGCCGCTCAGCTGACTGGGAAGAGATTCGCAAAAGGAAATTTTATCATCAGAATGGTAGTATATACCCATTCAACTGAAGCATCAAACAGATTAACCAACAGGCCAAGATTTAGTCTGTATTTATATATCTCAAAAATAGAGAAAAATGTGTAAACTTTTAAAGCTAGAATACGGGTAACCGACAAGTGACTACATGTATCTGCCAAAATCAGATAGTGAGGCATGATTTGAGTGGCAAGGGGAAATAGAGTGAGGTATGTTGCATAATAGCATGGATGTCTGCAGCCTAAATGTGTATGTAGGTTGTGCCACCTACCACAAATCCAGAAAGCTGTCCAAGTTGTATACACCTGCAAAATTTTAGGCAGAAAAGTCAAACCACTACATGTATATGAGCGATTTTTGCCCATGGCAGACAAACAGACAAACACTGTGCAAAAATCTTTGCAGGTAACCCCGCCAGTTTTGTGTATGATAAAGACCTATGTGAGATCTAAACACATGCACAATTTTGGCCGAATCGGTCATATGTTCCTGAGATATGAGCTTGGATGTCTCCAGCGTTAACTAGAATGTAGGTGGCGCCACCTGTCATAAAATCAAGAAAGCTGTCCACGATGTATAAACCTGCAAAATTTTAGGCAGTTATGTCGAACCACTACAGAGAAATGAGTAATTTTAGGCCACGGCAGACTAACAGACAGACGCTGTGCAAACATTGTTACAGGTGGCGCCACCATTTTTTGTGTATGTTACAGAGCTATCAAAGGGCTACATTTGTATAAATTTTATTTCCTGATCGGTCAAACGGTTCCCGAGATATAAGCTTGGATGTCATCAGCATGAACGTGATCGAGGTGGCGCCACCTGTCATAAAATCAAGAAAGCTATCCTGGATGTATACACATGACGAATTTCAGGTGAATTAGTCAATTCACTGCAGAGATATGAGTGATTTTAACCCAAGGCAGATGAACAGATGGACACTGTGCGAACATGGTTACAGGTGGCGCCACCATTTTTTATGTATGTTTTAAAGCAATCCAAGGGCTACATTTGTATCAATTTTATTTCCTGATCGGTCAAACGGTTCCCGAGATATGAGGGTTTATGAGTGGAAACAGACCCACAAATGGACACTGGATAGAGAGGAAAGGTCAGAGGTCAATGCAAATTGGTTAGGCACCAGTTCACATGTGACCCGATAATAAGTGTAAGTTTGGGAAAAATCGGTCCATTAGTCTCAGAGGAGCTCTCTGGAAACGAACGCCGCCGCGGCGGAGGAACTCGGTCAAAAACATAGTATCCGCAAAACTTCGTTTTGGCAGATACAAAAATACAGGCGGCTCCACCAGTCTGCAGAAACTAATAAAAACACTTAATGGTCAATATCCATGCAAAAAATCATGGTGATCTCTGCATTAGTTGTTCAGATACTTCAGTTTTTGTATTAAATTGTCCATTATTCTGAGGGATACTTCGGAGTCCTATAGCTTGAAGGATATGGGTAACAGAGACCTAATTTCAAGTTTCCACAGGCACCTTTCATGGGCCTCCTTGCATGACAAGAATGAAGATTCTAGGTCCAGTTGTTGCGATTTGTACCCTGTTGACAGATAACCACATCTTTAAAGGTCTCAAAAAAAAGAAAAAAAATCGTGAAAATTTGAAAAAAAAATAGAGGTGGCACACCCAGTCTGCAGAAACTGATGGAACAGCTCATGATCAATATGTATGCCGAAAATCATGACCATCAGTGTTGTAGTTATTGAAATACTGCAGTTTTTGTATCAAATTTTCCATTATTCTGGGGGGGGGGGTATTTTGGACCCATACAGCTTAAAGAATATGGGTAACAGAGACCTAATTTCAAGTTTCCATGGAGACTTTTCATGGGTCTCCCTGTGTGTCAAGAATGAAGATTCTTGGTCCAGTTTTTATGATTTGTGCCCTGTTAACAGATGTTCATATCTTTAAAGGTCTCAAAAAAAAGAAAAAAAATCGTGAAAATTTGAAAAAAAAATAGAGGTGGCACACCCAGTCTGCAGAAACTTATGAAACACTCCATGATCAATATCCATGCAAACAATTATGGTTATCTTTGCATTAGTTGTTCAGATACTTTAGCTTTTGTATCAAATTTTCCATTATTCTGAGCTGTACTTTGGAGTGCCATAGCTCAAAGGATATGGGTAACAGAGACCAAATTTCAGGTTTCCATGGAGACTTATCATGGGTCTCCCTGTGTGTCAAGAACGAAGATTCTAGGTCCAGTCGTTACGATTTGTACCCTGTTGACAGATAACTACATCCTTAAAGGTCTCAAAAATGGAGAAAACAATTCGTGAACATTGAAAAATACAGGTGGCGCCACCAGTCTGCACAAACTGATGAAACATCTCATGATTAATATGTATGTCGAAAATCATGACCATCAGTGATGTAGTTAATGAGATATTGAAGTTTTTGTATGAAATTTTTTACTATTCTGGGGGGTAATTTTGGGCCCCATAGCTCGAAGGATATGGGTAACAGAGAACTAATTTGTGGTTTCCATGGAGACTTTTCATAGGTCTCTCAGTGTGTCGAAAATGAAGATTCTAGGTCCAGTCGTTACGATTTGTGCCACGCTAACAGATGACAGCATTCTCAAAGGTCTCAAAAATAGAGGAAAAAATCGTAAAAAAATCAAACAGTACAGGTGGCGCCACCAGTCTGCAGGAACTGATTGAACATCTCATGATCAATATGTATGCCAAAAATGAAGACCATCAGTGATGTAGTTATTGAGATATTGAAGTTTTTGTATGAAATTTTTTACTATTCTGGGGGGTACTTTGGGGCCCCATAGCTCAAAGGATATGGGTAACAGAGACCTAATTTCTGGTTTCCAAGGAGATTTTTCATGGACCTCTCAGTGTGTCAAGAATTAAGATTCTAAGTCCAGTCTTTATGATTTGTGCCTTGTTAACAGATTTTTACATTTTTAAAGGTCTCAAAAATAGAGAAAAAAATTCGTTAAAAATCGAAAAATACAGGTGGCGCCACCAGTCTGCAGGAAGTGATGTAACATCTCATGATCAATATGTATGCCAAAAATCATGACCATCAGTCAAGTAGTTAATGAGATATTGAAGTTTTTGTATGAAATTTTTGACTTTTCTGGGGGGTACTTTGGGGCCACATAGCTCAAAGGATATGGGTAACAGAGACCTAATTTCTGGTTTCCAAGGAGATTTTTTATGGACCTCTCAGAATCCCAAGTTACAAGGTTCTAGGTCCAGCGGTTACGACTTGTGCCTGGTTAACGGACGGACAGACGGACAGACGGACGACGGACAAAGAGTGATCGCTATAGCTCAGATGACTTTCAGTCAGCTGAGCTAAAAAACTGGAGTGACATTTCTTAATGTGCATTATCAAAGTACACAGCACTATGATGCATGATTCATCTAGCTTTTACTTTAATGCTGTCAATGACTTCTGTCACCTACAAATGTTTATCGGTATAATTATGGAACAAAAAAATTAGCAAGAGCTGTCAAAATAGCTAGCTACAGATCTTACAAATGTTGCAAAACTAATAACAAGAGGAGGAACAAGAAATAATAAATAATAAACATTTACTTTTTCGTCTTTCAATCATCAAACATGATCTAAACTAATTTCAGACAAGTAAATTTGTGATTTATGTCATCACTTCTGCCTCTTTTATTTTAGCTTCCTGTGATCTTCATACTTGCCTTCTCAATATGTTTTAGCTTTTATTTTTCCCTAATGATGTCTGCACATGTCATAGTGGCTGTGTTTTAGTTTTCATTGTCCCCTGAAGATGTCTCCACATGTCATAGTTTTTGATCTGCATTGGGAACAAGAAGAAAAATTTTGATTGTTTTGGAGCTGGTGATAATCAATTTTCAGACAGACACTCCAAAACCAATCCCAACCTAGGTACACATGAGAGCAATCACTGACCAATATGTGAATGAAATCAGATAATATTTAGGAAAGTTATCACACTGAAACAAAAACCTGATGGATGCACAGAGAGAGGGACAGACAAACAAACCCAAATCAATGTCCCCTGAACCACAGAAGCAGTATACAAAAATTTTTACATGTACAGTTTTTACAACTTACTTACCTGGTGGGGAGAAAGTGTACTTAAATGCCTCTATATCCTCGTCAGAGAAGCAGCCTCTCTTCATCCCCATATTTTTGCCCGTGAATGCCTGCTTGATGAAGGCTAGGTCCAGCCCACGCAAATAAATCTCAGGTAGCCGTGGAAGTTGGAAGAAAAATATATACCTGCAATGAATAGGAAAATCATATTTACAATGGTAGCCCTTGATGAGAGGAAAGCTGAAGCAAAATAGTATGTACTTGAATGAAAAAAAATGTTATAATAATACAGGTACATCTCTGGTTAAAGGTGAAGTGTTAAATAAAACTGTGCTTAATGTTTCCTGTGCATATTAATTGTTTGTATCCCACTGGCATTTATTACAACATCTTTATCACCTAATGCAGAGCTCCTCTTGTTCATTTGCTGTCACAAAATGTATTTAAAATAACAGAACCAACTCATCACATATCTGTTTATTTTTCCTCCACATAGATGAGCTGCTTTTGTTTTGGTCATCCTGTTGGTTGATTACTGTTTGCCTATTATGAACTTTAAAAAAAGTTACTCATAGATTTTGATTTTTTTAAAGATTAGGGAAACACCTACCATGATTTATCTTGTTGTGACCTACCATGACTTGGCTGGTTGTGACCTACCGTGATTGAGCTTGCTGTGACCTACCATGATTTAGCTTGTTGTGACCTAACAAGACTAAGCTTGCTGTGACCTACCATGATATATTGCTTGCTTTGACCTACCATGACTAAGCTTGTTGTGACCTACCATGGTTAATCTTGTTGTGGCCTACCATGATATATAGCTTGTTGTGACTGACCATGATTTATCTTGCTGTGACCTACCATGATATATTGCTTGCTTTGACCTACCATGATTAAGCTTGTTGTGACCTACAATGGTTAATCTTGTTGTGGCCTACCATGATATATAGCTTGTTGTGACCTACCATGATTTATCTTGCTGTGACCTACCATGACTTAGCTTGTTGTGACCTACCATGATTAATCTTGTTGTGACCTACCATGATATATAGTTTGTTGTGACCTTCCATGATTTATCTTATTGTGACCTACCATGATTTATAGTTTGTTGTGACCTTCCATGATATATAGCTTGTTGTGACCTACCATGATATACAGCTTGCTATGGCCTACCATGATAAATAGCTTGCTGTGAACTACCATGACTTTGCTTGTTGTGACCTACCATGATATATATCTTGGTGTGACCTACCATAATTTATTTTTTTGTGACCTACCATGATATATGGCTTGTTGTGACCTTCCATGATTTATCTTATTGTGACCTACCATGACTTAGCTTGCTGTGACCTGGAGCTGCTGAGGTGTTTTTCCATGGCCTTTGGATGTGGGATGTTACAGGTGATCAGTTGGTCTACCATCTCTGGGTAACGGAGACCGAAATGCCATGCCACAGCTCCACCCCAATCATGAGACACCAAAGTACAAGACTTGTACCCTGAAACAAAATTGTATCATATTATATCAGGGTTCAGCATTTAATACTCATTATAATAAAAATACTCCTGTGTGAACTCACCTTGTTGGGGAATGGTATAAACATGTAACAATATGATCATTCAAAATAATGCCAGGCCTTTATTTTTACTCTGTTTAGGTCTTAGGAAATGGTTAGAGCATGAAACCTTTTCAAATACAATATTTTCAAAAGAGAATACTATATTTGATGTTGACCTTTTATGCCTAATAAAAGAGTGGCACCTTTGACAATTGTTCCAACTCTTCTAATGCATAAAAAATGAGCCCATATTCATCATTATCCATATATTTTGAAACAGCTTATATCTACCTCTCCCTAACTGAACTTTGAACTTGACATTGCTTCTTACTTTTAATTATATATACAATTATGGCTGGGTCACAATGGGTATTGAGACAAAGGTTCATTTTACACAGGCCTGGATTTGGCAATTGAATTAATGAAGCTTTGATTTTGTATCACAAGAGAATCTCGAAAGTCTTAATTAATTTATGACTGAGCAGTAAATTGAGCAGTTTAAAGGGCAGCTAGCATGTTACATTTTAAACACATGGTGCAGCCAGCTGCAAGACCAGAGGTTTCAACAGATTGTTATTTTTCTTAATATACTGTCACAGACATTTTATATTTTTTCCTACAAAACTTCCTATGCAATACAAATTGAAGATAAAATTTCCCAGTTTATGCCATCAGCTAATCATATCTGTCCTATTGTATTAGTTAACTGATCTACCTGTTAATCAGTGGTGCCAGTTTGATAATGATCAAAATACAAAGATAGCTGCAAGAAATTACTTTGTGCATTTTTTTCATTAATACCTCTGGCAAGAAACATGGCTGAGGTTTGTTAGGTCAGTGCTGTTTGTCCACATTATACACCAAGGTCTCAATGATTTCAATGAAAGTTTGTGGAAGAGTGAAGGCCAAGGAGCAACTGTTAAACTTTTGGAACAGATCAATATAATTTAAATGATTCTGGATCCCTCCAAATATGCCCCTTCCATTTTTTATATCTGCTGTTTTGTTTGCTTCCCTAACAATATCTGCAATTTTACTTGATTAGCCACAATAAGTTAATTTAGTTTTTTCCCACCAGGCAAAAGATGCACCTCTCACTAAACTTTTTTTTTATATTTTATGAAACATTGCAAGCAGAACTACACAGAACACTGACAAGCATCTTAGTTTGGTGGAAATGAAACAGGTAATTTCTTATTAAAAAGGCACAGCTATGTCATCATGGTGTAAGTGTGCACTTCACAGACACTTCACTATACTGACATTATAGTAATGAAAGTTCAAAAATAGTACACACACAAGATAGGGTTCCTTAATTTCATATTAACACAATGGGTGTTCTATTATGACTTGTATCATGACTTGCAGGCCCCCTATCAGTTCATTTTATAAAGGCCTGAATGTCATGTTATCATGGTTAGAACTGGATGAGATTAAAGACTGATTACAGTATGTGCACTTTGAATGTTTTCTCATATAGAGTGTAAACAGCTGGTTGTGTGATAAGTATATCAAATTGTGCAGACCTTTTAGGCCAAAAAAATAAAAAGTATGGTTCTAAGGCACGGCCCGCATCAATTTTAACCCCCCGCATGAAACATTTTTATTTTGATTTTCATCTTTCAAGAAGATAAAATAATACAATTTTGATACGATTGCCTTTGTTTTGTAGTGCCTTTACCTGTTTAGCAAAAAATCCCTGTTATTTACATGCTTTTTCCTGATCATATGACATTTTTATCAAAACATACAAAAAAAAGGTAAAAAATAAAATACCACCCGCCCGCAGTAACTTCTGAAAAAAAATGCCTAAGAACCATACCTTCTTATTTTTTTGGCCTTACAGCTGTTCCCCTAGTCTGTCAGAATCTGAGTCAGGTTTACTGAACACTGGAGTCCTACGGGTGATGTAAAACTCACAAAAGTACAAACCTAAGCTTTCAATGACTTCCTTGATATCATATGTCAACTTGGAGATGTGGTATTCTGTAATTCCAACTGGTTTATCAGACTCTCCATAACCACGCATGTCAATGGCCACAGTCCTGTAATTAAACTAAATTTTAACTATTTTTACATGAGAATGCTGCTTTATCCATAAGCAAAACTGAAATCAAATCTATTGTTGTTATGCTGAATTATGCTTCACAAATCTGTTCTATGGATTAGCACTGAATGCAAATCATAATCGGATTCGCTTGACCTGTAAATGCATATGATAAAATCACAGGTATGCAAATTAATTGATCATTTCTGTACATTCATAGTTTGATCTTGTGCTTAAAGATCAGTCATTTTTTTTCATGAAATTTATATTTTTCAAATATATTATCAATAAAACTAAAAGAGAGGTTCTCATATCCCATTTAATGTGTAGCCATGGAGCCCTCATAACAGATATTTCTTATTTATTATTACAACTAGGTAAATAATATCCATACACAGCTATATCTAATGTGTACAGTTAACCGGTGATTCAAAGAATTAGTAACATAAAAACTGCAGTCATCCTGTGAGGCCTTGTATTATACCTATAATCCTTGGAGAATTCCCTGATCTGGTGACGCCAGGAATACCAGAATTCTGGGAATCCATGAAGAAACAACATAAGTGGCCTCCCCTCATGTCCACTGGCAACATAATGAATCCTCAGGTTCTGGAAGTACAAATTAATTAACACTTTTACTTACTTACAGGGATAATTGCCAGAACATGGAGAACTATACAGAAGATGTTATAGGAAAATGCAGGGATATGGAAGAAGATAAAGAATATCAAGTGGGGAAAAAAGGATGGAAGATGAGGTGAGAATATGGACAAAGATATGAGAGATAAGGTGGGGATATGGAAGAAGGTATGAAAGTTAAGGTGAAGATATGGAAGAAGGTATATAAGATAAGGTGAGGATGTGGAAGAAGGTGTGAAAGATAAGGTGAGGATATTGAAGAAGATATTGATGTAATAAGGTGAGGATATTGAAGAAGTTATGGAAGATAAGGTGAGGATATGGAAAGAGTGGAAGATAAGCTGAAATATGGAAGTAGGTACGGAAGATATAAAAGGTTAAGGATATGGAAGAAATTGTGAAAGATAAGGTGAGGATATTGAAGAAGTTATGGAAGATAAGGTGAGGATATGGAAATATTGGAAGATAAGCTGGAATATGGAAGTAGGTATGGAAGATATATAAGGTCAGGATATGGAAGAAATTGTGGAAGGGGGGGATAAGGAAGAAGGTAGGAAAGATAAGGTGAGGATGTGGAAGAAGGTGTGGAAGATAAGCTGTAATATGGAAAAAGGTATGGAAGATAAGGTGAGGATATGGAAGAGAGGTGGAAGATTATCTGTAATATGGAAAAAGGTATGGAAGATAAGTTGAGGATGTGGAAGAAGGTATGCAAGATTAGCTGTAATATGGAAAAAGGTATGGAAGATAAGGTGAGGATATGGAAGAAGGTGTGGAAAATTAGCTGTAATATGGAAAAAGGTATGGAAGATAAGGTGAGGATATGGAAGAAGGTGTGGAAGATTAGCTGTAATATGGAAAAAGGTATGGAAGATAAGGTGAGGATGTGGAAGAAGGTATGCAAGATTAGCTGTAATATGGAAAAAGGTATGGAAGATAAGGTGAGGATGTGGAAGAAGGTATGCAAGATATGCTAGGTGAGGATATGGAAAGAGTGGAAGATATAAGGTGAGGATATGAAGGTATGGAAAATAAAATGGGGATTTGGAAGAAGGTATGGAAGATAAACTGTGGATATGGAAAAATATATGGAAGATAAGGTGAGGATATGGAAGAAGGTGTGGAAGATAAGCTGGGATATGGAAGAAGGAATGGAAGATAAGGTGAGGATATGGAAGAAGGAATGGAAGATAAGGTGAGGATATGGAAGATGTGGAAGATAAGGTGAGGATATGGAAGATGTGGAAGATAGGGTGAGGATATGGAAGGTGTGGAAGTTAAGCTAGGATATGGAAGGTGTGGAAGATATGGTGGGTATGTAGAAGAAGGTATGGAAGGTAAGGTGCGGATCTGGAAGAAAGTAAGACAAAATTACAGATATGCATGGTCACCTAAAACATATGGTGTTTGACTGCTCATTTATTTAACTTTGGTATCATGAAATAACTTGGGCATTTTGGAAGGTGATACAATGCTGGTACAACTTGGTTTAATACAGAAGATAAATTTAATGACTCTGTGGACAATTCTTGGGAATATACTAGACTAACTTTCAGACTTTCAAAAAACATCGGTCACTGCTTTTGACTCGACCTGAAATGACAGATTTTTCTTTCTTAAATAAATTTTTTTAATAGGATAATATCAAGTTGCCCATATATATGTATATATTTATATATTAAATCACATTCCATTTTGGTTGCCAAATGGTTTATGAATTAATAAGCTAATCCACGGATAACTAGTATTTATCACTGATCTATATATAAATTATATTTACAGCTTACAATGATTTTATATTTTTTCATATAAGTGAACTCTATGACTGATATCATTGAAGTCTGTTGTGCATAATTAACCTGAAAGATGCTCATATCAAATGAATATAATAACTGAGGTGAAAGAACTTATTACACACTCCGAGATCGGCAGTCCCAGATCTTAACCTCGTCGGAGTAAGGCCAAACAAAATAAGGTTTGGTTCTCAGGCAAACGGGTTAGCGAGCGTTTTTTTTTTTTTTTTAATTTTTAATTTATATGTTTCGATGAAAATGTCAAATGATAAGGGCAAAGCATGATACTAACAGATTTATTTTGCTAAACAAGTAAACGCACTATAAAACAAAGGAAATTTTATCAAAATTGCATATTTTATCTTCTTGAAAGAAATGTCCGAGTGGCTGGAGCTCAAAATTGATTATTTTCTATTAAAATTCAAAATAAAATTATTTTAAGCATGGGTTTAAAATTGACGGGGGCGGCGCCTGAGAACCATACCTTTGATTTTTTGGCCTAAGACTCACTTGATTTGGACACCGTATGAAGCCATGCGTGCCCAAGGAGGGATCATCTAAACATGACGGACGTCTGTCACGGGGCTTCACGCTAAAATACTTCCTCGGACCATACCGAATGGCGTTCCAGATCATGTGCAGAAACACCATAACGCTGTTAATGCAGGAAAACAAAGCTGACAAAAGCAAAAGGCTGACGGAATTATACTCTATGTTGGCCATGTCTGCTCACTGCCTTCCTGAAGCGACCCGGCAATGCCACTAGTCAGCCAGGCAAAGTCCAAAGCGTGTGATCCCGTTCATCTCATTAATATGCATAAGCAAATTTGTTATTGTTGTGACGCAAGGGGCTTTATCAAACACGCGCTCCGTGATGCGATAAATCCAGGGCTTGGGTGTGTGGAGGAGGGGCGGGGTTTATCACCAGCCGTGAATACAAGACACCGTTAGCATTTATATAAAATTATCAACAGACAAATGCCATTGGGTTTCCAGGGGGGTTGCGAGAGTACTGAAGGAAATACATAGCAACTACGTAATTTGACCAAGAAACATATATACTCCTTGAGAACTTTCCATGCATGCTATATCCATCTTGCATAATATGTAATTATATATATATGTGTGTGTGTGTGTGTGTGTGTGTGTGTGTGTATATATTTATATATATATATATATATATATATAATTTGTATTGTTCACATAACATGAATTCAATACATCGCGATGATAGTGCTCTACCATATGGGAGCGTTTATAAATAATTAATGTACGGTTAGTTTGACTTATATATATAATTTGGACTTTAAACAAAAAATTGTATGCTTTTAAGGCACTTTTTCAGAAATCATTGCGGGCGGGCGTGATCTTAACATCAATAATTAATGCATGGGTCAACTGTATGTCAAATTCAGCTGATCGTCATGGCCTTGCCCATTGACCATGCACTTGTTATATTGTAGTTATTGTGCTGTAACACAACTGTATTTTTACATATTACCTGTACACACAGGACATAAATATGAAGTTATGAATTTGGTAACTTTTGTTATATTTAAAACGCATAATTAGGCCTACTTACTTTCTTTATTTTGTTTTAAAGATTAATATTTTTACACACACACACACACACACATATATACACTACAGTTACGCAGATCGTTACCCTTTCAGTTATTCTGCGATAAAACAAATGATGCTGGCATTATAATGTGTAATGAAAATAAATTATTATAATCTAAACTTAAATAATCTGTACATAATTTATAACTATAGAGTTTGATTTCCTGACATTATAGACTCGATGACCTACCCTAAAGGCAAAAAGAAGTTTTAAGTAGAAGGTACTATTAGGGGGCATTTTGATAGTCCGTATCTGGATAGAAAACAAAGGATCCCCGAATTACTGGGCCAAAATATTGAAATGTTATAATTATTTTGATTCAGGTTACAATCTGCAGGCGAACGATCCATTCAAAGATTTGAGCTGAAGTGCTTCCATCTAGAGGCCGTTTCATAAACTAAAATCATTTCATATGTGTATACATGGCCGGAGGTGAAAACTCGCCTTACGACCACTTCGGTTTAGCAGCCACCTTAAAATAACGACCACTTTTCCACGGTCCCTATTCTTGTTTACTCTTAATATCGAACCTCGCGCCTAGACGACCACCTCGAAAATGGACCAGCTAAAAAAGACCACTTTTCAACGGTCCCTATGCTTGTATGCTGAACCTCATGCACTTGGACGACCACCTCGAGGTTTCACCGCATATGAGAGAGATTTTAATTTATCGGTTGAGAAGAAATCATTAGTAGGCCTATATACCTTCAATTTAGCCAGCTTGCAGATAGGACACAAATTTGTCTTTCAATTCTTGACAGACCAAACCAACAACACAGTTTTAAAAGGTATATACCTTTATTAGAGAGCATTGATCGACAATAATCCGAGGACGTGGTGGTGGTGGGGGGGGGGGGGATGGGGGTATATATCCCCCCACTTTTTGGCAAGAGGGTATGGTCAATGTAATCATCTCCCCCCCCCCCCCCCCCACACACACTATTCAGAGAATATTATTTATATATTGCAATTAAAAATTTTAATAAATAGAACTATATATAGACTAATAGTTACTAAAATAGACTATAGAGTTTACTGTGAAATATTAAATCTAAACGTAGTCAACTTACATACTGGAAACATAACACCTTATTTTCTAAAACCTTATACTTCATTGCAATATTTTTTAAATGTGATTAAGTATATATATATATATATATATAAAAATATATATATATATATATATATATATATATATATATATATATATTTGAAATGTGTCATGCAGGCACATATATGTAAAATGAGTCATACAGACGATATGTGTGTGTGTGTGTGTGTGTGTGTGCGTGTGTGTGCAAGTCACCCCCCCCCCACCCCGGAAGATAAATTGACGCCACTGTACTATAAAAAGAAGAAGAAGAAGAAAAAAACTACCCAAAGATGGAGCGGTGATTCAGTGGTCAAATGCAGTCAGTAAATTGGGTAAGAAGTATAACACAATTCATGTAACCTGCCATATATATAAATAATCATATATACACCTATTATAGGTTTCTGCACTATATAGGCACTTGTATATGCATGGTAATAAATCAGAAGAACTTGAGTAAAAATAGGAATAATTTTAAACCTGAATATGGACTCTTTCAGATAGAGGGATAGGAGAAATGTATATACATTTATACTGTGTGGGACAGGCAGAATGACTGTAGGCTATTCATATTTACATTATTTCACAATCAATAATCAGTAACCGTTTCCATGTTCGAAGAAAGATAATTGCAGCTTAATTGATCCGGGTATTTTTTTTTTCTTCAAAAAACTACTGCCCCAGTACATGTTAATGTCTCTAGTCAGTTTCACTACTTGAAGACTTTTAATTATCTTAGTCAATTCTCATGCTTTTTAGTACTTTTATTTTTTATTTATCACTTATTTAAATTGTAACATAAATAATGCATGTTATATTGTAAGGCACCCCTGTGTTAGCAACACTGAGTGTTGAGAGGTGGCGCGATATCAAGTGAATAAATTATATAATATATTATATATTTCTGCATGAATACAATGATTATGAAACTGTAAAGCCGCCATATTCAACGATAAGACTCTTATACCCTGGCAGTTTATATTTGGTCGTATACATGTATGCAAAAACTCAGTATTTATATATGATGATGATGATGTGCTTTCGCCGTTTAAATAATTCTGATATAACCACAGTTCGTGTTTTGTGGGAGAATACATGTGTAATAGAACAGATGTAATGTGGTGACATGTATATATATATATATATATATATATATATATATATATATATATATATATATATATATATATGATAATATAATTGGACTTGTTGCACAGTCTTACGTTTTAAATGGTACACTGTAATGTTCTTTGAAGTACAATACCATGCAAGATATTTGTTATATATGAAATTTGTTATACATGTTATATTTTTTGAAATTAACTTCACTTTTGAAGCTCATTCTATAAAATATAAACTATAAACTATAAGTATAACGTTAATATTACAAACCTTCATGCTATTTTAAAAATTATAATTTACAGGATATGATTAATATTTGCCGCTTCAGTCTCTCGACTGCAGTATCTTAATATTTACAATGGTTTAAGCTCATATTTGTAAGTCATTATAGCTTTATTATATCTACATATATGTTAATCTCTTTTATACGGTCGGGTGTATTCAGAATATATTAAAATCAATTTATGAGCCGAGGAGTTATATACATATATATATTTATATACATGCAGCGAAAGATTAAATCTTTTCTAATTTTCAGCTTTTTCTATAACTTAATGACACTTGCTGATTTCAGATATGTAAATTAAATATATGATGAGGAAGTTTTCTAGGTGCCTGGAAGTTATGCAAAGTAGTATATAGAAAGTAAATTAAAAGTGAAAACGCTGTTGAACGTTTTGGACACCCCAACAAATATATATATACCATTAAGAACTAAATATAGTTCGCATTCATGTCAGCATTTCACATTTCTAGTACTAATTAAGGCTGAATTATTCAGATATTACATGCATGGACACTGATGAAGTAGCTGCACGAGGTGAATCGTATTTTGTTAAAATGTGAAGTGTTATCAGAATCAAGTGAACTATTTTCACTTGATATAATGTTGCTGTGCACAATCCTATAAATAAGCTGGAAAGACAAATAAAATTATAAGCTGGAAAGACAAACAAAATTATAAGCTGGTAAGATAAAGAAAATTATAAGCTGGTAAGATAAAGAAAATTATAAGCTGGAAAGACAAAAAAAAGAGAAATCCATGATACACAACTCATATACCGAAAAATTATCTTAGTCAATTCTCATGCTTTTTAGTACTTTTATTTTTTATTTATCACTTATTTAAATTGTAACATAAATAATGCATGTTATATTGTAAGGCACCCCTGTGTTAGCAACATTTATTGTTATGCAGTTTTAGTATGAAGTCAGAAATTAGTCTTTCAGAAATGTAGGCTGAGTTATAACGATTGGTCTTTGTCCGTCGAAATTCTGACCGTCCGTTGGCAGGGTACAAGTCGTAATCGCTAGACCTTGAACGTTTTTGCTTAAGTCAAGACATATAAAAGAAAATCTGCTTAAAACCCATGATAAGTCATAGTTACCGTCAGCTATAAGCCATGTAAGTAAGCTTTTGTTCACCATAAAACTCTCCTATATTTGGCTGCTGACCATATATGTATTCCCGTCAGCATGAAAAAAATGAAGAAAATGGTCCATTTAGTTCCTCACATTTTTTAAAATTTTACTGCGATTTGTCTTTTTTATGTAATACTGTACACAAAACCTTCTGTACCTCAATAATTATTTAATCGGTATCCACCAAATTTGCTATGCATTCATGTTTATCTTGGGGAAAAAATTATATGATTGAGTTTTTGAGGAATGCAACTAGCGGTTATATTTTGACTCATTTACTATGCATTTTACATGTATATTTTAGACTGTCAAATTACATTTATCATATCATTTTGTCGGCTGTCAGTTAATGTATACTGTGGAATTCACAAATTTTGATGTATATGCTTATATTAATTATTATTTTTATCATATTTATATTTTTTTACGCTTTTTATCCGTATAATTAGACTGTCAGGTTGCAATAATCATGTATTCTCCTGAAACTTGTAATGTATTGATTATGGATAATTTAAAGATTTCATTGATGATACCTCCATTATTTTCCCCATTGATTCTGCATTGTTATTTTGAGTACAAATTCATGCAAAAGCATAGTTTCCAAATAACTGCTTTACAAATGAAATTGACATTTCCTGTGCATGTTAATCTTAGATAGCTGTATCCAAAGTGTGACAGCAGTTGTACCATCTGAAACAAAGTTGTTTATTTTTTAGGCATTTTTGACTTGCAATTATCAGTCATACCACAGCATTAGCTCATTTAGCTAAGCAGTTACATATTTTGCTTTTACTAAACTATCACGTGTAAGTACTTTAACCATACATATTTATATTTTCCATCCCACAGAGCTAAAACAAATTTGGCAAAATCATTCTTTTTAAAAAATGACTTAAAGTATTAAATGTAAAACCATAATATCATCATGGATCATGCTTAAATTGCCACAAAATTAATAAAAATTACCAATTCTTTAACGTACAAAAAAAAATAAAATAAAAAAAGCTTATTCATTTTTCAGTGTTAATGAAATTTAGAATGTAATATTTCAAATACTATGGGGAATCATTGACAATATAATTAGCAAGCGACGCAGAGAGGAAGCTGGCAAACACAATACACAATACATGTTCACGTAAGAAAATAGTAGCATGTGCTTTTGTTTACGGAGCCCCGTATTTGCATAAATATATATTTGCATATATAAATATTCATGACTAGTTTCACTTGCAGCGCACGGCAGTCCTAATTACTGTATATGTATTATGAGACAGATAATACAGTGATATAATCACTTGATACATTTAATCCTGTTTAACCCTGATATATTTTTCCTAGTATCTTTATCGATGTCGGCCGTCCAATCAAACCCAATAAACACAACAAGAGCAGTCCCGCACTGACGGTCAGCGGGAAGAAAGCAAAATGGCGGCCTCTAATATCCAGACTGGCCAGCCTGTTGGCGAGCCGTGGTATGTGTCCCTGTTGGGACTGGCGGAACATTTCAGAACGTCAAATCCACCAAATATTAAGAATTGTATTCACTGCTTACAAAGCATACTAACTTTTAAGCCATCGCCCCGGATCGCGGCCCGAGTCCAATTACAACTGGGGACAGTTCTCTTCCAACACACGAAAAACAGCGACCTTGCCATGAAATATTTGGAAGCCGCGGTGAGTATTAAAATCCCTCATCAATTACCTACTTTATCAATGATTAAAATGACGAACTTACCTAATAATTTTCTTATTTTATTTCTTTTGTAGTGGACCACATCACAGACAGTATCCTTTCCCAATTAGGGTTTCGATATCGAAATCCAATTACTGCATTGCCTCTTACAACAAGAAGGAATGACAGGGAACAGTTAGTTCGGATTATGAAAATGTTAATGGAACAGGAAGGCGTATCAAAATATTGGTCTTATAGAATTTTGCCTCAGATACCGTTGTGTATTCCATCCATACATCTTAACCATGGTATCAAGAGAAAATACGTTTTAGTACTGTATAATATTGTGCATGTCAGTGGCTGTTGTTACGCTTAATTGAACACAGATGGTCTTTGGTCATTGGAGCGAAACAAAATAGTAAAAGAAATAAGTGCAGGACAAGTTGGCAAGGAAGCATTATTTTATTTTAACCTATTATCTTTAATTTCCTGCTTCTATTATATTATTCTGACTTTCCTTAATTAAAATATAGTACAAGTTCTAATTATTATTTTTTAACAAATTTGACCAATTACTATAATTTGCTTTCCATTACAACGAAATTAAGGAAACAACACTTACTGTTGTCATTTTGTGCCCATTGAAATACAATTTATGATATTTGCATTTTCTTTTCATGCTTGTTGCATAATAGTTTTAGATGTCAAAGATATGCATTGATACATCTGTTCTTGTGTTTATTTCAGCCTATTACACTCAATTTTTATTTTTAAGCTAGGAAAATAATTTTTTTTAGATTCATTATTTCAGGTAGTCTCAGCACTGTCACAACTTTCATGTGTATTTATAATCAACTATCTGCTTGATGACAAGTGAAAGATTCAGAAACTAAGTACTAGTAAGTAGGTAAACAGTTGTCAGATGTTTTGATGTAAGTCAATTAATGTTAAGTTTATATATAAATAGAAGTTCTGAATTGGCCTCAATTTTCAAATTGTTTTGTCAAACATGCTGACAACATGCCGGCAATTTTTTTTGGCCTTCCTAAAAGTGTTGGTCTTTGCCTCATATTTATAAATTACTCCGTTCTTCATTGCTCTCATCAACACCAGAATCACCAAAAAAGGCCACTTATATAGTTGTAGAACCATTTAGTAAATTATATTCCATAGTGACCACCTGCATTGATAACTTATTGTACTGAAGCTTTCCTTAATAGCAATGCAACCACTTGAAATGATACTATTGATAGAGTGTTAATCTATATTACTGTACAAGGAAAGGTATAAAGGGGATGTTGAAGTTTTCCCTTAAAGGAAGCTTAATGAAAATGAACAATATTTTGTGAGTGGTGTTCCTGAAATTTTCTTTTTGTGACATCATTACCTGGCACTATTGTGGCTTGTCTGAAACATTGAGGATTTAAGAGTAGAATGAGAAACGGGACCTGAATGCAAACATGAAATCAGAATTGTATTGTTTTCATTGGGAAAATAAACATTCTCTATTTCTGCCTCCGGCCCCCCCTCCCCCCATTTAGCTTTATTCTGGCTTTGTTAAAATGTCAAGGTAGAATAGCGTGAGTATTTGATAAATATGAAAGAAAAGAATTCCTGAACTTTTGAACAGATTCAGTCTTTTGAGGATGTGAAGTTTGAAGCAGCTAGCATGCTTGCTAGGATGTGCGCCAAACAGGTATGTATGTTATGAGTCTGTACATTTTATGAAGTAAAGAGCTGTACTGCTTGCTGGTCAGGTTTTATATTATTTCTGTGTAAATTTGACAAACTTTATTTTTATTTTTATATTATTAAATATGTCTGTTAGTGATAAAGAGTTTGATAATATTTTGCTTAAGCACAGCTTACTTTGTTTATTTGTACACATCTTGTATCACGTAATGTAACAAATGTGTCTGCAAGAATATATTTACTTATAGCTGTGAAAGATATAGTAATTGCCCACCTCAGTAGCTGATTAACAAGTAGATAGAGAGTAGAGACATCAAACATGTATTTAAATTTTATTTTTAGCTACAAGATTTATCACGGTTCACAGAAAGAATCAAATAATTTCAGGAATTCATTTCTGGCATTTCATGAGAGTATGGCCATTGTTTGCTATATTTAAACAAATTTGCATATTTTGAAGGATGAGATGGACAGGGCACGCTCGTTATTGAGGAAAGCTGTGGAGATGTCACAGCCTGTACCATACTGGCACTGCAGGCTACTCTTTCAGTTGGCGGTGGGTGTTATATATCAAATTATTAAGTGGTTCAGTTTTGTTGACCTCATTTACTAAACAGTGTTAATTATAAAAAAAATTCTTTTGTCTGAAGAGGTCCCATTTGATTTATTTATATTGTCAGCTTTACTTATACCTGTGTCTGCACAGTCTGGTAGCTGAGTTTAATTACACACAGAATAGCATTGCTCCAACTGTTGCATTGTTCCAGCTCCACCTCTAGGCATTGGAGTAGGCCCTAATGTGGAGTCCGATGAGACTTTTTCTTGCTTTAACCACAGAGAAACAGTTAATAATTAATCTAGTTAGGGCTAGAAACTCTTACAGAATAATGCTTGTCAACACACAACTGCAGTGTGTATAATTTATTTATTAACAAAAGAATACCGTTTCTCTCTCTGGATATGCATGCAAGTAATGATATCAGGACTTCTTGTTTGACCATATAATTCTGCCCAGTGTCATGTAGAGACTTTTAAGGTATAAATGCCAGTAATTAAGTAACACGAAAGATATTAGTTTAACTGTAAATAATGTAGAAAACAGTTCTAACCCAAAATGATTGGTCTGTAATCATGTAAAAAGGATGCATCTGTTTTTAGGTAGAAATAAGCACTGTAACTGCAACTGATCAGCTTCAAGAAAAGAGTTCTGTATTGGCAAGCTCTCACTGTGTTCTCATCAGACTGTATATATATATGACTGAGCACAAAAAAGTACGATAAAATCAAGCTAGCTATCTGTCAAGCGAAATCATCATTTTAGTTTCACATTCTGAAACAGTAAAAAAATCACTTCATAGGTGTTTTGACTGATTGGGCCTACTTCAAGTTAGTGTTGGGATGATATGGGTTTTTGATATCATGATAATTATTCAAATTTCATCGCGATTTACCGTGATATCGCGCTATTTTTAATTATATATAATGGCATTAATAAGCCATCAATAATGATATTTATAACAACCACCTTAAAAGTCTTGACTTTATACAAGGGGTTAAGTATTAATATAATTGATACCTATTGTGCCAGTACTACAGAATGACTCATTAAGTGATGTAAGTTGCATGAAAGTCCTGCAGGTGTGTAAGCTTGAGGCGCGGGTAGTCCTGCCCCCATCGTCAAATCACACTTGTCAGAACTTTCCATCAGTTTCCTATAGCTACATAAAAGCTGGAGAATCCCGGCGAATTTTCGGAGAGCGTGTCAAACCAATCATGGCTAAATATACCATCCCAATTGTATATGGCAAAATATGCAACCCGTATGGAATGTTCGATTCCGTGGTGACACTTTTATGTTGACATTTTCGTTCCATGCAATAAAAGCATAAACATGTGTATTTATTGCTCTTTCATTATAATGTTATTTTCTCCTGGAATTCTCAAGCTTTTGTCCTCTCTGATGCATCCTGCTACTTTTGGACATTTCCGACTAATCCCGAAGTCTGTAAGCACACGGTTCCACCCACACGCGTGTGTTCAAATACATGTGATTTATAAAAATAAATGTGATTCTTTGAAATAAATTTATTTTGAACTTCAAGGGCTTGCATGTGAACCAAAATCGTGAACAAAAATTGATATCGTGATATTGCGATAATAGAAAAGTTGACGGTATGATAACCGTAGCTGTCAGATATCGTGATAATACCGCATACCGGTAACCGTCCCAACCCTACTTCAAGTCATGACTGTAATCCTGTCTGAAATTACACTGCAATGACTTCCTTAGCCCTTACTTACACAAAAAACATAGCATTAAACGGGTTACCTCTATCTCTTGTGACTCAAGAATCTGTACAGAAAAATGTGTCAAATAACATATGTATATAAAAATTTATATATAAATCCTGTCCCTGTGTTGACTGCCCTTATTTCCTGAACCTTGTGAGACTTAGAGGTCAGTCACATAAACCTTGGTTGATCTGTTTCTATTTGGTCCCATATATACTACAGACATGCAGGGAGATGGACCAATTACCAATATACTGGATCTTTTTTCACACATTGTGGATGTTGGTAGAAAGTGAAGAAACCTATTTATTAGTCTGTTTTGTTATAAGTGATTTGCAAGCAGCAAGGCTTCATAAACACATGATAAACAGTCTGCTTCAGCATCGCATGTAGTGTCACTCCGACATCTTAATAGACGACTTTAATGTCAGAGGGAGAAATCACTACTACCGGTACTTATACCACCACGTTCATAGGTTTGAAGCACATGCCAAAGAGGCAAGTTTCCATTTGTTAAACTTGTATGTGTATAATGCACATAATCTGACTGAATTTACATATGAACTAAAATCAGATGTTTGTTATAACAGACCATATAGTTTACGAAGATGTCTGTCACAAACACAGCAGCTTTTTTTCACCCATCACTTAAATATCTTGGCTTCTGTGGAAATCAGGATGCTTGCGATGCATTTGCAGTATTTTTCTTTAGATACACTCCGCACAGACTGTCATCCATAGATTTAACACAGGATGGGGATAAATGGGATTTTTGTAAATTATACTGGTGTTGCATTAATCATTGTATATATTTGCAGGAGATACACTCTGCTGAGAGGGACTACAGCACAGCGTGTGTACTGTTGGGGCTTGGAATTGATTACGCCAGTGTCCAGGGGTCAGAGTATACCAAGCTGCTCTTTATGCTCAGTAAAGCTATGGTGAGTTTCACTGATATTTTGTGATGAAATAAAAATCCTTAATTCTTTAATTAATACATATCTAAGATATCTGTAAATAAACATCATAATTATTGTCAGTAGATTGTTTCACGCTTCTAAAGGCTAAAGAGTTCCTACCCTTTATAGCCTTTAATGCATCCACTTGGTGCACTGTTGTCATTATAAAAAATTATACAATATTGATAAACGGTCACAAGCTGTTAATTACAGTAGGCACATGATATACATATGTTATTTTCCTCTGATGGAGAGCAGGGCAGATATTGTAGCAACGATCAATCAAAGTGTTCATAAATACCTTCAGTTGTAGGTCAGAATCCAAATCATGCTCATTTTGTGAATTCTCTCGTCATTATATATTGATAACAGTTCAGTGCATTTTAGGGACAGCACCTTTAAAAATCTTAAAAATTGACCATGTGCATTCCACCACTATTATTTTCTGTATAATGTTTTAAAAGACAGTGTTTAATAAAACCAAATATCTGTTCTGCGCAGGCCCTACTTTTTTATCACCATTAGTTTTCTTGCACTGCTAATGTTTTCTATAGCCGTTTCAGCCCCTATTGATGTATTTGAGTGGTAAGCTTTACAACCACTGTTGATGTCTTTATTAATGATTTTAGCTTGTAAAGTTTGAATTTCTTTAACCCTGTTGGCATAAAATACATGCATACAGGTGTTAACACACAAAATTCCTTTGGAAAGATGTCACATGGATCTGCAGTTTCCCATATGGTCCTGTAGAATCAGTTTAATGACCTGTTAAATAGTAAATATTAGGCCTATGAATTGTGAGCCCCTTAGAATTGATTCAATTATTGATTCTTTACCTTCAATTAAATTATGGATTCAACTCCTAAATAGTAAAATTCAGACTTCATAAAAAAAATGTAGCTTTCCTGCCATTTATTGCCGCCATATATGTTTCTGTGCAAGTCGAGTGGTTCTCCAGCCAATGTTTAAAGTAGGTCAGGGCACATATGTGATAAAGAGCTTCAACATCACAAACTGCTTCGTCAAATTTTAGAGCTCACAGAGGTCTTTTGGATGGTATGTGCAAAAAAATAATATTCAAAATGAATTGAATCAGAGTTTAATAATTGATTTCAGTTTAATCAAGGGCTTGCAATTCAATGCATAAATTCTTTGATGCATTGTTACACCCTGGTAAATATTTTATTGTAATTTTTAGCTCAGCTGACTATAAGTCATCTGAGCTATAGTCATGGTACATTGTCCGTCCTCCGTCCGTCTGTCCGTCCATCCGTCCGTCCTTAGATGTGGCACGTTTTGAAACCGTTAGACCTAGGAATCCAAAATTCAGCATAATGTTAGATGTCCCCAAGATCTCCTACCAAGCCGAAAAACTGGGTCTTTGCGACATCGTTCCTTTGAGAAATTAAGGAAAAACCTCAATTTTTTATTAAAATCCTGTTTTCACACTTCAGGACTGCCTAATATCAAAACCACTCATCTGTTTTTCCTCATATTTACCATAAATATTCTTCTATATAGTTCCTATGTACATGCCAGAAATTAAGTCTGTTAATTATAAATTCTTTAAGTTATGGGCCCAAACATAATGGACTTTGTAAAAAATCAGGAAAAATATTTACTCACTTAACATGAAAAATTTTGAAACTAGATTCTATTTTCCAAAGTATATAACTATGTTTAATTAAGATTCAATTGTTTACCCAAAATTAAATCTGAATTTTGTAAATTTTTTAAGTAATTAGCATAAAAATAAAATCAGTACCTTAAATTTTGCCCAACTTTGGCCATGGCACGTTTTTTCCTGTAAGTACCATCAATTTAATTTTCACAGCATGTAAACATAAATATTTAATTTGTCTAAATCTGAAATTTGGAAGTAAAAGCTTGAAAATTAAGCTAGTTATTGATTTTTTTCTTGAGGCTCTATTGTAGTCATTTGCTTTGATTACAGATGCAGGGTCCCACTCCAGGTCACTGGAAGTCAGCTATGCCAGGGTTTCTGATTTGTTACAGTCACTAGGGGAGATCCCCTGCTGTGACAGGTGTACAGTTATTCTCATATCACCACCCCCCCCCCCCCCAACCAACCAAGTGTTCACTGTATCTCCTTAATTGTAATGCTGTTTCCACTCTGATATGCAAAAACTTTCCTTGAAAAAGTAATTCAAGGTGTAATCCAGAAGATGCAATGTTGTGTAATGTAGCTTTTTAAAGAAATCATTTTTCTTTTAAATGATTTTACCAATCATAATGGAACCCACCAGTATGCTTATATTATGATAAAATATGAAGCACATTATGGATAAATAAAGACACATTAAAAATTGTGAAATCTAAATCAAGTATTTTTTATAGATATTTATTGTTTTGCAGATTTAAAAGATATATTTTTGTGGTAAAAAATAAATAAACATTTGTATGCATGATGTGGTATTATCTGACAAGATTGGATTTATGATGATGCAATTGAGAATTATGAACTTTTATATTCAGATATATATGTTATATTGAAAATGTATAGAAATATAAACTTAAATTAAAAAAAAAATTGATGTGATAAAAAAATGAGGATTTATTACAAACATTTGTTCATTATTTTCCTGCATCAGCAGAATTTGAGATCGGGCTTTGTTTGGCTTGTTTTATGTTGTTAATTAGTTATATTTCAACTGTATACATTTCATAAAAAAAAACATATATTTAATAATATATATTGTACAAAAAAAGATTCGATTGAACAAATGTGTAAACTACTGAAATGTCAACAGTTAATCGAAAAGCCAACTAATGATCATGGTAATTGTACAGATCATTTGTTCACAAACTGCTCATATGCTTCAGTTTCAACATTAGGAAACACATGGTCAGGTCACAAAATATTATTTGCAACAATCTCTTGCTCATCAATACAAACCAATCATATAAACCAACCATGGCCTTTATTACCTCTTCCTCTTACACTTTATCTCCATTTGATATTATTTTAGATTTTTAACTTCAAGGTTAACGTCAGCTGAGCACAGTGACCCAAAGGTCCCTTGTTTTTACCTCTGTTGACATTTATGGAGCTTCTTGTGTTTCATCAGTTGCTGCTGATTAGCAAGCAACTCCAGGAGGTCCATCAGGTGCTGTCGACGGCTGGCAGCTGTATTGAAGCTTGGCACACTGACAGTCAAGCACAGAAAGAAAACCTCAAAGTGTTCTTCCTCGTCCTACAAGTCTGCCACTACTTGCTTCATGGACAGGTGAGTGATCAGTCGGACAGGTGGCCATGTTCTCTGTCATTAGTGCCACATATTCTGTGGTTAGCTTTATATTCGTGAAGCTAATATTTTGCAATTTCTTCATTTTGAATGTTTCACAAGGGTTTCATTTTCACGGTTTCATCAGAACCTGTATGATCTAAACACAGCAGTATTTGTATTTAGTTTAATAAAAGAATACAGGCCTTTCCCACAATACCTCACTCATTTCTGTTACAGTCATTTTACTATGACCTGTGTGACTGTCAATATATCAACGGTGATTACCACAGGTTTTTCAATAATGTGTGTTTATATTGGCTGGTTTCGATACCCTGAACATATTAGGTTGCTGATTAACAAACTATGTTTCAGAGGTGTTATAACCCATAGTGCAGCAGCATCATCCCCTGTTGTTCATCATAGTTGATGGGGCATCTAATCCCCAAGGATTTCATGATCACAATTATACCCCATTCTTGTATATCACAAAATTAAAACCCATGCATTGGAGTCGAACTGCAATCAACTTAACATAACATTCTTGAAGGATGCTGAGGACTCAGTTTTACTATTTGTGTGTTGACTGAAAATTTGAAGGGTTGTCAGGATTGTCAATTTAATTGTCAAGTTAATTTTGTATATATGCATATAAGGAATACTACTTATGCTGGGACTCATGCAAGAAAGAGGTTCAAATCATACTTTGGGTTTCAGTCGAGAGATTTGTGAGTCACTTTGGCTCTGGTAGCTAACATGACACTTTTAGAAACTATGGTAAGCCAGGCTTAAATTGAAGATAATGTAATAACAACATACCCCTTGTATGTAATCAAGTACACAAATTGTCATTAACCAGAATTGACAATTATTGTGCATGGTAACAGTTTATTATATTTGATGACTCTGGTTCATAAAAAGAGAATTCCTGTTTTAATGTTTTGTCAACAATATCTTGCCACATGGGGAGGAAGATGGGGAGATTACCAAGAAAATTTTTTAAAGAAATAAAAGTGTTTTAAACTTGGTTTTATATTTTGTAGGTAAAGAGTGTAAAACCCGCCCTAAAACAGCTCCAGCAGAGCATCCAGGCGCTGTCCAACATGCAGACAGACGACGGTGAGTTAACCACGCTAAACATGTCAACTAATGCCTCCTTATAACAGCTCGTCTGTTATCATTGCTATAGTGATGGCATACAGCCTTGACCTGTACAGCAGTCTGTCAGTTCATACTGATACAAAGCAACATTGAGACAGATATTCATGAGATGTTTACATCAATTTGTTTCAATGAATACCTGCTAGGTAGCACCACCTGTAATTTTCATTGTATGTAATAGGATTGTGTTCCTGCTGTCTGGATGTGTGTTCCTGTCACCAGTTTCTTCATCAGACTCTGAAAAGATCTCCGTCTTTGTGGCAGTTTTAAACAGAGGCTGAAAGGCATGGACCAAGAAATGTTCAGTTTAGGGGTGGGTCAGTTGATGCATGCAATAGTATTTGTGCTTTCTCAGACATTTTTGTCATAAAGAGGTACCTTGCATTGTTTCATTTTCTTTTTTATCTCAGCTGACCATAGGCTATCTGAGCTATAAAAATCACCCTTTTATCATCTTCCAGCTGTCTGGCCGGCTCTTAACAGAGCACAATTCCTAACTATTCAACCTTGAAACTTCTTTTCTAATTTTATGGGAAGGACCTTTGTAAATCTCCTTGCATACACAATATTAGGTCATTGTTACCTACATTATATAAATTGTGCACTTTTTTGTGTGTTTATGACACTTATTAAGTCAGACTTGTGTTAGTGTTTTGGGATGCAAAATTAAAAATCCTGCATTCAGCCAAAAAATATGAAACTTTGTGCATCATCTACACATATAATTATATTACCTTGTAAAAAAATGAAGACAATTGGCGCATCAAGTTCTTCAGAACTGTTGCTGACACAATTGCAAAATTTTAATATTTCATCTGTTAATATATGAAATTTATAAAGGTAATATATCTCAGTGATGATTCCATGGATCTTTCTGAAATTCTGGAATGTTTTTGATCATAGATAGCTCTTAAGCTGTGGAAGAACGATGGAGCCACCTACATTTTCTGTATTTTTAGCTAGTTTTAATTATATTTTTCAGTCTTAGAAATTAGGGTGCTCTTGTGACAATGGTGGCCCAGCAAGCAGTCTATTCAATTTATGCACAGATTGAAAGAAAGGGCATCATATACGTCTCTACCACCATGGAAATTACGAAGAAAAACTATTTGATAAATTCTTCACAATGCTTAGGACATAATTGCAAAAATACTATAATGACAGCAATCTAGGTTGATAGAATTTTTCAGTGTCAGAGAACAGCTGAGCCTAATGCCCCCCTGGGTCATTTGTGTATGGAAACTCTTTCTGAGTAAAACACGTATCTCTTACATACAAGCAGATTACAAGCACTAAAATTTTTGGATACTGAGGTGATTGTACTGAATGAACTTTCCTATTGTTTTCAGGTATTTTCTACAGCACAAACCGCATGGAACACTTCCAGTGGTTGTCAAAAGAGCACCTCTGTGTACTTGTTTATTTGGTGAGTAAGAGCTTTACATTCTTAGCAGTGTATTTATTGTCCCAGCCATTAAGATATTTATGCTTCTGTCCATTAGCAGAGCATTTTCATTACAGTCAGATCTATCTATTAGATTTGTCTATTAGATCTATCTATCTGTGATCTGAAATACCTTGCTGAAGCTGAAACTAAAGCCCCTTTCACACCAGGCCTACTTAGAGTTGTGTAGTGCCGCTTAAGCTGTGCTTATGTGGCAATTCACAAAGGGACGCAAAAGGGTACGCGAGATGGATGCAAAAATTAAACCTGGTTTTTTTCACGTACTGTCAGAATAGAGCACTGGACGCAGAAAGAACGCAACTCTGCGCTACTGTATGCCACGCCAAAGCAAGAGTATGCTCCCCTACCCCAGTCAGATGAAATATGTCATCGTACGCCAGCCTATGCATAACCTACACAGGGACTACGCCGATCCTGCATGTAATAGTAATATTTTCATGAGTACACAACCTAAATTTCAGCACACTCGTTACACCACAATATGCAACTCTACATAGGATGGGAAAGGAGCTTAACTCTACATAGATGTGTAAGGAGTTGAAGTTAACGTGACTTCAGTTACTTGGACATGCCACCCAGTGTTGTCATGTGTAGTTGCAGTGAGTTTCTTCGTACATTCCACATATCTTCCTATTAATAAGACTTATTTCAAGCCAGCCAATCACCAACCTTTTCTGTATAATTCGTGATTTCTGGCTTACTCATACATATTCTTAAGCTGCAGGTTATTCCTGCTTAGAAAAGTCCTTATTATGCCTCTTTGAAGGCGTATTAGCTAGTTTATCAACATGTTCTCGGTAAGCACAGCAATGTTGAAAACGTGAAAATCATGTAACCTAAGATGGCTGATTGCAAATACAGTGGAATCCACTAATAACGACCACCATAAGGACTGACCAAAGTGGTCATAATTTTGGGGGTGGTCGTATTTGTGAAATTCTAAGTTACCTGGATCATATGTTCAGGACCGAGAAAAGTGGTTGAAATGGTGGTGTAGTCGCAGATATGGGGTTTGCAAACCACTGGTCAGTCTGACTTGTAGCAAGATATTCTTGTTTAACATGTTTGGATTATTTTTGCAGCCACCCAGTTTTACCCAAGTGGGTATTAACAAATTGAACAGCCTGTGTGTGGCAGGAGCAGAGTTTTTTGCCTATTTTTATGAAAGGTTCAGGAGATTATCTTTTGTTAATAGACATCATATATTGGAATAGACCCCTTTCATAAACAATGAACAAGCCTGCTTGTGGTGGGGGCCAAAATCATAACAGCCAATCATTCTAAACTTAACAAAATCACACTGTTCACACACTGTTTTTACAAGAACGCATGCGTGAAACATATTTACTTACAGGCCTTTGATTGTTCAGATTCTTGTTGTCCTGGTAATGCAGGATGTATTATGTAAAAATAACAACAGGTGTGTTTCAGTTGGTGTGTACAGGAAGCATATGCGAGTCATGTGCTAATTTTTGTTCCCTTGTTCATTATTCATGAAATAACTGCCAGTGATGCTCAGTAAAGCAAGGTATCTTAAGGAGTAAGTACCAGAGCATTACAAAGAGGAATATGATCAACATAACAGTGGTGTACCAGTTAATCAGTTATATTGATGATTGGTCACTTTCTTTCATAATCAATTAAATTGGTCGCGTTTTTGCATAATTAATCACAAGTGATTATGTATAGCCATGAAAAGAAGTCTTATGAACTAGAAATAATTTAATCCTGAGAGAGATACGAGAAAGAAGGGACACAAGGTAGTGAGTAACAACAAAACTGGACCTTGTGCTGCAAACAAGTTTAAACAATCCCACTGCTACTGTTATCTAATGAGGTCAGAGGTCACCAGACTTTGGTGCGCCATTATGACTAAACAAAAAAAATCTTTGATGGATTTTCATGAAACTAATAAATAATAACCAATAGAGTTTCTCACCTAAATTAGATTTCTGGCAAAATTGATCAGGTCTTTAGGTTACCAGGCTACTTTGTGGTGTAGCCACTGTGATTACTTACCATAACTTAGATGGATTATCACGAAACTCACCATAACTACTTACCAATAGATTATCTCGCTCTATTTCAATTATGGGCAAAATCCACTTATATATGTGGCAAGAGGTCACATGGCTACTTGTGGTGTTGCCCCAATAACTTAGCAGGAATATCTATAATAATGATGCATTTTGATGAAACTCAACAGAAATATTAACCAATATAATATCTGGCCTAAGTTTGATTCCTTGCAAAAATCCATGCATATATAATAAGGTCAGAGGTGACCAGACTTTGTGTGGTTCGTGATGGCTTACAAAAAAAACTCATTATTAAAATTTACCAATAGATTTTCTCACCTGCATTAAATTCTCTGTGAAACTTGTGCATATTTAATGAAGTCCAGACATGGGGTCTGTTACAGTTGTTCTATTACTATTACTATTACTTTCAATTTCTGATATTACTATTACTATAACTATTACCACATTTTATCTTCTATTACTATTACTATTACTATTACACGGGTATCTATTACTATTACTATTACTATTACTTAAACTGATGGTAGGATTCTAGACTTTGAGCAGCCAAGAGTGCAATAAACTAGCAATACAATCACATGTTTAAATAATATAAAAGCACCTATATCATCCAGTTACCTACACAATTTTCTTAAACTGTGTCTGTCATTTACAGAAAACCTAATGATACTGGAGATCTTAATTATTTCAGCTCCTTTAATTCTGTTCTTTTATATTTTGAAAGCTCAATGATCGTTATTGGGGTGGTTCAATGAGAAATTATAAAATAATTGTATGAACTCTTGAATACATGTAATTTGAAAGCAACCCTATTGTAAAGGCCCTGGCATATGTAAAATATGGATTTATAATTATATGCATTCTTGTTCATTTTAAATCTTATATTTTCCCTTAAATTTATTTTATAGTACATACTTCCATTAAGATTTAATCTTCTTTCTTGTAGTTAATAAATAAAGATTTTCATTGTAACTTAAAATTTTCTCCAGAGGAATTATTCACGATTATTGCATATTATTATTTAGTATCAAAGCTGACAATTCAGTCTTTTATGTATGTATCAGGAGAGGACTTTATGTAGGGCTGTATCCAATAAAAATACTGTTAACCTGAAGATTCTGGACAGAACCAGTATGGAGGCAGAAGTACCCCATCTTCTCGGGTGAATTTGTTCATTTTGATGTGATGCCATGGTTCATTCCATCACATAGTACATCTTGAGAGTGAACAGAAAGGTGGTTAACTTAACAATATTGGTAGCATGCATGGCCTTCTTCATTGCAGCAAATCCAGCATAGGATAATTTAGGAATATGGAAAGATTTTAAAACTTACATCATTTTTACAAAAAAAAATAAAATATTATTTAAATCACTTTCATAATAAAAATTGGTATTAAACAATCAAAATTTCAGTTATTAAATAATAAAATGTTAACATTTACTTATATTCTCATATTATATAATCAAATAAATTAATATCACGAAAAATTGGTTTATTTAATTTTCAAAATATAAATTAACATAATTTTATATACTGAATGGTCTGCAAAATTGGTACTAGGAAATAACAGACAAGTATTAAAAGATTAGTTTAAAAGAATATGTATATAAATTTACTAGATAATACATATGCCTGTAGTATCACTTTATCCAAGTGATTGTAGTACTGGTATAAGTTTATAGAATTGTAGGCTTTAATACTTTAAGGGTAGTGGAAACACCATAAGCTTATAATGAACATTTTGGGTCTGCACTGTATCTGGTTCCATATTATATTTTTCTTGAGTGCGTGTTATTGCAATCTGTATTATATAAATGCAAACCGGCTGGTGAAAACACATCTAGGTACATTTCAGAATATGCATATGGATTGATGGATGTAAAATAAGATATAGATGTACACATCACAATAATAAATTCACTACATTTGTTTCTTTACATCAAACATTCCTCTGTTTATCCATAGTTTAGTAATCAAAGGTCAGATTGTGCCAGGGAACTTATTTAGCTGTAACCTGCTCTGTCCAGTACTCTTATGTAATTAGCATCAGTGGTCACCAGCAATGTGGCAGCTGGCCCATGCTTGCCTCAACAATAGGCACATCCTTGGCAATCACTGGATAAGAACTGAGTCTGTTCAGCATTATTTGTTGATATTTTTTATGATCAAGAGGGTCATAGGAAGTAATAGAAAGTAATATGTATTACTCTTTTACTTTGCCTTCTGTTTCTATTACTATTACTATTACTATTACTATTACATGGAAAAAGCTGTAATAGTCTATTACTATTACTATTTCTTTTTACTATTATCCCATGTCTGAATTGAAGTCAGAGCTCACAAGACATACATTGGACGTTTTATGCACCCCTGCAGTTCTCTTGTTATCTTATTTCTCCCTCACTTTCTAGCATGCTTGGTAACTCTCTCAGGTTGAAGACTTCCTCTGGAAATGTATGTATCAATTATCTCTCTGTGGTCTTTAGACTCTGGGAAAATAAAAAATTCAATGCACAGTAGGTCAAGGATACAAAGTACAAATAAATTATGTAATAATTCATCAGACTTAACCTAAAATAGCATATTGTGGAGGGAATATTATTGACATTAAAAAAAGGCAGTATTTATCAGTAGCCTTACTTGTCTTCATAAGACCAGATGACACAGTCTTTTGCCAGGGGCAAATTTAGCGAGAAATTTTCATTCAGCAGTACCTAGGGAATTCCTTTTTGTATATTTTTTGCAGTATTTACATAAAATTTATTAGTTTCCTGGGTTGAATCCCAAAAACTACCTCAAAATACAGGGATCTTAGTATTCAGTGAAAAATTTTTAACTTGACTCGGTATTCTTGAAAATCCTGTGGGGGGTTACAAAAGGTATTTAGACTGAGAGTCTGATTACGACAGCCCAGTTTTTGTGCACCAGATTTACAAACCACCCAAAGAGTGCCAAGTTTTAAAATGTAAACTGTGGTGGACTTTTTGTTTGCAAAAGTCTAAAATTTGAGATATCTGTGAAAGGATTTTTATATATTATATAAATATATAATAATATGAAATTCTTAATGAATAAGACTTGTTTTCACATGTGAACTGTCATTTTACACTGCAGCCTCTTTGGTATCTGATGTTGGTTTTCCTTGACAGTAGCATTGACAGTTGAAAGATTAATATTATAAATAATAACAAATCTTTTATGTGTCCAATAAATCATAGATTAACATTATTAATGATATCAGATCTTTTATTTTATTTGCCAGTAATGAAGAATTTCCACTTGATCACTTGTTCCCTTTCATCCATGCCAAACTGTTAAGATTTTGTTTGCATATTATATAAGAAATACAGGGCTCAACATTAACGGTTAACTGCTTGCCTGGGGGAAATGAAAGTTCCAGAAAATAGTGGGAGGGCAACTAAAAGTCGCCTCCTACTTGCCTGCCTGGGTTGGTGGGTCCAACATAAACCTTTATCCAAAGGCCTGAAAAAGGATGTTAGTGTTCTTAAATACAATCAATGATTTTCATAGGGCAAGTAAAAATTCATGAAGGGCAAGTAAAAGCTAGATAATACTTGCCTAATTAGGCAAGTACTTTCAAAAGTTAATGTTGAGTCCTGAAATATATGAAAGAGTGTATTACATACACAGTAGGTTAATGTTTGGTGATTTAAGTAACCTGAACCCTCACAAAATGCAATTATTATTATCAGTTAAGTTAATGTTTGGTGATTTAAGGAAGCTGAACCCTCACAAAATGCAATTATTATTATTATTAGTTATTGGTGATAAGCTCAGATTAACAACATCAAGTTTTGGCGGAATACAAATTGTGTCTTGCACTGATTACTTGTGGTCTAAAACCATGGGAGGGGAAAATTTGGAATACATATGCATATTTTATTAGATATGTTTCAGGTTGCTGTAAATATTTTGGGATGGGGAAACTCATTTAATTAAGAGTTGCATTAATTTAATTAAGAGTGATTACATCCTTACTGCGAGGCTTGTAACAAAAAAGTATTCTGGTTAATATTTTATTCAAAATTAAGATAGTTTAAGTTTTTCCTGACACTGCACAATTTAAATTACCAGGATCACTATTTTAAAAACAATATTAAATTTAATTTTGATGTAGTCTTTTCACTAAAAAGGCCTTGAGCGGTATTATTAAAATGATTATCCAGCAGATAATTAAATTTGATTAGTTAAATGAATTCATTTACTATCTTTTTAAATTCAGTTAATGTCCATTAGGACATTGGCCTGTGTCAGTATTTCTGTAGCTGTTCCTTTTCTTCTGGTGTGTAGCAAGTGTCTCTAATATGGTATGCAGCAAGTGTGGCTCATTTTCTGCGGGGCAGTAACTCTGTATTAGTTTCATTATACGCAGCAGAAAACACTAATTATGATATACTGCCCCATAGATATTGATTAAAACCTTCCTATATCTTAAAATTGTCTTCATTATGGCTCCAGCAAGACTGCCAGCATATTTATTCCAGGCGCTAAATCTCTCACTTGTAATAAACAGTTTGTCTCTTATCAAGGTTAATTTGAATGCCAGTTACCTCCCAGGCTGTTCAGGGTATTGGTTTCCCTTCCCTCGTCTGAAGCATGTGCTGCCACCTGTCAGGCATATGATGAATTAAATGTCAGGTTGTAAAGAAATCCCATAGCAAATTTTGTTATATCTGCCAGAAAAACTGGTCCAGAATATATGTGTAGCCCTATGTGCCTGTCTGTGTGTCCACACAGTATTTCAGAAAGTTATTTCCATGCAAGTCAGAAAAATCAGTGTATCTTTTATATACTGGATATACATACCTTTTTGCGTAAGCAGCATTAGATTAGTATGAATTTAAATAAATTCTCTTGAAAATGGCAGCTTCGTGGAAATTATATTCTCATGGTTGCACTATATGATAATTTTATATAGTTTGCTTACAAATGTAATGTCCATTATATACTATCTTAGGTCTGAGAAATAGCTGCTGCAAACAATACAAAAGTTTGCAGGAATATTTATAATTCTTGTATATGTATGTAAACTTCAGGTGCACCACTTGTATTGACCTGTTATCTGGTGATCCTAACAGGAATATTCTACTTTTCCCTGGATAAATTTGCAATATAATATTTGGCTCTTCCATGGTGATATGGCTCTGGTGTTGAAACTTGCTTTGATGCAGCTGATTTTGCTAACAAAACCATCTTAAAAAAAAACTGGAATGGTTGTATGATGATCAGAATTAAAATATTTACCATACCATATTAAAAGAAAAATTGGTATCTAAGCCACCAAGTGCATCAATTTTCATCCCCCAAAACCAAATGTTTTTGTTTTGACATTCAGTAAAAACATATCTATTTTCAGCTGGAGTGGCTGAAACAGTGGATAAATTTTTAGCTCAGCTGACTATAAATCATCTGAGCTATAGTCATGGTCCATTGTCCGTCGTCCGTCCATCTGTCTGTCCGTCCGTCCGTCCGTCTGGATGTCCGTCCGTAAGACTGGCACGTTTCGACACTGTTGGACCTATGAATCTGAATTTCGGCATACAGTTAGATGTCCCCATAATCTCCTACCATGCCAAAAATTGGGTCAATAGGACTTCGTTCCTTTGAGATATTAAGGAAAAACCTCAATTTTTTATTAGAAATCTATTTTCACACTTCAGGACTGCCTAATATCAAAACCACTCATCTGGTTTTCTTCATATTTACCATAAGACCAAAAGTGTTAAAGGTAGGGACTTTTTTTTCAGTAATACAACTTTAATTAATAAAAATTTAATTGTATACCAAAAATTAGATCAAAATTTGTTAAATTTTTTTAAATATTGGCAAAAATATAAAATTGGTACCTTAAATTTTGCCTAACTTTGGCCATGGCACGTTTTTTTCCTGTAAGTACTGTGGGTTTAATTTTCAAAACCATGTATACATAAGGATTTAATCTGTAAAAATCTGAAATTTGAAAATAAAAGCTGCAAAATTAGGCTAGTTATTGAATTTTTTTTGAGGCTCTTGTTGTATTCCCTTACATTGTCAGGCAGTCCACTTTGATGATGCAGTTTTATAAAAAATCAGGAAATATATTTACTCACCTAACATGAGAATTGCTGAACCTAGAGACTTTTTTTCAGGAATATAACTTTATTTAATCAAGATTCAATTGTTTACCCAAAATTAGATCTGAATTTTGCAAATTTTTCAAGTTATTAGCATAAATAAAAAATCAATACCTTAAATTTTGTCCAACTTTGGCACTGTTGATTTAATTTTCCCAGCATATATGCATAAGGATTTAATCTTTTAAAATCTGAACATTCAAAAGAAATTGATTGGAATGAATAGCTTTTATTCATGTTTTCATACACCATGTCAAGTGTTGTTTACATCTAGCCCACCTAGTAGTACAGCCTTCACTTGCATTATGTAACCCACCCCAGGCAGCTTACCTTGGCCCAGCTTGGCCACTACTAGCAGGCTTCCCCTTTGCCCTGCACTGATCCCCCCCCCCAGCTGGTGCATAAACTAGATGAATGTTATAATTTTTCTGTATTTTATTTTATTCTTGGACATGCTACATTTTAGATTTTGTATTGTACCACCAGGGTTACAATGATTAAAGTGTACATTTAATTGTGTCCACAAAGTGGTGTATTGCTGTGAAAGTGTGGATGTTCATGAGATAAGTAATTCCTTACTTCAGAAGAGTAAAAACGTCACCAAGTGTGAAATTGACTATTAATTCCAGTAATTAATTAAAACTGGGATAGTAATTAGCACAATGATATTGTTTGTCCCTCATTCAACCAACAGTGTGTATACTTTATTTGAAAAGATGTTTTATTTTATCAAATTTACTTTTATTTTATTTTGGTGAATAAAATTAAGCATGTCCTGAAAACTCCAATGTGCAAAACTTTTTAATAGTGATTCAAGGAATATTCTTGTAGATGCCATGTTAATTAAAAATTTATAAACCTGTAAAAAAAATGATTCCGATAAAAACTTCTTAATGGAAAAAGTGGATCTGCTTAAAAAAAATAGGATTATATTTAAACTTAAATGCATTATTCTCTTGAAAGTGAAATAAAGGTATTAGTCCATTCTGTCCACTTGCCTGTCCAACTATAAATTTTCGTATGCAACACAGTATCTCAAAACTTTTACTGTTTTTCTTCATGACAGTCTTTTCAGAGTATTAGTTTGCAATCATATATTTAGAACTTTACTATAACCAAGTAGGAGGGCCCCTTTCCTCTTAGCTTTTCATATTCTTATATAAATGAAAAACATTACAATAGAATATTTCTACATCCATCTTCGTGCTGCCCTTGCTTTTCCCTTCTCCGAACCCCATCCCAAAGTCAGCCTCAGTAAGCAAGAACAAGATGAATCAGATATATTCATACTTTAATATTTTGTATAACTATTCGTCCATAGGTACCTATGTACATGCCAGAAATTATGTCAATATTGTGTAATATGTAGACATAGTGGGCATCACAATAATGTACCTTGTCAAGACTAAAGAGATATTGTGTCATACAGTCACATATTCATAAATCACTTCATCAGCATAGTTAATCATAACATCCTATCTGTCAAATTGAACGCTTGCAGACTACCATACACTTTAGATCCTTCAACAAATAGCCTTATCATCATTCTACTACTGCTTATTACTGCTGTCATTGCATTCATATTTGCTCAAATATATCACAATTTTCAACCCCTCCTAAATAAATAAAAAATAAACCACTTTATTTGACTCTATTAATCCATCAGACAGGTAATTTCATTTATCATTTACTCACATATTACATTACATTCCTTAATAATAGCCTAACATGTACATGATATTCATAAGCTTTATCGACTCGATATAGTATCACAGTGGAGAAACATTTATAGTCCAATCACGATCAGCTGAGCGCCGTGACCCATGGGTCCCTTGTTGTTTTGTTATGATGTGCTTCATTGTATTTTGCAAAACTAATCTGTTATGGGCTCCTGATCAAATGAATTTTTATCACAAATATAAAATAAAAGGGTAAATAAACATTCACTCTTTTTGGGCTGATTTATAAGAGAAAGTGCTGGAAAAACAAAAAATTTTTGGCACTATACTTAAAGACTTATTTGTTTGCTTATTTTCAGCGAAACCTTTCTTCAGATATCATGTGAACACACAAACATACCCCTATGAACTTAAATATTCTAGGAATAATGAGAGTATGTATTTTTAGTTGTTCATATATGTATAATCTGTTAATACTTTTCATTAAAATATTCATTATCCCCATATTTATTTTACAAGTTGTTTTCAGCTAATTTTTATGGTTTTTCAGGTGACAGTTATGCATTCAATGCAGGCTGGTTACATGGACAAGGCACAAAAGTACACGGATAAAGCTCTCATGCAGATAGAAAAATTAAAAAGTAAGTGCTTCAGTCAGTCCCTTCATATTACACATCCAGCTGTCCATTGAAAAAAAAAGGCAATTAAGGTCTCAGAACTGTTTCACGAGGTTTTCACCTCAACAAGTTTCTATAAATTAAGTTTTCATATACTACAATATAGAGGGAATTCTTAGCTTTCAGATGGTCAAGTGGTCCCAAAATAATATTTTTGGTTATATTGAGGAAGAAATTGAAAGAATGTTTAAGCACACTCCAGATACAATTCTGAGGCCTTAAATTTCTAGTGTCATCCTCTTTAACCCCTTCACATAAATCCTTTCCAAAACATTGTTGACAATTAATTTAAAATAGTTCTATCATGTATTGTTTTATTTTCATGAACAAAACTATTTTCCAAGTTGCAGCTGGTACCTGGCAGTCTGCTCATTTAATATGCAGCACCATCATAAAAAATATTTTCTCTACACTAGAAAATTCTCGGACATATTGTTCTTGTTTTTAGTTCACTGTGGAAAAACTGTTATTGAAAATTGCTTGTTTGTGAGTGAATCATGATAATTGAATGTCTTGTTTCACAATTTGTGTAAAATAATAAATTGCTTGGTTTCCTCATTACTGATTGATGCAAGCAGGGGTAGGGCCAGTGCTTGTACCAGCAGCTAAGTACACCCTCCAGACTATTGGATGTCATGAGTAGGAAGTACCTGGTACCTGTGCCTCTACCTGTACCTGGGGCTAAAGTGCCTGTACTTGCTATAATATACTCCAAGTACATGTATGATACCAGAAATGGACTTTTTTACTTTAATATAGATGAAATGTATGCTATTATTATTTGTCCAGATGTCTTTGAAATTATCTAACTTTATCTGTACCTGTACCACAGTACTTTCTAAAACTACCTGGACCATTATACCCTAGGAAAGTCCTGGACCTGTACCTGACCATGGAGGTCCTCTTGAAAAGGATTTATTTCCATGTTTTAAAGGAATCTGTTTTTTAAATGGAAAATAAATCTTAATTATTCACTTTTTTGTGCTATTGGACTATACTGTCATTAATGATGCAAAATCTAATACCTACAGGAAGTTTTAAATATGTTGCTGATGTTGTTTCCTGTTGCAGTGCTGGACAGTCATCCCTTGCTGTCATCCTTCCAGATGATGCTACTGGAACATATCATATTATGTCGCCTCATCATGGGCAACAAATCTACTGCCATCCAGGAGGTAAGTGTCTAAAAAAAACTGCTGGAGAAAATTCTTTTAAGTTTAAAAGATTTTTTTTCAGAATTTATTGAATCTGCACAATTTATGCTTCAGGCATACTGTGTTTTCAGCCTGGTTCCGCTGCCCTGTTCATTTATAGAGGATCATTTGAACCTTATATACCTTAAGGGGTTATATGGGAATGGTACCTAACAAAGACTGGTGGTGTCACCTGCCATTGTTTTCATGTTGCGGCTATCCATGCAACTGTACATATCTCAGAAGTGTTTGGATACATTGGCCTGAAATTTTGCTTGTCCACAGATCTTGGATAGCTTTATCTCATTCACAAGACTTGTGGTGTCACCTAAAATATATTTTCTGCAGCATCCTACCATGCATTATAGGATACTTTTGCATCCCTAATGCTCATCGATTGCCCATGTTCTAGTTAAATACAAAATTGCAAAGTGCCCTTTCAGTATAGGTTGAATGCAACCTGCAGGCTTAGTGCATGAATAAATTTATATCATGGCATATTTGGCCAATTAAGCTAGTAGATCAGGGTGAATTAATGACTCACTGTATTAATATTGCAGATATCCCAAGCATGTCAGTTGTGTCAGCAGCAGCCCAGGTTACTGACATCCCATAGGGCGCAGCTTCACACGTTACTGGTGAGGAAATTGATAACAAGAGTTACTACTTTTATGTGAATTGTGAATTGACTTTATTAGCTTAACTATTCGTAAATTAATAGCATTTTTCTAATGCAAGACATCACAGTTAACAGCTAAATAATGCATGACATTACAAATAACAATTGGTAATCATATAAACATAACAGGTAAACAGGGATATCAAGTAAATATGCTACATATAAGATATTCAGGTGTCTTTCTACACAAATTCAGTTAATTGTCAGCCCATGTATGACTATCTCAGTTTCCTACATATTTTGATGTGCAGAATCAGAATGAGTACAACCAGTTAGGATGTATATTTTGTCAGGTCCTTGCTGTTTTAAGTACTTGGCTACTTGTTAGGGATAGGGGTTGATGACATTATACTAAATAAATTTGTTCCAGATTTGAGGGGCCCATAAGGATTAACCAATAGCTGCGGTATTTCCCGGAATAAAGAGTTCAGTTTGTATTGATAAGGGTAATGCAAGAAACTATGCTGAAACTCATTGTCATGTATTCTATCAGCATGCAGAAATACAAAACAACAAAACATGTAGATTATTTAATTTTCAAGGGCCTTTAGTGCAGAGTGTAAGCATGCTGTTCTGTCCTGCAGAAAAACTTATCCAGGTACTACTGTTTACATGCTTCCGCTTTTAAACATCCTTTGTAAATTTCAAATTGTTTTGTGCAGTTTACCCCATCTTACAGTTGCAGTTTGTTAACTTCTGTTCACATTTTTTCCAAATACTCAAATGTTGAATTTCATGAACTTTTGTTCCTATGACAAGAAAACATGATGCCATATGACTTCCATTTATAAAGTATAGGGCCTTAGGTTTAACCCAGTAGGAGCAGTGTCCAGATACAGATGCATTGGCATTTAAATTTGCAAAATTGTATGTGAATGCAGCAATCTTTAAAAAAAGCCTGTAATCACATTTACATTTTACTGCAGTCTGATGCAGTATATTTGCATTTGCATAAGTCAAATGTCAAGCCCAAATTCTTCTTGGAGCAGCAATATTGTTAACTGTATTCTGTAAAAAGTCTTGCAGCAATGTGTGAATATTGAGTGTACCACCTTCAGTACTTTTCTGTTATTTTCTTGCCTGTAATAGTTGACAGGTGAAATATATTAAAACATATGTGTACTTACCTTACAGTTTCGCTTTGCATTTGAAAATATGCATATGCATTTGCATTCAAATGCAAAAACTGATAGAACATTTGTATTTGCATTTAAAAATCTCTGAATGCACATGTATTTATATTCAAATATATGCAATTATTGATAAAGCATTTACACTTGCATTTGCATTTTAATGTATCAGACCACATTTGAAGCAATTCTTCCTTCCACTCTGAACCAGACTACTTGTGGTGTACCTGATGTATGCTATTATAGATGGGTCCAGCTTTATCACAGTGTGTCAGTGTATGTGTGGGCAGGGTCTGTACATATACCTGTCACTACCTCAGGGTCAGTGCACTATGTTTATAAACTGTCTTGTATTAAAGGGACATAATCAGGAGCAATATAATGCTTGTTCTTTCACACTATCAGTACAGTTTTGCTTTATACAAAAGATTCAAAGCAAAACCATCCAAGCATACAGTCTCAGTACCTCGCATACATCTGTTTAACACCTTGTTATGGCTCTGCATGTTGGTAAACACAGTCCATGTGTGTCTGTTTAACAAAACGAGGCCACTTTCACCAGAGGTCCAGTTTTGAGCCACAACATGCTGTGTTTTAGTCAGCAGGAACATGTATTATATTTTTCTGGCCAAGTCAGTCAGGGTATCTCCTGATTGACATGTGTTGTGGCTCCTGGATGCACATGGCAGCCCGTGCACATCTGTGATTGCCCCCGTCCACTGTTTTTAACACTCTTTTAGAGGAGTAAGCAAACAATTTCAAGGCAATTTTTGGCAGGTACAGATTTATTTGAAAGGAAGAGGGTATTTTTCCAGTTTATTCAACATGCTCTGTAGGTGATTGGGCCCCTTTAACTATCTTGTATTTCCTTTCAGGGCCTGTATGCCATGTCCATGAACTGTATGGAAGCAGCAGAGGCACAATTCAACACAAGTTTAATGGTCAGTAGAACCTGCCTTGAAGACCACCAGTATAAACAGAACACCTGATTGATGCTGCAGCTTAATTAATATGAAAACTGTTAACAGACCTATTTTTCTCTTATTTTGCCTCCATGTGGTGAAATGATGGGAGCATTTTTCTGACCTTACCTGTTATATACAGATACCCAGTTAATATCATACAGTTTGTTTAATAACCCTGTGTATAGTTATGGAAATTCACAAATCTATTTGGAATACCCTAACATTCAAATTAAAATAAGTGTGTTCAAGTTACTGATTAAAATTTAAGAGAAAAACCGATTGTATCTGTATTAACAACTTTTTTAAGTTTTTATGAATCCATATTTAGGTCTACCTTAATATTCACAGCTGTTAGCAATTTAGCAATGTATGCAGAACATGATGCCATTGTTGTGTTTTAGTATATCAGTGAACAGAGCTCAGAATTAATAATGACTAATACTCTTGTTGTGTTAAAATAATAAGTTTTGATGATCTTATGTTTTTGATGTGTACTGTGTTTTGTATATTAACACCTGGCAGTAGTGTATGTACACAGGTTTTTGACATGTACTGTGTTTTGATTTCAGAACACAGGGGATCTGGAGTTGAGTAGTTTTGTATATTTACACCTAGCAATAGTGTACATACGCACGGGGAGGCAGGGAGAGATGGCAGCATTACTACAGCGATTGGATCCCGACAGGTTACAGTCAGGGTAAGTCATGATAACTACAGTTTAGGGTTGGGATGATTTAAGTTTTTCATATAACAATAATGATTTAAAATTTATCACAGGATATTGTAATATTGTTGTATCAGTATCTTTAGTGTGACTTTCAGCCCTTGCCAGCACATCACAATTGTAAGTACTTTCTCCCATGTTTCCATGCTTACAAGCAGGCAAATCCGAAGGGTTTTTGGAGAAAGCGATTCTTTCAGTTGTTGACGGAGCCATTTTGAACATACCAATACCAATATATTGATGATATTATAATGATTACCTGGGTATAGAATTTTGTGCAGTCCATAAAAATGTATGTTATCCTTGAATTGAAATGATTTCAGAAGACCCTGTTGATGCTATTATCCTTTGGTAATAATCCTAACAAGACATGTTTGTATACCAAAACTGTCCACTAAAATGCATTTTGTGATATCGGGAAAATAGGGAAGTTTACAATACAGTTATCCCAGCTGTAAGATATCATGACAATCCTGGATATTAGTAATTGTCCCATCCTGACTACAGGGAAATCTCTGTGTATAAGCACATCTGTATTAGGTTCACCACTCCATAATGGTAACAGGAGGCAGTCCGTGAAATGTATACCAGGAATGTATTATCAATTCATATGCAAGCACTGCTGTATTATGGCAAAATCTCTAACCACATTTGCTGTGTTATAAAACAGTGATGGATTATGTCATCAGTTATTTTGGAAGAGCATTAGTCATTTATGTGATCTCAGTATCATGCAGGTTTCATGCCTATTTTATTCTTTTGTAATAAATAAAAAACTAGATATATTTTTATTTATTTTCAATTTGTAAAAAAAGCCTGTAGATGAATAATTATATCTTGAATATACAGGAAAATATTTGTGTTGAGCTTGCTAAAATCTTTTAACCTCCTTGTGTCAAAGTTTCAATCTCTGAGATCAAAATTTAGTTATCACTATGTATAAACCCCTTGTGTAGAACCTCTGATAAATCCAGGCTCTGTTGACAGTCCCTTTGACACAGCAAGTTTGTACTGTGTATGCATTGTTAATAACAGACTTATTGACAGACTTATTACAATTTGTTGATTACAGGTCCCACAGTTTGAAGGCATCTACATACTTTGTTCGGGGTCTCCAGTCATTTTGTGGAACACGCTACAGTGAAGCCAAGTATGTTGCTCTTGTTACAAATATCACGGTACAAATAAACTACAATATGAAACAATATAGCGCATTATAGTATAATACAATATAGCACCCCATAATGCAGTAAATTGGATTCCAGTATCAGAACAGCATGCAGCACAGCGCAGTACATTACAATACAGTACATTATAATAGAACATGAACAATACAATACAGTGCCATACAGTACAGTACATTGCAGTTCATTGCAAAGTACAGAGCAGTACAGGACAGTTAAGTACAGTAAAGTACAGTAAAGTACAATACAACACAGTATGGTCAGTTAGATTACAATAAAGTGCAATACATTGTAGTACAATACTGCACCGTACATTACAAATTCACAGTACAGTACATTTTAACACTGCACAAAGCAGTATTTCATAGACCAGTATAGTTTAACATATTCACGGCCATTCATTTAATTAAAACATTAGTGCTGGGAATCAATTGTGATTTCATTAAAGATCATCAGTGAAAATCAGTTGACCCCTACAGAATGTAATTTCTAACCATATATAGACCTGTATGTAGCCAATATCTGCTTATATATGTAATAATTCTTTAGCTTTTGTGTGTGAAGTAATCTCAGGTATGAAGCTTTTAGTAACACATACTTTTCTAGTGTTTCTTCACATGAATTCATTCAATAAAGGCATACATTTCCTCATCACAATTCCAAAGTAATGTACAAAACTTTGTAATTGAATATATATCTGCAAGGTCGATCACCAGATTGTTCTGCATCAACTAACCAATCAGTGTTTATAATCAATCATGGGCCATCACTACTGAACATATTGCCTGGTGTGACAGCACAAATTAATGTGCAAGATATTCTTTCAGAAAATACCTCAGGGAAACATTGAAGATGGCCAACGCAGAAGATTTGAACCGACTTACATCATGTTCATTAGTCCTGTTGGGTCATGTCTTCTTGTCATTAGGAAACAGCCAGGTATGTCACTGATAGTTTAAATTTTTTTTTAATTTAATGTGATAATCTTAGAATTTAAAATTTTTTTGAGTCAGCTAATCAGTATGTAACCAGACACACAAAAGCATTCCTACTGGCATTGCTAGTAAAACTTGCTTTATTAGTGAAGCGATAGAATGTTTGATTTGCATGTCACATGTTAAGTATATGAAAGAAAGACTAACAAAGATCAAAATTTCTGGCTATCTTAAGGAGCCTTGTTTTATTAATGTACTCACAGTGAACTGTCCGGGACAGCAGGGCTCCACATTAACCACTGCCTGGCTGTCTAGGGCAGGTGTTCAGGCTGACAGGTGCACACCAGTAGTTGCCTTTCTTACATAGAAGTTTGCAGGATCAGTCCATTCTTTAACATGGATTTTACAACTAATGACTAACCCTAGATCCTGCAAGGAAAGATGTCTTGTGATATAATGTTCAACATTCTTATTTTATCAGTTGTTTATATGATTAATAATCAAATGCTTGTATCATTAAAAATCTATTTAACTGTATCATAAATACAAGGTATAAAATTCCTCTTGGTGACATCCCCTCCATCAGTTCAGTGATGCAGTCACCTGTTTTATCTACAGTGTCACAAGGCAACCATTTCATATACCAATATTTCCCCCAGCTTGAAAATCATCATATTAAGGGTACTGGTTTATAAATGGAAAAATATTTTGGCACCATCAGACCACTGGCATTACCTATGTATTAGTAAAATGAGTCACCCTCTATTGAAACCTCAAAACATTGTTTTGTTGTCCCACACTTCCTTGGAACGGTAGACACTGATTTGGGTTTGTCTGTCTGTCTGTCAGTCACATTTTTGTTTCCGTGCAATAACTTTCCTAAATATTATCCCATTTCATTCAGATTTGAGTCACTGATATGCTCTAATGTATACCTTGGTTGGGATTGGTTTTGGAGTGTCTGTCTATAAATTTATTCTCACCTGCTCCAAAACAAAAAAATGAAATTTTGTTTCTATTTCACACCAAAACTACGACATGTGGAGACATCTTCAGGGGACCATGAAAACTAAAAACAGTCACTTTGACATGTTGACACATCTTCAGGCCAGAACAAAACTAAAACATTGATGAAGCGAGCATGAATAACAACAAGAGGCGGAAGCAGGGGACATAAATTCCACAAATTTGCTTGTTCTTCTTATTATTTCATGCTGTCAATTTAGACTTGTAGCTTATGAATGTTTATATATCAGTAAGCATTTTAATTTTGTTTTGTTTTGCAGGAAGCTTTAAATATGGTAACACCTGCCATGCAACTAGCCAGCAAAATCCCTGATGTCCATGTACAATTATGGGCATCCTCATTGCTGAAAGGTAAACCTCATCTGGACTCATTTGTCTGTCATCATCCCTATGTGAAATTGTAAAGCAAAACATGTTGGTCATACATGCTTCTGTTTGTATGTGTTTGAGCTATATGCTAGATATTTGAAAACATTTTAATCTATTTAATTAGATATGATCTAGAATTCTAAATATGCTTAAAAAGTAAATTTCAGATTCTATTCCTTTATTCAGGATTGGTCCTATATATAACAGTATTTCAGCATCAGCCTACAGAATATTTACCTGATTTGTTTATGCTGGAGTAACATGTACCAAAGTTCCTTTTGCACATTACTGTTAATAACTGCATTACATTTTAACTTTCAAGTATGTTTTTAATTGCAAGTAGAGTGTGAACTAGGTATTTCTGAAGTCACATGTTTGGCATTTCACAGCCCATATATGCAGTGGTTTGTTAGTATTCCGCTTACAAATTAGGCTGATTTGATTATTGGGTCAGCTTTATACCGTTGACTCATGTATGCTAACGAGACTTCATATCAGTGTTTGTGAAGACATGGGTCTGCATAATGTGGCCTGTTGTTCCTGATATTTGAATATTCATGAACATTGATGACAGTCGTTTTGCATGACTTGTCGTGTGTATATGTCAGCTTTCATACCTTGTGATAAATAAGTGCATAAGTGGAGGCAGCTAAGTATGAAGATTGAAAAATTGTTTTAAGCTTTATTTAGAGGTGATTATAGCATAATTTAGGTCGATAGGGTGTCCAAGTAGGGTAACCATGTTTAATTAGTGGAAAGATTGGTTAGGTAAGTGACAGGGATGGTCCCAGTGATGCTTAAAATGTCGCTCACCCGGTGAATACATTGTGTCAAGAACCTGTACAACCTCCGTACAGGGTCAAGGTTTATTGAGCCAATGATATGACTCTGCGAGGTAATGTGCACATGACACGGAACATCAGCAGCCTTGAGTGACATTGACCCCTGTTGCTAAGGCAAGCACTGTATACAACCATGGCGGTCCACATGCACCTGGACGTCACCTGTCACCCCAGAATTGAGCCCATTTACCAAACACTTGCTAAAACCGCGTGGCTCATGCAGTGTGGTTCCCCGAGTTTTACAAACAAACAGACAATCGTATTCTTTATAACCATTATATTTGAAATGAATGTTATCAATAAATGTTCTATATTTGTTCCATTGCCTTAATTATTGTGATTCAATTGCAAGGCAATATGGCTAGTGTTCAAATTGAATTAGTGCTGTGCGCACATTGATTGGAAAGAGATCTATCCCCTTCATAGACGAGATCTCCCGTATGGAGCTTGGTGCTCCCAGAAATGATAATTACCCCAGTACCTATACTTAGATACACTTCATGGTTAATACTGCAGTATAAAAAATAAGGGGATTCAGTATGGAAACAGTGTATCACTCAGGTGGACTTTAATATTTAATTTTTGAGAAAATCCCTGTCTAAGGCACCTTTTTTTCTAAAGCAGTATTGCCTGGATGTTGGTATAATTGATTAAAAGTTGCCTACTGATGTTCATAATATTAATTTTGTTGTAGATTTATACCGTGTCTGTGGGAACCACCAACGAGAATCGGAGAGCACGCAGATGCATGAAAACTTTACCCAGGCTCTGTTACATGACCATTTCCAGGCATCACAACTCACAGAGCACCAGCTTATACATGTAAGTGCCTTCTTTATCATATCACACTCTCAGAGCACCAGCTTATACATGTAAGTGCCCTCTGTATTATAACACACTCTCAGAGCAACAGCTTATACATGTAAGTGCCCTCTGTATTATATCACACTCACAGAGCACCAGCTTATACATGTAAGTGCCCTCTGTATTATATCACACTCACAGAGCACCAGCTTATACATGTAAGTGCCCTCTTTATTATATCACACATACAGAGCACCAGCTTATACATGTAAGTGCCCTCTGTATTATATCACACATACAGAGCACCAGCTTATACATGTAAGTGTCCTCTGTATTATATCACACTCACATAGCACCAGCTTATACATGTAAGTGCCCTCTGTATTATATCACACTCTCAGAGCACCAGCTTACACATGTAAGTGCCCTCTGTATTATATCACACTCACAGAGCACCAGCTTATACATGTAAGTGCCCTCTGTATTATATCACACTCACAGAGCACCAGCTTATACATGTAAGTGCCCTCTGTATTATATCACACTCACAGAGCACCAGCTTATACATGTAAGTGTCCTCTGTATTACATCACACTCACAGAGCACCAGCTTATACATGTAAGTGCCCTCTGTATTATATCACACTCACAGAGCACCAGCTTATACATGTAAGTGTCCTCTGTATTATATCACACTCACTTAGCACCAGCTTATACATGTAAGTGCCCTCTGTATTATATCACACTCACAGAGCACCAGCTTATACATGTAAGTGCCCTCTGTATTATATCACACTCACAGAGCACCAGCTTATACATGTAAGTGCCCTCTGTATTATATCACACACACAGAGCACCAGCTAATACATGTAAGTGCCCTCTGTATTATATCACACTCTCAGAGCACCAGCTTACACATGTAAGTGCCCTCTGTATTATATCACACTCACAGAGCACCAGCTTATACATGTAAGTGCCCTCTGTATTATATCACACTCACAGAGCACCAGCTTATACATGTAAGTGCCCTCTGTATTATATCACACTCACAGAGCACCAGCTTATACATGTAAGTGCCCTCTGTATTATATCACACACACAGAGCACCAGCTTATACATGTAAGTGCCCTCTGTATTATATCACACTCTCAGAGCACCAGCTTACACATGTAAGTGCCCTCTGTATTATATCACACTCACAGAGCACCAGCTTATACATGTAAGTGCCCTCTGTATTATATCACACTCACAGAGCACCAGCTTATACATGTAAGTGCCCTCTGTATTATATCACACTCACAGAGCACCAGCTTATACATGTAAGTGTCCTCTGTATTATATCACACTCACTTAGCACCAGCTTATACATGTAAGTGCCCTCTGTATTATATCACACTCACAGAGCACCAGCTTATACATGTAAGTGCCCTCTGTATTATATCACACTCACAGAGCACCAGCTTATACATGTAAGTGCCCTCTGTATTATATCACACTCACAGAGCACCAGCTTATACATGTAAGTGCCCTCTGTCTTATATCACACTCACAGACCACCAGCTTATACATGTAAGTGTCCTCTGTATTATATCACACTCACAGAGCACCAGCTTATACATGTAAGTGCCCTCTGTATTATTTCACACTCACAGAGCACCAGCTTATACATGTTAGTGCCCTCTGTATTATATCATATTCACAGAGCACCAGCTTATACATGTAAGGCCAAAAAAAATTAAAGGTATGGTTCTCAGGCACCGCCTGCATCAATTTTAAACCCCCTCATCAAAAATTTTTATTTTGATTTTCAATAAAAACTTTCCAATTTTGAGCTGCTACCACTCCGACATTTCTTTCAAGAAGATAAAACCATACAATTTCCTTTGTTTTGTAGTGCTTTTACTTATTTAACAAAATAAAACTGTTATTTTCATGCTTTTCCCTTATCATTTGACATTTCTATCGAAACATACCAAAAAAATTAAAATAAAAAAGCGCCCGCCCGCATTGATTTCCGAAAAAAAGTGCCTGAGAACCATACCTTTTTTTTATTTTGGCCTAAGTGCCCTTTATTATATCACACTCATATAGCACCAGCTTATACATGTAAGTGCCCTCTGTATTATATCACACTCACAGAGCACCAGCTTATACATGTAAGTGCCCTCTTTATTATATCACACTCACAGAGCACCAGCTTATACATGTAAGTGCCCTCTGTATTATTTCACACTCACAGAGCACCAGCTTATACATGTTAGTGCCCTCTGTATTATATCATATTCACAGAGCACCAGCTTATACATGTAAGGCCAAAAAAAATTAAAGGTATGGTTCTCAGGCACCGCCTGCATCAATTTTAAACCCCCTCATCAAAAATTTTTATTTTGATTTTCAATAAAAACTTTCCAATTTTGAGCTGCTACCACTCCGACATTTCTTTCAAGAAGATAAAACCATACAATTTCCTTTGTTTTGTAGTGCTTTTACTTATTTAACAAAATAAAACTGTTATTTTCATGCTTTTCCCTTATCATTTGACATTTCTATCGAAACATACCAAAAAAATTAAAATAAAAAAGCGCCCGCCCGCATTGATTTCCGAAAAAAAGTGCCTGAGAACCATACCTTTTTTTTATTTTGGCCTAAGTGCCCTTTATTATATCACACTCATATAGCACCAGCTTATACATGTAAGTGCCCTCTGTATTATATCACACTCACAGAGCACCAGCTTATACATGTAAGTGCCCTCTTTATTATATCACACTCACAGACCACCAGCTTATACATGTAAGTGTCCTCTGTATTATATCACACTCATATAGCACCAGCTTATAGATAATACCTGTAAGTGCTCTCTTTAGTATATCAAAGTGTAGTGCTGCTACATGACACTGTGCATATTAAGGATTATTCTATTATTGTATCTGCCAAAACTAAGTTTTGCAGATACTATGTTTTTGACCGGGTTCCGCCACCGCTGCCGCCATGTTCATTTCCGGAGAACTCCTCAGCGACTACTGGACTGATTTTCCCTAAACTTACACCAATTATAGGGTCATATGTGAACTGGTGCCTAACCAATAGGCGTTGACCTCTGACCTTTCCTGTCTGCCCAGCGTCCATTTGTGCGTCTGTTTCCACACATAAACCCACATATCTGGGGAACCGTTTGACCGATCAGGAAAAAAAAATTGTACAAATGTAGCCCTTGGATAGCTTTATAACATACACAAAAAATGGTGGCGCCACCTGCAACCACGTTTGCACAGTGTCCATCTGTATGTCTGCCTTGGGTTATAATCACTCATATCTCTGCAGTGGTTTGACTAATTCATCTAAAATTTGGCATGCATATACATCCTGGATAGCTTTCTTGATTTTATGACAGGTGGCGCCACCTACATTCACGTTCATGCTACACACATCCATGCTTACATCTCTGGACTGGTTTGACGTATCTTCCTGAAAATTTGCATGTGTATAGATCTCACATAGCTCCTTATGATATGCAAAATTGATGGCGCCACCTGCAACCATTTTTGCACAGCGTCTGTCTTTTTGTCTGCCGTGGGATAAAATCACTCGCAGTGGTTTGACATATCTGCCTAAAATTTTGCAGGTTCATACATCCTGGACAGCTTTCTTGATTTATGACCGGTGGCGCCACCTACATTCTAGTTTACGCTGCAGACACCCAGGCTCATATCTGGGGAACTGTTTGACCTATTGGGCCAAACTTTTGCATGTGTATAGATCCCACAGAGCTCTTTATCATACACAAAACTGGAGGGGCCACCTGCAACCGTTCTTGCACAGGGTCTGTCTGTTTGTCTGCCGTGGGCTCAAATAACTCCTATCTCAGTAGTGGTTTGACTTATCTGCCTAAAATTTTGCGTGTTTATACATCTTGGATAGCTTTCTTGACTTTTTGGCAGGTGGCACCACCTACATTTATGTTAATGCAGACATTCAGGCTTATATCTCAGGACTGGTAAGACATATCCCCCTGAATTTTTATTTGAACTTATCTGCCTAAAATTTTGCATATTAATACAACTTTGACACCTTCCTGGATTTTGTGGTAGGTGGCGCAACCTACATACACATTTTGGCTGCAGACATCCATGCTAATATGCAACACACCTCACTCTATTTTCCCTCTCCACTCAATCCATGCCTCACATCACCCGTTCCACTCTGATTTTGGCGGATACACGTAGTCACTTGTCAACTACCCGTATTCTAGTTAAAAGAACATATTTTTATACATTTTTCCTGGTTTAAATAATTTGTGTTGAAGTCATTCAAAAGGATCTTTAATATTGTAGACTTCTTACAAAAAAACAGTGGAGGCTCAATCAATTCAGTATAATTTTCAGTCACAAGATTATATGTAATTGAATAAAAGTATTTTATGATCTTACATCTTACGATGCCAATAAAATATTTGGCATTTCACTGTGACATATCAGTGCGCTGGTGGTTTGTGACTGCCCTAATCAGTTTCCTCGCATAATCAAACCGGCTTCATTTTATGGTTTTGTGAGATGATCATTTTTCTCATTACAGTGGACCCAGGGGGAGTGTCCGGCTGGCATATCAGGTGCCTCCAGCAGCCAACACTTGGGGGCAGCACCAGTCATGGGCAGCAGCAGTAGCAGTACGGAGACCAGCGGCAGCACTGATGGAGCCAGCAATACATTATAGCAGCACTGGACAACATGGCGTTATCAGGTTACAAATAGGGGGGGGGGGCTGAAAAAATCATTGAAGGGGTGGGGAAGTTCAAAATGAACTGGTGTTCCAAAAGGGGCAGGGTCTCTTTAAGATTTGCAGCTGGCCATATGAATCCAGGTTTTATTTTCCTTTATTTTTTATTTACTTTCTTTTACCTTTGCCATTATCAGCTCTCAAGGGCAGACCACCTCGCATCTATTCATGTTTGTTTTGTGTTCAACCGAGCCACAATGGCTGCAGGCGAAATGTAACCATACCAGTCTCTTTCTGATTTTATAAATACAGCATGTGCAAAATGACTTAAAATATTATGTAAAACTTGTTTTACTTGAAGAAGTTTGTTACATCACAAAATATTTGCACACGCTTCTAGTTAAGACAGCTCTATACATGGAAATGAAATGTATCATAAGGAAAGCCAGTCCTCACATCACAGCACCAAATGTTCACCGGTGAGCCATTACAGTATGCACTAGAGTTTTGTATATGTATGATACAGATGCATAATTATAGCGATAGGTTTATACAAGAGCAGACAGCAGCATCTCCTTGTGATATCGAAGGCGGTCCCTTTTTTCTGCAGCTTGCTAACTTGGCTTTTTCAAGAATTAATTGAGACAAATAAATCTTTCAGCTCGCTGACTTGCTCTTCCAGTTGTATGCAATATGCATCATTTTCAAAACATCAATTTTACATTTCTAGACCTGGATTTTCACAATACCTGAAAGTTCATCACAGTTTGATCAAAAAGATAACAGCTAGAAATCCTCTACAGTGTCCTTTTCACAGCTGCCTGTTATCCTACAGTACTTTTGGAACAGTATTAAGGTTATGCTGTGCATATAAATGTTCTTCATCAGCTTATATTGTTGTTCTGCAGCCTTAGATATGCTAAAGCATAATGCTATGCTCCTCCTACAGCAATTATACACTGCAGTCATCTCAGACATCCTTTCTGGTAACCGCTGCTTTGTATGGCAAGATCCTCTGGGTTTGAACACCAGGGTGCACACAGAGCACAGAATACTTATCAGACCAATGAGAGCGTGGTATTGAATTGTGCATCCAGCTCACATTTTAAACATGCGACACCCGCTCTAGTTGGTTTGATTAGACCACTGAGAGCGTTCTCATCAGTCTGATTACAATTCTGTGCTCTATGCGCACCCTGGTGATCAGACCCGGAGAATTTTGCCATGCAAAGCAGTGGTTACAATAAAAGATGTCTGGGATGACTGCATTGTACAACCGCTGTGTGAGGGGCGTAGTATAATGCATTAAATAGCTTTTTTCAGCCTTTGTGAATCAAGGCTTATTGCTGCAGAAAAAGTGGATCACCTTTGGTGTCAACTTGATGCTGTGGTTGCTACATCAAGTTTATGATATTCTTAACATTATATGGAATACATGTATGACTTGTTTCATTGCTCCCTGTTCATTTGAACCCTGCGCATATTAGGTATGATTTATCATGTTGATGTCTGCGGTACAAACCACTGTATTTACACATGGCATGTCCAAGCAAACATTATTCCATTGAACATCTCTGATATCGTAGGGATAAACAGGCATGAGCCTATATATCTTTGGGATGCCATGGTATTTAGCGACTTTTCACAGGCAAGTGAACTCTTTTTGCACAGTGAATTTATTTATTTCATACTAACTTAAATTATCATAAATTGCAATGCTCTCTCCTTTGATTACAGATGAAATTTACTTGCTCATAGTAGAAATTTGAAAATATCACAAACCAGGTGGACAGGGGTCATAGAATGGAGTGTGTAAGGTAAATGGACTTGCTTTAAGGTAGCATCCCTGGTGGAAACCCCTAAATTTAAAATCAAACATAAAGTTGTTTCAAATGCATATAAGACCCTATCAAGTATAGACCACTTTAAACCTGGTACAGAATCTGTCTAATGGCATATGTGTTTATGATATAAGCATTCATTTTCATGTGAAATTTTAACATTTTCAAAAATTTTAAATTTTTGAATGGTACACAGTCTTAAGCAACAAGTAACAGAAAATTACCATTTTAATGGGTTGATATTAAACTACGTGACAATATCTAAAAACTGTTTTTTTTTTCCTCTACCATGTTTCATTCATGTCTAAAAGTAAAATTTTAATTTTTTTACTGAATCAAAATTTGAAAATTAAGTTTTTAAGTTAAAAAGAAGTATGATTTAAAATTTAGGGGATTTGGGCAGCGATGCTACCTTAAGTTTGTTGAAGACACATTAACATGTATCTTTCTCTTGTTTACTGACTTGTATAGGGTTAAAGCTTCACATGGACTCCTGGTGAGAAACCATAAATATGACCACTTTGTGAATATATATAGATACCATAAAAATACCAGCAAAATACAAATTCAGCATAGAATATGTTCAGGTACATTAATTCACTATTGTGAAGGCTGCTTCCATTTAACATGTCATGAAATTTAATTGATTGTCAGATATAGAAAATCTCAGCTATATCATGGTATTTAAAATTCACTAGTTATATGTATTTTATACCATGATATTTCCATATTACGTTGGTCATAATAAATGCTCATTTTTTGCTGTATTCAGATAAATGTATGAAAAAACTTTGCCCGTTCAAAAAGACCTTGGGTGGTATTTTCTGGAAAATGCCAACATACTGCCAAGTTGCCAACCAATGGAAATTGAAATAAATTTGTTGAAGTTCTAACAGGTTTAAGTGTGTCATTAAATAAATTTCACCATTACTTTTAATTTGATAACAAATATATATGAGCATGAGTAAAATGGTTACATGTGATAAGGTATAATTTAAGAATATAATGGGAGCTTGAAATAAACACCTGCACCATGATATATATCATGATATATATAATATAAGGATTATCCAGTTCTGCTTTGTTAATTGTGTTTGTTGCCAAGTGTTTGATAATTACCCACTGCCGAATCATATTTGTTCATTGATGTCCAGATGTGTAATGTGTGTGCAGATACCATAAAGACGTTTTAAAAAATCAGTGGTATGTTTTAGTTTCTCAAAGAATTAGTCTCTTATCAGTCAAACAATCTAATACAGTTCCTTGAGTCACCATAGAAGTTTTATTGTATATGATTAACAGTCTGAAAGGGTTTGATCATATCAGATTTCTTACCTGTCGGCAGGTTTGATGATCAATCTGGATGAACATATGAGATTTTGGCTAAATTAGAAAGATTGAATGATTAAGTTTGCCAATTATTGAAATGGCTTATTTTCAGGAGATTTTATATAAATGCAAAGTCTTGCATCCAGTGCTGATTGGGCCGTGCCATCATGTGATGCAAGTGAAACTAAACAGATTCTTGACCACTTGCTAATTTGAATCATTGGCATTCACTGGTATGCAAAGCTTGTTTTTCTGACATTTGCACAGTTCCTGCAGTTGATCACATTCCCACATTTCAGTCACATCTCAGCAAAATGACCAGTGGTGGTTGGTGTGATGAAAATAAAATGTGTGTCCAGATTGACATACTGTTACGAATGGGAAGGTAAAACTTGACCACACAAACATGCACATAGTCATTTAAATATCTGTGTCAGTGTTTCAGTAACAAGTCAAAATTTCTTCTAAATCCATTGAACTGTGGTTTCCAGCTGGAATTATTCCTTTCTTCTCATATTTGTTTATATACCAGAAGTGTAGGTTTGATGATAAAAGAAAAAAACAAGATATCAAATTTGTTACAGATGAGTTTTATAATTCACAAATTTTCAAAATGGTCAGAACTTGTATGTCCAGTTGCTCAACAGAACAAACAGAATTTTTTTGTATGAAAATGAACTGTTTGTATGAAACAGGTATTGCTGTGCAATCAGATACCACTTTCGTCTGTTAAATTGGTTCTGATACTGATGAGCTAAACTGAATAGTTGGTAGTATTTTTGTGCAGACAGATATCAGTCCTTCTCTTGGTCTTTAAAAAGCTGTGTACTTTATAAGTAGACTTTATAAGGTCTTGTGTAAAGCATTTCTGGGATGGAGTTGCAAATATATGGTATTAATAACTGGTACTGAATAGCACTTGGTGCCAAGGGCTTTTCCACAAAGTTTAAACTGTTTCTACTGTTCGTATGTGTAAAGGTGCATTACCTGGGGATCAACGTTTAACTCCTAGTGAAACTAACCCACATTTTGAGGAGAAACCTGTGTTTTCATAGGCCCTCAACTTTTGATTGAATTATTTACAAGTATTAATTATTTGTAGTAAATAGGTGTTACATGACTTTTAGGCATGTGCATTACAACATGTCATTGACAGCAAGTCCACAATGTTAAATATACATATATCATGATTGTTAACTTAAGCATTTATATTAGTTGTATGAAACAGACTCACCTTTGTCAGTTTTATTGGAGATAACGAACCTACATTTTGATAACTTTACTTAGCTTACAATCAGTTGAAAATGTTGTAATGGCCATCAATCACCAGTTAAGTGAACCATTATTTGATATGTTTATGGCAGTCTCATACCTTGCCTACTTTATGTTCTACAATACATACACATCAAAAGAATTAGTGGGACAGAGTAGCTGTCATAATTCCCATATATCTTTAACAAAATGTGATATATTGGTATGTTATTATGTAAGATATAGTTTAGCAAATTCACAGGATCAAGATTGTCTTTGACAGTGGGTCCACTTAATTCACTGAGGGCTCTGAGTTGATCCCCAGATAATATACTTACACCAGAACATGTTTATTGAAGAAATTGGAACGGCATTCAGCACAAATGGATTTTTGTGGTTAGTGGTGACACAACTAGTCAAAATCATTAAAAATGATTATGTTCATATGTAAGATGATTGTACATATAACAGTGAAGGCAGACATAGTATTTTGTAATGAGTAGGGATACCGGATGTAATCATTGTGTTCATTTTGACTCCTTGAGTTCAGAGAAACTTGCAAGTTTCAACTTTAGACTTTCTTTGTTTTCTATTTTTTGTCTGTGTTTGGACGAGCTGTTGTGAAGTCACAAGAGTGACCTGATGAAGTGTTTGTATATGAATGCAAAAATATAACCTTTTTGACACACACACACATGCACACACAATTTGGAATAATTTAAGGTTAAGCTTTCATGAGGACGACATTCATTCAACATTACTCTGAAATTAAGATATTTAGCAGCAGATAATGATAATGATGTTCCCTTGAAATGATTTTCTCACTATAACATGTTAATTTACTATGTGTCACCATACCAAAAAGGTAAAACAGATGAGCAGTTTGAATGATGCTGTCAGTTGGCTTACAACACCAAACAAAGCCCAGGAAATTTAGCTGTAGAGTTTCACTTTTAATTATATAACTGAAGTAAGATTTTTTAGCTCAGCTGACTATAAGTCATCTGAGCTATAGTCGTGGTCCACTGTCCGTCGTCCGTCCGTCTGTCCGTCCGTCCGTCCGTCCGTCCGTCCGTAGATGTGGCACGTTTTGAAACCGTAAGACCTAGGAATCCAAAATTCAGCATAATGTTAGATGTCCCCAAGATCTCCTACCAAGCCGAAAATTGGGTCTTTGTGACTTCGTTCCTTTGAGAAATTAAGGAAAAACCTCAATTTTTTATTAAAAACCTATTTTCACACTTCAGGACTGCCTAATATCAAAACGACTCATCTGTTTTTCCTCATATTTGCCATAAATATTCTTCTATATAGATCCTATGTACATGCCAGAAATTATGTCTGTATTATATAATTTAAAAAAGTTATGAGCCCAAACATAATGCATTTTGTAAAAAATCAGGAAAGATATTTGATCACTTAACACAAAACATGTTAAAGCTATGGACTTTTTTTCCAGTAATATAACTTTAATTTATCAAAATTAAATTGTATACCCAAAATTAGGTTAAAATCTTTTAAATTTTTTAAAATATTAACAAAAATAAAAAATTGGTACCTTAAATTTAGCCCAACTTTGACCATGGCACATTTTTTTCCTGTAAGTACTGTGGATTTAATTTTCACAGCATGTTTTTGTTAGCATTTTGTCTGTTAACACCAAAAATTTGAAACCAGTTGATCAAAAACTGTAGATTTTATTCAAGTTTTCAAACACCATGGAACATATTGTTTACATCAAGCTAGTGTTATGCAGTTTGCAAGAGCTCAGCTCCCCAGCTTCAGCTCTCAGTTCCTAAAATTTGGCATACAATTAGATGTCTCCAAAATCCCTAACCATGCCAAGAATTTGGTCACTAGGACTTAATACCTTCGAGATATTAATGAAAAACTTCATTTTTCCATTAAAAGCCCATTGTTACACTTCAAGACTGCCTAATATCAAAACAACTGATCTGACATTAATCATATATAATATACATATTTTTCTATACATTCTCTATGCACATGCCAGATATGATGTCAGTATTGCGTAACTGTTTTAAGTTATGGGCGCAAACATAATGCACTTTGTAAAAAATCAAGAAATAATTTACTCCCTTAACAAGGAGATTGCTGAAGCTAGAGATTTTTTTGTCAGGGATGTAACATTATTTAATCAAGATTCAATTGAATACCCAAAATTAGTTCTGAATTTTTCAGATTTTATAAGTTATTAGTATAAATATAAAATTAGTACCTTATATTTTGCTCAACTTTGACCATGGCACGTTTGTTTCCTGTGAGCACTGTTGATATAATTTTCATGTCATGCACACATAAGGATTTCAGCATTTTAGTTTAGAAAGCTGAAAGAAATTGGCCAAAAATTGTAGCTTTTGTTAATGTTTCTATGAGACCATGTCAGACTTTAGCCCTCTCCAGCCCCTCTTGAGTCACCTGTATGTTGACCTTGTTGAACTTTCAGCAAATTATGCATGCTTGACACGAGGCATAAACTGGGGCTCCAGGCAGCTTATTATATAATGGCCAGCCACAGTTGATCCAGGTGTCCAACCCAACTCATCTAGTAGTTTTAACCAACAACATAACAATAAACAATAAATTAATAAATTTGTGTTGGTTTTAAATAACAAATTAAAGAAAAATAGAAAAGGAATTTGTTAGTTTATAATAACAGGAAATTAACTTGCAGTTACTGATGATATAAGAATCTTGTATCGATGGATAGAATGTCATGTATTCCAAATAACACCATGCAGTCACCTATGGTATTTTTCAGTTCAATTTTAATGATAAAAAAGTAAATCATATTATTCATTACTATCGATTGGGGATCATATGAAGGAAATTAATGATAGACAAAGATGCAGTTGATAATATTAATCTAGATTCCTACTGTGTCTAGTGTGTACATTGATGTGAAATTAGTCCAAAATGAATATATTACATTTATTTTTTTAAATATAAATAAAAACCATAAAACCAGGTACTTATGATCATTATTTAAATGTGTTAATTTTGTATATTCTGGATTCTCAACATCATTGTTTGGTGAAAACTGAATAAATACCTAACATGGTGCGAATAATTTGCAATTGTATTTAAATACGAATATGAATATGTACTCCATTATAAAATTTCTTGCATAAAGAATGGGAATTCAGGTAAAAATGCAAGTATATGAATACCAGTGCAAATACTTTCAAAATGTATTCATGAATGCATTCATGGATATATTCTTTAATATTATTTTAATAATCATTTCAGTTATATTTCATTTTAAAAAATCATAAGATTCTCTTATTATTTTTAATAAAAATTATATTTGGGACAATATTTGTAATTTTTTTAATTAATAGTTAAACTCTTATATTATGTGTTCTGCTTATAAGTTATATGGCCAAGTCAAAATCTGTGTGACAGTAGTACTCCATTTGTTAATAAAATAAATGAAATCAATCCTCTTCCCTGTCTCCAAAGATACTATCAAAATCATTCATAAGCTAAACAACAACAACTCATAATACAGCTTATATTTATTACCACACAAAACCAGCACGTGAATCATATCTAAATCATATTTTTTATCATATATAACAGCTGAGCGCCGTGACCCATAGGTCCCTTGTTCATGCATTTAAGTCATGGAAGGCTGATCAACCTGAAGACTACGTTAGGTTTATATATGGGCCCTATGTGCTATAGGGTGTGTACATGTAATGTGAAGTCTAAATTGCTGGCTGTGAGGATGACAGACTAAACATAACCTCAACAACAAAAACAAAATGCTCAGACATCACCCCACCCCTCAAAATGCAGAAAAGAACATACCCAAGTTTTCCAGTATCATTAGATTGAAATTTTAAAAGTCTTGAGTGTCTTGTTTGATATGTTTATATGTGTATTTGTGAAGTTAAAACACTAATGAAGACATTGCACATCAGGGCAGACATGATTTGTTATATGTATACATGACTGAAATGATCATTAATATGTTACATTTGAATAATATCATATGATCATTATGATAATTCATTGCTGTGAAAGGAATTTAATGTATAAAACAGTTTAAATCATCAAAAATTATAAAATAGACGAGTTATGTTCTGTAAGCAAAAAGTCTCTCTCGGTCACTTTTAGTTAAAGGCAGAATTCAAGTTCTTCAGTAGCATTCTTTTGACCTAGTCTGTTGATTGCTGCACCCTTGTGGAACTGAACCATCAAATTTTTTTATGATTTATCATTTTAAAGTTATTTCATACTATAAATATTATGATTTTTTCATCAGTAATCAAAGTGCAGAATTTTAATTGTTGTTATGTAAAAGTTTTTGCAGTGACCATTTAATTCAGAAATAATTCATTTTAACACATTTGTTAAAAGAGTTTATTCAGAAAAAAACTGAACAGCCATTAACATAAAAGTCAGTGGGTACTCGAGAACTTTATTTTTGGCTTTTAGGGATACTAGTTTGGTTTTATCTTATGTGGTCTTGGTCCTCACAGCCAGTTGTGAGCATTGGGAGTATAAGCTACCCACCTGTTTATTTACTTGTTCTTAAGTGATTGCCATTTGTTCCTGGAAAGGCATGCCTGTGTTTGTACTTATAAACCAGTACTAAGTCTATATAATTAGGAACATCAATATCCACTCTTTCCTGTGGGGAAGAGTGGTTTAAAGACACAAGTGCATGTCTGAAAGAATCTTAGCAACTTTTGGATACATTAGACTCTTGGACACTGCAGTTTGCATGTCATTAATTATACAAACAGATGGAAATGTAATTCCATGATTAAAGGTAAGGACATGGAATATATGACATTAGGCAGGTTTACAGTGGCATATATTAGTTAAGATTAAAAAGAGTAATTTATGAAACTATAATTATAGATTAAATATCATAGGAAATAAATAAGATATGTGCTTTATTTAATTTAAAGCATTTTACACAAAGGATTTTCATAGAGCTTTCCAAATCTTCATTGTTTTGAGATTATACTTATTGAAAAGCTATTTATCATATCGAGAGAAAAAACTATGATCCAATTAAGTGAAACCTTAGAAAAATTCAGTTTGAGTCTGATAATTAATTTTGCTAAAGAATTAAACCTGTCGGATAAAATTCATTCTTCTTCATGAAAATACTGCATCAAATGGGAAAACAAAACCAAATTGAAAAAAAGATTTCATATGTTCAGATACACATAGCTCTGAAAACTGTCACCAGGTGGCAGTACAGGAAACGACATCCACAATAGAAAATACTAGATCCCAATCAGATGTCTGATACTTGTTATGTAGCTGTACAAGACAAGGTTATTTGTGTACACATGCATTGTCCAAGAGCAATATTACATGTATGTATAAGTTTTGTATGTGTGTACAGTCGGGGGTGGTCCGCTCTATAGATCTATTTTGTACAGGTATGTGTTGTACAGCATTATATTTATTATTTGTACATGTTACTGTTTGTAGGTCTAGTTGTGTGTATATGTAGATCTTAGATTATGTTTTATAATAAATCTCACCAGTATGACAAGTGAACATGTGTTTGTTTCTGTTACCCAAACAGGATTTCCCCCAAGACGGAGTGATGTCAGTATTACAGACCAATAATGTTGCTGAAGTTACAGATTTTATATCCCATTGTTTGAACATTTTAAGACCGTACTTTACATCCTGTATTAGCCATGTGGGTCCACATATATTCTCTTTGGGAACTTGAACACTACAGGGCTTGACATTAATGTTAACTGCTGGCTTGGGGCAGTAAAAGTTCCAGGAAATAGTGGTAGGGCAACCAAAAGTAGGCTCCTACATGCCTGACTGGGTCCAATATAAACCTTATACAAGGGCCTGAATCTTATCTTAAGTTGGCTGTTTTCTTTCTGCCTCTGTCTTAACTTACCTGTATCTTTCCAAACACTAAAGAGAAATATTATTTAATAACAAACTTGTGAATGTATAGTTTTGCAAAATAATAGTGGAACACCTTTTTTTTTTGTTGAAGACTGCAACCACTGGTTTTTGTGCGACAAGAAAAATTCAAAAGCTAGATTTTACTTGCCTTACTGGGCAAGTACTTTCAAAAGTTAATGTTGAGCCCTGCACTAGTAGATGACACTGAATACATCCTCAAGTGGGGATGGCTTAGTTGCCTTTGTTAAGGAGGTAATATTTTTACCAATGTCTGTTTGCAGTAGTCTGTCCCACCAACTATGAACACCAATGGGGGGGGGGGGTGGGGGGAGATCCAGTGGACACTACAGGAAAATGCATTTGCAAAAGAAACCAGAGTGATATACATGATGCCTGCCTTTTTTCAATATTTATGAAATAAATTTATTTAAAAACTGGATAAATCTGTTAGCATTTCACAACATTTCAGGTCCACATACTGCAGCCAAAGTCATTTGCTGCATGCAAATACATCCTCAATTGACAGCAATTGATAGTATGATGTCCTGTAAACATTCTTAAAATAAAACATGACCATGCAGGGACACATCTCTCAGAGCATTTCCTAGGATCCAAAAATAAATAAAAGGGGTTTATTGTAAGCATTTCAAGCCACCTGTGGTTAAATAGGTGGCTTCTCCCTGGCCAGGATTCTCCCAGAAAGTTTTTAATTTTCTTGTTCACCACCAGTGAATACCTGTGAGTACTCATGGGATTCAAATGATTAACTCATTACCAAAGTTTTAATGATTGTACTTTTTAATTACCAACCATTTATTTGCCCAGTATGAAAGTGCCTCAAATCTGATTGGATGCTGAGTGGCTGAAGTGATGTAAATAAAGTTTTGTGTCTCTGATGGGTTCTCTCAGCCATTACTGCTATTGTAAATGTTTTGTTGACATCTTGTTTGGTACAATTTACATCATGGTACAAATAGCTTGGGACAGTGCATTAGTACAGCTCATTTGTAGTTTTTCCCTCTGGTTTGTTTCATCCACAATATGACCAAGTAATAGACCAAAGGTAATTGTGCATGTCATTGAAGTATACATTGTAGCTGTTTCAGTTACTGCCTTTTTCATATTCAGGAGTCTCCCTTATCCAGAGACTGGCAGAACTAGGGTTTTGCTGGTACAAGAGAGGTTCAAGAAGTCTGTCCAGATTTGACTGTGTCATTGTTCTTGTTTGATAAATGCACACAATAGATATAAACTCTGGTTATCAGAGGCTTAAAAAGTTTACCATCATGAAACGTAGAGTTCAATGCATATAAATTTGTTATTTTGAATAGTTTTGACTTCCTTCATTGTTCTTGATCACTCAGGACTGCACATTGAAGTGTTGATGGTTACATACTTGTATGGAAATAAGATGTTATGGAATTTTAAAATAACTAAGACATGTTTTCTTTCAATCATTTACATGTTTTAGTGACTTCATGTTAGTAATGTCTGTACATTGAAACACTTTATAAATTAAGTATACTTCTTAAATTAAAAAAAGGTTTTAGAAAGTCATAAAACAATTGGAAACTGTTAATTTTAAAGTGTGTGAAGATTGTGTTATTACATTTATGTGTAATCACTCATTGGCTGCTTGATCAGAATATAACCGCCGACTGCGACACAACAGTCTAGCACCTGCATCAAAGGGTTAATTGAGATTATAGCAGGAAAGAATCTTTTACTCTTAGAAAGGAAATTGTATAAAAATACTTCCTATGGTTGTAACATATGAATGTTTATGCACATCGCATTGTATGTTGAAAGGCTTGTTATCTCAAATAACCATTCTGGAAAGCATGAAGCACCTGTAACATCGATAATTGGTTTATTTATCCAGAGAAAAATGAAGTGTGTGCAACTCAGTAGCTATTTTGTATTTAAAATACATCAGGTCTGTGTACCATGATGTACATATTTTCACTTCCTAGGTGCAAAATAGTGCTGTTTATTGGACAGTAATGTTTTTCAGTGGTCAAATATCCAATACACCTACATATGCTAAACATTAATCAATGAAAATATGTCAAATGTCACAGTTATGTATGGAGTGTTATAATCATAGGTAACCGCTGGGGCAATCTATTGACTCCACATTGAGCCACTAAAAAAGGAAGTAACCTATCCATGAACTCTGTGTGACCTTAATTGCATATTCATTCCATGAATTATCATAAGCATTGGACTAATGAGCAACCAATCAGGTGACCGTAAACATTGTAATGTGTCAATCATCCAACAAAAACAAAATTTGCATAATTTGAGAGAGCCTTGTCAAACAGAACATGTGTAGTCTGTACCAGTACCCATCTCGGCATGTTATCCAGGATATTTTTTCATACAAAGGAGACAGTATAAAAGTTCTAGGCTATAGGTTGCAGGAGACATTCCTCCGACTACCGAGTAAATAATAATGTTTACTGGCATGTGATTCGTATGAGACAAATAATCCAAAATATTGCAAGACAGTTCACAATGACTGCGATATATTAAACAATGGAGGAAAGCAATACTAGTTTATCACGTCAGGCAATACAACGTCGTGCGTCATCAACCTTTGTGACATCATCATGTTGTAAGCAGCTCTTACTATGGGGATGGAAGACCTTTTGTGTGGAAGCGTTTTTGGGCTCATTGTTATAATTAGGTTAAAAGGGTGGAGCATTTGGGCCGTGGTGGATAGGTCAACTGAGGAGTCCACTCTTATTGGCTAGTCAGAATCCTGACTGAGATGACCCAGAAACGTTAAAACCAGGTGTAATACTGTTTAAAACAAAACCACTTGGAGAGCTCATATCCCTGTCAGTACCTGGTTCTGCATCATGAGGTGGCACAGAATATCATTGATTTTGCTCAAAATAAAGTTTTATCTGTCCCATCATTCCACAAAATTCCCTGAAATTTCAAGATATGGTATAGATAAAATGATGAACGGACAGGGAGTCAGCTTTCTTTTGAAATTCTTGAAAAATGTTTGAATACAGCCAGTTTTGAAAATTTCCTCAAAGGACTTGAATTATCCCAAAAGCTGAGTAAGAAAGACTAGTCTGCTCGCACCTCTTTGTAAAACTAAAAGTTACATGGGAACCAAGGAAGATTTTGAGGGTTGCATAAAATAGGCTTTGCCAAAATTTAAACTTGATATAGTCAACAGTCCCAGTCTGGTTATAATAATCTTTCCACATATACTCTGGTTGGCACCATGGCTAGGATACATTTTCACGTTTCCCTTGTAATTTCAGTATTCTGAAAGGTATTAGTTTTAATGATTGCACTGTACAGAAACAAATATCAGTATATGAATGATTTTGTCCTCAGCTAGACAATAATGTTTTCCTTGATTTAAGCTGCAAAATCTTAACGAATTAAGATATATATAAAAGGGAACTTCAGTCAAGTGGAATTCTTTTTCAGCATGGACTGACAGTACAAAAACATACATAATGTTTAATTTTCAAACTCTGAAACAGCGTTTACTGGTATGCACATATAAACATGCCACGTTGTAGTTTTCTTTCCATATTAGCCAACCCCCCCCCCCCCCAGTATTGTTGATATCTCCCCATCTGAGGGAGGGGGTGAGACAGATAGAGAAGGGTAAGGAGGGGGAGAGACAAATAGGGAGGGGGGGATAGGGATGGGAGACGCAGGGAGGGGTAGAGACAGAGAGAAGGGAAGGGGAGATACAGAGAGAGGGAGGGGGAGAGATAGGGAGTAAAGGGATAGAGAACAGGAGAGATAAGGAGTGACAGAGATAGGGAGGGGAGGGGATAGGAAGCAGGGAGAGAGACAGAGAGATAGGTTGAAACAGAAAGAGAGAGAGAGAGACAATCAGACAGACAAATGCAAAGAGAAAGAGATCTGGAGCTGGAGAGGGACAAAGGGCTAACAGAAAAACAGTTCAGAGGGGCATGTAGTGGGCAAGGGAGAGTGTAAAAGACCCTGACATTAGGGAATCCTTGTTTCCATATCTGCAAGTGAATAACATGAAACATTAATATTTCAATATTAAATTTAAAAAATAAACCTCCATTCATACTCCCAAACTTTGCACAGGTTCGCATAAGGCCTGTAGGCCTTGTATTTAATTTTGTATGCTATATTTATAAATTTATATATTATATATAAGTTGATGTGTTAAGAATGGCATACATTTCATTTATTGTATGAAAATTGAGACACATTTATTTAAATGTTCTTTAGTTACATGACTACACACATTTATCTGCTGCAAAACTTATAATAAAATGTCCTAAGATATCACCACAATGGTGGCCTGGCAAGGCGTCCCCAGGTGTATCCTGTGATAAGGTATTTCCAGGTCTGTTGATACAATCTTTAGGCATATTCTACATTATTTTATGGAATATGTTATGTCACACAGAAGTTACTTTCATTATTCAATAGACCCGATAACATTGAAACAAAATATAATCAGCACATCTCAGTGAAGTAACAAATGTATACATTGGAAGCACGCTTCACCTGGTTTTCTCATGTTCTCAGTATTTTGTTCATGAAGGTTCAGTACCAGGGGTCTGCTGCTGTAACATTATTGTATACACACGACCTGGAGCAGAAATACCATAGTTAAAACTGCGATGTCATAATTGTTGATAATAGGAATTAATCCACATATGCCTCTGAACTAGGTCACTTTAGTACATCAGTCCCTGGTTTAAAGCAACACAGCCCCACTGACCTTAGCAATAGGGGCAGATAGCAGAAGCTGATTAAGGGGGGGGGGGGGTCCAGGGGGTATAGATCTCCCCCTTTTTCAGCTGCTGGAAACCCTTTTTTTAAGGATTCTAGACCAATTTTTGTGGCCTGGACCCCCCCCCCCCCCACCCCCCCCACCCCCGTTTTACTGAACCTGGGGACCTTTTTTAGGTTATGTCATTAGTCTTCCTTGGTTGGACCCGGCCCCTTTTTAGTTCACTCTGTGAACTTATGCCATGGCGCAGCGTCGGCCGTCCACTGTCCACTGTCAACTGTCCACCGTCCACCGTCTGTTACCAAATATCTCAACAGCCAAAGCAGCTACCTTCATGAAACTTTGCAGAATTACTGATCATGGGATGGACATGCAAAAATAAGCTTTTGGTGGCACCACCTATGTTGACCTACTTTCTGCGGGAAGAAATGGTCTTTTTTACTTCTTTCAAGATAAGTCATAAAGTATTAATATTGTGGCCTTCATATCATAGTCAACAGTTCCTTAGAGGAAGGGGAATAATTTGAGTATAAATTCAGTCAAGTCATATTCAAGATGGCGTCTCTACGGAACTTCAAATTCTGTCGATCGCAAAATATGACAGCTTGATGTGTTTCTATACATGATGTATTGTCTGTTACCAAATATCTTAGAAACTGCTGCAGCCTTCAGTTTCAAATTTCACAGGAATATTGATCATATGACTGCCAGATGATTTTGACCTCCAGGTGGCGTCACCTGTGTTGACCTACTTTCTGCGGGAAAAAATGGTCTTTTCCACTTCTTCCAGGATAAGTCACAAAGTATTGAAATTTTGGCCTTCATATTATGGCAAACAGTTCCTTGGAGGAAGGGGAATAATTTGAGTATAAATTCAGTCAAGTCATTTTCAAGATGGCGTCTCTACAGAACTTCAAATTGTGTGGGTCGCAAAACTTAGCAACTTGATGTGTTTCCATACAGGATGTATTGTCTGTTACCAAATATTTTCGGAACTGCTGCAGCCTTCAGTTTCAAATTTCACAGGAATATTGATCATGTGACTGCCAGATGATTTTGACCTCCAGGTGGCGTCACCTGTGTTGACCTACTTTCTGCGGGAAAAAATGGTCTTTTCCACTTCTTCCAGGATAAGTCACAAAGTATTTAAAATTTTGGCCTTCATATCATGGCAAACAGTTCCTTGGAGGAAGGGGAATAATTTGAGTATAAATTCAGTCAAGTCATTTTCAAGATGGCGTCTCTACAGAACTTCAAATTGTGTGGGTTGCAAAATTTAGCAACTTGATGTGTTTCCATACAGGATGTATTGTCTGTTACCAAATATTTTCGGAACTGCTGCAGCCTTCAGTTTCAAATTTCACAAGAATATTGATCATGTGACTGCCAGATAATTTTGACCTCCAGGTGGCGCCAGCTGTGTTGACCTACTTTCTGCGGGAAAAAATGATCTTTTCCACTTCTTCCAAGATAAGTCACAAAGTATTGAAATTTTGGCCTTCATATCATAGCCAACAGTTCCTTAGAGGAAGTGGAATAATTTGAGTATAAATTCAGTCAAGTCATTTTCAAGATGGCGTCTCTACAGAACTTCAAATTGTGTGGGTCGCAAAACTTAGCAACTTGATGTGTTTCCATACAGGATGTATTGTCTGTTACCAAATATTTTCGGAACTGCTGCAGCCTTCAGTTTCAAATTTCACAGGAATATTGATCATGTGACTGCCAGATGATTTTGACCTCCAGGTGGCGTCACCTGTGTTGACCTACTTTCTGCGGGAAAAAATGGTCTTTTCCACTTCTTCCAGGATAAGTCACAAAGTATTTAAAATTTTGGCCTTCATATCATGGCAAACAGTTCCTTGGAGGAAGGGGAATAATTTGAGTATAAATTCAGTCAAGTCATTTTCAAGATGGCGTCTCTACAGAACTTCAAATTGTGTGGGTTGCAAAATTTAGCAACTTGATGTGTTTCCATACAGGATGTATTGTCTGTTACCAAATATTTTCGGAACTGCTGCAGCCTTCAGTTTCAAATTTCACAAGAATATTGATCATGTGACTGCCAGATAATTTTGACCTCCAGGTGGCGCCAGCTGTGTTGACCTACTTTCTGCGGGAAAAAATGATCTTTTCCACTTCTTCCAAGATAAGTCACAAAGTATTGAAATTTTGGCCTTCATATCATAGCCAACAGTTCCTTAGAGGAAGTGGAATAATTTGAGTATAAATTCAGTCAAGTCATATTCAAGATGGTGTCTCTACGGAACTTCAAATTCTGTCGATCGCAAAATATGACAGCTTGATGTGTTTCTATACATGATGTATTGTCTGTTACCAAATATCTTAGAAACTGCTGCAGCCTTCAGTTTCAAATTTCACAGGAATATTGATCATGTGACTACCAGATGATTTTGACCTCCAGGTGGCGTCACCTGTGTTGACCTACTTTCTGCGGGAAAAAATGGTCTTTTCCACTTCTTCCAGGATAAGTCACAAAGTATTGAAATTTTGGCCTTCATAACATGGCAAACAGTTCCTTGGAGGAAGGGGAATAATTTGAGTATAAATTCAGTCAAGTCATTTTCAAGATGGCGTCCCTACAGAACTTCAAATTGTGTGGGTTGCAAAATTTAGCAACTTGATGTGTTTCCATACAGGATGTATTGTCTGTTACCAAATATTTTCGGAACTGCTGCAGCCTTCAGTTTCAAATTTCACAGGAATATTGATCATGTGACTGCCAGATGATTTTGACCTCCAGGTGGCGCCAGCTGTGTTGACCTACTTTCTGTGGGACATAATGTTCCTTTCCACTTCTTTCAAGATAAGTCATAAAGTAATAAAATTTTGGCCTTCATATTATAGTCAACAGTTCCTTAGAGGAAGTGGAATAATTCTAGTATAAATTCAGTCAATTCATTTTCAAGATGGCGTCTCTATGGAACTGTGTCGATTGCAAAATTTGACAGCTTGATGTGTTTTTATAAATGATGTATTGTCTGTTACTAACTATCTTAGGAACTGCATCATGTGACTGCTAAATAATTTGACCTGCAGGTGGCGCCACCTGTGTTTACCTTCTATCTACAGGTTGTAATGGTCTTTACTGCTTTTTCCAAGATATGTCATAAAGTATAAATACTTTGGCTTTTATGTCATAGTCAACAGTTCCTTAGAGGAAGAGGAATAATTTGAGTATAAATTCAGTCAAGTGATTTTCAAGATGGCATAACTACGGAACTTGATGTGTTTCTATACATGATGTATTGTCTGTTACCAAATATCTTAGGAACTGCTGCAGCCTTCAGTTTCAAATTTCACAGGAATATTGATCATGTGACTGCTTAATGATTTTGACCTCCAGGTGGTGCTACCTGTTTAGCTACTTTCAGCAGGCTGTAATGGTGTTTTCTGCTTTTATCCAAAATATGTCATTAAGTATTTATTTGTTATAATCCACAAAAACAGAGTCTCCTCTAGGACCCTTGGACTGATCTTTCCAAAACCTGGCATACTTGTTCCCTCACCTATGTAGTTGTAGGTAACAATGATGGAGAACCTTTCTGTGCAGTACAAACCTGGGTTTCTTTTATATAACAACCCTCAATCTCAGGAGTGGTTCAACATATTTAGCTGAAATTTTGCATATTCATAGATCTTGGACTCCTCAGACTTACACTCAAGACTGATGATGCCATCTGCAATTGTTTTCCCATGGCATCCCTGGTACATTTGCTGTGGGTGAAAATTGCTCATATCTCAGAAGTGGTTCAATGTATTGATCTGAAATTTGTCATGTCTATCCATCTAGGAAAGTTTTCGCGTTAACCAGACAGGTGGCGCCACCTACACTACTTTTTGCGGAGTGTCCAACTTTGCATTTGCCATCTGATCGTCTTAGTGTTTGTTCAGTGTATTGGGTTGAAATTGTGCATGTCCATAGATCTTCGTCACCTCAATCTTGTCAACAAGACTGGTGGCGCCATCTGCAATAATTTTCCTGTGGTGTCCATTCATACATTTGCGTTTGGTGTAAATTGCTCATCTCAGGAGTATTGGTCTGAAATTTGGCATGTGCAGTCATCTTGGAAAGTTTTCTCATAAACAATATAGGTGACGCCACCGACCTTGTGCAATAGGACAATGTTTACTTGGAAAGGAATGAATGGTATTTTCACATTCATTTATTTTTTAATCACTTGCCAAATTGCACAGTAATTCACAGAGTGAACATTAGACCCCTGGGTCTCTTGTTCCTAAATCCTGGATCTGCCCCTGAATAGATACCTTTAGAGGGGGGAGGGAACACTGTGGCACTAGTAAAGAAGTGTGCCTGGACTGCAAGTAAACTATACTTAATTTTATAGCTTACAGCTAAGATAAGAAAATGGTATTAGATGCAAACTTGTGAGCTCCAGTCTTAAGCGTGACTTTTTTTCAAATTGTCATATTTATACATCAAAAAAAAAAACAACAACAAAAAAACGGCCCCTGACACCCCCTGTGCCTATCCCCAAATGCTGCCCCTAAATATATATATATAGATGTACATGTTAAAAACCTCTCATTCCCTGTGCCAAGGTGGTCATGTTTTCAGTCATGTCTGTTTGTTTGTTTGGAACTGAATCCTAGGGACCTCTGTGGAGTGTGGAACTTTATTTAAAAACACTCCATTTGCTTTTTATGGGGATATAACTTAAAGGGGGACTATGGAGTTTTATGTAATTTAAGAAATATATGTAATAATATAAACCTTGTGTGGAACCAGTTTGATTGTTTTGCCTCTGCAAAGGTATATGCTCAAATGAGTCAGTCTCATTATAGTAAATGTGCTGATGTAATTTATTATTTAATAATATTAATAAATTATAATGTAAAAATACATCATGATAAAATGGTTCTTTAAAACATTAAAACAGCCAGAGAGAAAAATGGAATTGAAAAATTAATATTAGAAGAGAAAATCAGCTTGTTGAAAATCCTGATCAGAGTCATGGAGTAAGGACTGGGACTAGAAAACAAAAAATTCCTGCAAATGAAATGAAAATTTTTAGGATGTCTGTAAATTTATATCGAGGTATCCTGACATGAGCTTCTAATGCATTATGTGACAATAACAGATGTAGAATCCAGGTCCTGCAGTGGCCAATATTAGATTAATTAGGGCAAAAGTACTCGCAGAGCTTAATTGGAATCCAGAATATGGCATCAACTAGGATTTAGTGTATGACAGATAGGGCCATAAATGATTTATACAAAATTAATTCTGCTTCTATGAACCCAGGAGTGGTTATCAAATTATTCATTAATATAGATCTTGCATTACTATGGAATCTGAAAACTTAATTGGAATGGCTGTGAAAAAATGAATTATTTGTCACTGTTCAAGTTGGGGTAGATTAAAAAATGATTTGACAATGTGAGTCAAAACTGGCAGCCAAATCAATTACTATACAACTAATTAAAATTTTATAGGGTTGTCACAAAATGAGATTCTAATTAGCTATGAGGTCTATCAAGAATATTCTAGTTTATATATATATGTGTGTTTATATGTACATGTGATAGAAACAAGAATGACCGACTCCCGAATATACAGAAAAAAATTGCACAATGAAAAAAAAAATTGCACAATGAAAAGATGTTAGTTGCTTGGTTAAGGAGATAGTGGGGGGGGGGGGGGAGGGGGAGAATAACAGACTCAAGTATATACAGATAAAAAGACACAGTTGCTTGTTTAAGGGGGTAGTGGGGGGGGGGGGGGGGGCTGGGATAATCCCATTGTATTTCTCAGTAGGACAACTAAGTTTCTGTTTCCATGGCTACACTCTCATTACCCAATAGGTGAAATTGACAACATTGTTAAGTCAGGGTCTTCCATTAAACTCAGGTCACAATCTGCTACCCTGTATTTTGTATTTTTAGACATATATATTTATATATATATATATATATATATATATATATATATATATATATATATATATATATATATATATATATGTCATGGCCCAGTTAAGATTCTGGCCCGGTTTAAAACTGGTCTGGCCCAGATTAAAATTTTGATCTGGGCCAGTCAAGATCAAAAGTTTAGTCCGGGCTTGCCTGTTTTAATCTGGGCTTGCCAGATTAAATTTTCGATATGGGCTGGCCTAGATTACAACACTGTGTTTAAGACTTCAGTATCAGATCAGAATCTTTATGTAATCCAAGACTGGCTTGATTTTTATCATCTTAAATAGATATTTCAAGGGTTTCCTTCCTGCATAATTAGTTATAAGTTGTAGGTCCAGCATTACAATACAGTGGAACCTCACAATTACGACCACCTTGGGGACTGACCAAAGTGGTCTTAAGTTGGGGTTGGTCATATTTGTGAAACTCTAAATTACCTGGATCGTACATTCGGGACCAAGAAAGGTGGTCGTAATTGTGGGGTGGTCGCAATTGCGGGGTGGTCGCAAGACAGGGTTCCACTGTGTATGCAAAATTTTCTAATGGGTGGCTGGACAGAAAAATTTCAGAGTAAAGACCCCAACCTCAATAAATTATGAATTTACAGTCTTTGATAACAAGCTTTACATTGGGTTATATATATTAATTATTACTGATTAAATTTTGTTTTGGTTTGTTGAGTTAATGCAAATGTTCTTCAAGCTATATTTGTTGTTTTCAGCTGTGAAATACCAATGTTTAATATGATCATTTTATCAGTTATATAAGAAGTCATTTCACATAAGAAGTTAAATTACAACATAAATATGACAGGGGTCCATTCGATTGCATTTTAACAGAATATGAAATAAATTTATAAAATATTAATATTATGGACTTACAATATTTTGCAAAATGTTTGAATTGATTAAAGGCTAGCTAGGTAAATATAGTGTAACCAAAGCCAGCCTAGGTGTAGGTAAGGATTCTGATCTGATTCTGATTGAGTGGTTCAATGTATTGAGCTGAAATTATGCATGTCCATAGATCTTGGATCTCTCAAACTTGTCTATGAGACTGGTGGCGCCACCTATAATGATTTTTGCCTTGCATCTATCCATGTGTTCACCATCTGTTCATCTAAGTGTTTGGTTCAATGTAATGGGCTGAAATTGTGCATGTCCATAGATCTTGGATACCTCCATCGGTATTCAAGACTGGTGGTGCCATACGCAATCTTTTTTGTGTGGTGTCCATGCTTTAGGTAAAAATTGCTCATATGTCAGGAGTGGTTCAATGTATTGGTATAAAATTTGGCATGTACATCAATCTTGTTGAGTTTCTTATCAACCAGACAGCAGGGGCCACCTACCTTACCATTTTAATAGTATAAATTAATACCCTTTTCTAAGGAGTGATTTGCTGTATTCAGCTAAAATAATTCATGTCCACAGATCTTAGATACCTCCATCTGTTGGCGCCATCTGCAATTTTTTATGTGTGTTGTCCATCCATACATTTGTATTAGGTGAAAATTGCTCATATCTCAGGAGTGGTTCAATGTATAGATCTGAAATTTGACCTGTACATCAGTTTCTTGTACACCAGACAGGTGGTGCCACCTACCTTCTCATTTCATAGAATAAATTAATTGCCTGAAATTGTGCATGTCCATAAATCTTTGCTACCTCCATCTTGTATTCAAGACTGGTGGCGCCATCTGCAATTGTTTTTGGCGTCCATCTGTTTGTTTGCTTTTGGTAAAAATCGCTCAGTATCTGAGGAGTGGATGGATGTATCAGCCTGACATTTTGGTATGTTTTTTTGTCTTTGCTAGCTTTGTCATAGACCAGACAGGTGGCGCAACCTGCTGTTCTGTTTTTATAGAATACATTGATGCACCATTTCTCAGTAGTGGATTTGGTGTCTCGGCCTGAAATATTGCATGGTGTAGACATCTGTAGATCTGTTTTTGTTGACAACTGCACATGTATGAGGAGTTTAATTGGCATCACTGATGCCACAAATTTGAAGTCATGTCATGTTAGGATCATTCCATGCCTTACTTTACCCATGCCTCTGTGATATGGCAGATACACGTAGTCACTTGTGGACAACATGTATTCTAATTTAACACATTTAAAGTGGCACACTGTTTATGATGTAGTATTTAACAGGCATCATGATTCATTCTACAGTCTCTGTCTTACATGGAACATAACATTTCAGATCTGGAGCAAGTTATCATGGGATGTAACTAAACATTGTTGTTCAGATGCACCATTTAAAGAACTTCAACAAATTTTTTCCATCATTCCTTTAAGTTTGCAAGATTTGCCTTGTCTTGTAAATCTTCATAAAATATCTCTCTCACTCAGCCTGGACAGTTGAGGTGTAAAATGCTTGGCTCTCTCCACTGGTGACCTGGGTTCAGTTCCTTGTGTGGCCATGAGAGTGGGTTGTAGTTACCCGCCCAAGGCCAGTGGTTTTCTCTGGGTTCTCCAGTTTCCTCCACCCCTACAGACTATTGAAGGCCATCATCTGAGTCATGGAGAGTGTGTTGATTAGTTTAATAACTATTTGTACAATCCATGTAAAATAAATGTTTATATTTAAATTATATATATAAATGTCTTATTCCAAGAATTAATGAATGATTTCTTTATTGGGTGTGACCTTGAAGCTCTTTTTTCAACAAAGTTCAAGCTGAATGTCCAAGAATGAAACTTTTACACATGAAATTTTATTCTAATTTGGCACACAGATCTCTCAAACTAATGCTTGCTGTTATTCTTGGTTCCCCCAACTATGAGGAGACATCAGATCCAGGTGTCTATTGCCATAATAAAATGTTAGGCCTGAGACTGGGAGCTAGCTTATACTAAATGCTGTTATGATTATGTCTTCATAATGGTCGCCAAACTAAAACATACCTGATGTAACAGTATTGAATTAGCCTCCTTAAGGCTTGACATATGTCCTTTGGTTGACTCATTTCAGTGACAAGTTTCATCTTTAGACCTAATAAAATATAGAGAAATTTGAATTAGGTAATAGGTTATTTTCACAGTGTACAGGGGATTAATATGGGGTAATAATAATATTAATAAGTAATAGTAATAGTAATAGACTGCAGAATTAAAGAAGCTGAAATAATTAAGATCTCCAGTATCATTAGGTTTTCTGTAAATGACATAGTATAAAAAAATTGTAGTGCTAATTTTTAGCACTCTTGGCTGTGCACGGTCTAGAAACCTCCCATCAGTTTAAGTAATAGTAATAGTAATAGTAATAGATACCCCAGTAACAGTAATAGTAATAGATACCCCAGTAATAGTAATAGTAATAGTAATAGTAATAGAAGATAAAATGTGGTAATAGTAATAGTAACAGAAATATCAGAAATTGAAAGTAATAGTAATAGTAATAGTAATAGAACAACTGTAGTAGACCCTATGTCGATCTGTTAGTAATATACCCTTTAAAATTAAATAGATAATATAAGCTAATTTTACTTGCAGGGAATTCACTCCCACCCCCCCCCCCCCTTTCGAATTCTTGTGAAAACCCTTGAAGGCTATAAATGACATATCTCATGCCTCTACAGTTGAGAACTAGTAGTACTGAGCTTGGCTCTTCCCTCTGGCGACTTGTGTTTGGTTCCCGGCATGGCCATGAGGGTGGGTTGTTGTAGTCCATCGAAGGTTGGTGTTTATCCCATCTCCCATTTCTTTCCATTACAGGAAAACACCATCTGTAACAGTCTTGCATTAGTTAGACCTATTTTGACTATTTGTACAGTGCAGAAAAAACAAAGTTTTAATTGTAAAAGTAATGAGTTAGCCTCAGTGTGCAGAAAAAAAATTGAAGTGCTTACCTCAAATAAACCTCAGAAATTGAAGGATAATGTTCAAATTTGTGTTGTAATTGTGGATTTAATTTCATTAGATTATGGTTCATTTGCACTGGTTAATAAACTCAGTGACAGCTAGGTTAGGGGATACATGGATGCTTCTGTAGATGAAGCTTGGATTCCTCAGCTGCGCGCAGACATTATAGTTAGAGAGTGGGATAAATAACATTTATTTATTATCCCCTACTCTGCCCTGGGTGGTAGTTATATATTTATTTGTCATCCCCCATCCATATCCAACCACAGAATTAACTTAAGTTGATCAAGATGATAAACAAAATTCAGCATTGGCCAGAAAGTGAGAATTATGGACCCTTACACTTGATCTAAAGCATTTTAATCTGATGCAATGATGAACAGTCTAGCTTTCACAAAAAAATGTTAGATATTTATAAACACCAGTTTGGCAGGAAAAAGAGAAAAAATATTTTAAAATTATAATTATTCTTCTGGCATTTCTTCACAAGTTGTTCATCACTGATCATAATTTTTTAATAAATAATGTGTAAAGAGGCATTTTGCATAGTTCAGACCAAGTCCTGTAGGTGGCGCTGTCTATACACAATACACATCAACTGAACCCAGTTCCTTCTTTCAGACTGGGTGTCAGCATTCTACCCCTCCAGTTTACCTCAGCAGGTGGAGAGGGTCCTTCTGTGTGAAAAAAAAATTGAAGAAATATAGATTATGAATGAATGTTCCAGAGAATATATATCTGACATAAATATGTACAGCATCTCTTCTAAACCCATTTCTGTAAAGGTCTTAGTCAAGGAGGGGGAGATACCCTAGACAAGTTTATATTTGTCTTTGGATAATTAATAGTAAATTCTGTACAAAATAGTTGGTAACATTTTTAAGAAAATAAAGGAAATACTTCTAGAGTACAGTTTAAGTGTTCAGTATATACAGCACAGAAACTGGTCTTTATTTTATTAAATGGGGAGTCTGTTATTTACCAACCTAACAAAAAAATGTTTTATAGATCGGAAGCTTCTGACACCACCACAGCTGAATGTGAGACTGATTGGTCCTGAATCATACAGAGCCATGTGAACCTGTATAAAATGTTACTTATTGAAATTGACTTTTGTACTGTTATCATTCAAATCTCCGTCTGACACAGATGTACTCACTTTATTAACAACATCACCTTTGCAGTAACACCTTTCCCCGGCTTCAAACCGGTGATTTATACATAATGAATATCTATAATCTCATAACTGTAGGCATGTATTCAGTAACATGGACCATTGTGGTCTTAAATATATATATATATATATATATATATATATATATATATATATATATATATATATATATATATATCCCTATATCCCATTTACAAAGAACTTTGATGAAAATAAACTTTTGATATGAAATAGAAAGACCTACATACTCATATATTTCACTGATGGGGTTTCATTTAAAGTGTGCTTTTAGCTGGCTTGCAAATATAATACAAGCGGCTGGTCTTTCCAGTAATGGATATCCGAGTTTATACTGTTAATACACCGTGTGCCTAAAACATCCAAGCTACAAGCAATGGCTAGAAAATTTTCTATGCTTTATTTATCAACAACAAATTGAATAGTTGATATGGAAATGGGTTCCAATAATATTAATAGATGTATTTAACCGGCCAGTGAATAGATCTGAGCTAAAGATTATCATCTTTATTCCATGAGTGATGACAAGCTGACCTAATAGAGAAGCAATTAGAGAACTGGATGCTCCTATAGCAATATTTGCAATAGTAGACATAATAGTAAAAAGCAGTTTAATTTATTACCAAACCCGGCCAGGCCTGGTAGTTATTTCTTGCATCTCTTACATAATCCTAGCGTCACTCCATCCCTATGTTCTAATAAAGCTACTAATAAAAAACGTTTGTGTACTCTCTGGTGGTATAATTTGTATTATTGATCGAGTCTGGCGAATCTGCTCATATTTTTGTGCTCAGATCCATTAAAAAGCATGCTCTAAGAATGACCTTTATATGTCTGAGAGAAAAAAAATAATGATTGCAACCCAAATTCACTCCTTTTTTTAATAGCCAGGGGCAAATGTTATTTTTGATCAAAATTCTTTATTGATAACATGACCCGTTAATTAGTATAGCCATGTATCTTGACCATCCACTAAGACGTCTGACAGGCAGCTGTCATTTATTTAGTAAACAGTTGCCAGGGGGAACCTGCAGTCACGTGACCCCATATCATTCACATCAGCGAACAATATGGGTCACATGGGTTGTTCAATCCAATCACATCCTGTAAAGGTGTTTACAGTAAACAATTTGTTTACAGCGACCATGGCGTGAAATGTGTGGCCCCCTGATGCAATAAAGATTATAGAGCGGCCATTTTCTAGAGAGGCTTCTAGCAATGACAGTTGACGTGTGTCCTGGGAATATGTATAGCATCTCATGAAACGCAAGGATAGCTACCCAAACCAGACACATTTATTCGTAAGTGGATTTTTTTGAAAAAGATGATAATTTTACAAAATTAATTAAAAATGGTTTGAATAGAAAATATTTTGAGAAATAGCCAATGGGATAGTTGGAGCGCACCTTTTGACTACGGGATGTTTGAGGAGCTTGCTTTCGGCGGCCCGTTTGATCTTGTCGATATGGGCCTGCGGCCGGCTTATTTTAGCATTTTGAACCGTTTGTAGGATACACACTGCTGTTTAAGTGGATTAACAGGATTTTAGACAAGTATATGGACATCTAGGAAGCTTTGAATGAAGATAAGATTACAGCAAAGTCGGGTCAACTTCATGACGAAATGGTCACAGCAAGGGGCAGAGTATTAAAAATTCCAAGTTCTCAAATTTCAGTTAAAATAGTAATTTTTGATATATTGGGGATTTCTAATGCAATTAAAAGGTATTGATTGGGTGTTCCGAAGTATGTACAAGCCACAAATGGCGACCACGTCTGTAGATTAATCGCTGGAAGTAGCTGGGGTTGGACAAAAAAATGTGGCTTCCCCTTTTATCGGCCTATAACCAAGGTCAAGGACGCTGCAATCAGGTGCGACCGTCTGAAACTAAATTGACACCAGTGTGTTTCCAGGCCCCAAATAAGTTGTACTTGAGCTTTTTCCTTGCGGTTTTCGCAGAATTTATTTTATTAAGTAATTATTTGATGGATCTGGGCTTAAATGATGTATTTATGGACGCCTTATATGTTTATTTCGGCTGTTTCTTGGCTGGCTAAGCATTCCTGTTGGCGTCATTGTTGTACAAAGCAGCTTGCACTGGGGCAGTGTCTAAAACACGGGTCCCATGGGCCTTTTTGGCCCCACATGTAAATATATGAATATGTTGCTTGTTTCTAAGTGATCTGTTACTTTTTGTTTCTTGTAAATCCCAAAAATGAGATTATATATATGCAAAATAATTAATATTTTGTACATTTAGTGGTAAAAAAAATATTTTTATTGGATATTTTTTAGACTTCAGACAAACCCAATGGTTCATTGATTGCCTGTTAAAAATAGTTTTGGTATTGATAAAAAATAACAAAATCTTTATTGTATCCTTTGTTAACCATCCATAAAATTTTGACAAGAACACTAATGTTAAAAAATATAAAGTTAAATTATTTCAATTTAGAAACACTTGTTACTGAACGTGATGTGCAGATTTATTACGATGGTGTACAACGAATCGCTGTTTTTTTATTCATAAAAAATATTTCTTTGAAACAGATACATGTTCATTTCAGGAAAAATTGTCAGGTTGTTTTCTATATGAATTTCCTTTTGTTTATTAACAGGTGATAATGAACAGAATGTGAGATCTGTATTTAGGGGTGTTCTTCTCTTATTAAATAATAGGTCATATTTTAGTTCCACTTTGTTCTTGCTACATATGACATTTAGGCCATTTTATCATCGCCATGTCCTGCCTACAGCCAGACTGGAATACATTTATGGCTTTACTCAATAACGCATTGCACTTGTGATCTGTTGGTGTTAAAGCAAAATGTGTTACTCATAAAGTGTTAATACTGGTTCTAGCACTGTCCGAGAGGCAAGTGTTGTAATATGAATTGTATAAATGGAAGTTTCTTATTTTGCAAGATATTATCAAAGGCAGGGATTCTTTTAACCAGATATTTTACATAACTGTACAGGAACATTAATGTGACTGTTAAGTCATACTGGCATTAATGCAGATTTTAATTTGGTATTCTAACTTTATTTTGTTTGCAGTGGATGATGTGATTAAGTGAGGCCAAGAAAAAAGGCTTTGTTTCTGGTTATACAACTGACCCTAAAAAAACGGCAACCCCAAAATTTTATTGAAAGATTCACTTGCCAAAACCAGCAAAAACAGATAAGCATTGACTGTTCGATCCACAATCTATGATATATAATCGCTCCCAACCATTAAATAACAAAGGAATTGAGTATCATTCAGTATGAACAAATACTTTCACTTATACCTGATAATGTGATATAAATTATTATAATTCATAATTGTTTTTAAAAAGTCAATTTTTGGCTGTGCAATTGGCTGTTCACATGCGCCTGATACAAGGTCATTCATTTTCTAAAATTGGAAAATTGGCAGAGATGCAGAGAAGACCCAGAGGGTTTCATTTGAATGGACAGGACAGTTATAGATATGTTTTTACCTGCAAATATGAAGAGATTTGGTAGGGATTATGAATGTTTTGTTGTCTTTATTTGCACATAAAATCTTACACAAAGCTGTGTTTTATGGCTCATAGAAATTGTTTTTCAGATCTCCGCCTCCCCATTAATTATCAAAGTTTAAGAACTTCTGTATCTTCAGTTTCTCCAACTGAAATGCCATATATATGTACATGTATTATAGATTTAGAAACTGAAGGCTTATGCGTCCAGTCATACAAACTGATAACATTGGTAACGGAAGTTGTCATTCATTATATAAATTTGTATTTTTCTTCTCAGATATTTGCAATTATTTTATTTTTTTTATTAAATAATAAAAAATTATTATTATTTTTATTATTAGAAATGAATGTGTTGTATTCTTATATAGAATAAACATGTTCACATTCCCATAAAGAAAAACCTAAAATACTCAACATATTGACAGAAAAAAATTCCTTAAAAAATTGTTCGCCCTCACTGCCAATATTTTTGCTATGTAACCGAAACAAAGAACTTTTTTTTGTTTGGCCTGATCAGTTTGAATTGCTGTTGTAAGGAATATGATGAAGTTTGCAATTGTAAGTTTAGCAGTGTGACATAGATGCTAATGTAAAATGCTTATGTGTTACAGGGTAAATGTTAAACCATGTCAGAATCTGTGCCTGTCTCGGATACAGTGCCTGAGGAGAGTACCCCACTTTGGTGAGTAGTAATTCCCCATGTCATATCCAGCGACATACAAAGATTATAACAAAGCATGGCATGTAGTATAATGATTTTTGTTTTTAATTTATTATTTTTAAAAATTTATTCAAAATATTCATGGAAGGGTTTTAAATCAGGAAAAGATAATAAATTATGAAGAAACCTGTCAGCACAGCTGAGCTGTCATTTATACAATGACCACAAGAGTTCTCACTTCTGCCATGTCAGGCAAGCTGTACAAAGGCATTTTCTCCTCAGCATCCTGCATATATGCATGGCTCTGGGACCAGCCCAGAATAGCAAGGATTAATATCAGTATGATCACAGTCAAACTCAAATCATGAAGTAAATTATGGGGTCAGGTAGATTCTTTTTAGTCACTGCATCTTAGCATGTAAATGGGGAAAAATATTGGGTTATATTAATTTGTAAATATTTTCAGAATATCTATTCAATGGTTTCTGGTGAGATAAAGAATTGAAACTATGCAGGATATCAACAGATTAAATATCACAAATTTCAGCCTCTGTTAGTATTATTCCAAAACCGTCATTATGAAATACTTGTCATGGTTAATGTGGGAAAAAGAGGTTGTGGTTTATCAGTAGAAAGCATTTGTTTGAAGCTGAAATAATTACTCTCAGAACTTTTGCTTTTGTTACTGTACAAGAAAAATGTGCACATGGCTGATTGTGAGAGAAATCAGGATTTTAAATGTAAATCATGAGAGACTCGAAGGAAATTTTGTCACAGGGTACAAACTGTTAGGTTTAAAAATGCCCTAAAGTCATTGATAATCCCAGTTTTCCTCTTTAACATTAAAATACATTGCCAGTCCTCTCTCTGATGTGAATCAGAGAATTGTTGTGGAATTTCCACTGTAATGCTTGATTGACATTGTATGAAAGGTTTAACATGATTTATCAACATGGTGTGGTCCAATACAATTATTAGATACAGATGGCTCATACAGGAACTCCCCTGCCCCTCAGGAGAAAATGTTTGCTCATCTGTGATTTAATACCTTCCAGGTTTAAAATTTTGTCTGTGATTAGCACACTAGAAGTTGTTAATAACATTCTAAGATAATCTGATCTGATTCTAACACTGGTTACCTGTTCTAATAAATATCTCTGAATTGAACAGTTGTAGTGTCTGTATTCTTGTGTTCTTCTGTATTATGGTGCCTCAGTTTCAAAGTGAAAGTAAATTTTAATCAATATTGCTTGTGCATACATTGATCAGACTGCACTTTTGACCCAGCAGTAACTGGCTGTTATGAGCATCATTTATTTAACACATATGTACCAGAAAAACAGTTGCAGTGTATATGCATTATTTGTTCAGCATCACAGCCTGTTACTATGTTGGTATCCAGCACACTAGTGATAAGTTCTTGTCACTTTTCTTTATATCTGGTTGTAGACCTGGCATATTTTCCAGGCAGCAGAACCCTAGGAGGGTCCCAATAGTAATGTTGGGAGTCCCTTCCTTCTTCATTATCGATCATGGACAGCCTGTCAGCAGCTGTTGATTGTTTATTTGTGGCTTTTGTGAAGTGTTGGGAAACAGTTATAATTTTATGATAATTCATCAGTGAAAATTGGTTGACCTTTTGGAGTATGAAATTTCTAATCAGATATATAAACCTGTCAATCCTTTCAGTTGATATATCAGCTGCTATATTGGCTTATATAGATATAAATATATATCTCTCATAACTCTATAGTACAGCCTACATTTGTATTTAGTAAACCTAGGTGTGAATTTATTTGTACTCAAAGATTGTTCTAAAGTTCACATAAATTTTATGACAATGTACCTTCCGTCATTATAAAGCCTAACCTTGGTAGAAAACTGTCATCGATTATGGCAATGCAAGATTGGTCACCAGATGGTCTGCATCAGCTGGCCAATTGATTATAATCGTTCATCAGTCCCAACACTACCCAATAGTATTGGTTTAAATTTTGAAGGAAAATAAAATTAGAGCACTTCAAATTTGTTTTTACCAGGTCAAGGTTAAACAGGATTATCACCTTGTGTACTTCATGTAATGAAAACAAAAGTACCAGTAAAATTTTGTGGTCTCCAGGGTCAAGGCCAATTTTTGTGGTTCATGCTTTAAGTTGGTCTTGTATGTTGTTGTTTTTTTTTGGTGGAGGTAACCGCCTTCATTTTTTTTAATGCTGACTTAACTAAGTCTTAACTAAGTATGTAGATCTGCAGAGTTTCCATTTCGGTTTGGGACTACTTGACAGGGCGGTAGCACTAGCTTCCTATCATTTTTATATCCTTGTGTCACCCAGGCCCGATGTCTACCCCACCTGCGGGTCCTGGGTGTGTAATCAGCCCCATTGCTGGGTCATAACACCGAGGAACCCCCCAAAGACGCATTCATATGTGAGTGATACACGGCTGTAGGGCACAGCCTTCCCATTAAGCCTGCAGAGTGCTCACCCTGGGTGGGGGCCGACCATGAAAAACCTCACCGCCTCGGCTGAGATTCGAACCCTCGATCTCCCGGCTTTGAGTCCTGCGCTCTATCCCTGAGCCACAGAAGCCGGTCTGTATGTTGTTAATGGTTGGGACCTAACAGGAATTTTGGTTTTATCAAACATGTATGCACCATACTGTGCATACTGATATATCATGTTTGTTTTACTCTTGTTTAATATTTTTTTCTGCTCATTAGTCTAGGATTTATATATGTGCACTACCTGTACTTATTGATCAGTTGGTCTGATTGCAGTATGACATCACTGGTGGGTTCACTTATTGAATATTGACATAAGGGAGTAGACGACTGATTGGTATCATCTATGGTCTCAAGTTCTTGGATTCCTTGGTCTCTGTAATAAAACCCTCAGTGTTGGTCTTGGTCTGGTATTGGCTGGTCTTGACAGACTCTGTGAAATGTACCGGTGATGTGAAATATAATGTGCTTGTCATCAGTGATGGGGTGTTCAGAGTTTGTGGGACATAGATAAACTTAAATCTGTGTAAAATTCCTGGTCCTACTTCTGTATGTAGCATGTAAATCAAATTAATTACGCTTCTTTGAGTGTTGTGAGAAATTTTAATATGACATCACTGATCAGTTTAGGGCTGTAACAAATATTCAAACCTGAGTCTGTGTCCTGTGCAAGATATCACAGTGCTTACATTTATTTGCCTACTACATTACTGGCAGTTCTCGAATCTGTTTAAACATTTTTTGAATTATATAAGCTTAAAGACATGAACAGAAATTGCAAAGAACTAATATAAAAATCTGTTACTTGTCAAAACTTTATCTAATATGCAATATTTGCTGTCCTCATTGATACTGTGTACATAAGCTATACATTGGTTCTTAACCAATTTTAAATTATAAAACAAAAAGGTTCACAAACCAATTTATATATTGCCATGCTGTATCATGAATTGATTCTTCTTGTGGGTTGTCTGAAGATACACAGCCTTACTATCAGTTGTCAGCCTGGGTTCAGTGATCAATTCTCAATATTAAAAGTTAGTACTTTGGATTTGGGCAGTGTTCATATCAATTTTTATCCCAAGATTATCAGTAAAATAGCAGTGTTTTCTGTATGATGAGTCTTTAAAAACTGTGTAAACAACCGTGACTGACAGAAATTTTGTTAAATTTTGACATACATTATTAGATAGTTCAAACATTCTTTTGGTGACACCAAATGAAAAGCCTAAGGTTGCATACTTAACTGGACTAATTTGCTTTGATACAGTTGATTATATCAGCTGCAGATTAAGAATGATAAATTAAGTTCATTTATGGTGAATGACAAAGATTCTCACATCAAAGCCTTTAGGATACTATAATCAATTTTCAGCAAAATCTCTCAGCCTTTACCAGTTTGTTTAGGACCTGTCGGCCTGTGACTCAGTAATTTTAATAAAAATGAAAATCATTGTCTGAAAATGTCATTTATTTTAATATGACCCTTGACAGAGTCAGGAAACAACTTCCTTTGTACAATTCTTTTTTTGTACTTTGTTATTCTTGTTTGAGCCATATATTGATCAAATTGCATCAATATGTCTACATTGTGCCAGCCTGAATGAGATTGAATGTGATACATGTTAAAATGAACTGACAGAGTTTGTTGTTAAGTTGGCTGGTGATGTTGAATTTTGAGCAGTCATTTTGTCTTGTGAAAATGTGAATGAGTGGTCTGGCAAATGTAAACAAATTTATGATGGCTTTTGCAGCATGAATCGATGATATAATAAATGTGGCTTCATTTATATCAGTTTATATCTGCTAACAGCAAGCAGCTGAGCCTAACCAGCTTACTTAGTCAACACTTAACATTTTCCAGTTGACAAAAATCTAGGAAATGTTTGCAGTTTTTTCCCCCCATTGGTGCTGGACTTAATGCCAAAAGGCAGTCATTTTTCAATTCTATGCTGCAGAGGACTACAATCCCTACATAATAAATGTCTCAAACTAGTACCCATCCATTCAATTCCTATAAATTACTTTAATGGTCTGTCATGTACTTCATTATTGAAAAATTCTCATTGAACTCTCTGGATCTCACATGGGTTTCATTTTGTGCTTGCCACATACAAGGTTAAATAACTTAAAATACAGTGCCATGGAAATGTAAATTCTCTAACCCTAATTACATTAGGTTGGCCCTAAGTAGGTCAGCAAAGAGATGTGTGAGAATAACCTGGCCATACATTAAAACATTCTTTCATTACAGAACTGTTTGCATGTCTTTCCTGTCATTTGTGACAACCTACTGGTTTACTAGTTTACAATGGAAATCGGATGGAGTTGATAGGATGGTCCCTTTTATTGACTGCCAGGCCCCCCACCCTTCAATTTGATGTTACAATCTGTTTCCATACATTAACTGCTACTGCCTGGCACAAAGACTTCAAATGTTATGACTCAGACTGGTGTTAAATGTACACTTGGTGAAATAGGAACATTAAATAGCCACATATCTGCAGTCTTTGTAATGTACTACTTGTCAGCTTGCCTTGATTTTGTTGCCTTCACGTGATGAAGTGTGCATTTTCATGCAGTAAATTTTAAGTAGATTGTTTAGTGGTGATCTAAAGGTCTGATATTGATTATAAAGTGCAGCCACCCAAAAAAATTCTTGTGTTTCATAAATAAACACACAAAGTATACACATACAATGCTTTGCTGTAACTTGGTTGTGCTTCATTTCTTGTATACTGGTAATTGGGAACCATTGAAGCATGTTCCACTATTTGACATATACACGAGGTTCAAATTAATCAGCCTTATAAAGGGTTATTTGCCAGACAGGTCCAGACATGATGCCCATCGGCTTTCATGTATTTGTATAATATATTCATTTGTTCAGGGTATATGTACAGGAGGAGCGGTCTGGAGTAAAATGATAATTGATCGTGACGGTGTTCTGTGTCTGCCATGGGAAACCCACTAATACTCTCCTTAGTCCACAATTAACAAAGAGCCCTACAGCCTATAGTACAGGTTACATGTCAGGCCTAAGCTTTAAGCTGAACACAGTCTTTTGAAATATTTAACTGTGATTACTGCCTCTCGTGTACAGAGGTTGGTGGATTTTCTAAATATAGTGGTAGTCTTCAAGTTCAACCTCAAATATTTATAAATATCTACATCAGCTCTGTTTAAGTTGGCTGTGATCCCATTCTCTGACCTAAACATCTCATCTAATCATATATAAAATAACCGTAACAGTCTGATTTTAGACATCTAGAATCGTACTGAATATAAAGTTAATTACATTCCCCCTGCTAGTAATGTTGTTTAGAGGTCTCAGTCAATCTCAAGTTTAATGTAAACACCTGTTTTATTGAGTAATGCCAGTGTTGTGGCGGGCTTCAGCCCATGTTCCTCCACGTTTATCAGGAGTGTGAATGGTATTCTGTTTTATAATTGCTGTTTTGCATCCCTTTAATCCTTTAGATATGTTGTCATCAATTTCTGCTGACCTTTTTTAAGATCGATATAAATCGAGCAACCTGGGCTTAAGCCTTTTTTATCATGTGTTTACAACTCGTTTCATAATGTTGTTATATTGGTTGAGTCATAATGGTTTGATCTGAATGGTTTTATGAAAGCTGTATAGGGAAGGTGGTGGGGGGGGGGGGGGTTCAGTGTTCAGCATAGGGTAACATATAATTATGGTATGCAGTAGTTATAAAAATCTTTCATCAATTGATTTCTGTGCTGTCAATTTATCTATAGACCTTTGTTCATGAGTGATCTGACAATTCCCTTTTATTATTCACTATTCAATGTAATACAAATTTACTTTATGAATACATTATGGAATAACATGTATCTATATATAAATTCATGTTAAGTTACATATATATTACACTGGATTTGTGGCAGCAGGCTGCAGTGCATCTCAGTTTTCACAAATGTCATGTCGTGCAGTTTAAAGGGGTCTATTCCGATATCTGACATCTGTTCACTTAAAGATAATCCCATTAACTTTTTATAAAATTGGCAACAAAATGCCGATCCAACCACATCCAGGCTATTTTTAAATATCTACATCATATTTCAACAGCATTTGACTTCCTGCCAAAATTTTCCTAACACATTCCACAAGGACATTTTGTGGCAAGTCAGACAAACCAGTTTTGCGAAGTGTTTAAAACTAGTTAGTTACCTTTCAACTTTACACAACCAGCCACCTTAGTTAAAATGAATTTTCTGTTTGTCAACTATGGCGCATGTACCTGGTTAACTTTAGCTTGTAAATAAACAAGCTCTTACATCTGTCACAGAAGTGTTGTAAGAACTTTTCATAACAAAGGAATTACCTGCAGTCCATTAATATGTACACAGAGTAAGCCAGACATCACATTAAATTTACAGAATAGTTAGGTGAATAGCTGGCTTTAATTTTTTATTCAATTTGCATTTTCCAGAAATGCTACCTTTGGTTCAGTTCAGACCATCACCATTGGTTTTTCACAGTAACATGATTGTAAGTTACAAATCAATACCTGTGTTTGTAGTCCAAGCCACCAGCTGTAAATATCAATGTCTCAGTAATATTATAATAGACTAACAGAAAATAAGGTTGTCCTAACATAAACAAAAAGAAATTCAGAGTTTCAATTTAAGTTCCTGTTAATGTAAGGTAATACATGTAACACAAATCATATATTTTGTGAGGTGCATGTGATTCTTAGATCAAATATGACTATGTATGAGCTCTTGTGAGTATATAGCCATGACAACACGACTCGGTATAGGCATTTATATTGGGCTGGTAAGCCTAACTTTGAGTTGTGATACAAGTCATATTGAGGAATGCATCACAGTGGTCTTCCATCATGTTGCATTCATATAGTAGTAAACAGTCCATAATCTTAACACTAGGCTATAAATGAAGAATTAACACAAAAGAATATGTGTGAACTCACAACCCAAACTGAAACTGTCTCTTTGGTAATTTCCTGTATTTCGTACAAGTTGGTTGCATCTGGTCACCAGTCATGCCATGCTTGTATTCATGAGGTCAGAAATTCATCAAATATACAGAGGGATTGACCAATAGTCTGAGTTAAAATGGTATTTTTCTTGCTCATCTAAGGAGTTGTTAGAAAGTATACTAAAAAAGCTCAAAATTGGTATTATTTATGTCAAGTGACAGTGTAATTACAGGCCATGAGGCGTTGTGGGAAAAATGATAACAATATTTGCATCTTCATAGCACCTTAAAAGTTAAAAGTACATTGCTTGCTGAAGGATGTAACAGCACTGACAACCAGTAAGCTGGTTGTAGACACTCTTATGTCATAGGGCCGAAATGGTGCTGGTTGGTATGCATGATATATATAAAAATATGTGTTGCTAGTTTTTATTTTACAATGCAGACTTACCCCATGTCATTTTTATTTCCTGTGCATCATTAGTAAGAGTAGCAGGAGATTCAAATGAACATTAACACATTTAAAATCTCTCACATATAGGACATTCCTGGTGTTGGTTTAAACTGGTAGACCACTGAATATATAAAATATATGCTCATAGAAGCTGAGAACCAGTGTCCTGGATTGTTGATACATCCATGGACGCATTCCCTTTTTCAAACCTCAAAGCATTCTGTTATCATTAAATTACAAAAAGAAGAGCTCTGACAAATGAGTCATTGTGGTTGTTGAGTGTTCCAGGATACGGGAACAGGCTGAAAGAAATGCCAACTTCCTGTTGACTGACCTCCATCAGCGACCCTGCACTATTTTTGTCTGTAATTAGTCTGTAATTAGGACAAGGCTGTTTACCTTTAATGTGAACTGTATATTTCTTGGCTACCCTGCCTTACTGCAAGAAAACCCAATTGACATTTAAATAAGAAACAGATAAAGAATGTATTCCTTAATATTTTTAATTACTTGTAAGTCCAAGCCAGTCTATATGTTTATGAATGGTTCGAATATAATATCAGCAGTTTGCTATATTGAATATAACTCCCCTAACTAAAAAGAAAATTAGGGCAAATGTTTGTCTTGGTTTTATTTGTATTACACTATGGATATGATGTATACACAGAGGTCTCTGTAATTTATACTCTCTTGATAAATTATCATTCAACACCCCATCTGGGAGGTTATTGTTAATTAAGGTGGGTGTCTGGGTCTGTGTGTGTCCGCACTTTTGAAATGCTTACATCTCCTACATGCTGGCATCTCTCAGTATAATATCATAATTCTGTATTACTGAGGCAAAAAAAATTTTCACTCTGCTCTGAAGGTCAAGTCACAGTAGACTTTTGGCATCATTTGTATGTAAGCATGATAGCACCAAGGGTTTTGATTGGATTTTGTTCTAATTTAGTGGAAGGCATCAATGTAGTACTTTAATTTTTGGTGGCTTTAGGCATGTCTTTGGCAAATTGTCAAATATTCTTGTGTATCAGTATTGCAGCATTCTGATTTCATAGTTTTCTAAAATGAGGTCATTCTGACCTAATTTAGCCAGAACAATTAGTCAGACAGGATACCTTTATCAATGGTTTTGGCTCCTCTGTTAATTAGTATTATTCATCAGAATTGGACCAAACCATGCATTATTCATTGATCAGTTTCTGTAATAGTACCCATTTTAAACTTCAAGGTCAAGTCACAGTAGACTTTGGATATCATTTTGTTTTTTAGCGCAGTAGCACCAAGGGTTTTGATTGGATTTGCACTAATTTAGTGGAAGGCATCGATTGATGTATCTTTCAAACTGGTCAACTTTAAGTTGACCTTGACCCATATTTGTGCAATTTATTAGCACTTTTGCATTTTCACCAATGACTAAATATCATCAAAAAGTGGTTTTAGGCTCATCTTGATATGATTTCCTGAAATTATGTGACCATGGGGCACTTCATGTAAATAAATGCAAATACAGCTTTATCTTGGTAATTAATGTTATTTATTTATTTGTTTTGCAGTGAGGAATCCTCTTCTGGTATGAAAAGAGCCAGCGATGAACAAGAAACATCAGACACAGAACTCCCAACCTCTAAAAGGTAATAACATGTCTTAGTTATCTCCCTCCTCCATGAAAAATTGCTCTGCGCTCAGGAGCAAGTAGAGGAAATACATGTATTTTCAATGATGAGAGGTTTCTTTTTTTAGCTCAGCTGACTATAAGTCATCTGAGCTATACTCGTGGTCCATTGTCCGTCGTCCTTTCGTCCGTCTGTAGATGTGGCACGTTTTGAAACCGTAAGACCTAGGAATCCAAAATTCGGCATAATGTTAGATGTCCCCAAGATCTCCTACCAAGCCGAAAACTAGGTCTTAGCAACTTCGTTCCTTCGAGAAATTAAGGAAAAACCTCAATTTTTTATTAAAAACCTATTTTCACACTTCAGGACTGCCTAATATCAAAACCACTCATCTGTTTTTCCTCATATTTACCATAAATATTCCTCTATATAGTTCCTATGTACATGCCAGAAATTAGGTCTGTATTATATAATTTAAAAAAGTTATGGGCCCAAACATAATGCATTTTGTAAGAAATCATGAAAGATATTTGAACACTTAACACAAAACATGTTAAAGCTATGGACTTTTTTTCCAGTAATATAACTTTAATTAATCAAAATTAAATTGTATACCCAAAATTAGATCAAAATCTTTTAAATTTTTAAAAATATTAACAAAAATAAAAAATTGGTACCTTAAATTTTGCCCAGTTTTGACCATGGCACGTTTTATTCCTGTAAGTACTGTTGATCTAATTTTCACAGCATGTACAAATAAGGATTTAATCTGTTTAAATCTGAAATTTGAAAATAAAAGCTGCAAAATTAGGCTAGTTATTGAATTTTTTTGGAGGCTCTTGTTGTATTCCGTTACATTGTCAAGCAGTCCACCGTGGTCACTGTTGGTCATTCAGTGCAGCTCTGTATGCTCCCAAGGTTGTTGGCATAATGTTAGATGTCCCCAAGATCTCCTACCAAGCCAAAAACTGGGTCTTTGCGACTCTGTTCCTTTGAGAAATTAAGGATAAACCTCAACTTTTTATTAAAAACCTATTTTCACATTTCAGGACAGCCTAACTACGAAACCACTCACCTGTTTTTCCTCATATTTACCATAAATATTCCTCTATATTGTTCCCATGTACATGCCAGAAATTAGGTCTGTATTATATGATTTAAAAAAAGTTATGGGCTCAAACATAATGCATTTTGTAAAAAATCAGGAAAGATATTTGATCACTTAACACAAAACATTTTAAAGCTATGGACTTTTTTCCAGTAATATATCTTTTATTAATCAAAATTAGATCAAAATTCAGTTGTATACGGAAAATTAGATCTGAAATTTGCAATTTTTTTAAGTTATTAGCATAAATATAAAATCAGTACCTTAAATTTTGCCTCAGTTTGGCCAAGGCACAATTTTTTCCTGTAAGTACTGTGGATGTTATTTTCACAGCATGTACACATAAGGATTAAATCTGTTAAAATCTTAAATATGGAAAAAAATAAAAGCTGCAAAATGAGGCTAGTTATTGAATTTGTTTGGGGGCTCTTGTTGTATTCCCTTACATTGTCAAGCAGTCCACTGAGGTCACTCTAGGTCATTCAATGCAACTCTCTATGCTCCCCAGGCTGTTATGTAATCCCATCACTCCAGCAAGCCCTCTCTCTTGTTGAGCTTGATCAGGCTGCCAGCATAAATACCACAGGGAGCCTTTCTCTCCCCCCCCCCCCCCCCCCCCCACCCCATTCTGTTGACAGACCTGTACTCTAAACAAGAAGAATCTTATAATTTCAGCGATGAACAGTAACAACAGACCCCTCACTGAACCCACCGCTTTGATACACAGGACTAATATACAAGACAAAGCTGATAATTTTAATGTTAAAAAATTCTTTTTGTTGAGACTTGGACAGTTTTGATTTTTTTTAAAGAAAAAAATGTTCAGGAATTTAATCCTAATATTCATATATGGTAAAATATTAGGACCTAATGAAAGTGTTAACTGACAAGATTTAAGAAGATATAAATACTTTGTAGCATTTCGGTCATATCTCTTAAAGTTGGTGGGGCCTACTTATCTAGTTTTTACAATAAGAAATATTGGTCAAACTTTGTGGGATTAATTTTTAACTCATATGGCCATAAATTTAACTTTTGAAAAATTAATTACCTTCACACATTATTTGTTTATGAAATGGAACTTTTATATGACACTTACCGTAAGCCCATTTTTTCCCTCGGTGCATCACTAAATGGTTTCAGGCCAAAGGTTTCATTTATTACACAGTCCATATGCTTTAGCTCATGTCCATTATTCTATAATTTACAGAGTTTCATATAAGCTGGGCCATTTTCTCCTAGCTTTTCAAATGGTAATATACATGGAAAAACCATAAGAAACAAAAATATTTTGCAATTACTAATATTTTCCAAAATTCAGCTGAGCGAATTGTTTAAATAAATAGCAAATTTAACTCCTTTATTTTATGAAGTTATTATTGCCACATTTTATATCTTGGTAGTAGTGTTATCACATAAAAATATTTATAATATTTATGTTGTATTTATAGGCCTAATGGTGTTCATTTTAAGAATTAGAGGACGTTAATCAGAAAAGTGTAGCTTTTTGTAAGATGAAGTTTACTTTAACACTCTACTTTTTCTCATTTTAATTGTAAGGCCTTTTTGATGACATTTTTAGCTCAGCTGACTGTAAGTCGTCTGAGCTATAGCGATCACCCTTTGTCCGTCGTCCTTCTGTCTGTCTGTCTGTCCGTCTGTCCGTTAACCTGGCACAAATCGTAACCGCTGGACCTAGAAACTTGTAACTTGACATTCTGAAAGGTCCATGAAAAATCTCCTTGGAAACCAGAAATTAGGTCTCTGTTACCCATATCCTTCGAGCTATGGGGCCACACAATACCCCCTAGAATAGTCAAAAATTCCATACAAAAACTTCAATATCTCATTAACTACATCACTGATGGTCATGATTTTTTGGCATACATATTGATCATGAGATGTTCCATCAGTTTCTGCAGACTGGTGGCGCCACCTGTATTTTTCGATTTTTTACAAATGTTTTTCTCTATTTTTGAGACCTTTAAAAATGTGAACATCTGTTAACAGGGCACAAATTGTTAAAACTGGACCTAGAATCTTAATTCTTGACATACTGAGAGACCTATGAAGTCTCCATGGAAACCAGAAATTAGGTCGCTGTTACCCATATCCTTCTAGCTGTATGGCTCCAAAATACCCCCCAGAATAATGAAAAATTTGATACAAAAACTGCAGTATCTCAATAACTACAACACAAATGGTCATGATTTTTGGCATACATATTGATCATGAGCTGTTCCATCAGTTTCTGCAGACTTGGTGCGCCACCTCAATTTTTTTCAAATTTTTACTAATTTTTTCTCTATTTTTGAGACCTTTAAAGATGTGGTTACCTGTCAGCAGGGTACAAATCATAACAACTTGACCTAGAATCTTCATTCTTGTCATGCAAGGAGGCCCATGAAAAGGGTCTGTGGAAACCTGAAATTAGGTCTCTGTTTCCCATATCCTTCAAGCTATAGGACTCCGAAGTATCCCTCAGAATAATGGAAAATTTGATAGAAAAGCTTGCGCTTTTTTTCTCTAATTTTGAGATATATAAATACAGACACAATCTTGGCCTGTTGGTTAATCTGTTTGATGCTTCAGTTGAATGGGTATATACTACCATTCAGATGATAAAATTTCCCTTTGTAAACCTCTTCCCAGTCAGCTGAGCGTCATGACCCATGGGTCACTTGTTCAGTGATACAGACAGGACATTGATAGATGATAGATAGATGTTTTTGGTACTTGCAGGCAGAGAATGGGAGATGAGGAAGATGAGGATGAGAAAACTGTAGAGCATCTCGATGATGTTCCAAGTGAACCCAAAGATGAATCAGCTGCTTTGGAATTAACCAGAAAAAAAGAGATGACAGCTGATATTAAAACTAGTGAGGAAGCCAGCCATGACACACCAGCTGAAGAGGACGGTAGTAATGATGGTCAAAATGGCAAAACTGTTGAAGTAAGCCAGAATGATAAAAATGGTGCTGAAAGCGAGTCTATTAAAGATGCTCCAGAAAAAATGGAGGTGGATGCAGTAAAAGATGAAGATACTAAACCTTCAGAAAGTTCTGAAAGTTCATCTGTATCTGATGATACAGCTGAATCAGGTAACCCAGCTGCAACTGATGACTCATCTGCAGCTGATAAGTCCACTGCATCTGATAACGATACTGCAGCTGATAACACAGTTGCAAGTGATAACATAGCTGCAACCACTGATACAGCTACAAGCGATAACACATCTGCTGCCTCTGATACAGCTGCATCTGATAAGCCTGCTGCAGCATCAGGAAATGGTCAGGTTGAGGATAATAAAGAAAACGTGAATACATTAAATGACGCTCCAATGGACTTAAGTAGAGCCACAAAAAGTGCCAACGGTGGATCTGATATAATAATGTTATCAGACGAGGAGGAGGACACAGAGGTGAAAGGAATGGTGAATGGATTTGTAGAGATGACCCCAGAGCAGCTGAAAGAGAGGCAACGTTTAATTAAAAGGCTGCAAGAGGAACTGAGGAATGAAGAGGCCAAACTGGTGCTGCTGAAGAAATTGAGACAGAGTCAGATGATCAGTCATATCCAGGAAAACGGAACAACTCACCACCCACCGAAGCCCCCTGCGCCACGACCCACTCACAACACACCTCCACCTCTGGTGAGAGGGTCGCAAAACATTCGGACCATGCACGGCAGATCTCAACAAGTGCCCATACATCCCGGTCGCTCAAGTAGTAGCTCTCAACACGGGCAGTCTCAAAGCCACGCCCCACCTCCGCTTGTGATGGGTCCTCATGGACGTTCACATCAGATGATGCATCAGAGCATGCGCAACTTACAGTCAGGGTCGACTCAGGCCAGCGTCATTCAGGGATATCGTCCCTCCGCTCCTCCTCCACAGCCCCAGCTTCCTCAACAGCCGGAGCAGACTCCTGCTCAGAGGCAAGCTGCTGCCAAACTCGCTCTCCGCAAACAGCTTGAAAAGACACTCCTCCAAATCCCACCTCCCAAGCCGCCTCCGCCAGAGATGAATTTTATCCCCAGTCTGGCCAGCAATGAGTTTATTCTGTTGTGTGGGCTGGAGGAAGTGGTGGGGTTCATAAAGGAAGCAGACTCACGTGCACGGGGTGAGGCTGCCCCAGATGTCAAGTATGTGTTCAACCCGTTTGTTTGTGTTCAGTGCAAGACTGATTTCACACCAGTTTGGAAGCGAGAAAAACCAGGCTCCAAAAATGTCATATGTGAGAACTGTGTGACATCTAATCAGAAAAAGGCACTGAAACAGGAACACACAAACAGACTGAAGAGCGCATTTGTAAAGGCCCTCCAACAGGAACAGGAGATCGAGCAGAAAATACAACAGCAACAACAACAGCAGCAACAGCAGCAACAACAACAGCAACAACAGCAACAACAGCAACAGAAAATACAACAGCAACCACAGCAGTCGCAGCAGCCTTCTACCACCGCCCCGGCTGCTCACCAGCCACCAACAGCCCACACGTCAATGGGGGTACCAACCATGTCAAATGTGTACAAAACACCCCCGGAACCGTACCGTGCACACCAAAATCTAATCCAGGCTCATCAGGCGTCACTGAGGGGGCCTCACATCGGTCTCCAGCCCTTTAACCCTCGGGCCATGTTTCCGTATGGTCAGCCGCCTAAGAGTATGACAGATCTACACAGACAGTATCTCTTGGACATGATTCCTCGATCCATGCCTCCCAACATGTGGAAGAAATAATGTATACAGAGTTTCTAGTCAAAGCCAGCACGGGCAGGTGTTAAAAGCTCACAGATTTGTAGGCAATGATAAAACCATACAGGCTGGGTCTACATTATGCTGCTAGCCTTCTACTCTTGAGTATTTATGTATTGTAGTCCATATTTACAGAGCAGAATGGGCCATAATATACATCTATTATTTGCATATGTATTGTTTATTGTATTATACCTACAAATTGAGTCCCACCCATATGTTTATGTATAGCACACTGCCTGGTGTATACCTAAGGATCTCAGCCACATCACATGCAAACATCATCAACAAATAACGAAGGGGTACTTCACGCTCAGGCTATAACGTAAATGGCAATTAGTGCAGTACAGGGGATGTAATTAACGATACGTTTGTCTCATGAATCGGTGAGGGATCCTTGAAGAATAATATCCTGAGCTTATAACACATACACTGCATACATTGTTCCAGCACACTTTCTTAATAATGCTGGGAATTAAAAAAAATGTTCATATTTTTATTTCAGTAATTTACCAAGTTCTCCCTGCTCCGAATGATTCATGTTTGGTGTTTATGCTGTAGATCAGATACATGTAATTGAATTGCAAGCCGTATAATCTTCAACAGGTGTAGTTCAAGGAATATTGAACATTGAATTGCCTGTGTTGGACTATCCTTCACCTTTGTTTTTTTACAAAGCATAAATTATTGATTATCAATAACTACATACTTTCACACATTCTTGGTAATCATACTATTTCTGCTTGCACCGCTGAGCTTTTGGTAGTCCAATTGTAATACACTGGTTTCTTTTAAAGCTCTTCAGATACAAACTTGGATATTATTACGAATTCTATGGGTATCCATTGTATTTTAAATCAGGTTCTGTGCCCGGTAGACATCATTTACATAATTTATTCACAATTAGCAGAAAATATTTAACTTTTTATTTGCAAACCGGTCTTGAGAGGTTCAGAATATGGCACTGCCATCTGATCTGATAGACTTTAGAAGGAAAAGATGGAATTTTAATAAGAGTGAGATGTATTTCTGAATCATATAAGAAAGACCAAAGATGTTGCTGCATACTCCAAATAAGTCACTTGATTCATTTGATTTGTAATTATGTCATGATTAACGTGAATTAGGGTGATCATAATTCGTTTTCAAGAACAGGACATACGTAGCAGCATTCTTTGAAGGTTCTGTCTTATCCCAGCAGCTGATGAAGCTGTTGCTAAATAAATTATATAAAATCTCAAAGGAACCTTAGTTATGGACACCCCTCTTTCATATTTACTTTTCTCTCTTAAAAAATATTATTTCACCTTTTTGTAATGTTGTATTTTGTACCCATGTGTTCATGTTAGAGGTCTACAATGACAATTTGCATTAAGTAGGACAGGTAACTGGTTGTGTAAATTGTAGTCAATTTGATGTTCAAGCTGATCAAAGACTAGTATACCCTGACAGGGTTCTGAATAAGAAAATTTTATTTTCTACACAGAAAATGTTTCATAATTCACTAAGACTTGGTTAGATCACAGCTGGGCCAGCTCTAGAACAAAAATTATACCATTGAATGACCCTAACCCATACCTGGGATAAAGAAATTGTCCTTACTTACAATGAAAAGGAATCCTTTTAATTAAAAACTTAATGACCCAGGTTAACTCTCTAGCTTTGGGGATTATTCCTTGGATGTTCTCGGATCATCCACAAATATTCATCACAAATAAGTACCCTCCCCCCCCCCCCCATCCATTGTTAATTTCAGGGGAGTCTTATAAACATTGATAAGTTTATTTCTGTCTGAATTTTTAAAAGCTGAAATATAGGCAGGATATTAGTCCTAGGTCCCAGATTTGCACCTGATATTTATTTTTTACCTTGTTCCCAAGGTCATACACCCCATAGGTAATTCCCTGTTTTTGCTCTTCGGCTATGGGAGGGGGGGAAGCTGCCAGTGTTCACTTCGCAATCACATGCACTTAGGTGATAACTTAGGGGTAAAGTTGCATAAGGATAAACCAAGTAACTATCCAGTGAAAAACCTTTTAATTTGCCATCTGCAAGGCTGGAAGAGGAATAAGAACGGGACGATGGATAGGACTGAATTTATTCTTGTAGATATGGCACTGAGATGCCTAGTAATCTGGTTATAACCATAGAGCACTCCGTAAATCACAAATCTCTGCGAAGGCAAAAGAGGGCTATGGGATTCCCCCTTGTCCCTGATCCAAAACCCACAAATATTTTTTTTCTGGATACAAAAGTACAAATATTACTGGTTACAGTTAAAGAACACTTGATAAAAGGGTTAATAATAGGTCCTCTTTTCTTACCATAATACCTCTTTCACACACAAAACGTTTTCAAAACGTTTCGGTCAAATTGCTTTGCCAAAATTGGTTTGAATCTGTGCGTTAACACCGACATCTAGCAACAATGTATGAAGTGTACGTCCACATGGGGAACAATGTAACGACAAGCATATGGCTTGCGCTGTCACATGGCTGCTGCTTGAAATCTAGAACTGGAGCATTCACATGACACTAGCATTGCGGATAAAATGATTCACATTCAAAACTGTTTGACACCACCTCGAGCTAGATTCAAACCATTTTGGCCAAAACGCTTTGGATTGACATGTAACTGCTCAATTCAGATTCAAAACGATTTGAAACCAGCTTGCATTTGACGTGTGAAAGGGTTATGGGGTGTGAAAGAATTGAACCTTTAGATAAACAAACACAGATGAGGATACCGCTATTTCCATGTCTCCACACCTTTACTTCAGGCCTCTTGAATATGCATGGTAGCAATGAGTGGGGTTTCTCATCTGAGTGTGTACAAATTAAATCCTATATAAATGTATGTTTGTCCGAGGTGAAACTTGCCCTTGTCCTTTTTGATTCAATCTGTTGGGTGTCATGATGGATCTGTTGGCCATGTTTTTACCAACTTTCCTGACATCTGCATGGGCTTCAACTAAATATACTGGTGTCTGCTTCAGAGGGGTGGTCATAGAAAAGGTTCCAGTGTGATAAACCATAAATCAGTCCAGGACATGCAATAAAGTTATATAATGTTCAGATTCCCTTCACAGAACTTCTGATAAGGCACAGTTCTGACAAGCAGCTCCCCTTGGATTTGTTCTCTGTGTGTTTAGAGGTAAACAAAAGTAATTATTTCCTGTAATTTTCATTGAGATTGAATACTAGAAAGAGAAACATTGTATTTGTATCATGATAAAACTGTGGAAAGGAAAATTGATGTATTTATTCCTGTATATAACCTCTGTATGGTTGACAACAGTGATTGTCGTATATCTGACTATAGTTAAGTGGAAGAGGACTTTGACTATTTATATTTTTACAGATGTACTACAATATTGTGTATAATGTATATAATCAAGTGGTAGATCTGTGCTTTAAACCACTGGTGGGTGGACAGGCTAATTAAAACTCAAATTGCGATTAATTCTGATATAGGGGGCAACTGTGTTATACATGAAACCACTGTTTTATATATCAGTGTAATCTTGCATCAAATATAATTTTGAGCCATGTCCTAATCTTTCTTTCATATATTAACTTAGATTGAAATATGTAGATCTTGCTTTACTTTGGCTCTCCTGGGATTGGTAAATCGTATAATTTGGAACCAAAACAATATTAGGAATTCAGGAATTTAAAAAAAAAGTTTTAAAATATTTTTCTCAGGTCTTTGATGTTTTGATGCATTTGTGGTTAATAGTGTTTTATATATATATATATATATATATATATATATATATATATATATATATATATATATATATATGCATTAATGAAGTCAATAGAAAGACGCTGCTTTCAGTACATGGAAACCAAAGCTTTGATGTATTTTCTGAAGCTGTGGCTGGCTTACAGGTAGGGACGAGGTGACCTTTATGTGGACCGGGCTGCAATATTGATCATTATCCACGGCATTGTTGAGGAAAAATCATTGATCGTTATCCCAGGCCATTTAGTCTGCCAGGCTTTGTGACACGGCACTTGATTAAGATTACCGCGACATGTGTAATGGGATTAAAGCAGGAAATCAAAGCCAGAGATTTGAATACGTGGCATTAAAAGTAATTTAGGATAGTGCTGCAGCTTTATGAGCCATCTAGACTAAAACGTTGATGCATTGTCAGATTACAGCTATTGCCCAAACCGTCAAGAATATGAGACAAAATTTTGTACAAATCCATGGTGGTAGTTTCCCATTTAATCACCTGCGACAATTGTATATAAATATATATTTATTGCATTTGGGACATAAAATTTAATTTTAAAACAATTTTTAGTCTAATGTAGCCTTATTCCAAGCAAGTACATTTTTCCATCGTAATTTTATAATTTATATTTTGAACCCATAGTGACCACAACGGAGCAGTAAATGTAACGCAAGCATACACAAACATGCCAAGGTTTATGTGATTCATTTGAACATACCTTGTGACACATCAGGCACAGTTTTTCAAATGACACAGAGTACAGAAGAAAGAGAGTATGGGCCGGATTGTTTTTGATTGACATGTATTATTTTACGAATTATCCGTCACATCAGTTGCTGTGCGACACTTGTATTTGAATGTTATCACACATATTTGTATACCCACCTGTGGCTCTGTGCTTCTCTGATTTGAGCCCCAGTGGCTTCTTATACTTTTTATTAACAATTTGTCATTCAGGACTTAGCTGGGGATAAAATTAAATTCACGTTCTTCTTGATATGACACTGAGCTCATCAGTTGGACATGGGGCGTCACCTTGTGTCTGCAGAGTATACTGTCAAACTCTTTTTGTGTGTTTAATAGTAGCCTGTCCCCCACCAGATGGCGACACTGTAGGCGTAGTACACCAGGTTGTGGTTTGTAGATTAGGGAGTGCTTTGATGTAGACGTTTTTACGGAACTGCCCTGGTTGTGCTGTTATCTCATCACTTGCGTCAACAGCCGGCTGTAGCCAGTTTGTTCATGAAACATTAAAGAGACATGACAAAACTAGTGCTGTCTTCTTCATTGTGTTGTATGTACTTGAATAGTACTATGTTGTATGGGAGATAAAACGGAATGTGCGTTTCACCTATAAAGGCGCGGATCTCTGAAGCCCCACTTTGACTCCATTTGAATTGTATGGTGTGTGGGTGCGCAGTCACACAGTACACAGTCGTTATAATACAGTCGCTAAAATGAATCTAAACAAAGCGTCCGTAGTTCTTCATATAGTCACGTCTTCTCAATTTGAAAAAAAAATAAAAAAATAGTATAAAAGCAAAGAATGAAATAAAAAGAACTGATAGACAGAAAACCATAATTGAGAGAAATAATAAAAATAAGAGAAATAAAAAGCATACAAGGCCTAAGACCCAGTTGTGCCTCTGTTGTGAACACAGATTCTGCGTTTCAACATAACCACAACTTGTTCTAAAATATATATATATATATATATTTATATATATATATATATATATAGTAACATTTTTAAAGGTCTCCAACAGACAAAACGTATAATTAGTCATGTCGCCCGGGTAGCAGGATGGGAGTCGGGGGGGGGGGGGGTGTATATTTATTGAAAGTTCACCTGTGGGGGGGGGGGGGGAATTTTGATAGAATAAATGTATATCTGATATATATAAAATCAGCGCAGAAGTCATTTCCCCCCCCCCCCCCTTCTTTCCATCAACACTGTTGTAGTACTCGTTCTTACAACAAGGTGGCAGTGCACATCTTCCTGGCGCTGCATTATCGCTCACGTGTGTGTGATAGATGTCAACAACAAAAATGGATCTCACCCGGACAGAAGATCGTCACTGATAGGGATGTTACTTGGAGTAGGTAAATATGAACCCTGGTCACCTGTCATGTCACCAGGCATGTTTCTGCTTTAATGTGTTGACATGGGCGAGCTGATGATATATTTTTGTTAACCGATCTACACCTGTTGTTAAAACAATTGTTTTGAAAACAGAAAAGTTAGACCAAGCCTTGGCTCGTCCCATGATTCTTTATTCCTATTCGCTCAGCTGGAGTATCACAGCTGTGGATTCCACAGTAAGGCCAAGGCAAGGGTCCTGTCACACCTTATATCAATGATTGTAGAACAGACATTGGGTGGGGCCTGTTACTGGTTCCAAGAATAGGGTCTATACTACTATTTCTTTGGGTGTTTGCCTATTAATTAATAGTATTATTATCAACTATTATTTTCAATGTTTCACCTAAAAGTAAAAGGTTTTTTGAGAAGTAACCTTACTGGTTGTCCAAAACAGCTGAAAGAAATATCATACTTTTCATTAGAACTACATTAGAATATGCTGCTCAAGTATCCTTTGAGTAGGGCTGAAAGGAGTACTCGAGTCCGGGTATCTCTTACCGAGTACTTGAGTCCAAAATTCGGACTCGAGTACTCGTGTATGTACATGCATTATAATTATAACTGCATATTTACTGGCAGTCTCGGCCTATTTATTCATTATCGAAGTAATAACCATACTGTACAGTTTATTTCGAAGAGACTTACATTTATTAGTTATATGCTTTCGAATAAATGGATTTTTCCACTCTGATAAATATTAGTATCTATATTGTTTGGATAAAGTCAAGCTGTCACGAAGTCAAATTTATGTATATTTTGATAAACAGATGTCTGTTTAACTTTACAGCGTGTAATGGTAACAAGTACTCAAGTCCGGGTTTGGTAATGCCTATCGGGTACTCGAGTCCAAAATTATGTACCCGTTTCAGCCCTACCTTTGAGGGATCCTTCATCTGGTAAAACAAAAAGAAAAATTAGAGAGGATACAACGCAAAGCAGCACAGTTCATATCCCACAACTATTCCAAATACAGCAGTGCTACATCAGTACTACAGGATATCAAATGGAACTCACTGGAGTCAAGACACCAAGACCTCAGACTTGTACTGTTATTTCAAGTACTACATGACCTGTTGCCACCAGCGGTGACTAAACTGATAAATATATCTGAGAGTACATTTTAGTCACTGCCCCCTGTATGAACTTGGGAAGGATTCTAAACTCGGTATGATCTGTGTCTATAAAAGGGAGATAACCCATCAGTATCTTGGGTATCTCATTTTTTAAAGGACAGAATTCTGCTATGATAAGCTTATTGTATAAATTCCTATTTAAATATGTCTATAACCCTTATAAAATGGGACCAGTTCATAAGCATTGTCACTGCCACGTATGCATTCTTACTGCTTCTGCCATGGTGGTTATGAGCAGTCAACCTGTGTCTTTTTTGGACCAAAATACATAATAACTAAAGTAAAATGCACTGACAGTTCTCAATATATTGCAGTTGTATTTAAAATAAGATACTTTTGCCATGTTGAAGAAGTTTTAATGTTACCCTATCTGTGAAACTGATAATACTGCCTTTTCCAAAAAAATATGACTGTATCATGTTCAAATACCACTTATCTCTATATATTGGGAGGCGACAAAACAGTCGTCCGTTAACAGTGCTAGATGTTTGGTTGCTGCAGGGGGCTACATGACCTGGTAGCCATTCCCATCAAAGGCATAATAACTAACGCTGACAGCCAAACAAGCCAAGCCAAAAATAAATTAAAAATCCTACCAGCAGAAACAGAATAGTAGAAAAACTCATTCTATCCAAGGCAATTAAACAGTGGAACAACTTACCAGTAGAAATTACCCCTTGTATCGAATTGGACACATTCAAGAACAGGCCCCCAGCACACAAGAAAGATAACTAGTCTGGGTGCATATAGAGCAAACAAACCCCCCCCCCCCTCCCCAGCAGTATAACTTTATGAGAGGCTCTGCTGATTATGAACCAGAAATAGAAGGTGACTTTTACTAATACTTTACTCCTTTTACTTTTAACTATTACAGGTTCAATAAAAACAGGTAAAATACACAAAAAAATGAACAAAAATATTTTGTATTGAATTTCTTTGATTATTATTATTTATCTGTTTCACATAACTGAAAATCATTTGTAATTTAACAAAATTTAAATTACAACTGAATGCAGTTGCAGAAACTACTTTGAAAGAAACACTAACTTCGATTACATTTAACTTTAATTTTCTGCCAAAAATCAAATGTACTTCAGCATTATTAAGGATGTTTCACAGTTGTCATCTAGTTTCATCTGGAAGGTGAGTTATGTTTATAAAACAAGGCAAACAAGGTTTCCATTGAGTGTTCCTTTTTGACTGGTGACAATATGATTCCAAGAAATATGTCACAGGAAGGAAATATAGTCACAATTTTTGGGTGGGAAAAAAGTCACAGAAGAATTGCACAAGTTTGTATAAGAAATAGTCACAGATTTGTGTAAAAAGAAACAGTTACAGTTTTAGCAACAATTTTTAGTTTGGAAACAATCCCCAGGTATGAGTTAACCTTTGGTTTCTGCCTGACTGGGTTCTGACCGGACTTTCAGTTGCTTATAAATATACAAACATCCAAGGGCATGGTTGTACTGTACTTAGATTGTAAGGAGCTACCGGTATGAGTATCCAGGGAAAACAGCTACAGTGATGTACCAACAATGCAGTCGTCCTGTGCTATTGTTGTTAGTGAGAACATCATGCCCCAGGATGTGCCTGTGCCACTTTAAGTGTATGAAAAGCATGAAAGCATGCCAGTACACCTCAGCCTCGGCCCTATCAGTGTTGCTGCTGACTTGCACTCAGACCCCACACAGGCTGGTAATAGTTTTAAGTATTAAATCTATTACTTATCTGCCTATTACTATTACTTTTACTATTATTCAACATTTATGGACTGCCTATTATCTATTATTGCCTATTAACTGATGAAAAGTAATTGAATTACTGCCTTTTACTTCTATCTTTTACTATAAGCCTATGTCTGTTGTAGAATCATGACTGCAAATGTGTAATGTTAGTGCATTCTGTTCCACAACAGGCCCACAAAAAACCTACAGAAAACACATTTCAAAAGAGGCATTCTCTTGATAAATGTTTGAGTGTGTTCAGAAATTGGTCTGAATTTTGAAAAGCAAAATAAAGAGTGAATCCTTAAAATTATGACCACCTATTGGACCTTGCTAAAGTGGTAACATTTTCGAGGTGGTTGTCTAAGCAAGGTCTGATATACACAGCAAAAGAGAATAGGGACCATGAAAAAATGGTCGTTATTTTGTAGTAGTCACTTAACTCAGATGGTTGTTAGGTGAGTTTTTACTGTAGAGAACCCCAGAAAATCTTGTTATACCAAGTAGCAGTTCCATGAAAAGATATCTGGGTTGACAACAGTGTATAACTGCAGTGTGAGGAACATAAGAAAATTGAAACTATAACAGAATCTTTCAACTGCACATGGTTAATAATGCAAGAGAGTAAAAAATCCTATAACAACTGGTCTGGTGTAATACAAGTGACATTATACCTGTCAAAGGTAAAGCTTTGTAAAAAATTATTTACCAATTTCATTTTTGCATGTGAAGCAATATAATATATATCTTGTTATACTCTTTTTATGCCTAAGAGCAATAGTGCTTCTAGGTGGCGATTTGCATTTATAACCATTTATTTTGTATTATTATTTTCCAGGAGAATAAAAGATGAGTAACTGCAACAAGGGACAGGCTGTCAGAGCAAGTAGCGAGAAGGCTGATGATACTGACACGGTGTGTCTGATTGAAAATGGAGTCAGTGAAACTAATAGTCCAGATCAGCCAGGTACACAAAAATCTCTGGAAACTCACCTGGAAACAGCCCATCTCATGGAAAATACTGTTAATGAAACTGAACAAACAGAGTCCAACTATGACAGTGCTTTACTGGTTGACAGCACTGGGCAGTCTGATGCTGAGAATATTCAGAAGACTGGAATGGAAACAAAATGTAATGGGGTCAATCCAAGCCCTGGACAGGATGCTGCAGGAACTGTTGTTATGACAACAGAATCAGTTGCCAGGACTGGTGTTCAAACAGAACAAAAGAACCAGAATAGCTTGCACTCTTCAGAGAAAAAGATCTGTTTTCATGCTGTAACTAAAGGTGCTGATAAGTCACATGAACTGTCACATGATACATCACATGATGAGCATTCAGATTCTGCTTGTACAGACACAGCACAGACAGACGCAACTCAGACTGCAGCAAATGATTTAAATGCAGGTGAGGCTTACCCTAGACAGACTGTAAGTTGTTTCAGCTGGGGAAAAACAAAATAAAACTAAATATTACTTTTTTTATGTATGTACGATATCTAAAATTTTCTGTTTGACAGCATGGTAAGGGCCATTCAGTGGTGTAAATGAATAAATACGAGATGATGTTCTAGGGCTGTTACTAATATATAATCAGTCTTAGATGTTTTAAGACCATAACCCCCATTTTACTAGTTTTCTGTGTCATTACTTTTCAGAACTAAGTTCTGTAGTCAATAAAGGATGATGTGATTATTGTATTTCTTTCAGTTTTACAGGTTTTTCATTGTGTATCACTCAGATAACCACTTCCACCAGGAGAACCAGGGACTGCTTGCCTACCCATCTTTTTGTGTACCTGGACTGGAGTGTTTCCTTGAGGCTGACCAGCTCATATTTCATTTTGACAATCTCCGCTACAACCAAGGTTGTTAAATTTCATATACATATACATAATTAAATATTATTAAGAAGAGCCCAGATAATTCACACATGGCTAAGAACACAGTGCAGTAATCTAAACCATGATTTATTTAGAACCCACCTATCAAATGACTCAAAATGCCAATGTGGATTCAAAACAGAAAACGCAGAACATTACCTACTGCAGTGTCACCTCCATGTCAACTCTTAGAAGTAAACATCTCCCCCCAAATATACCTGTAGAAGAACTTTTTTATGGAAATCCCTATGCAAACCACACCAGAAATGAAGAAATTTTTAATCAGTATCTTAATACATAGGAGGCACAAATAGGTTCAAAATATAATATTCCCCACCATATTTTCCCCATAAAAGTGATATTCATAATTCATGAATACCTTATATACTAGGACCTGAAACATAGATGACACAAAAACAATTTTAAATATTTGTCTTCCAACTTATCAATTAAAAAAATACAAATGAACGATTTCTTCCATTATTACTGAGAAAATTTACAAATTGCCTTCATTTACCCAACATCCATACCACCCTACCTCACCTAAGCTCAATCTCATCCAAACACTCTGAATACTGCCATTGTATATTGTTAGTGGAAAAAATTTGGGAAAGAGTCAAGGTAAGCTTTAAGTAGCTTGCACTCAACCCCATTGATGCCTGTATTATGTGATTTACATGTGCATATTCAGTATCAATAAAAATATCTAAAAAAATTACCTATATGTCACACATGTGGTTATTTTTTTTACCAAATTTCATTGTGATCTTTTCATCTTTTTTAAAATGAAAGTTCTCCCTAATATCCCTGTCCACCAGGTTTTTGTGATTCCTATTGGGAAGGAAAAACAGACCTTTTTTGTTACAAGGGCAGAAAAAGGAAAATGTGAAATAAACTTCTAAAAAAATATCTTACTTGATATGAATTTAGGAGATTAATAACAACATCGGATGCCAGCTGCATCCAGCTACATGTTTTATTCGTCATGCAGTACAAAAAGGCACCTACACTATTTAGTTGCTGTCCAATGCAGGGTTCGTGCGCGGTCTTACGAAGTCTTACAAAGTCTTACTTTTCATTTTGCAAAAATAAGGCCTTAAAAAGTCCTACTTTTCTTACATTTTAGAGTATAGGTCTTACAAAGGCTTACTTTTTGTTTCACAGAAACTTAACAAAATTTTGAATCGTGAAGGAGGCAAATAAATGGATACCATAAACCTGAAAGTAGCTAAATTTTTCAAAGCTTGTTTCCGTATTTAACTGCATTTCACACATCATCAGCATGTTCAGACTACCATTGGTCTCATGATCATGGGGGCACCTGCGGTGTATTTCACTGGGGGAAACAAAATAAATCTGAATCAGAAGACACACGTTCACAAGTTTCGGTGGTGTGAAAGGGGACTCAAAAGTTGCGCTCCAGTTAATCACCAATTTTATGGTATTTTCCTTTGCTGTACACTTTCCCTAAATCATGTAAATCTCTGCAGTTTCTGCATGTGGGTGGATGCGCATTGACTTTGTTGGAAACTGAAAGTAACGACGCGCAGTGTTTGTCGACAATGCATATAAAGTAGAAGAAATTCCGTAAAACAATGACTTAATCATGAAAGAGTTTGGTCCTAATATAATACTCTAGCATCTTTTTTTTCAGTTTCATGTTTGCTATGCAGGTTCATGTATATTTATGTATATGAATATTGACAGCATGTAAAAAGATAATTGTTTGGCTTGACTCAGGCACACAAGGATTACAGGGCTCGTACCAATAAAAGTTGTTGAAAATGCGATAGGTATATTTGGACACGTGCTTGAAACTGGAATTTGAAATAAATATTTGCGTGTGAGTTGGTGTACAGAAGATGCTTCAGTGATTTCTAAACAAGCCAGCATTTATATAACCCTGTTTACCAGAACACGGCATGAACTGACGTGCGTTTTCTGTAACTCTGCATGATTTAGGCTCGTCCTGCTCGCCGACATACCTGTGAGCTGAATTTTTCCAGGAACAATATCGATGCGTTTTGAAAGTTTGTCCCAATAGAAGTTTATACATTTGAATATTTACGCCCATGGTCTTGTGAAGTATTACGTTCACATATTTACCTCCTTTGTGGTCAAGGACATATTTTCGGGCACATATGCATTATGGCCATTGTATAATTCATAATTAAATTAATTTATGGATGACTGTTAAAATCAGTAACAATGAATTATATTTTGTCAAATTTACGGCATTAAAGCATGAGCTAGTTCGGGCTGCTTCGAAAAAGAGGAGCGCGGGAAAGTTCAAATGTGTTACCATTTTGTGTGTATAGGTCTAGATCGGGGAGCTTACACTGCATATATCTAGCAAGTTATAAGTCAGCGCTGTAAAATATGTTTGAAATATTTGAGCATTGAAATAACGGGCTATAATTGCTCCGCAGACGCTCATCTAATTTTTGTATGCCAAAAATGCATTCAGATTAGAACATTTTTAATTATTGTGCCCACGTATGCAACGAAAAAAAGGAGCATATATCGGTGTCAGCAAAGACTGGCCTATAGGCTATATCACCAAATACTGCATGTATCACAAACTCGGTATTTCATGAATATGATGCCCATCAAGAAATCTATATTTTATCGTAAAATATTTTGTTTTTATCATATTGCTCTCGCATATCAGAACTCATTTTGCCAACGGATTATACGGTGTGCCGATGTCAGTGTCGTCAAACTACATTTTCCAAACGTTTCCCCGTAAATTTTTGAACGTCCAGGCACATCTGCTCTCTTTACAAATGTCTCTTTCTTGGAGGGGACACGTGGTTTTTGCAGTAGATCGTGTTAATATAGAGGTATTGTGAAAATATAAATGAACATTAAGAAATCTATATATTTGTTGTTGTAAATTGATTTTTATCGTATTGCTCTCGCATTTTAGAACATGTTTTGCCCACATATTACGGTTTGCCCGATGTAAACGATGTCAGTGTGTTCCAGCTGCATTTTCCCACACGTATCTCCGTGAATTTTGGAACGTCCAAGCCCGCTTGCTCTCTTTACAAATGCCTCACTCTTTGGCGGGGATATCTGCGGTTTTTCAGTAGATTGCGCTAATACAGCAGGATATCCAAGGTTTTCTAAGTGGAAACTGGTCACTCTCGCGGCTTACACCCCACGGTAATGCGTCAGCGAATATGTCATCGTACCAAATTTACCGCTGCATTTTTTTGTTGCGGATATTCTGTGATTTCCAGTAAAGGAAGTTATCCGAACATGTCCATGAAAATGTTTGTACCCGAGGACTGGCTTGCCCGTGTTCTTTGATTTCGGCGGGAAAATGAATTTGCTAAGGAAGAAGTGGGGCCTGGCGATCGTGGGGCTGCAGCTATCAAGTTACAACATTATCGTTCTACGGCTAACGCTGTGTATAGATACGGTAAACCTAATTGACAGATTTATGGACAAAGAGATGCATGCTTTGCCATGTATAATATAAGCCTACGGGAATGAACTCCGATCGTAACGACATAACTGTATAAGTATATGATGTATATATAACAGCAGGCAAAGGAGAAGAAAATATACGGGCATGCAAATGAAGCCCTATTTAATTATTTATGTGTCATTTGTAATTTAGATGGGTATAAAAACGTAATAATTAAGACCTATATATACAAGGTTTCTAATAACCATGCAAAAATGGTCTTATTTTTCTCGAAAAAAGAGTCTTACAAAGTCTGGAAAAGGTCTTACTTTTTAAAATTGAAAAGGCGCAAGAACCCTGCAATGGAACACTTACACTGGGCTACCTACACTATTTAGTTGCTGTCCAGTTGAACACTTACACTGGGCCACTTACACTATTTAGTTGCTATCCAGTTGAACACTTACACTGGGCCACTTAAATTACACTATTTAGTTGCTGTCCAATGGAACACTTACACTGGGCCACCTATACTATTTAGTTGCTGTCCAATGGAACACTTACACTAGGCCACTTACACTATTTAGTTGCTGTCCAATGGAACACTTAGGCCCCTTTTCCATGCGAGCGGAAACGCGCGCATGTCCGCGCGCTGAAAAAAAACGCGCTGAATTGAGCTTTTCCATGTGCGCGTTTCCGCCGAATCCCCCCCTTCGCATGACGTGCTTTTTACAAGGGATTCCCCATCCTCAAGCGTTCCCGGTAACATATGTTGCACATGTATCTATTATTTACAGTTTACTGTATTCATGCATGCTTTTAAAACTTTCGTAATATTTTCATGAATGTATAGTTTTTATTACTATTTACATGCGGACGGGCTATATATATATATATAATTTGTAAAGTGGAAAAGTAGAGCAGCAATTAAGTATGATTTGTGGAAAAGTAGAGCAGCAATTAAGTATGATTTGTCACAATGATTTATACTGAGGCGGCTACAAACAGACTGCATTCGCGTCCTTGAACTCCACAAGAAGACTCACCCGCGCGCGTTTCCGCGTGCATGGAAAAGGGACACATGATTAACACTTGTGCGACTTTTCCTCACGCGGAAACACGCGCATGGAAAAGGGCCCTTACACTGGGCCACCTACACTATTTAGTTGCTGTCCAATGGAACTCTTACACTGGGCCACCTACACTATTTAGTTGCTGTCCAATGGAACACTTACACTGGGCCACCTACACTATTTAGTTGCTGTCCAATGGAACACTTACACTGGGCCACCTATACTATTTAGTTGTTCAATGGAACACTTACACTGGGCCACCTACACTATTTAGTTGCTGTCCAATGGAACACTTACACTGGGCCACCTACACTATTTAGTTGCTGTCCAATGGAACACTTACACTGGGTCACCTACACTATTTAGTTGTTCAATGGAACACTTACACTAGGCCACCTACACTATTTAGTTGTCCAATGGAACACTTACACTGGGCCACTTACACTATTTAGTTACTATCCAATGGAACACTTACACTGGGCCACTTACACTATTTAGTTGCTGTCCAATGGAACACTTACACTGGGCCACTAACACTATTTAGTTGCTGTCCAATGGAACACTTACACTGGGCCACCTTTACTATTTAGTTGCTGTCCAATGGAACACTTACACTGGGCCACTTACACTATTTAGTTGCTGTCCAATGGAACACTTACACTGGGCCACCTACACTATTTATTTGCTGTCCAATGGAAGACTTACACTGGGCCACCTACACTATTTAATTGTTGAATGGAACACTTACACTGGGCAACCTACACTATTTAGTTGTTCAATGGAACACTTACACTAGGCCACCTACACTATTTAGTTGCTGTCCAATGGAACACTTACACTAGGCCACCTACACTATTTAGTTGCTGTCCAATGGAACACTTACACTAGGCCACCTACACTATTTAGTTGCTGTCCAATGGAACACTTACACTAGGCCACCTACACTATTTAGTTGCTGTCCAACGGAGAGCTTACACTATTTACTTGCTGTCCAATGAACACTTACACTGGGCCACCTGCACTATTTAGTTGCTGTCCAATGAACACTTACACTAGGCCACTTACACTATTTAGTTGCTGTCCAATGGAACACTTACACTAGGCCACCTACACTATTTAGTTGCTGTCCAATGAACACTTACACTAGGCCACCTACACTATTTAGTTGCTGTCCAACGGAGAGCTTACACTATTTAGTTGCTGTCCAATTGGGCACTTGCACTATTTACTCCATATTGGATATGGCAGGTGCAAAGGAACACCTTTCATATGCAGCTTTGATCAATTTATATTGATGATTTACTTAATTTTTTCTTGAATAAAAATCCCTGCAAATCCTGGAATAAACCGAGATAACTCCCAGGATTTTGATATATAAAATGTAGGAGGTCAACATATAATTTTCAGGCCTTCTGCTGTATGGTGATGTATTGTCAAAGTATCAATACAGGGATATCTGATGATACCAATATGATACTGATGATACCAATATGATGCTGATGATACCAATATGATGCTATGATACCAATATGATGCTGATGACACCAATATAATGCTGATGATACCAATATGATACTGATGATACCAATATGATGCTGATGATACCAATATGATATTTTACTTTGTGTCATGATGTATCAGTGAACCAGTGAATTTTTCAAGCCCCAGTCAGAACAGTCCTACATTCTACATGTCCATTATGTGTCTTTTGCTTGATGACATTGACAGCTATGAGTCATATATCATACATACAGTGTGGAGTAGAGTTGTTCTCATACTTTTTTTTAATATAAGTATATCATCTTTGTATATTTATAACTGTTTGTGTGTTATTTATTTGTAGAGTTCTCTGATACTGCTGTGGCCAGGAGGGAAGTTATTGATGTCACCAAAAGAGTGGTAGTCCATGCTGAACAAGGTAATTAAGGTCATATTCAAACTTGTGATCTTACATTAAAAGTCCCATCTGGGATGATATACATGTTTGTATTTAATGATGCAGTGCACCTCTGTATCATTAACCGGTAGACATGTAATGTACATGTATCAGCCATAGTATGTTGTTTGGCCATGAATTTATGACAATAGAGATGATAAAACCACTGCATAAATAACAATACAAACATATTTCATTATAAGTAATGAACAGCCTTCTTCGTTTATTTCAGAACCCCCTCCTTTGGGTGAGGACTCGTTCCTTTACAGAATATACAACAAACACAAACAGGAAGTGATGCAGGTTTATAATCCTGGTGGCGCCCTCTGTATGTGCTGTGGCATCAACTGGCACTGGTGCAAGCGATGCCATTTCCAGGCTGTGGTCTATGCACCTGTAGGATGCATTTTGGGTTTTGTAAAACGAAAGTGAGTCCATCAGTATCTCTGTGAGATTTTTGTTTCATATTAATGTTACCAATTCTGTTCTCAGAAAACTAGAACACTAACCTCTTTCTGAAATGATATTTTGTTAGAAAGCTTTCAAGCAAGGTCAGCATGTTATCATGATATCATCCATTATATGTGAATAATCAGTGTAGCTAGTTTTAGCTCTCATTTTCAATTTGTTCACTGTGCATACATTTCATAACCAAATATTTGATTATTCCAAATATAATTTTGTACAAGGAATTAATATTTTATAATTTTGTGAGGTTTTTAGATTTTAATTGGTTATTGCACTGATTACATTGATTCTTCATTAAGCCATTATATGTACTTAAAGGAAAAAGATTAACATAATTTTAAGGCCAAAATATTACCTCGTCTCATATACAATAGTCTAATACAGCATGCTGTACATTGTATTTGTAGATCCGTCTGGTACATTTTAGCTTTTCACTTAAACATAATAATTACAACTCATGCTGCAGCTGTGTCTAAGATAAAAAACATGGTGTGATGATGAGGTTTTTTTGCTTAAAATAATATAAAAGTCCCTCATTCAATTGTTACTTTTCTTGTTTCAGACATACCTTCTTTGTTCAGGAATTCCAGGTCCTTGATGCACAAGAAAATGAAATACTAACTATGAGAGGGGCTCCACAAGACCTAGAGGTAAATGAGTATAGTTTGTGATTATATTTTTCTCATTTTTATATGTGTGTTTATAATCACAAAATTTAGTGCCTTTTTGCACTGATGTCAGAGATATGTTGACTGTTAATTTTGAAATCTTGGAGAATACAAAAATATGAAATGCAAATTTGTTGATGAAAAAATACTTCACATGATTTCTCTTTACCACATCATATTTTTAAGCAATACATGGTGAATCTAACAATCCATCCACCCCTAGAATGGCCCAGACCATGAAATAGTTATGACTTAATTGTTGCTTCTGACAATGAAATCAAACGTTTCCGGGTTGTATCGCACTAAGTATTGTTACCGCAATCTTGCGGCAACTCATATAACTAATTTTCCAATATCTGACCCTCTTATTTCATGGACTGGTAATCTTGGCCAGTTCCCGGATGGTCAGCCCCACACATCACCGCCTGGCTGAACTAAGGTCTTTTCCAGTGACATTAAGCAGTGGTCTTTCCCAGAATCTTTTTCAAAACCAACATGGTTCATCCAGTCATCGCCTATTCTGGGCTTCCACTTGGCTACTAATTTTCCCATTTAATTTGTCTTAATATTTTTAGGCCTTCGCTTATGTTGAGTTCGGCGAGACTTTAAAACACTATAACCCTCAGCCTCAGTGTTAATGTTTTATCTGACCACCACTCTTGAAAGTAGGCCTAACAAACTCTCGCTTAGCCAATCAGCCCGAGATATTCAGGTGCACATGCGATGAGCGCAGTCAAAATGTACTGACTGACTGAAACAATTACGATTCGCGAGTCACAATTTGACAGTTAATACACGGGTTCAGACAAATGCTGCCAACCGCTCTTGTTATCTTGGCAGAGGGAATTTTACTGGACCTGTCGGTACAAAATAATTGCGATAGTGTCTACAATATGCACTTATATTTGGCCCATGGACCGTAATTTTCTTTCAGCAGAGATATATCAAAGGACACGAAGGTCCATGTGTGGACTACCTGAATACATGATTTCAGTGCGAGTTTTACCAAGTGGGTTGAGCTGTGGGACCGCTGTTGGTGTTCTCATAGCAACGATGCCACTCACATGAGGTGTGAAGGCCTTATATGCAAATATGGGGGAATCATCAGGTCCTCAAAGAGCCTTGTGAAACCTTAATATGCAAATATCAGGGATTCACCATACAGACTTTACAGGGCTTTAGTGATAAGAGCTGGCACTGAGTTAAGTCTATCGGTACATGGAATCACGTTTTATTTTAAGCATTTTATTAGTAAACTCAAATACTAAATCCCAGGCAGGGCTAATCCACCCCATGTTAACTTACCATCACAAAATAAAAATAGTATTTTATCTTTAGTGTTATCTTGTATATTTATAACTGAACTGAAGTTGTAAGAGCCCTCTGAGTGCTCCATTTGGTAGGATCTGGGATCCTTGCCCTGGGCGTTCCCTAGGTGTGAATTTTGATAGAGCCTTTAAACAAAGATGCTATCTAGCCAAGCAGAGAGTCTGTCCAGCCACCAGCGTGTAACGGGTATTTTGAAGAGTTGTTGGAGGAGTCCAGATCAATACAGCCCCACAACCATATTGTAATTTCATCATCAGCATTGCATATTTTGACGTGATCCCTATTGTCCACACTTTTACATTCCAGAACAGGTTTTACTTCCTTTGTTTTAGGACAACTATCTCCAACTGGTTTTTGTGGCTCAGGGGTAGAGCACAGGACTCAAAGCTGGGAGATTGTGAGTTAGAATCTCAGCCAAGGCAGTGAGATTTTTCACAGTTGGCCCCCGCCCAGGGTGAGCTCTCTGCAGGCTTAATGGGAAGGCCATGCCCAACTGCCAAGTTTTACTCACAAACAAGTACACTTTTTGGGGGTATCTCAGTGGTTTGACCCAGCAATGGGGACAGTTACGCACCCAGGGCCGGCAGGTGCAGTAGTCACCAGGTCTGGTAAACACTAGGATATAAAATTAGAGGAAGCGTGTGATACTGCCCTGTCGCAGAGTCTGAAACTGTAATTGAATCCTGCATATGTACATATACTTAGTTAATCTCGCATTAAAAAAAATGTAGATGGTTACTTCCAACAAAAAAAAGAACTCCAATATGACTTGCACCTTGTTCTCACCAGTCATGGTGTTCATCATTGGGCTTGTATAATGTGTATCTATTTATCCTGTTCTAATATAATCCTGTACTAAAATATTCTTTATTGAATAGACATCTTTGTACTTTGGAGTATTATTGTATAAACAAGGTTTCTTACACATTATTTTACTTAATTGGTGTTCTTTTCAAGGCAATACTTTTTAACTCTGATCTTTTGTTTGGCTGTAGATCTATACGTCTGACCTTGAGAATGAACTGGGGCGTCTTGGTCGTAGATGGAGGGGGATCATGTTTGAACTGGCTCGCTCTCGTCAGGATTATGGTTTAACATGTAAGTATTATCAATGAGCTCTCTTCAATGTTTAAGTTCCTCCATGTTTCAGGAATTATGGGTAATGAAGCAGCTTTGATTAATGTCATTGTGCAGCGGTCAGCCTGTCAGAATTGCTGGTTAACTGATTTCTGTCCAATGGTATTCCACTTTACATGTGCTGGACTGCTCACTGTAATTAAATGTATAATGTCATCATGGACTTTTTGTTGATGGTCATGTTTTGTCAACATATCAATACAAGGACATCTGATTATAGACACATTTTATTTTTATCCCAATGTATCAATGTTACAACCCAGGGAACAAACAAACTCAAAAACTATACGGGTCACATAAAGCTCCCCCACCATCTTAGGCTGAGGAAAAAACCAGATAGGTATTTCTTTGTCCTTTACCAAAGATATGTTTCTTTAGGTAGATAAATATGTTAATAGTCCTTACTCGTGACTTTCATGATGAAATATCTGAGCTGATGTTCTTTTTCTATACTTTCAGTCCCACTTGACCTTGATGTGAGATTCAAGGCCATCCTAGTAGCTTCAGTATTCTGTGTGGTAAGTGATGTTTGTTATAATCACTGACGTTTTACCGGCTCGGCTGACTTTCAGTCATACTAAGCTGTAGCATGGGTTTCTGCACATTCTTTTACATATAAATTGTTTTAGTCTGTTGTTTCACATTCAAAACATTTTTACACTAAAGGGACTGACACTTAGCAGTCATTTAGCAATTTAAGTTCATGTATTACATAATTTAACTGGAACATAAAAAAGTTAAAAAAAAATAAAGGAGTCAGGGGCCTTCTCCTGGACCTTCTTCAACAAGGGAAAAGCTCACTGCTAATAAAATACTTTTTAGTCCCCAAATATTGGGATGTTTAGAGGACCTTGAGATGAATAGTGAAACATAAAACTAAAATAGTGTAATTCAGTGAACAAACTGACAACTTTTAACTCAGAAATAAAGCAGATTTTGCCTCATCTCCGCTAAAAATCACCATGCATGTGTTATTTAAAAAAATTAAATTGATCACAGGGATTCATGAAACATTTGCAGACTTAATGTTTAACTTTGTTTCCCTCATGTATGAGGTCTCCTGTTGATACTAAATTACAGTCTCACAATCCTCGCTCATCACCTGAAGGCACCCCTAAGCGATTAAGTACAGTGGAACCTCCTAATTACGGGCACTAACCGGACCAGACATTTTGCCCACAATAGAGAGGTGCCTTGAGTAGAGGTTATGATTTTCGGGACCTACTTACTTGCAATCTAAGTGCTTACACTGAATGGCATCAACACAAGAAAATAACACCAATATTACAAATTTATTTTTAAAAAATATATGTTTATAAATATATATATATATATATATATATATATATATATATATATATATATATATATACACTGCACAAAGTTTAAACGGTTGATTGGTTAGCTGCTAAAGATCAAAGACCGCAGAGTTATTTTTGTTTTCCCTAGGCTTACCTGTCACTCTGCCAACAATACAGAGGTGATTCGACAGCTCCGATCCTCGATAACTGCCCATAATTCAGAGTAAAGAGGTGCCCGCAATTGAGAAAATAAATATATGATAATAAATAGTAAATTTTCAAGGGACTACCTGTAAATGGCTGTAAATAAGAGGTGCCTTTAGTACAGAGGTGACCGTAAGGAGAGGTTCCACTGTAGTTATGAGAAAGATGATTTTCAGATGATCTATTTAACTTCTGTTGACTGATCAAAGACATTTGAAGCAATGTAAATGTAGGGACCAGATATTATCTGTTTTATGATGCAGATTTGATTCTCAACTTTCTTAAAAATTAGGGAAACATAGAAAATGAGTTTCTTTTATTCTACTTAGGGAAAAGTTAGTAAATATGAGCAAATTTACTTCAAATCAGAGAAGGGTCATGGAATTGGAATGTCCCAAAGAGAAAGGACCTGGTAGATTTTGTCTCCGTTACAAAGACTATATCAACTGCTGTTGTACTTTAATGTAGAAATCCCTCTCGTTAGAGTACATGCATAACATCAGAGTGTCTTAGTTTCCCCATGATCATTCAACTACTGTTAACTGCAAGATTATTCAACAGTGAAAACATTTCGAACTAGAAATCTGGGATAAGGTTGGAAAAATTATTCTAAATTTTGAAAACTGGTCTGGTCAAACTTATACTTAATTAGGGCTCCTTTTGTGATAATGACAACCCAAACCCTAAAGTCACCAAATATATGTCATAAAAATATGTCTAGACAAAATATTAAGAAAAAAACTTACATTTATATCTCTTCACCTGATACTCTTTCATAATACAGCAGAACCAGGCTGAAAGACCAACTTATAAGAACACCTGCCTATTAAGACCACCCCTGAATAAACTATAGGCAATCAAAATACATGTAGTTATTACTGACCTGTCTAATACTCTCTTATATTTTATTGTTTTATATTTTCTTCTTTTAGCACTGGGTGTATGATGGAAGAAATCGATAGGATTTAACAGGTCAGCTGCCACATACCGTGCTTTGCCTTCATGTCAACCTGCAGACCTACAGTCCAGGCTTCTCAAAGTCGTAAAGTACCCCAGGATGGTACACAACTCAGTGACTGCTTTTGTAAAGTGACAAATACTGTGGTTTCTTTTTTGTTCACAAACAACTGAGTTTAATTTGTGATATTTTGGAAAATCGGAATTATCACAAAAAGTAAACCTTCGTGAATAAGAGTTCTCATTGTCTATTAGTTGGCAAAGTTGAAAAATAAAAGGTTGACCTAATGAATAAATATAGATCATGTTTTTTCCAAAAATTGATATTTAAAATTATATCAGATCTTCCAAATTGTCTTCCATTAACAAGCGTTATTACTTTTTTTTCATGTGATATTTGATATAATTAATTCACATGATAATGGTTATACTCTGTGTATAGAGCTTTTGTATTTTAAGATTATGAAAATGGAACCCTAGCAAAACATTGAAAAAGGGAAAATAGCAATTTTTTAACCCGGGCCTGCAAATATGCAGCCAACCACAAAATACTTTACTCAATTCATTCATTTTGAAATATAATTGTCACTGTGTATATTTGATTTTGTAAAGAATATTTCAAGCAGATTCCTCACAATTATCAATTACATTTGAATTGAATTTTTCCCAGCACTGCCATCAGGAATACACTTGTAAATGTGAGTTATTTTTTAATTAAATATTAGCAGAAATTAGGAAAATGAAATGCAAACTGGAAAAAGAATCTAAATGTATATTGTTCACTTTATCTTGTATGTAAAAAAGATTATTTATATTTATTAGTGGTGTGCCAGTTTATCCATAAAATTGATGATTGGTTGTTTTTTTATCAAAATCGATTAAATCGATTTCATTTTTTCATTATCAATTGAAAACTTACCTTTCTCAAGGTTCCTGTATCTGCCTCATGTGAGATGAACAGAGGGTGATAAAACAGTGAGTGTACTGTCAACAGTAATTTTCTTGAAAAGATTATATTTCTAAAGAAAATATTTCTGATGACCTGATGAAATCCTGTTTGCTTGATTTATAAGCAGCATACTTAAAGAGGCCCTATTACCTATAAAGCATGTTGAATTAACAATAAAAATCGCTTCTTCCATTTAAAATAAACTTGTACCTGCAATAATATTGCCCTGAAACCGTTTTCTTACTACAATCGGGAGCAATATCAGATGTCAACATGAACACAATGTGTGGAACACTGTGCATCACTGAGCCAAAACACCTGCCAATCATATGATACCCTGACTGACTTGGCCCCAAAGATGTAATACATGTTCCTGCACGCTGAAACATCACATTTTCCAACTCACAATCTGACCTTCAGTCAGGCTGCTTTGTTATGGTAAGAAGACACACGTGGACTGTTTTCAAACACGCAGAGCCATAACAAGGTGTTAAACAGCCGTATGTGAGGTACTGAGACTGTGTGCTGGGATGGGTTTGCTGGAAAACCTTTCCATTTAGTAAAATTGAACCTATAGTGTGAAAAAATAGGCACAATATTGCTCTTGATTATGTACCTTTAAAATGAAGCAAATATATCTAGATTTTCTTAAGACGGGATATATATCATCTAATCATCAGAAACATTTCTTTATCTGATAATATATATTTTTCTGATTGCAAGAAAAATGATCTTATCAGAAAAAAAAATCCCTAAAAAATTGTCTGGATGTAGGATAATTTTTTATTAGCTCAGCTGACTATAAGTCATCTGAGCTATAGTCGTGGTCCATTGTCCGTCGTCCGTCCGTCTATCCGTCCGTAGATGTGGCACCTTTTGAAACCGTAAGACCTAGGAATCCAAAATTCAGCATAATGTTAGATGTCCCCAAGATCTCCTACCAATCCAGAAACTGGGTCTTTGCGACTTTGTTCCTTTGAGAAATTAAGGAAAAACCTCAATTTTTTATTTAAAACCTATTTTCACACTTCAGGACTGCCTAATATCAAAACCACTCATCTGTTTTTCCTCATTTTTACCATAAATATTCCTCTATATAGTTAAATAAAGACACAATTAAAAATTATGAAATCTAAATCAAGTATTATTTTTAGATATTTATTGTTTTGCAGATTTAAAAGATATATTTTTGTGGTAAAAAAAAAAAAAATAAACATTTGTATGCATGATGTGGTGTTATCTGACAAGTTTGAGATTTATGATAATGCAATTGAGAATTATTAATCAACTTTTATATTCAGATATATATGTTATATTGGAATTGTATAGAAATATAAACTTAAATAAAAAAAAATTGATGTGATAAAAAAATGAGGATTTAATAAAAACATTTGTTCATTATCTTCCTGCCTCAGCAGAATTTGAGATCAGGCTTTGTTTGCCCTGTTTTATGTTGTTAGTTAGTTATATTTCAACTGTATACATTTCATTAAAAAATACATATATATTTAATAATTTATATTATACTAAAAAAAATATATTTAATTGAACAAATGTGTAAATTACTGAAATGTCAACATGTATAAAAAAAACAACTAATGATCATGGTAATAGTACAGATTTTGTTCACAAACTGCTCACATGCTTCAGTTTCAACATTAGGAAACACATGGTCAGGTCACAAAATATTAATTGCAACAATTTCTTGCTCATCAATACAAACCAATCATATAAACCAACCATGGCCTTTATTACCTATTCCTCTTACACTTTATCTCCATTTGATATTATTTTAGATTTTACCTTCAGGGTCAACTTCAGCTGAGCACAGTGACCCATGGGTCCCTTGTTCTTATAGTAAGAAATCATAGGGAGTAGGGCATAAAAATTGATCTTTTCAAATATATTATTTTTGCCGTATAATTTTCTTATTAAATGTAGAATGACCACCAGTATTGCTGGTTTGATGTACAGTGTATATACTTTATGTATGTGTCTAAGGATATTTATTTTCTTTTAGTGACATTATGTATGCAGAATCATGTATCTGTGATTACTAGGTCAGTCTTCAGAATAATCTGCAGTATAAAAAAATGCAAGTGATAAAATCATATGCATATTTTGACGGGTATATTCATGTGAAAGAAATGTTATGCTTGAGATTTCAGTAACAGTCAGTCATATATCACTTGTAGCTATACATTTCATTGATATTAAATAAATAAAAAGATAAGATAATATCCTGATGTTGGTCTAACTCAATGAATGTTCTCTCACTTTTAAAGGATATTTGGACTGAGGTGGTTTATTGGTTTGGGTGCATAGCTTGTGGTTGTAAGATTACTGGAACGAGACAAATACTGACCATTCTCTGAGTGTGGCACTAGTGTATTGGTTTGGGTGATTGTAAGATTATTGGAACGAGAGAATTACTGACCATTCTCTGAGTGTGGTAGTGTATTGGTTTGGGTGATTGTAAGATTATTGGAACGAGAAAATTACAGACCATTCTTTGAGTGTGGTAGTGTATTGCTTTGGGTGATTGTAAGATTATTGGAACAAGACAATTACTGACCTTTCTCTGTAAGTGTGGTAGCGTATTGGTGTGGGCAATTGTTAAATCATTGGAACAAGACAATTACTGACCATTCTCCTAGTGTGGTAGTGTATTGATGTGGGTAATTGTAAGGTTATTGGAATGAGACCATACTGACTATTTGAAAATCAGCCTTATTTGAAATATACACAGGCATGGATTATGCGAAAGAAAGGAAAAAAAAAAACAAGAAATTTGTAATGCAGCCACCCCTGCATACTGGGGGGGGGGGGGGGGGGGGTACACTTAACTTGACCACCTCAGTCATTGTGCGTATTATAGCATGTTTGGTGTATGCTCCCTAGAGGTCAAGAAAAGCTGAGGAAGAAAAGGCTGAGAAAACAATAGGCAGAAAAAAGTGTCAAGTCAGATGATATTAACATTGCAGGCTTTTACCCTTTGTTATGTTTGGTTAATGTATTCATTTTATATGTTTCAAATCATATGAGATGCTCTGAATCCTGAGTTAATATGCACCCTAGTCCAGTCTATCTGTAATTACATCATTATTACCCCAAACATGACTGTTCATGCTTTCACAGCAGCTTGCAGCAAAGATTTCCATATCTCACTCTTTCACTCAAAACCTCCTGATCTGGATATTTTTATTAATTAATCAATCAGTAGAACTGTTGAGGTAGTGTCAATCAAGGTGAGGTTATTGAAATCATAAATTACTGCATTCTTGATATTTGTATTTTTTCATATGTTAATACAGTAAAACCACGTCTAAAGACCACATCAGTATAGAGATCACCTCAAAATAACGACTACTTTTTAACGGTCCCAATTCTTTTTTGCTCTTTATATCAGACCTCTCGTAGATGACCACCTTGAAAATGTAACCACCTAATCGTGGTCCTGTTGGTGGTCGTAAATTATGAGGTTTCACTGTATTAGGTCATAAATATTCATACAACACAGAATCTGCCTTTATTACACATTTATTTAACATATAGGTTCACGTTGTTATTCAGGAGCATGATTTACATGTCAGCCTGTCAGAATCTCAGGTATCACATTGTAGCAATTAGCAAGGAAATGGACAAACACATATTGTACATTAAATATGTAAGGACAACAGACAAAATACATTTTAACAAGTAACAATACATCAAATACAGAACAACACAAAATATTAAATTACAGATTTAACAGTAAAACATACTTTCTTTTAGTCACAACTACATGAATACATTACATGCATGCTATCTTTACTCAGCTGTAAATCATTACCATAAACATTAAAATAGAGGTTTTTGGCACATAGAGACAGACTCACACATTGTACAGGTTTGTAAGTATGAGAACATATTAAGCAATTTGGCACTTCTACTTGCTGAGGCATTTAGGCCAAAGAAAAAATATGGATTGGTTCTAAGGCACTTTTTTTCAGAAATCAATGCAGACAGGCAATTTATTTTTCACTTTGTTTGTTTTGATAAATATGTCATATGATCAGGGAAAAGCATGATAATAACAGAATATTTTTGGATAACACGTAAAAAACACTACATTGTATTATTTTATCTTCATGAAAGAAATGTTTAAGCGGCTGGAGCTCAAAATTTGTAAGTTTCTATTGAAAATCAAAAGAAACATTTTTGATACAGGGGATTCAAATTGATGCAGGCAGTGCATGAGAACCATACCTTTTATTTTTTTGGCCTTAGTGTAAATGCATTTTTTATGGCATGTGTTCTGGGTACAATTGAAGGGGTTTTCATGATTAAATATTAGTTAACCTAAATTTCAGATGGCTCTGAAAAGAAATGGGATTACATGTTTTTGTTAGTAACTTTGGCACCAACTTTATTTAGACAACAAAGGATAGGGGGCTGGGTTAAAAATATGGATGAATTAGGAAACGTGTTTCTAGTGCAATAACATTATCGCAGAGTACCTGTAAGTCAAGGAGTAGGCTTAAATACCATAGTTACAATTTGGATGTCAAGGAACAGGCCTAAATACCATAATTACAATTGGGATGTCAAGGAGCAGGCCTAAATACCATAATTACAATTGGGATGTCAAGGAGCAGGCCTATATACCATAGTTACAATTGGGATGTCAAGGAGCAGGCCTAAATACCATAATTACAATTGGGATGTCAAGGAGCAGGCCTACATACCATAGTTGCAATTGGGATGTCAAGGAGCAGGCCTATATACCATAGTTACAATTGGGAAATCATAATGATTACCATAGTGACTCACAAATGCCTCCTGACGGAAGTCCACAACATGACTTAAGACAGTTTACTGCAACAGACCCCAGGACTTAAAAAACTGACAATATCTGAACATTACACTTCCGTACTGGTAGACAGATAACTCAACATGTCCATTTCACTGCAGATTGCTGGGGATCATATAACTGTTACAGAACTGAATAAAATAAAGGTGGTATCTAAATTTTTTATAGTTGTTTTAAGAAGCAGGGTGTCAAAGCAGATGTTATTGCAACACAACAACTTCAACAGATTTTATGTTGATCAGTTCAGAATCATCCAATAATTCATTTACTGTTGTGTGTTTACAGGAGCACAATTTGTCTGTAATGTGAAATTTCTGGATATACAGAGATAGCATGGTAAGATAAAAGCCATTCAAAGTTACAGTAATGATTTAAGTACAATAGGGTATGAATTTATGTACTAGTATATTCCAAGACATAATGAATAAATTCCTGGATTTTTTTATAATTCCAGAGGACAAGGGAACTTGTATGATAGCGGAGCATTGGATGAGATAAAACATGGGTTCTTGATTACAAATTCATGTTTCATAATTTCATGTTTGGTTCAGATAAAACATGGATTCTTGCTTACAAATTCATATTTCATAATTTCATGTTTGGTTTAGATGAGACATGGATCCTTGTTTACAAATTTATGTTTCGTAATTTCATGGTTGGATGATACAAAACATGGGTTCATGCTTACAAATTCATGTTTTGTAACTTAATGTCTTGGTCATACAAAACATAGATTCATGCTTACAAATTTCATGTTTCGTTTTTTCATGTTTCATAATTCTCATGACCAAAACCTGTGAGTTAGGTCAGATTAACAGTAAATTATGCATCTGAATGGTGACCAGTAGCGTCTGGTAATTCCAAGAAGCCGGTTTCCGCAGGTTCTTCAAACACACTGGTAAGAGTTGAGCTGGACCTGATAATCCGATCTGATCCAGACAGCTCCTGGTAGGGATTGTTTGTGCCATTTCTTGGCTGCCTCTGCCTCTTTTTGTCTCTACGTCTCGTGATCTCTTGGGGTGAAGGGCTTGGGCGTCTCTCTTGGGAATATGATGGACTTATTATATAGGGTGACAAACTTCGGATGGGGACAGGGGGTAACACTCTCATACTGGTCACAGAGCCCCTTGGTGGCACCTCCACCGCTCTCATGATGCGCTTGATATTCTGTTGCATTTCATGAACCTGTAAAAGACTACATTGGTTGTAGGAGGTAAAATATGAAAAAAAGGTAAAAATTAACAACAGGAATGCCTGCAACATGTTTGGAATTTCATTTGCTTGAACTGTCTAAAGTTATGCAGTTTTTATCCTTCATTGTTTTCATACCTTCATTGATTAGATCCAATTTTAATTAATTATGTTACAGATACTTATCAGGACTTCACGGTCTTTCATCAAAATATCCCTAGTAGCTAATTTGATCTTATTTTGATGATATCCTCTGTTAATGGTGGGGGGAGGGGATATTATCCATCTATTTGGGGAAGGGTATGAGCAAACCTGATTTAATAAGGACTTCACAATTTTGTTAAAATTTATCACTAAAGCCAATTTTGCCTTATTTTGATGATTATTATTGTAAGTGGGCAATAACATCAGCAGAGTGGGTATTAATTAGGCAAAACTCTATCTCTCCTCCCCCCCCCCCCCCCCCCCCCCCATCAAATTTCAACATCTGCATTAAACTGCAGCAATTTCCTGCTCATTAATTAAAATTTGATGCTTTGTCACGGCCCGGACTGTATAATTAGCTCAACTGACTTTCGGTTGACTGTTGATTAGATGGAAAAACGCGGGAAAATCATAATAAGAAACATGAAGTAGGTAGTCAGGACACACCTCTTGCTGTAAAGCTTCAAACTCTGTAATGGTAACACCTGCTGAGAAGCGGTTTGTTGATTTCTGCTGAAGATACCGCTGAACTAAGAGGTTTATCAAAACCTGAAAAACATGAACAATACACAAAGCTCAGATACCGCTGCACCAAGAGGTTTATCAAGACCTGGAAAACATGAACAATACACAAAGCCCAGATACCGCTGTACCAAAAGGTTTATCAAGACCTTGAAAACATGAACAATACACAAAGCTCAGATACTGCTGTACCAAGAGGTTTATCAAGACCTGAAAAACATGAACAATACACAAAGCTCAGATAGTGCTGTACCAAGAGGGTTATCAAAACCTGAAAACATGAACAATCCACAAAGCTCAGATACTGCTGTACCAAGAGGGTTATCAAAACCTGAAAAACATGAACAATACACAAAGCTCAGATACCGATGTACCAAGAGGTTTATCAAGACCTGAAAAACATGAACAATACACAAACTTCAGATACCGCTGTACCAAGAGGTTCATCCAGACCTGTCACAGTAAAACATGAACATTACCCAAAGCTCAGATGCTGCTGTACCAAAAGGTTAATCAAGACCTGAAAAACATAAACAATACCCAAAGCTCAGATACCGCTGTACCAAGAGGTTTGTCTAGACCTGAAAAACATGAACAATACACAAAGCTCAGATACCGCTGTACCAAGAGGTTTATCAAGACCTGAAAAACATGAACAATACACAAAGCTCAGATACTGCTGTACCAAGAGGTTTATCAAGACCTGAAAAACATGAACAATACACGAAGCTCAGATACCGCTGTACCAAGAGGTTTATCAAAACCTGAAAAACATGAACAATACACAAAGCTCAGATACCGCTGCACTAAGAGGTTTATCAAGACCTGAAAAACATAAACAATACACAAAGCTCAGATACTGCTGTACCAAGAAGTTTATCAAGACCTGAAACACATGAACAATACACAAAGCTCAGATACCGCTGTACCAAGAGGTTTATCAAGACCTGAAAAACATGAACAATACACAAAGCTCAGATACTGCTGTACCAAGAGGTTTATCAAGACCTGAAAAACATTTTTGCAATGCCTGAATATGAACCAGAGATCTTAAAACCTAGGTGTAGACACCATATCTGTTCATTTATTATGTATAATAATGAAGTTATAGGGCAAAAAATGAAATTTGGTTATGGCCACCTTAATTTGCATATAATGCCAGCGTGGCATCTGCTATCATCCAGCACACTCTAAAGATATAAGACCAGCAAAAAAAAATCATGGCAACTAGTTTTCAACGTTCGCCTCAAAAAACAACATTTCACTTCTGGACTAGCATATTTGAATATGGTGTGATCCCAAATAAAAATTAGTAAAACGTGTCAAATAAAATTTAAAAAAAAATCAATCATTTGAATGGTCTCACCTGATAATTCATACTCTGTTTCGGTTTGGTATCGTCATTGTCCAGGTAGCAGCATTGCTGAAAACAATGCAAAATCCTCTTGAGCTTATTTATATGTCATTTGAGGGAGAGCAACTTCGGAGAACGAAATACATACTATAAAACATTAAAGAGGAAAATGTCCGGTATAAAATAAGATTTCATATCTGCTCAAACAAATGGCTTTGGCTAACTTAAGAAAAGATATTTTCTTCTGCACTAGGGCTTGGTATAAACATTTAAATGTACTTTGCAGTGGTCAGCAAGTAACATCTGGATTTTGTGTAAAAAAAGGAGGGGGGGGGGGGGGGCACTTCTGGCCCAACATGCTGATAGTATCGACAGACATAGTCTGGAGAAAAATATACATATACAACTCAATACATCATTAAATATATACTTCTATTTATACATAACCTTTTACATAACAATTGCCTTCACTTTAAATTCCTTTATTTTGTACAAATGTTTCTCACATTCATTGCTAAAATACAAATACATCACATTATATCAACAAAATACCACAAAACCTCATTTGTTTGGCGAAACTATGGCACCAGCGGTGCCAAGAAATGTCTAGTTTTATGTTTGTTTTTAGCTCGGCTGACTAAAAGTCAACTGAGGTATAGGAATGGCGCTTTGTTCGCGTCCGCCCCGCCGTCTTGTTGTCCGGCCATCAGTTAGCATGGCACAAATCATATGTTATGAAAATCAGAATGATGTAAGATCAAAGATAGAAAGTTTCAGATTTTAAAGTTCCAAGGTCAAGGGTCAAGGTTACAGGACCGACATTTGTAAAAAGCTAAAAAAAATATCTTTATAGATAAATTCAGCTGCGTCATTTTGAAAAAGCTCATTAAAATATCCTTATAATCAAATTCAGCTGAGTGTTGAGACACATGGGACCCTAGTTAAATGATAAATCTAGGTCACTTGCAGCTTGCAAGTGTACTAAATTATATATATAAATTGCGGACCCTTATAAATAAATATTTAGAAAGAAATGCAATTTTTCACAGATTTTGGTTGAATATTATAGCAATTTATATTTAATAACTAGTGTACCTGTACTTGATAAATGTGCTGGTAAGGATCATGTTGGAGACAGATGTTTTCCTTTCCAATGTTATGAGAGACACTTGTCATCAAAGAGACAGAAGTACAAAATGCGCAGGGATTTTTTGCTCCGATTGATACTAGCTATATCGGAAGTACTTTGTTATTGATGAAAACTATCAATAACAAAAATAAACTTCCTATAATGCTTAGTAGATGATTTTAATAAATAAAAAAATATTTTTCCGTCTTGTATGTTGTATTTGCATAATTAATAAGTCCCCCCACGCTCCCGTATCTCCCTCCCCTCCTTAATCTGCAACAGCATATGCGGGAGCTTACCGACTGTGAATACTTGGCCTCATCGGATGCGATGATAAACTTGAAGATCCACCGGATGAGACGGTAGAAGGACTTAGGACTGGGGATTAGGTTGTAGGGCGGCGGGAGGGTGCCATCGTTACCAAAGTACGATATCCAAACCTGTGTTCGAACGAATTTCCACTCCATGTCCTCATTATTCTGAAATACACAACAAAAACACATATCCCGATTAAATCAGACTCTCACAAAGGGGATACAGGGTGGAGGATATATAACTTGGAATCACACCTTTGTTTGTATTAACAAGAGATAAAATACCCTATATTAAAGAATACATTTATTCTAATTGGTTCTGCAATTGATTATATCATTTGGAAACGGCTTAGAAGTACATGCATGCATTTCCAGGATATTGATAACTAGCGGTGGTTTCAATAGGAATTTGAAGCCTACATCATTGCCTAAAAGACTTTTAATTTAGAAATATATTTACTTAGTAGTTATTGTAATAATTCTGGTGAAAGTTATGTATATATTAAGCTGACATCTGAGCTGTTGCCATGGTGCAGTGTACGTCAGGTACAGGTTTTCTTTATTTTTCATCCAGGACGGATCCTTAACGACTCTGTTTTTCACATACATAAAGGGCTACATTAACCAATTTTATGACATTTGAAAGTGTCTTGTAAAGTGTTCATGCCAATACACAGTAATCTTTCATAAAATATATAACATATATAATAACGTGCATGATGCTCAGAAAAAGACCCCTCTCACCATCTAAGATTAAAAAAAAAAATCGGCCAGCCTATCTCTCCAGAAATTTAGACACATTTATTAAAAGCACAGTGACTGAATAACGGCTTTTTATTTAAATTCTTAAATGATAAATAGTTTCAAGAAGCAATACTATAGGACAATTCATAAAAGTTTGCATACGGCATTAATTCCATAAATGTGATACACTTAACGTGAATTATTTTTCATGCCTCAGCAATATCACTTTTATCAGTCAGGAATGTGTCACAAACATCTTGCATTTTGTCACTCATCCCGAGGGTTCTTACTGAACACTGAAGCAATGTACACACCTCTACATTCATGAATGAAGTAGACATCATAGCGATAAGCAGGTTGAGGAGGACAACGATGGTAGCAATGTGGTAGATGCCAAACAGAATGTGTCCCAAGCCTTGAGTCAAGCGGTGCTTATTGATAACTCTCACGGTGTCATTGCCGACGGTTTGCCGTTGTTCCTCTATTATGATGTCTGTAGCATTGTAATCAACCATCGCAAAAATTGCCCAGAAAAGTGTCTTGATGGTCTCCCGGAATCTGTAAAAGTGTGCAGAACAACATCTTAATTATCAGGATATTTGATCAAATAAATAAATTTGCTTGCTTTTGAGAAAAAAAAAAAACTGAATATGGTCTTTGGACCCTTGCCATCGATTATGAAAAGTTGTCTTTTGAGAAAGTGATTAACAATAAAGATATTCAAATTGCAGAATGTTTGACACTTGTCCTGAGAGCACTTCAACAGATGACACAGAAAGAAAGTACTGTTAACGTACTTGAAATTTCCATAATACATAGTGCACTAGCTCCATGAATCCCGACACCGCGACCTTCAGTTCCGATCCCCAGAACCGCCATGTATATGCAGTATTTAGGTATTGTTTCATTTTGGTTAGAAGTGGTCAGAAATAAGGGAGCCATAACAGTGAAATTCTATTTAATAAACTCACACACCAGTGGCAGATCCTTATATATATATATATATATATATATATATATATATATATATATATATATATATATATATATATATATATATATATATTACGATTATCCATATAACCAGTGATTTTGTAAAAAATTGACAAAACAGCAGAAACAAAAATAATCGCCAATAAATTGCCACTTTTGTGAAACATTGACAGACTGCACTCAATTGGTACAGGTAAACAGCCTATAATCACCACCTGAAAATTTGGGTTTTTGGTCCTTTCCGGACCAGACACCCATTTTTTTTTATTTCTTTACAGTCCTCCTGGACTGGCCCCTCCCCTTTCCAAAATTCTGGACCGCCCCTGCTAATCCAGGTAATCACAATGCTCTCACGACTTGGAACATGCATGCACGTTACCATGGAGTCTTCATTGCACCCATACCACTCAACCCCAAGACCACGGATTATAGATACTCACGTAGTGAAGGATTCTGACATGGTGCGGACCTCGCCCTCAGAGTCTGTGCGGACCATACCATGGTAGGAGTGGTAAAGTTTGTTCAGACCAGTGGCAAAGGAAAACAGCACGATGAAGAAGATGATGAGGAACCGACCCATATCCCGGAACATGTAACTGATCGACACCTGCAGACAAATAAGATAATGTATATCGTGGGACATGTAACTGACAGACATCTGTATTTAAATACCATAATATAAATTGGATTCAAGTCCCGGAACATGTAGTAGATAGACACAGAAAAAGTACCCAGCGAACACCTGCATTTATTATCAAAACTTTTCGTGATATAATAGCTGATTTATATTACTTTAAAAATTAAAAAAAAAAAACTATAGCATTTGGCATATTTTTATTATTAATATACCCCCTTTACAAAAAAAAAAAAAAAACACAAAAAACAAACATGATGCTGATCCACATCGGCAAATGTTTTGTAGAATACTAACGAAACACCGATACAATGGAAATTTGAACTGGAAAATGTTAAATATTGACACAATATAGTTAAAGCACTGATGTTCATCATCCATGAGAGTTTAAAGATGGAAATAAAGGAAATGGACATTGATGGCCTCACAAACTCCTCTCCTCCCTTTGCCTGACAGCTTGGGAAACAACGTGTGTGTGTGTGTGTGTGTGTGCATGTGTGGAGAGGGTGGGGGAAAGTTGAGGCCACCAGCAAACGCGATGTTGCAGGCCTGCCAAATCACTCTTTTTTTCTAGGATTTCCTAAAAAAATGACAATAATTGCTCTTTTTTCACTCATAGTTTTCGACAGCACCCTTTTCCCTCCTTTTTTTTCAGTGACAGAATTCTGATATATACTATTTCTCTTCGCTTTTACAGTCCAGTTAGAACAAGAATAGGACAATATCGCAATTCTTATGTGTGGAAATGTCCGGCATGTGTCACAACATGAAGAAAACGCCCTCATCTTCATGCAGGGGGATGTGCCCCTTGTATGTTTCTGACTTTGGGAACGATATACACGTATAAATATACATTTTTAGTATGTAAAGCACATCTTTATTCAGTCCGTGATACAAAATAGGGAATGGACGCTTATTTTACTTTTTTTTTTTCACTCTTTATTCCGAAGAAGTCTTCTCTATTTTTTCAGAGCACTTAATCTTTTTTTTTCGGTCATTTACCTTTGCCAGGCCTATGTTGGAGATTTAACAAATATTTCAATGTTCACCTGTAGAGGCCCCAGGCTATTACCGATCTGGAAGAAGTTCATCGTTCGGCCGAATGCAAGGATAGTTGCCACAGAGAACAAGGCTTCACCGATCAGCGCGGGGTCATACTGATGCCATAGTTTCCGAGGTAGATACTCGTGATCGTTCAACTGCACGTCGATGTAAGCCCAGAACCAGCAGCTGAACGTCAGGAGGAACACCAGCAGCATCACGATGTCGTACCTGTACATTTAACATGACCGATATCATTTAATTCAAGATATTAACAATTACATAAATCATAAAAAAAAAAAACACCGGCAAAACAAGATCTTGCCGAGTTAGTCCAGGGGCCATGTAGACCTTTCTTTACCTTCTGAACACAATACACGATCTTAATTGCAAAACATAACTTACAAGACCATTGACAAAACATGTTCATAAATCAGAATGGGAATCAGAATAAAAATGCGTAACTGTAATGACAAAACCGCCAGCATTACATGAATGTGAATAATCATTACAAAAGCGTGGCTTTAACTAGAATGTGGGCAGTCGACAAGCGACCACAAGTCTCCGCTGATGGACAGAGGATTGAATAAAGTGAGGGATGCAATATCTTCTGACGTGCCACCCCTCCGAATTATGAGATCAGAGATGCCCAGATGGAATTGATTACAAGTAGTGCCATAAAGCTTGTATGCAGGATAAACCAGTCCAAGATCTAAGATCTTGCAAATTTTCAGGATTACACACAAAAACATTCCTGCGATAAATGCGTGGATGTATTGTACGAATAGGTGATTGTAGGTTGGACCACAAATCTTGTGTACGAGAATGCTACAAAAGATGTTGGGACATGCAAACTTTCAGGCCGAACAGTCGAACCACTCGGTCTCCGGAGACAAATGCATGGATGTATTCTACGAATACGTGACAATAGGTGGCGCCTCCTGATGGATCGACCGCCAAATTTCAGGCCGATACATTGAACCACTCCTAAGATAAGAGTGATTTTAACCAAAAGTAAACGCACGGATGGACCCCAAGTGACAACGATCGCAGATAGCGCCACAAGTCTTAAGTACGAAAGTATCCAAGATCTATGAAAATGCCAATTTAAGCCATAAACGTTGAACCACTCCTGAGATATATGCTAGTATTGCTTAGAAAGACGCACAAATGGACAATATGCGAAAAGGATTGTAGTTGACATCACCAATCTTTCTTAGGCATGAGTTCACATGTGACCCAATAATTATACTTGGTCCTTGTCTCTGTTTCTGATCCAACAGGGTTTCCTCACTTCAAGCCAAATTTAATTTCAGAGCTTTTCCAGGATTTTCAAGGAGTTTTCGCAATTATCAATGATGGGACCATTTTGTGATTGAAAGCCTGTTAAGCATACCAGAAAGATGTAGATTTATGGAGGTTTCATGGACCTTCAAGGCCTTAAATTTTATATTATAAATTCCATGACTTTTCAGATTTCAAAAACCCGCAAAATCCCTGATCATTGACTCCGTCTCGACCACGTCACTAATGAGCTTTCATTCCATGTCACTGCCCGGTATACTCACTTGGTCCAACCTTGTCTGTGATTACCAGATAAAATATTAAACCATATCACTGCCCGGTATACCAGAAGCGGGTCAAGGGGAATGGTCCAGGGGGTCGGAACCCCCCCCCCCTTTTTTTTAAAGATTTCAGACTAATTTTTTGCGGCCTAGACCCCCCTTATTGCATACCTTTTTTTAGGTTTTGCCATGTCCTCCTGGGTTTGACCCCTTCTTTTCATAAATCTTGCATCGCCCCTGTATTCTTACTTTTTCCAGCCTTGTCTGAGATATGGTATTAAACCATATCAATGCCCGGATTACTTACTTGTTCCAACCTGTATGAGATATGATATTAAACCATATCACTGGCCGGATTACTTACTTGTTCCAGCCTTGTCTGAGATATGATATTAAACCATATCACTGGCCGGGTTACTTACTTGTTCCAGCCGTGTCTGAGACATAATATCAACCATATCACTGCCCGGTATACTTACTTGTTCCAGCCGTGTCTGAGATATAATATCAACCATATCACTGTCCGGTATACTTACTTGTTCCAGCCTTGTCTGAGATATGATATCAAACCATATCACTGTCCGGATTACTGACTTGTTCCAGCCTTGTCTGAGATATGATATTAAACCATATCACTGCCTGGTATACTTACTTGTTCCAGCCGTGTCTGAGATAAGATATTAAACCATATCACTGCCCGGATTACTTACTTGTTCAAGCCTTGTCTGAGATAAGATACTAAACCAAATCACTGCCCGGTATACTTACTTGTTCCAGCCTTGTCTGAGATAAGACGTAAACCCATCAGCCCAGACTTGCTTCATCTCCTGCCACGTATAACCGGCGATGTACAAGATGATCACCCACTCAAGACCTGTGAAGAGATAACAGGGATATGCAAATCAAATAGCGAATTAGCCATTCTGATATTCAATTTTTAAATTTGAAAATAAAGAAATTACAATGTTTGTACATGACATAGACAATTCTTCTTACCTGTCCGTGGCGGACCTCTAACTGATCGCTTGGAGTCCAGTTGGTTCTCGACAAAGAGCAACACTAGAAAAGTCACATAGGACGCAGCAAAACTCATGAACTTGTTGATGGGTGTCCGCCATGTCTCCGTGAACTTGATACCCGGTAGCACCAGGTACAAGAACGCTATGACAGGCAGGAATAGGATCCGCGGGACCACCAGGACCAGCTTCTCCAAGAGGTTCAGCCGTTTCCAGTTGTGCCAGTCCTGGAGCCAGGCAGACCGTAGGACCTGCTGGACGTTTGGATGAGCAACAAACTATGGACAAAACAAACCAACAGTTAGCCACAAACTATGGACAAAACAAACCAACAGTTGGCCACAAACTGTGGACAAAACAAACCGTTAGCCAAAAAATTTGGATGAAACAAACAAGCAGTGAGTCACAAAATGTAGATGAAACAAACAAGCAGTAAGCCATAAACTGTGGGTGAAACAAATCAACAGTTGGCCACAAAGTGTGGGTGAAACAAACCAGCAGTGAGCCATAAACTGTGGGTGAAAAAAACAGCAATAAGGGCAGTACAATATTCTCTGAGCATCTCGTATGTGTCTTTGCTCACGTCACGGGTCATACGGGGGAAACGATATTCGAATGTTCGCAAGAACTTAACACCATTCAACTCTCGACGGGCATGGGTAACACAGCTTGCGCGGTCACATGATGGGTAAATAATTAATTTCATTCATCTCAAGAATTCTAGTAAACGCTGCCAGGATAAAATATGTTAAACTTAAAGCCCATAATTTGAAAAAGGATGTACGGTCGTGCCTTTAGATAGTACTTCGTAAGTAGATACCTATTGGTGTGTATCACAAAGGACGTGTCCTATGCTCTAGATTGCTTCGACGATTCCCCTGATGTAAGAATTCAAGCAACAGTGCCCATGTGGACTGAAAATATTCGCACCTTTTTTTGCTCCGTCTCTAACGCCAGGAGGACCCTGGGATATGTCCCGTCACCAGTCTGTTTTCCTCCCTTGCCTTTCCTTTGCTCCAGGAGACACTCGACCTCTTCACTCGTATGGCATTGTTCAAGCAGCTCGGTGGCGAATTGTGACGTTTTCTTTGACAGTTCTAGGTATTCTTTCTACAAAGGAACAGCGATCTCTGCATTATTCAGTGTACGATAATGTGTATATTATACTTTATGACCAATGTCTATAACAAAATGAGTGATAGAGTTTAGCTTCAAATACACATCCACCCCTACACAGACACATACCTACACACACATATATATGACAACAAAGGTCACAACATCATGGTCGTCATTAAAACTCAAGAAATATGTAATAAACAAAGGATATATAAGAGTGTGTACAATCAATCTATATAATATAAATATTTAATAGTACAATTTGAAATTAAACCTTAAGCAATCTAAAAAATAACCAAAATGTGCATTCTCAGGAATGATTCCTTCTGGTCTGGGATCCTGCCAGAAACGTGTTTGCATTCTCATATTCGGCCCATACTCCCAGAATCTTTTGTGCAGAAGTTCCCTAACCCATGTTTGCATCCACCTATTCGGCATCTATTACAAGGTTCATTATTCCTGGAAGTCTCCCTGGGCCCGATCATGAGGATGATCCACACCAAAATCTATTCGATTCTTCCTTGTCCCTTTCCCTTAATCTTTCCTCGAAAATTTCATGAGATTCTGTTCATAGTTGCATGCATGAGGTATGTTTGAACAAACACACAAACGGGAGTGAACGCATACCCTCCTGACTTAAGGTAACAAAAACTCTGGCCAACCTGGAATTCTCTTTCGGACTCCGCACAGTCCTTCAGTTCCTGGCTGAGCATGAAGCAGGTCAAGATGGGGTCGCCGGATGACTGGGCGATGTAAGAGGGACCACTCAGGGCGCGGTACAAGTTCAGTCTACCACGTGACACCTCTAAACACTCAGGATTCTTCTTCTTCATGCACACTAGTTTACATGTACCTAATGGATAGAAATATGAAAAAAGCAGCATATAGCATGAGAGAGAGAGAGAGAGAGAGGGAGAGAGAGAGAGGGTGGGGGGTGGGGGGGGGGGGGGGTTTCATACTTCCCTCATTTACCTAAGGAAAGCAGCTGTCTGTGTGAAGACTTATTTATTTATTTATTAAGAAATCTTTATTCAGGGTGACTTGCTCACACTGTGTCTGGTCTTCCACAAGCCCCTGATATAAAAAAATACAATGCAATAAAAATACAATGGTGACATTTTAGAATTAAGTTAGAAACCTCATTAATCCCGTGTTTAAAGATATGACATATTCTTTTATGCTTTTCATAAAACTGTTAAGAGGGGGCACATTCTTCACATCAGCTGGTAACCTATTCCATAGTAGGGGGCCATGATATATGGCAGAGTTTCTAAAATATTCTATTCGTGCTTTAGGCACAGACAAATGCTCCAGTTGCGTTTTCCCATGTTGCGTAACCGTGCATATCTGTGCTCAAGCGCTTTAACAAATAAGATGGGCACTGGCTGTAAATGCTTTTATATAACAAGATGCAAGTCATGTCAGCTCGTCTCTCTATTCCTAGCTTGTTTCAAGAACAGTTCGTAGATCACTGGTACTTCTCTCATGATTGAAAACATTACTCATTATTCTTACTGTGCGACTCCTAGGTTTCTGTATTTTGTTAAGAGATTTCTATCGAGGTTAGTTATTCATTTATCACTGAAAACATTATGGGCACGCTTCATAAAACATAAAAAACGACACATTAAAATAATTATTTTTATCGTGGATTTCTTTTCAAACTCTAAAATACATATTATTGGATATTGAACGTATCTTTGAAATATGTTCGGTAAGCTGTTCAAATGGATAAGTACATTTGTCTGATGGTTCATAAATCAAACGGTATGACTGAATTGATGACTCTCTGTGCATCACGAAAGTACGGTAGCCGTTTCAATTTATTTCCAAGTTTTTCTTCGGGTGTTTTTTATTGAAGTGACCTATTTCGATATATGATGCAGAGTAAGTAGATCTAATCCCTTGAACCGTTCATAGAAACAGTCCAGAAAACGCCGTTTCCATGGTACACAGGCTGTTTATATTGTTCGTACCCACACGTTTTTAACATAAAGGGAAACTGCAAAAATAATTCAAACACATTAAACAAGGATATCTGACAGCAAGTCTGACTAACCAACGTTTTGCAAAGGGCGTTTGGCAACTAGTGACCTTTCAACTCCCACACAAATGTAACCAACCACCTTCAGTTACATAGTCCATCTGTTTGTCACTATGGCTGCATCTATAGTATTTACTACAGCTTGTAGATGAACAAAGTCATACATCCATCAATGAGGCATTATGAGAACATTTTTTTAGGAGGATTTACCTAAATTTCATTAATATGTACGCAGAGATAACCGGAAATCACATAATTCCTACAAATAAGGCCCGTGCATAGCTGGCTTTAAACTTGGCTACAGTTTATGGTAAAACATGTCTGCTCACAGTGTGGATGATGGGGCCGTATGATAAAATGCCCCTTGGACAGGAAAAGTTTGACCAGTTCGAAAATGTCTAACTGGGCTGCCAGCACAAGCGGAGTTACTTCATACATGGCGCTCTCGTCAGTTGGTTCAAAGGCAGTTTCCACGTCCTCTGTTTCACTGAAAAGGAAAATACAAAGGCTGGTCATTCATGCACCATTGTCATTTAAAAAATAAAAACCTTCTGTGCACTAATATATGAATTATACAATATCAAAAAACCTTAAGCGAGTGAATACCTGTACTAAATCAAACCGTGATTAAAGTGGAGATTATGATATTTTATTTGATGTGGTCGTGTGTTTTTCAGTAAAATTTATAGAAAACAATAAATTGGGATTAATAGGCAGCCCGTATATGTGAAACATGTATTACGCAGTTGGAATACCATAATAAAGAATTACACTCAAAATCGAATCATGAATATTGATATTCAAGACAATTACTTCAATTATTCAGACTTTTACTATCTCGGGGGAACGAAACACTGTTGCTACGGAACGAGATAAAAATAAAATGCTGTGTGTCCCACACGAGCCACCGTAGACTTTCCACCAAACCAAAAGAAATTTAGTAGTGATAGAGTTTCCTGTCATCAAGTATACTTCACAGAAAACTAGAGAAACCAGTCCACAGGAAAGTCGCCAGAGCACACATACAAACTGATATTGTTTGTTAGCGAACCTTGCTGAGGGCTTTCGTATTGGTATATATTTACTCTAGGCTACATAAAAATCTTGCATCAGGATTTTCAACATTTCTTCAGACTAATAGGCTGTAGGAACAATGGGTTGTCGGAAGAAAGGGTTGACGGACTATCGTTCTTACCTTAGTTTGTCAAGTAGCATGCTAACAATATATTCGTTCCCTGTTGAGACGGCATGCAGCACCGCGCTCTTGACCTCGATTGATTTAAAGTTCATCAGATATTCCACCATGTCCTCGTCCTCGTTCTGGACCGCCATGGTGAGGCCGGTGTGACCAAGGTGGTTCTGGCAGTTTATGTCAAAGTGTGGCCTGTTCTGATGAGAACAAAATTATTGTTTTTTTTTTAAAGGATCCATGGCAAGGCTTTGTTTGTAATTTATTATTCATCGATGTGATGGAGTACGTAGCTGACACAGATACAGCCGTCATCCAAAAAAACGTCAATTCGCAATAAATCATCATTCTTCAGTGAAATAATGTCATCTTGAAAATTTTAACACTGTAGTATAACCGTATAAATGACATAAAACAAAACACGCAGCTAACTTTCATTTAAATCATTCCATGAAACAAGGAACTTGTTTGCTTGTTAACATTTCATGGCATTAATTAGGTGGGGGCCGGCGTGGACATGTCACCCACTTTTTCAACCAAGGGGGATATACCATGTTATATGTTGTCTCCCCACTTTTTGCCAATTAAAGAGTGAAACTTTGAGATTAAATATAGGTTCTAACTGCATTTAGTAAATAAAATACAAGGTGTTAACAGAAATGTGTAACCGTGTCGTAATTTCCTCAAATATGATTTTTAATAAATGCAGTGTTTCAGAAATGAATAAAATAGCAAAATGACTGATATTATGATATGATTCCCCCGTTTCCACGACACTGTGGAACTCCGCCATTAAACGCTCAACTAAAAATCGTGCAGATTTTATAGATTGGTATATAAATGAAAAGATTTTTACTTCTTGTTGGTTTCAGAATCGAGAGTTTTGCCTTTTTATTCTCAATTTATTTTATTTTCAAATTGCTTCAATATTCAATATACTGAATGTTGGTTAAAAATGTCAAAACTTTCGACTTCCCGACCCGTCAACCGGTACCCACAGTCGACAGTCGGGATTCCCTGAAAACCTTGCCCCCCCCCCCCCCCCATTATAGTTACACTACATTTAGAAAATGGGGGAGGGGTTAAATGTGGTATACCCCATACAAGGGCCCATGTCGAAGTCCTGCCTCCCCCCCCCCTTTATAACATTACGCCCTGTAGTTCATTATCATCTTTTTTAAAAGGAGTAGTATTTTTTATCATTACTATCATTAAAAATGAAATTATTATTGCTACTGTAAATATTACTACCACCAATATTACTACTCCTGCTATTATAATAGCAAGGCCAAGCCTGTAAGTGTAATAGTGGCTGCCAAACCTGCAACACTTGTCCTGTTTTACAACTCTCTATAGATTATAATAAATGCCTACTATATATAATTGTCCAGCATATTAACAGACTCTCTCACTTGCACTCCATTTGTTCAGAATAACGAGGTTTACTGTACTGGCCTTACCTTCAGATACTGGTAGACACTCTGCAAGTCCCCGGAGTCAATAAGTTTAAAGAATTCCAGCTCATCTTGCACAGGGTTTGGCAGGAGAGCCGTGGCACTGGGAGTTTCTGCTGTCGCGTTGGGGGATCTGACGAGTTGTTCATGTGCCTCTCCTGTATACACAGCGTCCCGGTTATATAGATAGTGCGGCTTTATGAAGGAACGCCTTGGGGTGGCCTTGGAGATTGGTATATATCTAGCCATGGCAGAATAAGTCTGTAAAACAGTAATGTGCAGTTCTAGGATATTGACTAGAAAAATAACATTAAAATTCGTAAATACTTCATTCAGTAGGCAATTACCAGTATATTTATGATAATGAAAAACTGTACTTTTACATTGTCAAAGCACAGTCGGCAAGGCTCGAAATTGACCAATTTTCATCCGCCAGACAGTGGGTGGTTTTATGATTTTTTATAGTTGTGAAAATATGCGTGATTTTCTCCCCGAAGTTTATTCGAAATCAAGACCTTTATAAAATGCCGGGGGCGGGGCGGGGGGCGGGTGGGAATCGAGCCAGGTGTAGCGTTTTAAAATTATCCCTGCTTCAGATTACCCACAACGTTTTCAGATTATCCTTCCAAATCATCTTGCTTCTTTATTTTTGTATACTAAAAAATCATATAATTTTTTCCTTATTTCAAAAACGAGTCTGAAGGTTTGTATATATCTTATAAGTTTGCATGTAGTGTGTCAAATTCTGCTTGCAAATTCCGGCGACTGGCACAGTCTCTGATCAGCAGCTGAAATAAAGATTTTTACTCACACAGGGACGGAGATATTCTAGATGAAGTGTTATAGGATAGTGTCAGAGAGTAGACGTGCAAAATATATTGATACGATTTAACAGGGGCGTGAGTACTGGCCGGGGGAGGGGGGGGGGGGGGGGGAGTATATATCCCCCCAACCTTTCTAGCAAGAGGGGATGGTCAATGTACTCACCCCCGACCCACATCTAAAAAAAGTTGTCCCAATTTCGATCCATCCCACGCCTCAGAGTCACCCCCCCCCCCCCCCCCCCGATGATAAATTGACGCCATGCATTGCGATTTAACGGTCCCATCCTTCGTGTATAACCTATTTGAAAAGTGAACATTGTAAATATAGCGATAATCTGTCAAATTATAAAAGTGACATATAAACTATTAACCTGATAATTCACTTATCTTTATTATTTCAAAATCAAAGTGTTCGAACGTCTCAAGTAAAACAGAGACTGTCCTTGTGACGTAAACAGCTTGGATGGCTCAGTTTGTGTATATTTTTCTGTCGATGAACATATGGAATTAAAGATATTATTTGAATTATAAATATTTTGCCCACTGCTACTCGAGTGGTGCAGGTAAGACATTTTCAACCGGAAAAGGGACAGAACACCTCTTCTAACCTTTAGATAAAATGTTTATACTGACTCACTGAGTCACATGCAAGTTGTATGATTACTAAAATGAAAACAAACACACACACACGTGTACACACATGAGTGCACGTGTGCGGACCATAACTGAATAATTGTACAACTATATAACCCAGAATAAAATAAAGCAATAGCTTTTTAAAATAAAACTTTAGTATAAATAGTTAAATACCTTTTAATTAAATAGTAAAAATGTGGGAACATGAACACGATTAAAATCTGTTCACAGAAAATGTCCGTTAAACTGCACATTCACAATACGATAAACGGAAACCCTCGGTTAATACATGTATTTATATATATTTTTTTATCGTATTTATGTATAAATGTCTTCGGTTTACCACCGACACAGTCGGACTGTAAATTTGGCAACACCGCGGCGCTGTCAGTCTGTCACCTGGAAAGTCACCACTCGGTAAACAGACCTTGACTCCAGGCTGTCAATACTGAATTTGAAATATGGGCAGTTGGTTTACATTTTATCAACTTAATGAAGATAATAAATGGTATAAACAATGTTAACTTTTAGACTTGCATGCTTCTACCTTACCTTTCACACCCTGTTGTAAATGGGTGTGCCGGCCTGCCGCCCGGGGATGTCAGGATTTCTTTCGTGACGAGAACGTGGCCAAATTTGAAACACCCGCCTGGATATAAATTTGTCGCTTCCGGTCTCTGAGAGTTTCCGTTGAACATCGTACGTTCATGACAGACGATATAAATTTTTGTCCACCAATGACTAAAATCTTAACCATGCGAATTATATCAAGTTTTAACAATAAAAACTAAATTTATGCATTTGTTTTGATTGATATGTGCACAGTTTATAAAAATGGTATAAGCAGCAGCTGTATTCGGTAGTTTCCGGAAAAATTGAGCAGAAAACATCATGCATCATGTGACCTGTCTTTTGGCATAGTCATGTGAACATGATGTTACACTGTATTTTTTATAGGTTGACCAAACAAGTGCAGGAAGGCGTAGTTCTGTTTTCATGCCGTGTATATATGTGCATATATATATATATATATATATATTATATATATATTATATATATATTATATATATTATATATATAGTTTACTGGCTGACTTTTGCGTATAGTACAGAACAATGACGGACAGCTACGCCATCTTGCGGCCCATTTTTACACTCCAGTTAAGATGGCCATGCAATGAGTGCCAACTAGGCCTACTGTAAAATCGCTCGAAATCAGATACCATGTATTATATATTATGAGCGAGAGTGAGGGATTTGCGGGGTTTTTAAATTGCATGGAAATTTGCCGTGACAGTGGCGTACCAAAGGGGGGGGGGGGGGGGGGGGGCCGCAGGGGCGGTCCGCCCCGGATGGCACATTTTGGGGCGGCATTTCGAGGAATTAGTATAATGAGTGGCTCAAGGAATTCCTAAAAAAGTACAAATTTGTCGTTTTTGTCACATGTTCAAGTATTCCAGGGATATAAACTGGACAATGGAACCTACCAAATGATTAGCGAACGATTTGTTAATTTTTTGGGGCGGCATTTCTGGGATTTAGTATAATCAGTGGCACAACGAATTCTCAAAATGTACAAATTTGGCCTTTTTGTCCCATGTTCATGTATTTCAGGGATTATAAACTTGACAATGGAACCTACTAAAAGATTAGAGAACGTTTTGTACATTTTTTATGGGCGGCATTTTTGGGATTTAGTATAATCAGTGGCGTAAGGAGTTCTCAACAAGTACAAATTTGGGTTTTTTGTTCCATATTCAAGTATTCCAGGGATTATAAACTGGACAATGGAACCTATACCAAATGATTAACGAACGATTTGCACCTTTTTTGGGGGCGGCATTTCTGGGATTTAGTATAATCAGTGGCATACGGAGTTCTCAAAAAGTACAAGTTTGACCTTTTTGTCCCATGTTCAAGTATTTCATTGATTATAAACTGGACAATGGAACCTACCAAATAATTAGCCAACGTTTTATACATTTTTGTTTGGCGGCATTTCTAGGATTTAGAATAATCAGTGGCATAAGGAGTTCTCAGCAAGTACAAATTTGGCCTTTTTGTCCCATATTCAAGTATTCCAGGGATTATAAGCTGGACAATTGAACCAACCAAATGATATAAGCGAACGTTTTCTACATATTTTCATGGGCGGCATTTCTGAGATTTAATATAATCAGTGGCATAAAGATTTCTCCAAAAGTACAAATTTGGCCTTTTTATCCCATGTTGAAGTATTCCAGGGATAATAAACTGGACAGTGGAACCTACAGAATGATTTGCTAACGAATTGTACATTTGTGGGGGCGGCATTTCTGGGATTTAGTATAATCAGTGGCATAAGGAGTTCCTCAAAAAGTTCAAATTCGGCCTTTTTGTCCCTTTTCAAGAATTTCAGGGATTAAACAGTTGGCAGTGGAACCAACCAAATTATTTGCGGACGATCTTTATAGAGGCAAGCTTTACGCAAAAAAGAAATACATATCTGTGGTTATTGATTGTTAAGATCTGTGGTCTTGCAATGTCAGAACGCCATCGATAAACTGACCAATCATGCAAAAAGCCTGCATTTCAGGGCGGTCGTCGTTAACAGAAATCCCTAGCAGCACTTGATAATCACCAGGGAAAAACCCTGCCAGAAGACCAATGGCCCCCGGTGGTGGGGGTGGGGTGTCTGTAATACACGTTGTGCGAAAAATATTCTGACGAATTGTGTTGTTCTTTCCTTAGAAAGTATTAAGAATTTCCATTCTTGTACCCTTGAATTCCCAAAATTCCCGGATATTAAAACAGCCTGAAACAACCTGAAACGCCCTTTTTCTACGATTCTTCATACTCTAACATCAGTCTTGTTAAAATACAGACGTTTACACTATTGTGTATATAATGAGTATTAACTATGAAGGCCTATGTCTTTTGATTAACCAATATGGCCTGCATGATCTTTTGAGTAACGTTAATAAAAAAACAATAAACACCAAGGCCTATGTAGGAATTATTTAACTTTAAAATATAATTCTATTATAACTGTCCGGCAGGATGAATCCCCCTGGCCGCTTAGTCTATGTTCAATATACGTATCAAGTATCAGTTTTAACTTTTAGAGTTCAAAACCTAAATTAAAGATATATTTACCTGTACTGTTGATTCTGTTATTAACAGTTTAATTAACCACTACCTACAGACAATTGTTGTATATTGTGACAAATCATTTGAAATTAAATTATAATATATACTTAAATTATATCATTACTTGAAATGTATTTAAATACTTTATTGAATATCAAATAGTCATAAGTTCATAAATAAAACTTCGCAAAGTGCATAATCACTATAATTCTTAAATGATTTTGATGTAGCCTTGAAATAAAGTATGCTTTTAACTTAGAGCATTTTTTGATTTATCAAAGGCAGTTTGTCCAAACAGTGGATTTTTTATGTGAAAATATGAAACATGCCCTGCCTACATATATAGGATTAACCCATGAATTACGCTTTTTTAGTAAAGACTAAAGTGCCTTGCATGCAGCAGTACCATGCATATCTCAATAGCTCTATTAGGTGTACCTGCTGTCATATGCCTTAACAAGAGGTGGAATTATAAATGTGACAAGGTATTTGTATACGTTAAGAATGGAATAACACTCATCAAATAAAGGGTTTTTTTCCAAGCTGATTATAAAGTAATCATGAACCGTGTTTACATGAATGATGAAAGTTTAATTTCACACATTATATGTGTATCCTGCAATGTAATCTGTTTATAGTGACAATTTATTCGTTTTATTCCTTTCTGTTCACTTCATGATGAAATATAATTGTTTGAGCTTCGAGCGATCTTTTGATTTACATTAGCAAAGAGATGTCTGCTCTTTAATATGTTGCGGAACAATTTCCTGCCAGTCTATCCATATAATTGCGTTGTGGTCAAATACAAGCCTGTAACAAGGACATTTGACACGATATTTTTCAATATGTTATCCAGGTTTGTAATGTTTTGTTAGAGGGGCGGCAAATTCTAAGACCGCCCCGGGCGACAATGAGGCTAGGTACGCCGCTGGGCCGTGACCGGAATGCCTGCGTACACAGTCACCTAACAAAGGAACCACTAGCACAGGATTAAGGACTATTGTGCATATGAATAACCCCTGCTGTCGGTAACGGATTTAAGGATGTTTTGCCTGACATTTGACCGAAGTCCGGCCCTTTCGGACCCCCCCCCCTTCCTTGGTTCCGCTCCTGCGACTAAAGATGTAGGCATATTCCCGTTTCTTGTTTAGGAACAAATTCTTTGCCTTAAAACATACATGTAATTCATCTTTCATGCTTTCCTAAAATAAATCTAACCTTTATAGGTCTAACAATAACAACATATGTAACCGGTCAAAGATCTGAATGTCCCGCGTACAAGTCCGGTTCGCAAATGGAAACATCTTCACTGACCATCTAGGTCATCAAGGTAAACGTACCGATGTATGAATTTTTGCCACAAGTACAGCGCCATAAAGGAAATGTTAAAATATTTGTACATATATGATTGGACAGTATCACACTAAAATTCTAAAATGTTATAACTTTTAGAGTAAAATAATTTAGCCAACATTCTTCTCATTTAACCCCCCCCCCCCAATGAACTCGATAAAAAGCCCGGTTTATCAGCTAAATTATAAATGTATATTTATATATGTAAGTGTGTGTGTAAGCCAATTTGTAAAATCAGTCAATTTGAAAATTGACAGAAATTTTCAGTATTCATAATTATTCTTGTTCTCAGGGGATGTTTGCTCTGGCCCCTAAGTATGTTTAAGTTTCTAAAGCGAGAAGATTCTATGTGATTTTGTAACAAAATTACTTCAAAATTGCTGAAATTATTTAATTTGTTGTACGAAAATACTTGATATGCATTCCTATTCATTTCATATAAAATTGATCATTTACCTTGTATATGCATGATACATGTATTTGCATTATGTATATATCTATATTTAATAAATATATATTTCCCCTCACACAGATACATGCGCACAAATACGTATATTTACATAAGTGGCATATCGGAACTGCAGTAAAAATGCAGTAAAAATATATCTATCTACATTAAATTATGCATTATTAAATATAATATAAGATGCCAAAAATACTACGCTGATAATACTTAATTGTTAAACGATACCATTCATACACTAATCTAAATACAATTAATATGATATCATGTTTATAATAAAATGTGCGCAAATACAAGTATACTTTATATAATATGCATGGAAATTTTGTCATATATATATATATATATATATATATATATATATGTTCTTTCTAGGTTGTTTGCAATGCACTGGCAAGTGCTCGATGGTATAAACAGAGCGTATAAATATATTATGCGTAAGGAATCAAACGATTGTAAGCAATGTGTTAGTCATATCGATCTGAAGAGTGCCATATAACGGTACGAAACTAATCAGTAATCAATAACACGATGCTTACAATCGTTTGATTCCTTACAAATAATATATACATATATATATATATATATATATATATATATATATTACCTACTTTTCCATATATATATATATTTATACATGTATATGCAAATCTACACATACAAAATATACATATATCACTAACAGAGTTGGGCTGAAAGGAGTACTCGAGTACTCGAGTCCGGGTAATACTTACCAAGTACTCGAGTCCAAGATTTGGAATCGAGTACTCTTGTTGCATATATGCTAGTGCCTCTATGGTATGCACATAAATTAGGGAACCTGAGAATTTAATAAATTATTCAATTATTCCTTATATGGTTTTTGCTAATAATTTGAAGATACTTGGTAGTAAACATATACCTCAGTATTTATTTGGACATTTTTACTTTTTGAAAGATTTTTACGATCAGGCCTTTTTTTCATAGCAACAGGTAAAACTTCTGTTTTAAATATTATTTTGAAAAGATGCAATATATTTGTTGGTAACACTGAACCTCCTATTTTAATATTTTCATTGGAAATCTTGTCTGAACCCGTTTCATGATACATGATTTGTACAAGGACTGTAAAAGCGATTTGGTACGGCTTTCTCCTGGTCCGAATGGGTGAAATCTTATACCATTAATAATATTACAATACTTTCATTCAACATAACCATTTCGCAAATCTTTGTCCAACACCTTACCCCTTAACATGAAGATGTTAAATGATATAGAATTCCTTCCTGTAAACAGTTTATTTTAGAGTTCACAAATGTTGGGTCAAATATCGTTAACGCATAAATGGGTTCTTAGAGCTCTGTGCCACAGTCGTGAGTTAGCAGCCGTACACACCACACGTGTTTACTAAAGCAACGTTTTCACAATCTTCGTCCTTAGAGGACGGATACATTGTAAAAGGGACACCCTGTGGTATTTTCGACAACTCTGTATATTTGTACAGAAACCTTAAAGCAGCCTTCCCGGACATTCTACTAGATACGGCTACCCGCACCAGAGAATGTCTGTATGTTCATCCGAACAAGGCGATAGATGGAAAAAGACTGAATGGGTGTTCGCGAATCGTGAATGGAAACGGCACCCACCATTCAGAGCAAAAACGTCCACGGAGACTTCAAAGGAAGCCCAAACAACCTACAGAGCACCCAGGAGTGGCACCCTCTACAAACACTATTGAGCTACATAAGTTATTACTGGAAGCCAAGCTATCTCAAGAGCGCCACCTCCAAGGAAGCAATACACAAGGTCAAGGTTATCTTCAGTGACAGTAGCGCAGCCGACGCAGCCAAGAAAGACGGTCTACGTATAGGCTACAAACTGCATAGAGTGGAGGAATTTAAAGAAGTAAATCACCCATTTTGTGGGAGATGTGGGCCATTGCAGCAGAGAATGCTATATCCAAGAGAGATGCTACAGATATGGCAGTTCCCAGCACAGAAGCAACAAATGTACCAAAACTACCCGAACCTGCGGAAACTGTAACGGAGAACACGCGGCATCGTACAAGGGATGACCGGTTTTCAAATCGTTCAGGAACAAGACTAGAGCCACACCAACATCCACTACATCGCCAGAGACCTACACACCAATAGACACCAGTCAACCCAAGTCACCAATCACAAAACAGACAACCAAAGAGTCAACTCAGACAGAAAAGCCCACCAAACCCAAGTCAACTCCAGTTAAAGTAGTACCAACAAATACTGAGAGCTATAGCAATACACAGCTACTATACATCCTAGCATGCAGCATACTACAATATACATGAGCAAACGAGTATGCAGATTCACTCCAAAACGCAATGATGATAACAGCAGACAAGGTACTAATCCTACATGAAACAGAAAAAGATTATGACAACAATACAGGTGTACTCCAGAAACCCCTAAGAAAATATCTGGACCAAGCTGAACAGGATACAGCAGATTATGAAGAGCTGAAAGAGGCGTGGAAAAACCTCCAGTCAGCTGTCGATAAAATAAAAGAGAGACAATTTGCCGCCATTGAAAACCAAGAAGACGAAACCAGCAGTGATTCCAGCACATGTGAACCAGAATAAAAGCCAATTCACGACCAAAAGCAGCCACAACAAAGAAGTTTTCTCCGAGAAAGATTGTAAAACGTAATAGCGGTCCACTCGGGCATGCCCGAAAAGGACCAGAAGAACAAAGACACAAGTATCGGGAATCGCAGCTGGGATCCCAGCCAAGCCATCTCAACCAAAGAGAAACCAACTGCAGCTACAATCCCCCCCCCGGGTCACACCCGAGTGCCAGGCATCTCCACATTGAAGAATCACGAACAGAACCTTAGATCTACCTTCAAAATTCGTCTAAAGAGACTGCCGGGGCGATGTCCATTCCAACCGCAAATGTCTGATGACGTTAAAAACCTATTTTTAGCTTAGAGCTCTACGACTGTATAAAAGTGTCATAAATTTTGTAAACATGTATGATGTATCTTTTTGTTATGCGCGGGATATTACATAACTTGGCATGTGCTAGGCATTCTGATTCTTGTTAAGCGCAAGCCCTGTGCGCTGCCATGGGAACCGCACTTGCTTAACTCTCGCGGAGTGTTAAAACAGCGTGTTCGGGGTAGTCTAGAAATTTCGGGTCTGTTCGTGCGCTATGAACGCATGTGTATTGTTGAGTTTGGAAGGTTCGTGAATATGGAATTTTCTGGGCTTCAGGTGAAAAAGCTATAAATATCTTTGGAGAAGGATTAAATCCTCGCTCGATATTGTCCAGTCTGAGAAAAATGGACTGCAAAGGGACACATTAAGGATTTATTTTTTTTTGGGCGGGGGTTTAACCACATTCACACTGATTGAACTTTCTATACTTTTAACTATATATATATATATAGAATTTTTTTTAAATAGAAAAAGTTTATTCAGGAAAAGGCCTCAGGCCCAAAGTTCCAAAAAAAAAAGAAACATTAACATAGTAATACACTATAAATATCAAATTGTCATTTTAACAAAACATGAACAAATAATACAATAAAAATATCCAATTATAAATCAGGTTATTAATCTGCCATCAATAGTTCAAGGTTAACACATAATACATTAATTACCCAATGATTGTTCTCTCCTTCTAAATGAATGATATACAAATGCTGCAACACTAGCTATCTCACATGGTTCATTTAAATTAAAAAGTTTCTTAAAATTGTGTTCATTTGGTTCTAGTAAGTCAGCTCTTAAGTACTTAACCCTCAGATCTACATACATAGGACATTCAAACATGAAGTGACTTTCATCTTCTAATACATTAAATCCTCTATTAAAACAATACATACAAGTTCTTTCTTCTTTTGCTATTCCCTGATGTCTGCCAGTTTCAATGGATAATTTGTGATTTGAACATCGTAATTTGGCAAGTGCCTGTCTATGACATTTGTTAGGAACATATGAAATATACTTCTCTACTGTCAGCATTGATTTAAAAGACCCATAGAAATCCAACTTATTACATAAGGTTATATCTTCTTGCCATTCCTGCATTGTTATATCCTTTAGTCTCTGTTTAAAATTTGTTATTAAAATGTTGCTTTTTCCCACAGACTGTGCTAACCAAACATAACCAAAGCCTGTTTTAAACAATAATATTCTTATATGAGTTGCCCAAGTTATTTTTCCCTGTTCATCTAACTTTACCATCAAATTATATAGGTGCCTTGGGTATCTTTTGTCTGCCATTTGTAATATCTTTAACCAGTACTTTATGCATTTTATTGAATAGGTTACAAATAGAGGATACCGTCCACAGTCTCCTAGTGCCGCTGAATTTGCAGTGTTTATTCCCACATTTAACACATACTTACAAAATTTAATGTGTACTCTTTCAATTATTTCTATTTTAGTAAACCCCCATGACTCGCTTCCATAAATCAGAATACGTACTACCAAGGTATCAAATAGATAAAACAAGTGATTCATACTTAAATACTTATATTTTTGTGGAAATTCTTTATAACACATACAGCTTTGTTTGCTTGCATAACCTGTTGTTTCTGTGTTTTAGTCCATGATAACCTGTTAGAAAAAACAATACCGAGATATTTGTAATGTGGTACAACATCAAGTTTTTTTCCTCCGATATACCATCTTTCTACCTTTTTCAGTGTAACTCCTTTTCTAAAGACCATGATTTTAGTTTTATCAAGATTTATCTTCATTCCATATTTATTAGAGAAATCTTGTAAATGATCAATTTGCTTTTGAAGTCTACCAACTGTATCACTAAAATATACAATATCATCTGCAAACATCAGTGTTATATTTGGGAGATGTTCGTCTATATAAATTCCCTTACAATCTGAAGTATGCAAAGTATCAAAATATTCATTTATAAACAGGGAGAATAACAGCGGACTAACCATGCAGCCTTGTCTTGTTCCCATAGAACAGTTAAAGTATTCAGATAACTCATTTCCTGCTAGCACACATGATTTCATTTTCGAGTTCATGGATTTAAAAACTTTAAGCATTTTACCATTTATACCAGATTTCATAAGTACATACCATAAAAAGTCATGTTGTACACTGTCAAAAGCTGTTGAGAAGTCAATATTTATGCAGTAAAACCTGCCTCCCCTTTTTGATAAATATTTTTGTACTAAAGCTTGCAATACAAAGGCATTATCTATGGTCCTATATCCCTTCATGTAGCCTGCTTGGGATTCACTTATTATATTTAAGTCTTCTACATAAATAACTAGCCTGTTGAACAATATTTTCATGAATATTTTTCCAAGAACATCCAATAATGAAATACCCCTATAAATTTTGGGGTCTGTCACTACCCCTTTCTTATGCAATGGATATATAACAGCTTTGCTCCAAGCTTCTGGAAATATACCTGTTTGTAATATCTTATTATATAGAGTTTCAAGTGGAAGAAGTAAAAAATCTAAGATACATTCAATAAAATCAACTGTTACACCATCAGGACCTGGTGATTTCCCACTTTTCATCTGGTTTACTGCTTGTCTGATTTCATTCTGATCTATATAAGTACCAAGTTCCCCGCAATCAAGGTTCTCATCATAATTACTTGAACTGAAATCTTGAATTATTAATCTGAAATCTTCTTGTATTTATTATTATCTTTGTTAAACAGTTCTTGAAAATAATCATACCACCTGGAAGCTTCTATCAGATTTGGTTTTCTGGATGTCTTAAAGTAACGCACATATTTCCACATTTCATTAATGTTCTTACCATTAAATATACAATTTATCTCAATATCTTGACATTTTTTCTTTTTACCATCACATACATTCTTAAAAGATTGTCTTTCTCTCCTGTATGCATTTAAATCATGTAACAATCCTGAACGTCTGTATTTATTAAGTGCTATGTCTTTGGATTTTTTAGCTGTGTGGCACTCTTTATCCCACCATTTAGGTTGTGTTTCGATATTTTGCTCATGATTATGTTTTTTCTTTACTTTTTCAGCTGCAGTCAATGTATAATTCATCAGACAATTCAAGGCTTCTTCAACATTATAATTAATACACTGAAAAAGTATCTAAATGTCTTACTGATATTTCTTGGTTCAACAGAGCTATTATTGCATTATAATCATTTGACTTCAGTTTATACTTTATCCATGGTTCTGTCTTAATTATATTTGCTCTAATTTTAACCTCCCTATTCAACTCTAGGGTACATTTGATTGGAAAATTATCAGAGGCATCAAAATTCAATACAGAGAATGTTTTGATGATATTAAAAAGTTCACTGCTGATAATGATATAGTCAACCACACTTTGTCCTGTACTTGTTACACAAGTGTATTCTCCTGATAAATCAGGAGCAGTTCTGCCATTCAATACATGTATATTAAAACTACAGCACAGATGCTGTAGAGAATAACCAAATTTGTTAATTTTGCAATCTTTAGATTCTCTAGACACATTAAATGTATCATTTGGATAAGCATCCTGTATTCCAACATAATCTAGCTCATCACATTCAATAAATCATTCAAGTTTCCAATCCTTGCATTAAAGTCACCCAACAATATGAAACATAACTCATCATAGTGAGATGCAATATCTATCAAAATATTCTCGAGCCTTAATATACCATCAGAATCACCAATATCATTGTATAAAGGTGAATTTTCTGGAGCCACATATGTACATAACAATAAAATATCCTTGTGAGAGTTGAAGGGCATCCCATCAACAATAAGTGCAATTAAATCAGTGTACTTGTGTATATTTTTAATTCTTATATAACAATCTTTTCTTATACAAACAAGGACTCCCCCTCTAGACATATTACCTCTTGAAACCCCATAAAAGTTAAAGTCTTGAAAATAATCACAGAACTCAGTAGGATATTTTGCCAAGGTTTCTACTATACAAAGTATATCACACTCTTCCATTAGCTGTATGAATCCAGGTACATGCAATTTAGATTTTAATCCCCTTGCAGTCCAACATATAATATGTAAATTATTGTTAGTATTTTCAAAAGTGCTGTTATTGGTAACTGAAGAAAGAGAATTTGGTGTTAGTGGTGAACTAACCTGTTCCTGTGGTGCAAGTGCAGTTTGAATGTTACTAGTCAAAACACATGGTGCTGTTAGTTGACCATCATCAATATGTTGGATGCAAGTACAATCATCATCTGCAACAGAACAAAATACATGATTACCAAGACTGTTTTCATATATTTCTGAGATTAAATAAAATTGACCCTGGCCACACCCCTATTCACGAGATGCTGAATGTGTAATCATAACCGAGTTAGTTTAAGCATCCCACTTAAACATCTGCCCTTTAATGTTCAGTTTGTCAAAAGTCAGGTATGCTTCCTTGTTTGCTTCTCTAGCCTGCAGCAAAAAAGGAATCAGATTCCTTCTAGCCTCTCTAACCAAATCACTATAATCATGGGAGGCCTTGATATCACTTTCCTTTAATGACTGCCTAGCCTGTAATATCACTTCTTCTTTGTCTTTAAACTTTGTAAATTTAACAATAATAGGCCTAGGTTTACCATTCCTATTTCTAACTGGAAGTCTATGTGCTCTGTCTATACCTAACTCTACATCTGTATCACAGACAATACCCATTTTCTCTTTCATTACAGATCTAATTTTCTGTTCACATTCATCCCATGATTCACCCTTACTTTCTGGTACCCCATGAAATATTAAATTGTCCCTTCTTGATTGGTTTTCTAGTTTTTCACATTTGGTTTTTAGTGCATCATTTTCAGCTTCAACCGATGTCACTCTCTTTTTCATATCCATTAGTTCCCTTTGCACCGTGTCTAGTCGCTCTGTCAGTGAAAGTACGTGCTCCCTCAGGTTACCTATGTCGTCACCATCTCCTTGTCTTGCCCCAACAGTCAAGGAATTTGGTGCACACTGTTGAGTTTTAGCGATAGGCTGACTATGGTTAAACTCTGTGCCTGACTCGCCCCCTTGGCTCTCATCTCGAACGGTACACATGCTTAGGTCGCCGCTTATATATATATATATATATATATGTATATATATATATATATATATATATTTATATATATACATACATACATATATATGGCAATTACAGTAAAACCGAAAATTTTTATTTAGTTATTTCATCAGGTGTGATTTATAACAGGAAAATCAATTCAACACGGCTGTATGGCTGCACGAAAGGGGTTAACCTTTTGACTTTTTGAAAAACACTTTAGTAAAATGTAATTTGTCTCAATAATTGCCTGGTGAGGGTGGTTGGGGTTATGAGCTTATAACCTCATCTAATGCCAGGCCAAAAAGAGTTGTTCTGTGGAATTAAAACAGGTCGAACTTTTCCCCTCCTTTTTAACTGTTATCTACAATATTCTGAATAATAGAGTGGTTAAGGCAAGAGCATCATTTAACAATGATACTATCCCCTTCCTACACACACACACACAATAGAAGAAAAAATTTAGCTACAATTCTTTGGACTAATTGAATTTAATTTAGTGTGGCCCAACTCCCAGTTGCTGACTGAGGAATTCAGTTTGAGAACAATACTAGGCTGGCAAAGTCGGTATGCATAAATAAAAGTTCCCCGTCAAAGAATTCCCCTCTAGAGTGAAGTAAATTACTAGTATTATGCCCAACACGACATCTATCCAGGGGCTGTATCACGTTTTATTTTACATAATTTAGTGGCAAATATAAATACTATCGACCTTGCAGGAAAATTGAGCCCATTGTGCTTTTAGTTTTCTGACTAATTTTCAATTACCTAAGATTTTTATTTGTGTGTGATGCCCATTGTACCATGGTGTTAATGAACTACACACTGCTTGTTTAAGATTATATGGCACCTTTCTGATCTGAATGAATCTTTAGATTTTTTATTCACATAATGATTTCTAATTAATGGATGGATTTGTGGTTAAGTGCCTGTAATAACCTTATGAGTAATGTTGGTAAAAGACAAACAAACAAACCAACGCCGGCACAAACCTAACTTCTGCCCCTCGGCTTAGGTAATTTGGTCACACAAGAGAGCTTCTCTATTAGACAAAACGGGTACACTTCTAATCCTGTATGAATTAATATGTTCAAACCAAATTATCTTGGCCCTTACCCATACAGACCACCATCCGAGCCATAGTGAAGACCTTGCATTTGCCAATTAAAACAGGCATATAATTCCTATGCCCTGTGGCACGAAATGTTCATCTGTCATGGGTGCGGTGTTGTATCTTATACTTTTAAAAGGAATTCGGTTCGTCTTTGTTCTAAAAGTTCTCTATAACCGCGTTGCGTACGATACTTAGCGATATCTCATTTAAAAGGTTATTTTTTCCCGTGGTGTTCTCGCCAATATGAGTATAAATAAATTTTAATGTACACATCATTTTAAGTGATTTTTGCATTTTTTTATGATCTGCATGAAGGTTTCGACCGAAAACAGCCGATATGCCGTTGGCAAAGACCGGGTGGCCTATGCGGTCCTTTGCAGCTCAGGACTAAGGACTATATTGTGCAAATTTATAACCCAAGCTTTAAGTGAGGGAGAATGTTTGGCTCAATATTTGACTCAGGCTCTGACCAAGTGCGTGGTCAGTTAATGTGAAAAACACATAACTCTCGCTTTATAAAAAGGACGGGTTCAGCCCAGGGGGATAAATGACAAGACCTAATACAAGGTCTCCATTTCCGGAAAATGGGTGTGGGTGGAATGGGAGCGATGGGGGTAAACATCATCACTCGCAAAGTCTTCAAGGTAAACATACCGGTATATGAATTTCTTGCCGTGACCGCAGCGCCACAAAATAAATGCAAAAACATATTTGTACATATCTTATTATGAGAGTATTTAACTGAAAATCTATATTTTCTTTTAATAATAAAAAACCCAGCCAACATTCCTCATATTAGTTCATTCATCTCCCCAACCCTGATAAAAAGCCCGTAGTACCGGGTTTATCAGCTAGTAAGTTATATTAACAATGGAATAAGTTTAATCAGTCTATATTATATTTCATTGCCATCTGCCGTATTTGGGATGAAACTAACTGGTGTTCAATTGCTAAATAATGAACGGGAAGGGTCAGCTAGTAATATTAAAATTAGGCGGTATTTTCTGAAAAAAAATTCAACAGCAGCCTGTTTATATTATATCTGACCTCATATAATTAGTGTTTTAGCTTGGCCCACTCCACTACATTTTCTGACTTTTGTTTTATGTTGTAATTGGTAGCAGTCTTTATAGGATTGTAAGCTCTGTGTATTACATATTTCCTTGATCCGATGGAATCTTATCCTTAAGAACTTCTTTTAAAATACCTGTCCATTGCAACCTTGCCTATTGCTAAAACCTTTAAGCCTGACGGTCACACACTGATGCTTTAAAGCCACGGTGTGCATGGCACGGTGCTAGAAATCGGGGACATCCTCGGCGGTCCTTGGCGAGTCCCGCAGCAGACCGTACCGACCCGGGATGGTCCGTGTCGATCCTTAGTAGTCCATGAGCCAGACCCTCAAATACTGGGAATGACTACCAAATGGGGTGACTAAATGCCGTTATGTTTTTCAGTTACTACGGCATCTGAACTGTATGAAAACATGTGATGGACGTCCAGCATGCCTTAAAATGTCGTTTAGGTGGCCATCTTTCAAATATGCGAATTTTGTGTATACAATCTTTTTTTTGTTAATGATTTGGTTCGCGATCGGTCTGGGCCACATTATGTTTAACAAGTGCTGTTAAAAATGGTGAAAGATAACTTTCCACATATACCCAAATAAATTTTGACGAATTATATGAAGTAAATATTAAAAATTGATTGATTTGGTTTTTAAAATTAAAAAAAAAAACACTTTTCTTTGAGTAAAAATATATTTTGCAAAATACATTTATTCAAATGTTTTGACTGCAACAACTCTTTCTGCAAAAGGACACTGATATGGCCCATTTTCAACGAAACTTCTAGTTTTTAAGCTCTTGAAGTGACATTGTATGTCAATCATTGTAAGTTGTGACAGCCATCAAAGACGCATGGACATGCAAACATTTCAGGCCGATACATCAAACTTTGCTTGAGTTCGGTCAACTCCGCTGACAAAGCTCAGCTGAGGAAGGCAGTTGCCCCCTATGTCAACTGTGGCCAAGTGTCAGATGTAGCTATTGACCTGTACCGGGCAGCACTGACTGATTTTTTTACCTTTTGCCTAACCTTAAACAGTTGGCAGTCTGCTAAAGCTATGAACTGATACAATCAAAATCTTGGCCTGTAACATATTCTGAAATTGTAGATATTTTTAGATACAGACAAAATCTTGGCCTGTTTACACATACTGAAAGAATTTAGTTAAAATGCTTTTTTTCATGCTAATCTATTTATAAGATGTTTTATCGAAAATATTTAGAATAAAATAGAAGTCTTTTGACAGTAGAATCAGAATAAAGATGTATTTATCTTACACATACGTTGGATATGGACACCAGTTATTTATATTGCCTGTACAGCTATGCTTTTATACCCAGAGGGCACTGTTACAAAAATAAATATATTAGCTTTGTTTACTAGTTTAAGTATCTCACAGTCCTTTCATTGTTAAAGGTCCAATAAATCAGCCGAAATCATTTAGGTAAACTATGAACAAAGAAAGCAATCTAAGAATCATGTTTGTGCAATGTTACAGAATTTGGGATACAGGTTTGCAGAAGAAGACTCCTGCAGCCCTCAGTTTAAAACTTGGCCACCAGACCAACTTCTGCTTCCAATGACTCTACACCAAAATAAAAGATAAACTTTGCATCACGTATCTCTAGAGAAAATATGTTCAATCTTGTACACATGCATATGCCGATACATTTTCCCAGACATCACATATTTTACAGTCTCTGTGATGAGAATAAAAAACGTCATCACACACATAAACCAAATACTTGAATTCGGGAATGAATGAATAGAATTATTCAATTTTGTCAGTAAAAAAATTCCTTTAGAATTTCTCTGACGCGAAGTGTAATGAAATTATTTATTGCTTATTAAATTAACATATTAACTTGGACTAAACTTTACGATATTTTACTTTATAGATTTCGTTAGAGTGTTGGACAGTAGATGAATGAAATGAATTGCGATTTAATTAATGATCACACAATAAATAATAAACCAGATAAATTGAAAAAGTAAAATAAACATTACAAATTGGGCAGGTTTTTGATAATCAAGGTATTTATTTTGTTTAGCTTATCTGACTTTTGATTTTTCATAATATAAAGAACTCATGGGCTTGGTGAATAAGGTGTTGTAACATGGCACAAAATCAATGCCGTTTTAAGCGGGTGTAACAGCCCCCTTGTCAAGTAAATATTTATAGGGTCCATTTCAGATGACTTTTTTTACGGGAATCACGCAAATTTATTCTTCAGTCACTGCGCATTAAAAGAATGATCGATTCATCCAGTTTCCATAGGCACGTCCATAAAAGGTGGGAAAACATTTTAAATTGGGTCATCTTCTTACTCAAAACATGCTGGTCACTATAGCTAATCATTATTTTGTGAAAAAAATCGTATTAAATGTCATATGCATATACTAGCTGATAAACCCGGTATACCGGGCTTTTCACCGGGGTTTGGGAGATGTATTAAAGGAGATGAGGAATGTTGGCTCATTTTTTTTTCATTCTAAAAGTGAAAAGGAAATATAGATTTTCAGTGGGATACTGTTTCAATTAGATATGTACCAATATCTTTACATTTATTTGTGGCGCTATGCTCATGGCAAGAAATTCATACGTCGGTATGTTTACATTGAATACCTGGTCAGTGATGATGTTCACATTTGCGAACCATAATGGGACGCGAGGGCATCAGATTTTCGAAGGCTTTTGGCTGGTTACATATATTATTGTTTTTTAACCCTATAAAGGATAGACTGATTTCAGGAAGATGTGAAAGATTAATTAAATGTTTGTTTTAAAGCAAGAAAACTGTTTCTAAAAAAGAAACGGTATATGCATACGCTGTTAGTTGCATAAGCTGAACCAAAGGGGTCCTGAACCCCCCCCCCCTCCTTTTTTTCCAGCTGCCACAACCTTTATGAAGGGTTTCAGACAAATTTGTGGCCCCCCCCCCTGCCGCCTGGACTCCCCCATTCTGGAGCATGACCTTTTTTAGGTTTTGTTGGGAGAAATGATGTGTTTCTGGGAAACCACTTTAAGCAAGGAATAATGTGTTTTGTAGGGACTATATATGATTTATTTAAAGTGGAAAAAACAGTTAAAGTAAGGCAACAAGATCAATGGGTGAAGTCTTGATAGACGACCTGCGTGGCGGAGCACTGGTTTTCTGTATTAAGCACTGTTTCCTGCTGCTTGTCTCCCGGGTAATGTCTTTGTTAACTTTATGCCACATTCTCCCCTAGGACGGTCTATCAATATGAATGTCAAGGATAAACTTCCTGCCCACGTTCATTCACACGGCACGCTTTTACAACGAAACTTGAGGAGCTGTATTGGAAATATTCAGTAAATAGAGCAAACATGCATCGACAACATCCAAGCTAAATATAACCAACAGAAGGTATTTGTCCGTGGAACATTTTTTGCATGTTGATAAACCAATGGATCTATTTTGTTGTTTAATATCCGTGACGCCGTGACGTAAATATAAACTGAAATTATGCACATATTTTCTTAGATAGTTTACGTGATACAACTGTCTCCAGCATTGTTGATATAAGATGTAAATGCTCCGTGATAGCGCAGCGACACTTGTTGCGGTCATATCAACATTAAGCAAAAATATGACCTGCATTGATGTATTGTGAGATTAACCATTTTTGTTGGCTGAATTCAGATTTGAGTGCCAAGATATCTCGAGACACATTTTTTCACATTTACTGACCATGCACGTGGGTCAGAGATTGGGTCAAATGTCAGACCAAACATGCTTAAATCTGTCACCGACAGCGGGGGTTATTCACAATGGTTCTTAATCCTTCGCTGGAGGTTTCTGTGCCCAGTTATTCCGGTCTTTGTCGAAGGCAGTTCGGCTGTTCTCGGTGCATGACAGCCTCCACGCAATAAATGAAATACGAAAAATCACTAAAAAATCACTATTGTCCAGTGGTATCATATTTGTCTTTTAATATTAACACAGAGACAGAGTTTTAGTTAAGTGTCCTTAACATAAAACACTCTGTGTGGCTGTGGCATTTAGTAATCGGCAAAATGCTGGATCAGTAAGCACACAAACTTTCAGGATTGCTGAGCAATATATTAAAAATTTCCACTGTCAAGGGACTTTAATATTGACATGTAACAATAATTTAAGAAACTGCGGGATTGATTTGCCTCTAATATTTCATGAGGACATAAATAATTGTTTGAATTGAGGACTGTTCTCTTTGATTTCCGTTTCAGTCTAAGCCATATGTTTAAGTTAACCATTTTGTTTGCTCACCCTAGAACTTGATGTGTAAATATATTTAAAAAAATTCTAAAAAATACCCTTACATAACATAGTTTATATCACTATTAAAATCCATGCATGTTTCCTTTTATTCTTCAGTAAGAATGATTTGTTATGTACGTTATGAACAGCATCTAGTTTTAATGAAATTTGTTTCACACATTCATTCAGTCAGTTATTCAATCATTCAGTTACTCGTTCATTCATTGTCCAACCCTTTTAATAAATCTAAAAATTAACATTTAAATGATTTTAAAAAATGTTACTTTTCCCCTGTAATATACAATAAATAAATCTAAATCGCAATTATTGCTGTTCATTGGTCCATAAAGGGGTTCACCATTGTACTTTTATCAATAGACCTATTTGTATAATAAATGTTAAATAAAAAAACGGGGGTTCTTTACTATTAAATCGAAACATTTTAATATATCTTACTGTTTACTTACTGTAAAGTTATTTTTAGTTTCACATCCCTTGCCTTTTCCAGTGAATTAACTATGCTTTTTTATTATAATACACACTGTTCAAACGTTATGAAGCATTAATTATTATAAAACATGTATCAATGAAAATTTATATATGGCTTTTTGTGGCATTACGGTAAATGAAATTATTCATTATTCCCTTTTCTAGATTTCCTTTGACTTTTTCTGTCGGCCTGGGTACCTTAGAGGAATGCATGGTAGCAAAATAATTTGTCGCAATTTTTTCCAAAATGAAAGCCTGTATTACTGGACTATAAGTGGAGTTTCTATTTATTGCAACAGTCGGGGTCGTTTCAAAGAAATCCAACGGGGTAGTAGAACAAAGGTAATAAAATAAAATAAACATAAAATATAACATAAAAAGGTAATTAAAAATTTATCATTAATTATAGGTCTATTTACATACATGCAGAGAGAGAGAGAGAGAGAGAGAGAGAGAGAGAGAGAGAGAGAAAGACAGAGAGAACTGACAATTATGCATAAAGTTGCGATGTTCTAATATTTCAAAATTATCTATTGCTTTCTCTTAATTTCGATAATATATAAATATATACCCTGCCCATATTGAAATAAAATCGCAAGTGGGTTAAACGGCCAATATTGTAATAAAATCGCAGGTGGGTAAAACGGCCAATAATATTATAATTCAAACATCATGCAAATTAACAAAGGCAATTCAGATATTGACTTCTATTGACGCGAATGTGTTAGAATACATACAAGTATGAAAAACACTGGATTTACATTATGACAATCTGTTTTAAACGGAGACCAAGCTAAGATGAGCGAAATATGGCCATGATTCATGTTTATCCTTTGGTTGAATCAGTATTAAAATGGGATAATAAAGTATTTAAACAGGATAAACAGGATTTATAAATTGAATATATTTTATATATATATATATATAATATATATATATATATATATATATATATATATATATATTTATATATATATATATATATATATATACGGTTGTAGTATTTTGGCGTCTGTATAAAACCCAACAAGAACACGTATTGAATGTAATTTTGGTTTGCTGAAAACACCTTAATATTTCTTCTGGGTACATTTCTAGGATTTAATTAAGCTGAGTCCATTAAAGCTAATATACTGCTAATATAATGTTCAAACCTACAAAACTCTCATTATGAATATATTTTAATTTATTTTAATTCTGTTTAAACATTTAAATAAAAACATGAAAATTTAAATATCAGTGCGTTTTGCTCAATGTATCATAGAGAATATTTTATATGATCTCTTGAAAACTCCCTAGATTCAGAAATTATATATGTAGGTACTGCTGCAAATTGTCCTGTGTCAATCCACGGACTCATTGACATCGATTAGAATACGGGAGATCATATTATTTTATATTCTATGTTTAGAAAAAAATCAGTTAAGTTTTAAAAATGTTTGGTGCACTTGTATATGCATAGGTTAAGATGACTAAGAGCTTTCAACACTCGTATTTGAAGTTAAAACCTTGATGCGTCATTCGTGTGTTTCAAGAGTGACACTGATACAATTTAATCTTTAAAAATTCACATTAGGCCCAAAAACAAAACAACAATTTGAAAATGCCGGTTTATGTGTTCTAAAGGTAGAGCACAGGGCTCAGCGGGGGAGAATGTGAGTTCAAATCTCAGCCGAGAAGCGGTGAGACTTTCCACTGTCGGCCCCCATCCAGGGTGAGCGCTCTGTATAATGGAAAGGCTGTGCCCTACAGCCATGTATCACTCACAAACGAGTGCAGAATTTGGCGAGTACCTCCATGTTATGACTCAGTAATTGGGGTTGATTACACACAGGACGGTAGTTACCTGACACCAAGTAGTTACCTGACTCCAGGATATAATATTAATGACAGGAAGCGTGTGATATCGCCTTGTCACGTATTCCAAACCGAAACAGATTTATCCAGATTGAGGTTGAGATTAGTTAAAGAAGCGACTACATCCACACTAAAAAAATATACCTTATTCCTTATTAATAAGGTTTAACTCAGTTGTATAAAAAAACATTATTTCAAACAAACTTTTGCAAGACCCATGTTGATATGTTATACTGGAGCACTGTAAGACTGACAGTTATTTTGTCTACCTAAAGGATCGACGAACAGCTATAAAGACCTATGAAGACTACCGAATGCCACCATCTACACCATGGAGAGTGCCTGTATCCCGATACGCTATTTAGGGATGTATCCCGATGTAAAGATAATGTCGGGCAGCTCTATTCAGTAACAGTAGATATTCGTCAAATGAAGGTATTTTGGTACATGTGTACGTTGGGGTAACTTGGTAATTGCTGAAAGAAAAAAAAATTTAATGTGTGCCCACAATTTAACATATGGTAAAAGCAGAAAAATGTTTTAATTAGCCTTATCTTAAATAAAATATAATAATAAGAATAAGGTATAGAAATTATTTTAACGTTTAAGCGAGGAATAATAATTATAAGTTTTGAATTCTTGAAAGAAAAATTGAAGCATAATTAGCCCTGTTCCCTGGAGAGTAAGTAAATACTTTGCAGGGCGACAGCAACAGGCACATGCCAAACGCCATGTAGTGAGTGCGTCGTGTGGGCTTAACTTGTAACCTGCAGGAGCCTATTTGGAAGGTAACCTATCAGGGGAGAGCGGCATCACCTACATGCCAGAGGTTATGTCATTTCATATTTGCGACAATATATATATAAATATTTTCAATTATTCGACCAACCTGAGTGAAACCGATTAATTTTTGTAAATATAAGGTCTTTGATACAAATTTGGACATCTAAATGTTTTGAGATTCTCGATGGAAGGTTGGAAGTGTAAGCTCTATTGTGTCAAAAGTATGGTCTATATGATCAACATGGCTTGATCGACAACATGCTCAAATATATATATTGCCTTGCACCAATTGCATGCATGCCTCATACTGCCCTTTCAATTAAATTGTTAATATTTTTGCAAAGTAAATTCATTATGAATGTCAGAAGGGATCACTTATCTTTCTGGATAACCCCGTTCCTAAAAAAATTTCTTATATAATTATTCTCTTTTCAAGATTTTCTTTTGTTCAAGAGAAGCCAACATTGCCAGTAACTGGACACGCCGAGTTGGCCCTAAATCAACGGACTGTCAGACGCGTAAAAAACAGTTTACCTTGGAAAATGACAATTTTCTCGTTCATTCGAGATCAATTTCTTTTTAACAATAACGATTATCTCTCGTATTGCATATGTGGTTTTGGTATTTGTAGTTCCACCACCACTGGTCCAATTTGGATCAATTGCAAAAATAGGAAAATGCATAATATTTAGTACCCTACCTGCTTAAGATATAAAAATCTTGCACTTTACGGCCTGCTTGACGTCTCATATATATCCGTGGTTCATGGCGGCCCTAACAGGTGACCATTGTTTAACATCTTTGGATATGAGTATAAAGTAATATGACGTAACAGTGAAGCGTGCACAACTCAAAGAGAACATTTACAAGCCTCGCTGTGAACCGGGGTCGGCAGCTCTTGATTGTTGGTCCCATAAATATGAGGCCTCTTTTGTGCGTAACCTCTATTATGACGTCATCACTGTTCCCTGCCAAGTACATTTCATAGATTGGTTGTTAGATGTCGCAACAGTATTGACTTGTTTCTCATAAAATGGTTTTAAATTGTTTACAGGAAAATGACAAAAGGTAGGCTATTATTTCCAAAATTGTTAATTACGCATTTTTCCGTTTCTGCTTTAGGGGCAAACAGTTTTGCCGATTTTTGACTTGCAAAAATATAATCTGGAGAAAGACAGGTGGACAGGGGTGCTGGAATGGACAATAGTATGTCTCATCGCATTGCGTGGGGAGAGAGCACGGGAGATGGGTTACGTAACCCACTAAGACTGAATTTTCTCTTATTTTTTTCTTATATATCCAGAATGGCAGGGCCCCCGTCCCGGCGGAATATTTGCAATAAAGTATATATAAAAATGTTCAACACTCATTTTGATTCAAAGCAACTTTAAAAATTTAACATTTTCGAAAATAATTGTGAGTGGGCACGCTATTGTTCCCGGGGTTGGGGACGGGGGTTAGCTTGGTTTCAGAATAACCCTTGGTAACTCGAAATCGATTGCATCCAAACCTCTAAGATTCCCTCAAAAAACAAATCTTGGTTGTCACATATTTATTATCTTGTATAAATTGTTATTGCGGTATCTTTTTTTCTTTTTTTATCAAGAAAGTTTAATCTTTTTATGTATATTATGTTTGTATGTAATCAATTTCTCTTCACTACATTTATACCTACGCGGCTGGTGTATAAAGAAGCCCCGCTGCATTTTTGATGTCGGATATTGACACCAACAATCCCTAAACAGCTGAGTCATACTCTTATAAGTGTGAGTCTGCTCAGTGTGGTCCAGGGTTTGTGGCGCGGATATTTAGGTCTACCGATAGCACGTGAAAATCATAACTTAACGATTACATGTCTAGCACACAAGCCCATTTCAGCATTACGCTTTTCAGCCTTTAGCAAACTCACTAGTTTTGCCATGCATAGTAAGGCATAGATCGATCTTTCGGACTTAAATCTATAAATTTTTCAAGAATCATCCGGGAAAATGACGTTCAGAAGCCAAGAGCAGCACTGACACATGACACATCAGTTACGTTAGCATCAGTGCCATTGATCCGGTATACATTTTTTCGCGTTTGTGACTTGGTGTATAAAACAGGTTGCCATAGAACCATGTTAAACACAATTGGGAGACACTCATTATCTATACACAAAACACAGTCAACAATTGTACAGAACCAGTAAACTTGAACCGGTCGCTATGCAAGAAAAAGTTTACCAACAGTTTCTGTCGTGTTCGACAACAAGTTGAATGAAATCCGAAGCCGCTTTAAGCCTCCAAAGAAATCTTATTGACAGCTGATGAATTAGAACACATTAAGTTACATTCAGGTTTGGAAAGTCTTTTGCAACCGATCGACACAACTTAAAAACAGGAATTGGCCCGCGATGTTTCACGAGGATGAACTTGTATTAAACATGAAAATCAGGTCAGATGGTCTTATTAACGAACTTCGTACAGACAGGAAAGGTGCTTTATAATCACTAAGTCTGAAAGACACAAACTCTGAGAAATATATCTTTATTTGATAAAGGTAACTGAGAAGAGAATGGGGAAAATAAAGGACAAAATAAAAGAGTTCACGGAATACACAAGCATTCACGGAGTTGGTCGTCTGTCAGCATCAAAAGGATTCTGGCAGAGATTCCTGTGGAGTGCATGTCTTCTAGGAGCGTTGGGCATACTTTTCTGGCAGATGTCGCGTCTGTTTCAAAGGTTCATTGAAAAGCCAGCTATTTTGGATATCCGGGTAAGATTATTTTTTAATTAATTAAAATAATATTTTAGCTGAATATATTGAGCTATTATGGATATCCAGATAAGTTCATTTTATTGTTTATAAGTGATATATTTATATTTAAGCTGATCATAATGAGCTATTGTGGATATCCGCGTAAGTAATATGATGTTTTCATAAGTGAATTATGTTTCAATTGAACGTATTGGGCCCCTCGGTTGCTGTATTTGTAGGTTATCAAGACGAGACTGTCAGTGTTTGATTAAATCTACACATACACGTCCAATTAAAGAAAAAAAAAAATGGAAGAAGTATCGAGCTGGTAACCGGCCATATCATTTGTGGCAAATTAAAGAATATACATGGTCCACTTCCCCATGTTTGAAAATAACTTAAATAACTATGTACTTTTATGCTAGTAGAAGTTTCTTTGATTTCAGTACTAAATGCCATTTTATTACAAGAAAATGTATATTCAGGTGAATGGTGGGGGGGGGGGGGGCATGTCCAATGTCCCCCCCACCCCCCCCCCCCCTCGAAAAAAAACTGCTGTACGCCCTTATATTTCTAAGATGGTGAAAAGAAGACCGTTTTGGTAAAATAAATCTTAAGCATGAAATATTTTGGAAACGCTTAACTAATATATCTGTGGTGTATCATTCTTCGGATCTGGTTCTACTGAATAGTTTCAAGAAAGAAACATAACATAAAACTTTCAGAATAGTTTTTTGTATTTATTTTGTAACTAAAGGAATAAAACCATTGTCAAGACACGATTAATTGGATGTTTCATATTGTCGGATATATTTTACTTATATTTCTTTTTTATCTAATAACATATGTCTTGGTATATGTTAACGTGACTGTCCCTTCCTATTAACATTTTTCTCCTGTATGGATGAAACTTTACTAATTACCGTGACATGAACAAATAACCGACAGACGCCTCATTAGTACGAATCACATGGAACCACAAGGGGCGGAGAATATCACACCTACATTCTCCTTTATTCGTTCGTCTTTAACTTCGCGGTCGCTACGGATGTTAACAAAACTATAAATAAGAACTTAAAAAAAGACGTCAGAATTCGTTTTATCTAATCTGTGATTCTTCAAAGATCAAGAAACGAGTAAATAGGAAATTTGTAGGAAATGTAGAAAATGCATCCAGACAACACACGGCATATCTACGAGTAAATCCTGCCACTGTCAGTCAATGTTGGAAAATTCAATTTATTATCCAACAAATAACGTGAACAGCTAATATAAAAAAGCCTAATTGGTTAAAAAATAATAAATTCGTAATACAAATTTTTGTGACGTATTGGTGCGATTAATCGGCGTATCTGGCTCCATATACATCCTAATTTCCCCCTTTCCGGTCTGTTTTCTGTACATTTTCAAAAACTGGCTCTCCCCAAATGTTAATCCTTTACATTTTTAAAGTCTGGGTATTTCCGTTCCCTTCTTAAATTCAATTACTTCAAATTCATTGATTAATTATTGAAATATATTTTTTCGAAAATTATGCAAATTTCTGTTGTTTACTTAACCTGGAAATGGGGCGCTTTCAATGTTTGAGAATTTGTAATAGCAACGCGCCTTTCATTCGACGCCGCATTAAATATTGTAAAAAATAAATGGTTCACTTATGATATATTTAATGCGTTTATTTGCGCGATTATGTACATCGGAAAGCATTAAGAAAATATAAAAGTAGTGATTTGTCTGCGTAAAGAAATCAATAAAATTATGTAACAGGTATTATCAGATCCACTCCTAGCCAGCATTATACCACGCTTATCCAAATAATGGCTCCAACCCTGATGGTGTGTGTAAAGCTCTTACACATATACCACACTTTAAAATGCCCTCAAACGAAGAAAGCGCTATGGTTGATCCTGATGCATTTTACGATTACTTTAGTTCTGTTGGAAAGAAAATTAGCGATAATTTTCACTAAACAACATTTAAGTGCGCTCATCTTGCAAACTCAATTATGGAATCTATTTTTTATCTAAATATAGTATCTAGTCAGTTTGTTTTTGTCACATTTGTTGAAAATAAGCTCCGTTGTGAAAGAAGATATACTAGGGATGTCAGTAGTTTCCTTAAAATTGCCACACCTTATATTTCAACTCCATTAGCCAATATTTTTAACATCTCCCTTCAAATAGGCGAATTCCCAACAGCTTGGAAGACCACTAAGATCACTCCTATATATAAAGGAGCTGAAAGTAAGGATGATCCTTTCGGTTTCGGTTAAAGGTCATATGCGAAATACGATAGAACAGGTCGTTAAATTAAGCCTCGTCACACTTTTTGAAAGTAATAATCTGTTTTCAGATAAACAGTTTGCTTATCTTCCTAATGGTTCAAATTCATTTGCCTTGCATAGTATTATTTATGAATACTTAATCAGCCTCAATAACAATTATGTCACTGCTGCATGTTTCCCCGAAGTGAAAAAAAAATTGATAGCATTGATCATACCGTCTTATACTTACTTAAATGAGCAACTATGGCATAAAAGTTATCTCGCAAATGTGGTTCAAAACTACCTGTCTAATCGACAACAAGCTGTTTACTCAAATGGAGTTCTTTCCGAATAGCCCTTCTTGGACAAAGGCTCTCCACAGGTCACTGTGCTTGGACCTATATTATTCCTTTTTATCTCAGCCGATTGAGCTATAGCGATCAATCTGTCCGTCATCCCTCCGGCCTTCCGATCGACGTTAACAGGACACAAATCGTAATCGTTGAACCTAGAATCTTCTTACCTGAAAGCCAGGGAGGTTTATTAACAATCTCCTTGGAACCCTGAAATTACCTGTTATCTGTTACCCATATTCCCCGAGCTATGGGGCTCGTAAGTACCCCCCCCCAAAGAATAGGTAAAAATTTGATACAAAAGCTCCAGAATTTGAATAACAATGCATTGATCTTAATGATTCTTTGCATGCGTATTGATCATGGAGTGTTTCATCAGTCCCTGCGGACTGGTTGCGCCACCTTTATTTTTGTTCGAATGTTATGCATTTATTTCTCTATTTTTAGACCTTCAAATGGAACGGTCGTTTGTGAACAGAGCAAATTTCGTAACCGTTAAACATAGAATCTTCTACGTTGGCATCCAGAGAGATCAATGGAAAATCTCCTTGGAACCAAGAAATTAGGACCCTGTTACCCAATGCTCCGAGCTTTAGGACTCGAAAGTACCTCAGAGAATAATTAAAAATTTGATACAAAAGCTCCAGTATCGATTTTTCCTGTTTTATCAGCGGGTATTTTGAATGAAACTTTCCAGTTTAATCTTATAATAGGAAACTCACATGCCGGAGGGTCGCATTCATTAGAATGAAGATTTCTAATTTAAAATTCTGATTTGTTTGGTTGATTCGTCTTAATTTTTAAAAATTGGACACGTTTGTAAGACTTCAAAATTTAAATTTATTTTACCCCGAGCACAACATATTAAACATTTTTTTTACAAACGTTATTCCACAGTCAATACACATTACAAAATAAAACCATTTCTCTTACGAACCATGTCATATCTCATTCGTATTGAACATATTCAAACCACTTCTCCATTAAATCTTGTGTCTTGTCCTTTGCGATAATTAATTCCATCTGCCTGAAATGCTTTAAATATTGTCCAAATCTTGTCACCTGTCATCCTGTCAACCTGCCATTCGTGACAATATTGAACATTCTGTATGTACTTTTATCAATATCACTGTATTATGCATGATCTTCTGGAACTGTGGGCTTGACTTCTGAATAAAACATTCATTCGTTTTTAGCTTAGCTGACTGAAGGTCAACTGAGGTGTTGTAATGGCGCTTTTGCCTGTCGCCCGACTGGCTATTTAGCCTTCCGGCCGGCCGTCAGGCTAGGCACAAACCGTAACCGCTGGACCTAGGACATTCTACCTTAATATCCAGGGAAGTCAATAAAAACTCCAAAAAGAAGCCTGAAATTATTTCTAATAAAACCATACCGTGAGATCGAAATGCAGTACCAAAGGAGTGAAAATTTATTCTAAAATCAGAGAATATGAGTGATATTTACGTTAAAGACACTTGTTTTTTTATTATTGAATAATCAAGATCTAGACTTAAGAAAAGTCAGTTGCCGTAAGGTGTATAATATGGTTATAAATGACTATACAAATGAGCTCGCTAATAGAATTAAACTAGAGGAAAGCTTACCTCACGTATTTTCCTGGAGAGATTGTTACAGGTGCCTTTTTTATTGTGTGACACGGACGTAACTCGTGTTGTAGCGCCCTCGCCTGGCCGCGTGTTGCAATCTCAGTTTAATCCGTACTGGTTGAACTCTCCTTGTCATGCTAGCTTAGGGCTTTCTCCCCTGGATGAGTCGGGGCGAGCTCACGTGTGAACCTTAATATGTTGAGACACGGCATTCGTTGCTCTGGTTTGTTCTTTGAACATGTGTACTGTGTTAGATTCTTTAGAATGTTCGAGTAATGGAAGGTTTTCGGCTGGAGGTGAAAAGTTATAAATAGGGGGCTTTGTTTTAAAACCGAGAGAGAGGTGAGAGAATATTCCAGCGGACACGGAAGAAAGTTAGTCAGTGTGTGGGCCCTATCCGATTATCCAGTAATTTCAGGGATTCTGCTATTACTAACTCTATACAATTTAATGCTGCCTGCCTCAAGCTTACTTTCTGGATTGTTACAAGAGCTTTACATTGGACTGTTATTCTCCGAGAGAATTCGTGTGAACTGTTCGCCAGGTTTATACATTTTTAAGGACTGATCGCCGTGACAGTGGTGGTAACCAGGTACTGTGCACTTTGTTTATTTTATTGTATGATTCTATTGATTTGCTGTTATACTGCTGTTAAACTGTTTCATTGTATTGATTTAGTGTATGTTAATGTTAGGGTTGTTTTAAGAATAAATTATGGTTATTTGTTAACAAAAAACCACTGACTCCTTTATTCATTCCCCTAGACATTTCACGATGCCTAGAGTTACAGAATCTGATTTTTTTATCTCCTTGACAAAATTAATGTTCATCACGCATATGTGATCTGTTGATATTGGGTACCGTAACAAGATGCAATTGAATATATATATAATACCACTTTGGATATGTTTTTGGGGCAATTTCAGTTTAGAATTATCCATAATATTTTGTCTGTGAATGTAAAGCTACACAGATGGAAAATAACCGATACCAATATGTGTTCATATTGCAAAAAAGAAACAGAAACAGTAGTGCATTTATTCTGTGAATGCTACACAGCTAAATCATTTTATAGACAAATTTGTCAGTGGGCAGAACACGCTGTAATAAACATGCCTGCACTGACTCCGCTCCTTTTATATATACAGGATGTAACAAAAACAATGTCAATAAACGTATGAAAGATTTGTTGTTATTGCTACAAAAATTATGTAAGTTTTAAAAATAGAGAATCCATGTTTTATTGTATATATATATATATATCATGTTAAGAAATTGAAAGGATTGGAAAGAAGAGTGGCTGAAAAAAAATAACAAAATGTATATTCATAAACAAACGTGGGGTAACCTACTTTATGTTTTTAAAGAGTGAAGAATTTTGAGAATTAGCTGTAAAATATAATTTTGAAATGTGCATACAGATCGAGGTAAGAGTATGTGCATGTGTGTTTATGTATATGTGTATATATATTTGTGTGTATATATAGGTATATATATATATATATATATATATATATATATATATATATATAAAGGTGAACGCGTGAATGCGTGATCCTTCATGGATGTATATATACGTATGTATGTATATTTAGATTTATATTTGGATCTGGTAAATATTATGTTGGTCTGACGAAACCAGTTAAATCTACAAATAACATTGTTGATCTTATTAAATTAAATGTTTGTTTCCAATGATGTTGACAATATATTGATAGAATGAGATAATTATAATTGTTGTAAACAAAATAGAAGTCTATTCACCAGTACTCGGTTGGTATCCCCTCGGCAGGAATACGTTTACATGGTCCAAATGCATTTGTCTTAAAAAAAGTACAAACAATTAACAATACAAGCAATTTTATCTTTCTCTTGTTAAATTCTTTTTATTGAATCAATATTTGTATGTACTTTGTCAGAAAAACTTGAAAAACTGTATTTAAAATATTGCAATACTGCAGATGTTCATGTTATAAAAACAAGTTTTGAAGTTTTTTCTTTGTTCCGAGGGATGTCGATGATGAAAAAGAACGTTAAAAATAAATATCTAGTAATACTGAGACTCCCCTCCCCCCGAGGGAAAAATGGGGAGAGAGAGAGAGAGAGAGAGAGAGAAAGAGAGAGAAACCAGATCGAAATGAATTCAGATCAGCTGAATTCTAGTTCATAATGTGATAACTTAGGCAGGATTAACACACAACTTAGGAGAACTGCATACTTTGTTCCCTCAAATTTGACACTCAACTGGCTTAAGCTGAGTTTTCGGATGAGATTGAAAAAAATATGATATTGTCAAAAGTCAAATAAACCTTCTCTTATTTCTTCAACTTTAGGATTTCTTGAGATGAGGAATTTCGTCACCAGTTGCTAACACCAAGTTCCTAGAAGAACTGGGAAACTGGTTTCCTTGACCTTGATCCTGTGTCAAATTATCTGCAATTAAGGATAATAATGAATCTCATAACTTTTAAATTACTGCACCTATTTTTTCAGCCATGCTCTCAGAGAATCTCTGCAATAGGTAAATTTGACCTTGATATTCAAGTTAAAATTAGTGGTAATTTAGTATATTTGTTAACCTTATATGTTTTGAAATACTAGAAAAATTGCTAATGCTACACCTTCCATCTTTCAGAAACTCCTAACCTCATAATGGGGAAGTAACCTGCAAATTGTAAGTTCACAAAGTTAATGTTCATGGTCAAAGGGCCCACTTCTTTAGACAGATTTGTAATGCATTTAATACCAAACCTTCCATCCCAAACCTTCCATCTTTCACGTATGATTACCTACCATCACGGAAGAACACTTTATTATGAGGTCACAATGTCAAATTCATAAGACTATCATTTTAACAAGCTTCTGGATAAAACTGCAGCCAACCTTTTCTACTATATCTTCAATCTTTCATATTTTGCTAACCTATCAATAGGGAAAAAAAACAATTAGTTTTTAGGGTCCTAAGTTTGGAGATTAAGGAAACAGAACCAAAATTTAAAAAAAGGCTCATAAATATATCCTTGATGACAAATTCAGCAGAGCGTCGAGACCTATTGCCCCTACTACGATAGTTACCTGTTACTAGCCAAAATAAATGAATTGAACTGGAGGCCCCCCCCCCCCCACATACACACACCGAGGGATTCTTTTACCGCCATGGGTGTCAAGAAAAAGACTGAAGCTCCAACGACCCGATAATATTTATATGACAAGTAGTTCCCTTTTGAAGGCAGAGTATGTAATGCCGGACAAGATATAGATATTATGGATTCAGCGAAATTAACTTTTATTAGGTTATCACATTACTTAAAATAGATATATACTAGGTAGGCCTGACATTTTCCATTTTGTAACACGATTTCACTCAATTATGTATTTGCTTCCATGGCACGGAGGTAGGTTTTCTACACATGGGGCTTGTTTTTAACCGGTACTAACAATCATTTAAATACTATACGGACATATAGTGGATATGATGCTTTGGAAATTAAACTGAAATCTGTCAAACTAGAATACAATATGATACATATCAACATGTTATTGACGGGCAATATAAACTGGGAGTCGAATGATCTGATATTGCTAAAGTTCATGTATATCCTATTCGCTTCGTGTATAGCATGTTTTATATAAAGCAACTGTGTTCAATACATGACCCGTGTGCGCATAATTTTGTAGGTGAATATTTAAAGTATGTATTCAAACATATTACTCGGGTTTTCCGCTGGTTATATCTGACTGAAAATTCCATTCTGAACAAGGCAAACAATCACTATTTTCTGGCACGTTAATCGCCAGACAGGTACTTGCGGTACACCCAGAATTTCGACATGCGGCCCGTGATATACGGGTTTTAGTATGTACGCAAAATGACAGTCCTAAATGCGGTTTCAAGAAACTGATAAATAAACCTGTCATGGTTCGACACGGGCATGTATGTTATACGCAGATTTTATTCAACAATTGGGCAACAGGCCATGTCTATTAAGACCTTTTTGTTGTATAAATAATGTAATATAACCCGAAGCAATAAATCATCGTTGAGAGGATACACATGTTCTACTATTATAAGAGTGAACAATTATAGAATAACAGACATAACAGATCTACACTTATCCAAAAATTCTGATCCGTAGAAAATTAAGATTAAATAAATTGGGTTGTCTCAGAAATATAGAGCTGGACCTGGTGGAAGTTAAAACAATTTTCTTGAAGTGAGAGGTCGTTATCGCCACATGACATGAGGTCTATTCAAAGAGAACCAACATTTTTAATGTTTGTTCGATTGTTTCATAAGATTACTACATGCACACAAAGATTGTCTATGATCTTCATATGAAACAAAATAATGAAAGTTTAGAGCACAGCATTTCATTCTAAATCTTGCATGTAAAACTCGATTCGATTTCCGTTTGTTCCGATTTAATTCCTATTCAAATTCTCTGACCGTTGTACAGGTTTTTTTATGAACTATCTAGACTATTCCAGACAGGACATGTATGTTTTTGTAAACGATTCCGAGAAAGAGATTTTTTGCATCTCAAATAGTCTGAATTATGAATGTTTCGTAGGGAATAGTGGTCACGTTCATAAATAGGTTTGGGAACAAAGTGTGTCGAGTAGTTTGGAGCATACCTATTCATCATTTTATATAACATTGTTAATTGAGATTTTTCTCTACGATCCTGCAAGGTCACCCAGCCAAGTTCATTATAAACTATTATCCTGCAATTTTCTGTTGTTTACTTAGCCTGGAAATGGGGCGCTTTCAATGATTGAGAATTTGTAATAGCAACGCGCCTTTCATTCAACGCCGCATTAAATATTGCAAAAATAAATGGTTCACTTATGATATATTTAATGCGTTTATTTGCGCGATTATGTACATCGGAAAGCATTAAGAAAATATAAAAGTAGTGATTTGTCTGCATAAAGAAATCAATAAAATTATGTAACAGGTATTATCAGGTCCACTCCTAGCCAGCATTATACCACGCTAATCCAAATAATGGCTCCAACCCTGATGTTGTGTGTAAAGCTCTTTCACAAATACCACCCTTTTAAATGCCCTCAAACGAAGAAAGCGCTATGGTTGATCCTGATGCATTTTATGATTACTTTAGTTCTGTTGGAAAGAAAATTAGCGATAATTTTCACTAAACAACATTTAAGTGCGCTCATCTTGCAAACCTAATTATGGAATCTATTTTTATCTAAATATAGTGTCTAGTCAGTTTGTTTTTGTCACATTTATTGAAAATAAGCTCCGTTGTGGAAGAAGATATACTAGGGATGTCAGTAGTTTCCTTAAAATTGCCACACCTTATATTTCAACTCCATTAGCCAATATTTTTAACATCTCCCTTCAAATAGGCGAATTCCCAACAGCTTGGAAGACCACTAAGATCACTCCTATATATAAAGGAGCTGAAAGTAAGGATGATCCTAATAACTACCGACCGGTTTCGGTTAAAGGTCATGTGCGAAATACAATAGAACAGTTCGTTAAATTAAGCCTCATCACACTTTTTTTGAAAGTAATAATCTGTTTTCAGATAAACAGTTTGCTTATCTTCCTTATGGTTCAAATTCATTTGCCTTGCATAGTATTATTTATGAATACTTAATCAGTCTCAATAACAATTATGTCATTGCTGCATGTTTCCCCGAAGTGAAAACAAATTGATAGCCTTGATCATACCGTCTTATACTTACTTAAATGAGCAACTATGGCATAAATCTCCTTGGAACCCTGAAATTACCTGTTATCTGTTACCCATGTCCCCCGAGCTTTGGGGCTCGTAAGTACCCCCCCCCCAAAGAATAGGTAAAAATTTGATACAAAAGCTCCAGAATTTGAATAACAATGCATTGATCTTAATGATTCTTTGCATGCGTATTGATCATGGAGTGTTTCATCAGTCCCTGCGGACTGGTTGCGCCACCTTTATTTTTGTTCGAATGTTATGCATTTATTTCTCTATTTTTAGACCTTCAAATGGAACGGTCGTTTGTGAACAGAGCAAATTTCGTAACCGTTAAACATAGAATCTTCTACGTTGGCATCCAGAGAGGTCAATGAAAAATCTCCTTGGAACCAAGAAATTAGGACTCTGATACCCAAATGCTCCGAGCTTTGGGGCTCGAAAGTACCTCAGAGAATAATTACAAATTTGATACAAAAGCTCCAGTATCGATTTTTCCTGTTTCATCAGCGGGTATTTTGAATGAAACTTTCCATTACGAACAGTTTTCGAAACTGCTCGCTCCATGATACCCTATTTGTGGCATGGGCCTCCCAGTTCTCTGTGTCCATCAGGAGAACCTTCACGTCACACTTACATACGTTCTTTAAACGCAGGTTTGGGCGTCCTCGGTTTCCATGTCCCCTGATCAGCTCCCCAGTATAGAAGGTCCTTGGATTTCCTACCATCTTCCATATTATAACCACAAAATGACCGAGCCAGCATGGGCGGCGTTGGTGGAGTACGGTGTACATCGAGAGGATAATTGCTTCGGAGAGGTCCTCGTTGTTGGTGACCTCGTCCTGCCATGGGATTCCTAGGTTACGAGGTATCTTTCGGTCTGCTTTTTCTAATCAGTGATAATCAGTGATCTAATCAGTCTAAATAGGAATGGGACAATTGGTCTTTATAGTGCCGTCATAAATGCTTTTGATGTTGCCAATGCCAGACGCTTGTTAATTATTGGTGCACAGATCTGCCCAGTATTAATTGAGGTATTGCCTGGTCCTCCTGTGGACATTGCATTTGGGAATCTGCAATGCCTTTACGTACTGATCAGAAGGATGATCATTTGATTGTGAAGGGCGGTGCGTTTAACCTATATAAATGGATCACGCTGACAGTATTTAGGGGGTCATTTCTGCTGCCATTTTTAAGCTCAGCTGAATGAAAGCCATCTATCCGCCTGACTGACCGTCTGTTAGCAGGGCACAAATCACTGAATCTAAAATGTTCTAACCGAAAACCAAAGGAGGTCTTAAAATATCTAATTGGAAACCTGAAATAGGTCACTGTGACCTATATCCCCCGAGCTATAGGGCTTGAACATACCGCCAAGATAATGAAAAATGTGATACAAAAGCTCTTACATGTGAATAACTGATGCATTGATTGTCATGATGTCACATATTGAAAAAATAGCGTTTCATCAATCCCTAAAGACTGGTTCTAAGTTTTACGCATTTCTTTTCTATGGTTGAGACCTTCAAATGCAGAAGTGTGAACGTTAATAGGGCACAGATCGTAACCGTTAGCCCTGGAAATTTAACTTTACACTCAGGGAGCTTCTAGTCAAATCTCCATAGAAACCTGAAACCAGGTCATAATGACCTATATTCTTTGAGCTATAGGAACAAAAACCTGGTTTGAGCAGTCTGGAAGTCAAATGTGCACCAGCTGAATCCGTTGGCCTTAGAATCTTCTAATGTTATATCCATATAACTTGGGCAAATTTTGTTGGAAACTTGAAATTAGGTGATGATGACCTATAATCTCCGAGCGACTGGCCCGAAACATGATTTTAAACCAGCGGACTGTCAAGCAGGACAGGAATTGTAACTGCTAGTCCTTAGTCTTATAACACACATCCCAGGAAGTTCTGGCAAAATCTCCTTTGAAAGCTGAGAGTAGGTCATGGTGACCTATATTCTGCAAGTAACTGGCAAAAAATATAATTGATAGCACATAGACAGTCAGGCAGCAAATTTTACTGTTAAACCAAGAACCTTTTATAAGGCATCCAGGGAGGCTTGGCCCATCCCTTGAATCCTGAAATTAGGTCACTGAACCTAATTTTGAGCACACACAGAAAGTCAGACAGGTCACGAATTTTAACTGTTAGCTCTAGTAATGTCTTTCCTAATATAAAAGAGGTTATTGTAATGTCTTCTCTTACATCCAAGATAAGGGCACTGTGACCTAATTCTCTGAGCTGGTTAGAGCATGATGATTTGAGTACCCTATAAGTCAGATGGATCCAAGCCATTGCAATTTGAGGTGGAAACTTCTCACCTAGCATCTGGGGAGTTCCTAGTAAAACCTTGCTGTTACCTATTTTCAAATGACTATGGACAAAATAGCATGATTTGAAGTGGTCTGAAAGTAATTTAACCAATTGTTCAAGGTTCCTTAACAAATATTTTTTTTACCAGATCATAACATCAAATCAATACATGCATCACCTGTTTATATGACAGATTCAGCTGAGCGTCATGACCCATTCGTCACTTTTTTTGCTGTCTTCTGATGTTCCCTCTGTTCAGAATGCCAGCTGTCTTTTTCTAAAATCCTTGTTTGTGTTGTACTGAAGTCAGCCACTCTGTCTAGAGAGGTGGTCTTTGTTACCCCAATGTATGGCTTTCAGTTTCCTTGGTTGAAGTATGATCTTTGAGCAAATGAGAAAGTGTCTCAGTCTGCACCGTGGTACATGACTGTTTTGTGATGATGAGGTCTAGCTGGTGCCAGTACCTGGACCTTGTCAAGATGTGTTCGTCTTTTGATGATGAAGTTTAGCTGGTGCCAGTGCTTCCACCTTGTCGAGGTGTGTCTGTTTTGTGATGATGAGGTCTAGCTGGAGCAAGTGCTTTGACCTTTGATACCTCCACGAACCACTATGATGTGGCCTTATACCGAAAAAAAGGTATCTATGGTACATAGGTCATGGTGTATGTATATTTCAGGCATTTGCTGCCTATTGTCATTAATCCCTACCACAAAGTGGCCGAAGTATGTAGGTCATGCCTCCTGCTCACAGCCCACTCTGGCACTGAAGTCTCTGAGGGTGACAACACCTCATGTTTTGGGTAATGTGATGACGATGATGAAGGTGATTATAGAATGCATCCTTGACATTGTTGCTCGTTGTGAGGGTGAGCATACACATTCAGTAGTTTACGAAAACTATCAGAGGTATTGAGGTCCATTGATAGAAGGTGCTCTGGGCCGTCGCCACCAAGTTCAACTGTGTCTATGTCTAGTCAGGGTATTTCTGACAGTGAATATATATATATATATATATATATATATATATATATATATATGCATATTTTTGCTTCCACCAGGATGGTTTACATTCATCCCTGTTTTTCTGTGTGTTTATGTGTTTGGAAAATGAGCAAATGAAAAATAATTTAATTTGGTGTGCATCCGGCACATGATACGGATCCAAGAACGTAAACCAAAAATATTTTCAATTTCCAATCATTTATGCAAGAATAAACTTAGGGATATAGGCCAAATAAGTGAATCGAAACACGGTCACGGGTAGGGTTCAGTCTTATAATAGGAAACTCACATGCCGTGAGCAAATTCTGATTTCTTTGGTTGATTCGTCTTAATTTTTAAAAAAATTGTATACGTTTGTAAGACTTATTTATTTATTTTACCCCGAGCACAACATATAAAACATTTTACAAACGTTATTCCACAGTCAATACACATTACAAAATAAAACCATTTCTCTTACGAACCATGTCATATCTCATTCGTATTAAACATATTCAAACCACTTCTCCATTAAATCTTGTGTCTTGTCCTTTGCGATAATCAATTCCATCTGCCTGAAATGCTTTAAATATTGTTCAAATCCTGTCACCTGTCATCCTGTCAACCTGCCATTCGTGACAATATTGAACATTCTGTATGTACTTTTATCAATATCACTGTATTATGCATGATCTTCTGGAACTGTGGGCTTGACTTCTGAATAAAACATTCATTCGTTTTTAGCTTAGTTGACTGAAGGTCAACTGAGGTGTTGTAATGGCGCTTTTGCCTGTCGTCCGACTGGCTATTTAGCCTTCCGGCCGGCCGTCAGGCAAGGCACAAACCGTAACCGCTGGACCTAGGACATTCTACCTTAATATCCAGGGAAGTCAATAAAAACTCCAATAAGAAGCCTGAAATTATTTCTAATAAAACCATACCGTGAGATCGAAATGCAGTACAAAAGGAGTGAAAATTTTTTCTAAAATCAGAGAATATGAGTAATATTTACATTAAAGACACTTGTTTTTTATTATTGAATAATTAAGTTCTAGACTTAAGAAAAGTCAATTACCGTAAGGTGTATAATATGGTTATAAATGACTATACAAATGAGCTCGCTAATAGAATTAAACTAGAGGAAAGCTTACCTCACGTATTTTCCTGGAATGATTGTTACAGGTGCCTTTTTTATTGTGTGACACGGGCGTAACTCGTGTTGTAGCGCCCTCGCCTGGCCGCGTGTTGCAATCTCAGTTTAATCCGTACTGGTTGAACTCTCCTTGTCATGCTAGCTTCGGGCTTTATCCCCTGGCTGAGCCGGGGCGAGCTACCGTGTGAACCCTAATATGTTGAGACACGGCATTCGTTGTTCTGGTTTGTTCTTTGAACATGTGTACTGTGTTAGATTCTTTAGAATGTTCGAGCAATGGAAGGTTCTCGGCTTGAGGTGAAAAGTTATAAATAGGGGGCTTTGTTTTAAAACCGAGAGAGAGGTGAGAGAATATTCCAGCGGACACGGAAGCAAGTTAGTCAGTGTGTGGGCCCTATCCGATTATCCAGTAATTTCAGGGATTCTGCTATTACTAACTCTATACAATTTAATGCTGCCTGCCTCAAGTTTACTTTCTGGATTGTTACAAGAGCTTTACATTGGACTGTTATTCTCCGAGAGAATTCGTGTGAACTGTTCGCCAGGTTTATACATTTTTAAGGACTTATCGCCGTGACAGTGGTGGTAACCAGGTACTGTGCACTTTGTTTATTTTACTGTATGATTCTATTGATTTGCTGTTATACTGCTGTTAAACTGTTTCATTGTATTGATTTAGTGTATGGTAATGTTAGGGTTGTTTTAAGAATAAATTATTGTTATTTGTAAACAAAAAACCACTGACTCCTTTGTTCATTCCCCTAGACATTTCACAATGCCTAGAGTTACGGAATCTGATTTTTATTATCTTCTTGACAAAATTAATGTTCATCACGCATACGTTATTTGTTGATATTGGGTACCGTAACAAGATGCAATTGAATATATATATAATACCATTTTGTATATGTTTTTGAGGCAATTTCAGTTTAGAATTATCCATAATATTTTGTCTGGGAATGTAAAGCTACACAGGTGGAAAATAACCAATACCAATATGTGTTCATATTGCAAAAAAGAAACAGAAACAGTAGTGCATTTATTCTGTGACTGCTACACAGCTAAATCATTTTATGCACAGATTAGTCAGTGGGCAGAACACGCTGTAATAAACATGCCCGCACTGACTCCGCTCCTTTTATAAATACAGGATGTAACAAAAACAATGTCAATAAACGTATGATAGATTTATTGTTATTGCTACAAAAAATGTTATTTTTAAAATAGAGAATCCATCTTTTATTGTATATATATATATATATATCACATGTTAAGAAATTGGAAGGTTTGGAAAGAAGAGTGGCTGATAAAAATAACAAAATGTATATTCATAAACAAAAGTTATGAATACTTAATGTTTTTGAATAGTAAAGAATTTCGAGAATTAGCTGTAAAATATAATTTTGAAATGTGTATACAGACGTAGGTAAGAGTATGTGCAAGTGTGTGTATGTATATGTGTGTATATATTTGTGTGTATATATAGGTATATATATATATATATATATATATATATAAATGAACGCGTGAATGCGTTATCCTTCATGGATGTATATATACGTATGTATGTATATTTAGATTTATATTTGGATCTGGTAAATATTATGTTGATCAGAACAAACCAGTTAAATCTACAAATAACAGTGTTGATCTTATTAAATTAAATGTTTGTTTCCAATGATATTGAAAATATATTGATAGAATGAGGTATAATATAATTTTTGTAAACAAAATAGAAGTCTCTTCACCAATACTCGGTTGGTATCCTCTCGGCAGGAATACGTCTACATGGTCCAAATGCAAGTAACAATACAAGCAATTTTAACTTTCCCTTGCTAAATTATTTTTGTTGAATCAATATTTGTATGTACTTTGTCCGAAAAACTTGAAAAACTGTATTTAAAATCTTCCAGTTCTGCAGATGTTCATGTTATAAACACAAGATTTGTAAATTTTTTCCTTGTTCCGAGGGATGTCGATGATGAAAAAATAACGTTGAAAATAAATATCTAGTAATACTGAGACATCCCCCAAGAGAAGGAAGAAGAAGGAGAGAAAGAGAGAGAGAGAGAGAGAGAGAGAGAAAGAGAGAGAGAGAGAGAGAGAAAAAACAGAAATAAATTCAGATCAGCTGAATTCTAGTTCATAATCTTTATGATTTCTTGTTAATCTTATAACTTAGGGAGTATTGCATATTCTCCCATCAGATTTAACACACAACTTCGGAAGAACAGCATACTTTGTCCCCTCATATTTGACACTCAATTGGCTTAAGCTGAGTTTTCGGATGAGATTGAAAAAATATGATCTTGTCAAAAGTCAAATAAACCGTCTCTTATTTCAACTTTAGGATTTCTTGAGACTGTGAGAACTTTGGAAGTATTGCATATTTTCCTCGGAATTTTGTTACCAGTTGCTAACACCAAGTTCCCAGAAGAATTGGGAAACTGGTTTCCTTGATCTTGATCCTGTGTCAAATTATCTGCAATTAAGGACAATAATGAATCTCATAACTTTTAAATTACTGCACCTATTGTTTCAGCTAAGCTCTCAGAGAATCTCTGTAATAGTTAAACTTGACCTTGAAATTCAAGGTCAAATTGGTGGTAATTGCGTATATTTGTTTACCTTATATGTTTTGAAATACTAGAAATATTGCTAATGCTACACCTTCCATCTTTCAAAAACTCCTATCCTCATAATAGAGAAGTAACCTGCAAATTGTAAGTTCACAAAGTTAATGTTCATGGTGAAAGGGCCCACTTCTTTAGAAAGATTTGTAATGCATTTAATACCAAACCTTCCATCCCAAACCTTCCATCTTTCACGTATGGTTACCTACCATCACGGAAGAACACTTTATTATGAGGTCACAATGTCAAAGTCATAAGACTATCATTTTAACAAGCTTCTGGATAAAACTGAAGCCAACCTTTCCTCCTAAAACTTTAATCTCTCATATTTTGCTCACCTATCAATAGGGGAAAAATCTATTAATTTTTAGGGTCGTAAGTTTGGAGATGAAGGAAACAGAACCAAAATTTAAAGAGCTCATAAATATATCCTTGATGACAAATTCAGCTGAGCGTCGAGACCTATTGCCCCTACTTCGATAGTAACCCGTTACTAGTTAAAATAAATGAATTGAACTGGAGGTCCCCCCCCTACATACACACACCAGGGGATTCTTTTACCGCCATGGGTGTCAAGAAAGAGACTGAAGCTGCAACGACCCGATAATATTTAAATGACAAGTTGTTCCCTTTTCAAGGCAGAGTATGTAATGCCGGACAAGATATAGTTATTATGGATACAGCGAAATTAACTTTTATTGGGTAATCACATTACTTAAAATAGATACACTAGTATACTAGGTAGGCCTGACATTTTCCATTTTGTAACACGATTTCCCTCAATTAAGTATTTGCTTCCATGGCACGGAGGTAGGTTTTCTACACATGGGGCTTGTTTTTAACCGATACTAACGATCACTATACTATACTATACCGACATATAGTGGATATGATGCCTTGGAAATTAAACTGAAATCTGTCAAACTAGAATACAATATGATACATATCAACATGTTATTGACGGGTAATATAAACTGGGAGTCGAATGATCTGATATTGCTAAAGTTCATGTATATCCCATTCGCTTCGTGTATAGCATGTTTTATATATAGCAACTGTGTTCAATACATGACCCGTGTGCGCATAAATTTGTAGCTGAATATTTAAAGTATGTATTCAAACATATTAATCGGATATTCCGCTGGTTATATCTGACTGAAAATTCCATTCTGAACAAGGCAAACAATCACTATTTTCTGGCACGTTAATCGCCAGACAGGTACTTGCGGTACACCCAGAATTTCGACATGCGGCCCGTGGTATACGGGTTTTAATATGTAGGCAAAATGACAGCCCTAAATGCGGTTTCAAAAAAACTGATAAATAACCTGTCATGGTTCGACACGGGCATGTATGTTATACGCAGATTTTATTCAACAATTGGGCAACAGGCCATGTCTATTAAGACCTTTTTGTTTTATAAATAATGTAATATAACCCGAAGCAATAAATCATCGTTGAGGGGATACACATGTTCTACTATTATAAGAGTGAACAATTATAAAACAACAGACAAAACAGATCTACACTTATCCAAAAATTCTGATCCGTAGGAATTAAGATTAAATAAATGGGGTTGTCTCAGAAATATAGAGCTGGACCTGGTCGAAGTTAAAACAATTTTCTTGAAGTGAGAGGTCGTTATCGCCACATGACATGAGGTCTATTCAAAGAGTACCAACATTTTTAATGTTTGTTCGATTGTTTCATAAGATTACTACATGCACATTAAGATTGTCTTTGATCTTCATATGAAACAAAATAATGAAAGTTTAGAGCACAGCATTTCATTCTAAATCTTGCATGAAAAACTCCTAATTTTCTACCTATTAAATAATGCCGATTCGATTTCCGTTTGTTCCGATTTAATTCCTATTCAAATTCTCTGACCGTTATACAGGTTTTTTTATGAACTATCTAGACTATTCCAGACAGGACATGTATGTTTTTATAAACGATTCCGAAAAAAAAGATGTGCTGCATCTCAAATAGTCTGAATTATGAATGTTTCGTAGGGAATAGTGGTCACGTTCATAAAAAGGTTTGGGAACAAAGTGTGTCGTGTAGTTTGAAGCATACCTATTCATCATTTTATATAACATTGTTAATTGAGATTATTCTCTACGATCCTGCAAGGTCACCCAGCAAGGTTCATTATAAACTATTATTCTGGAAGGTCACCCAGCCAAGTTCATTATAAACTATTATCCTGCAAGGTCACCCAGCCAAGTTCATTATAAACTATTATCCTGCAAGGTCACCCAGCCAAGTTCATTTTAAACTATTATCCTGCAAGGTCACCCAGCCAAGTTCATTATAAACTATTATCCTGCAAGGTCACCCAGCCAAGTTCATTATAAACTTCCCGATTACTGGTTCCGTTAGGTGCACCGTTGACAACTCTGGATGCATATAACTGGATCTTTTCCAATCATTTGCGTCTGCCCCTGAAATATAAGTCCACATGATACTCCAATATTCTTTTATAGGCAATACAAATATTTATACATTATTTCTTATGTTTGCCTATCAAGTAGCTTGAAGAAGACTTGGGACTTAAGACATTTTGGGATTTTTGATTCCTAACTCTTCAGCTTGGTGGTTTAAGCCAAACTCGGTCATTTTCGGTCTTACGTCCATTTATTGAACCCCCTCCCCCTTTAAGCCTTTGCTTCGGAAATAACGTGAATCAAATCTTCCCAAATGAGACTAGCGTACTAGTTGGGCGATATATAATACCAATTACGTATTTTTCATTTGCAAGGCAAACTTCGGCCCACAACATTTCCAGATCTGGATTCTCCAGGTCACTTCTTCGTTTGATCGGCAGGTGATACACTGCAAATAATGCAACTTAACCTCCGATACCAGTTTGCCGATCATGCCGAAGATAGGGATGGCAGCCTGGTTATTTCAACTAACCTGCTTCGTATCAAGGACTTAAATGAGGCTCACAGAGCGTTATTATGTCATATTTATAAACAAGTGTTATTGATAAATCAACCTTTTTGGCTTCAGATAGGCTTCATATGTTTACTGAAATTAATGATACCTATGGTCCCGGGTTTGGGTATACAGCACCACATAAATATACCAGTATGGAAGTAATCATTGGTTCTATACAATAAAATGTCATCTAAGTATATTCACATTAATGGATCATAGCATTTTCTTCTTAGCGTTGGCGGCCTAACAAAGAAAAACAGTAGTGCATCATTATACAAAACAAAGTAGGGACATAAAGCTAATATTGACAGAGAGATTATACTTTCGTAAAATAAGGAATTTTAATAGTGTATAAATATGAAAGACAATGAACAAGCGCGCTATTTTGGGCTACATTTACAATACGTCAAGACAGTTAAAAGCACTATTGGTGGTTCCGGATAATACAGTTCTCTCTATTAAGGAGTTGAGGATGCAACTGGGGAAATTAACAGAGAGACTGGTGAACTAACTGACTGTTTAGGTACTGGCATGTATCGGCAAAATATGAGCGGAATAACGCTTTTTGGAATACGCCAAGATCATTTAATTAAAGCAGAATTCTAAACATAGCAAAGAGTTACTGTTTGCCAGCACGTGCTGATGCTGTAATGGTTGGAGTTTGCTTAACTGGAAGGGTATAAATATGTTATCATACACTTAAACAGTATTTAAGTCTGACTCTGTTTATGTAAAGAATAAACCCCTTGATCAATAATCGAATGTTCGGATTTATCTTACAACTACTTATTGTTAGATAAACCGCATCGATGAACCAAAATGGCTCTCAGTAGACCGTATACCTCCACCATGGCACCAACAATTAAATTATTTAATTATTTAAGTCTGACTCTGTTTATGTAAAGAATAAACCCCTTGATCAATAATCGAATGTTCAGATTTATCTTACAACTACTTATTGTTAGATAAACCGCATCGATGAACCAAAATGGCTCTCAGTGGACCGCATACCTCCACCATGGCACCAACAATTAAACGGTGGTCTTATCAGGCCTTGTCCAACGCTGCCACTTAGCCCCACGGGAACTGATTACGTAGATTTAGTGTAATCCTACCAAAATCAATCAAAATCTAGAAATATGTATTCTAATGAGTGGATGTCTCCGCCTTGTCGGGAGAAAATCACAAAAATGTTTTATTGCAGTTATTGAAAAAGTGGTGGTGTTAAGAAATATCCTTTATATTCACAGATTTTACCTTGAACACAATGCTCGCGGTTACCAGTCTTTAAACATGTATGAAATCTGTAGGGTAAAAAAAGTATTGGAGTTTACAAAAAACATAAGTTTCCGCAGATTTGACATTGAACACAAAGGTCAAGGTCAGTGAATCACGAACTCTGGCAAAAACTTACCATCTAGCATATTTCTTATTGATTTATTTTAAAAATATATCCATCTAAAGAAATAAATGCTTTTGTTTGTTTTTCTCATGATAAAGTCGTGATCCAAATTTGAATAGACTTCATTCTATAATCCATATTAATGCATGTGCATAAATAAAAGAAATCTGCCCTTTAGATTTGACCCACAATGCTCACATTACTGTCAAGTGGCAATGAGGGGGTATTAAAAGGCATGAAACGAGAAAAGTTTAAAATATGGCGATACCAGACTCACGTGTCATTTTCATCAATAATTCTTTCGTTTGTTTTTAACAAGAAATATTCAAGTTCAAGGGCATTCTCCTAAAAAGGTCTTGATCCCAATCTGAATAGACACCCGTATCTATGAACATGTCAAACCATGTAAAATATTTCCTAATATCTCGCTCGCCGTCAGTCTTATGCAGCTATCAATTAGTTAAACAAAAATCATAACATATTATTCATTAATTATCGAGAAACTGGAGGTTTTGTATCAAATGTTAATTGATCATAGGGCACGAGGATATAGGTCAAAGAGACCTAATTATCAGGTATTTAAGGAGATTTTCATTGACCTCTCTGGATGTTCATTTAGAAGTTCGAGCCGTAATGATTTGTCCCGTGCTGATGATCAACCGGACGGCCGAGGGAGGACGGCGGACAAAAGTTGATCGCTACAGTTCAGCATCACTGAAAGTCATCTCAGATAAAAATTTCAATAGTTATTTCAATTGTTATGACCTATTGTCTTTTTTATAAGGTCTAAAGGTTACTGATAAATTTAATCTCTCATACTAATTGTAATGTGATCGATACATTTCGAATGCACTAATATTTATGACGCCTTAACATTGGTTTGACCAAAAAAAAAAGAGATCAGTGTAAAAAATTCATACAGTTGTCAAATCAATCATAATTACATTTTAATTAATTATAATCGTTATCAGTCACGTGATTCCTTCGTTTAATCGTAATTTCCAAATTACCATTGAAGGTGGCAAGAGGTTAAGTCATCATTCGGGTTTGTTTATGTGTGTGTGGGGGGGGGGGGGGGGGGGGGAGGGGGGAAGGGGGGTGCTTTTCCGAACCAAATATTTCGAAGTTCCAAGTGAATTTTTTATGAAGTTTTGTGGAAGGATTTGCCATGATCAAAAGTAGAAAAAAATAATCTTAGTACGGATCGGTGAAATTGAAAGGCGCAACTGCCTCAAGACCCAGCCTTATTCACCTCTTTCTCACTAGCTCTCTCTCTCTCTCTCTCTCTCTCTCTCTCTCTCTCTCTCCTTTTCCGCACACTCCCTGCAAATAAAATCGTTGTGAACTAGCAAGGTAATGGTATGGATGCAGATAAATCTTTATTATTATCTTAAGCTTCAGAACTCTTTGTAGCTCTTTTAGATTATCCGAGGGTAATTTGGAACCAATTCCAGATTATCCATTACCATTTTAGATTGAACGCCCAAAAAAGCCATTTCCTGATATTTATTTACATATCATTATTATAATTTATTTCCTCTGGAATTCTCTAATAATCTAAAATTTTGTATGTAGTGGGTCATGAAATGTAATGAAATGTATATTATATACATGTAGGTGAATCTAACTATAATTGGAAAGACAGCTTATAATGAGCAGCTGGTTTTAAAATGACAACAGACTCATAACTTCCATACACCAAAGTCTCTTTAAACCTGTGGTCATAACGTCATATTCTCAGTATAAATACCCGATATAGCATTCTTGCCCCTTGACTGAATACTCAGGTATTTTTTTTCCGAATACCATTATATCATTTTCTATTACAGGTGCATGTAGAGGAACTGGACTTTCCAGCTGTGGCCATCTGTAATGTCAACCAGTTCCGCCGTAGCAAAGCAGCCAGGGATAAAGATCTCGACGCGGCCATCATTAAATTCGAAAAAGCATTGAAATCTCAGTTATACTCCGGCTCTGCAGACAACTCGGGCGCTGACGATTTGTTCAGTACCCGGACTGCACCGAAGGCCAGGCGGAGAAAGCGTGAAGTATTCTGGAACTCATTTGAAGAAACATATGAGGAGATTGCTGTCGGTTCAAGTAACTTTGTTGAGGATGAAGAAAGTTACTATGATACATTGTATCATGGAGGGGCTGGTGTTGATGATAAAGAAGATGATGGAATTCCGGAAGTTCACATCCGGAAAAAAAGAGGTGCTCCAGAACAAAATACCACGACATCAGTAAGTCCTTTTATTGAGTAAATGTTTACGCAGCTGTGTATATTAAACTTGCTAACATTTGGAAGGTACATATTATTTTGCGAATTTTTTTTGTAACAACATTTAAAAAGGATATTTTTAAAACAAACATATTCCCCATGTAGGTTGGGTTAGTATCATGTGATCAGTCATATGTTCCCTATTTACAGCCGATTAATTTAGACTAAAAGGAGCTAACTTTGCAAAGCTTATTTTTAATCTGGACTCCCAATCTTTCCCACGTTTCTTTTTCATATTTTCATTACAATTATAATCTTCATTAGAGCACTGTAAATTCAAACGTTTAAACAAAAATAAAATCCTTCTTTCATTCCATCCTACCTGTCTCAGACCCCCTTATTAACAATGGATGAAGCATTTTTTTCTAATTATTATTACATACTGATTGACATTTTAACATCTATACCAATAAACAGTTAAAAATGCCAACTTCTTCAACACTGATGATATATTGGAACATGGTGTATGTTTTAGTCTGTCATCTCAATGTTTCGCACTATCCATTATTGTTACCTAAATTTAACCAAGCAGGGCACACGCAGAGCGGACGAGACAAGATCGGACATGACAGACTTGAATCCGAATTTGCGGCACTTAGTCTTTAGCGAACCTAGCCATTTTTATTTTTTTATCATATTTCAAACCGGTACTGAGTAGGCCGTCCGTTTCAGTCCGCTCTGTGTATATCTAGAGATTAGGTTTTGTCAATTAAATACGTAAACATAATATCAAATATAAACTTCATTATATAAAACTGTATTAATAGGCCACTTGATATATCAATTTCTAAGCTATTCCTTTCTGTCACCCATTTGGTAAATATACATCAAGGCTGCAAATCTAATTTACAATTTATCTGTGCGAAACTAGGCAAAAGCGGTTGTAAAACACGCCTATTCATGTTGCGATGTCTTGCGGATTGGGGGGAGTGGGCGCTTCCCCCTGTTTCGACCTAACCCTCTTGGATATAGAAAAATAAGCGCAAAGTGTTAAAAAAAACCCGGATTTTGCATCATGATGCTTTTATAAATATAACATATTGTGACATGACAGCCTAAATTTTTTAAAAGTTTCTAGACCTAGGTAGGTGGATTCACTCCCTCGCTCATTCGCTATTCTAAAAATCTCGTATTACTGCCCATAAAGCACAATACTCACATCTTTTAAATAATTGTGGGTTGTATTATTAAAGTCAGCTACTTACCTACATTTACCATAGATTTTATATGATTTCCGATGAGATGTAGGTTATTCCTATTAAGAAAAAAAATTATATTGCCTCTGTGACGGATGTATGATCTTTTTCATCTACGCAAATACTATACTATTCACTAAATACGTTTTCATGAGCCAGTTGTTGACAAACAGATGAAAAACTGTAATTGCCAGCTGCATATGTGCGAAAACTGAAAATTCACCAATTGCCGAAAGAACGTCCTTCACAGTACTTAGCCGCCAGATGTCCTTGTTGAATGTGTGTTGCCAGACTGCCAAATGTTACAAACACATTGATATAAACATACTAACAGCCTGCGTGGGATCGGCGTTTCTTGGGCTATTTTCTGAAAGGTTCAAGGGATTCTCTTTAGTTAATAGGCGTCAGATATGGAAATAAGCCCCTTAAAGTCATTGGCTGCCCATAGGTACTGTAAAGAGTTAAAGAAACATACTGTTTTGAAAGTACACGGGATGATAAACATGAATACCCGACGTATGGCAAGTATTTTGGTGTGTAGGAAGAAGCACTTTTATCTTATGGTAATGTACGCATTTATATATAAATTATTAGAATTCATTCTGATATATAAAAATATCATGAAGTTTTTTTTAAAATCATGGCACGTTTGTAGACAGCTAATTTATTTACTATAAAGACGTCGCCAATAACCGACGATGAAGCTACAACCAGTGGATCGGCCTACCATCCAACAAATTATGGGCCTGAAGTGAGTACTGCAACAAGAGAAACAACTGTAGAGGAGAAAACCGACACTCCTCAAGCGATTACTGCCCAATCAGCCCCGGGAGCTACCGCTGTCGAAAATAATTATGTAAGTCGACCTTTAAATAACTTACGGTATTAATATAATGAAATTAACTGGCTTTTGATTTCTTTTATCATATTGGTATGTATGCTATTACTCAATTCATTCGAATTAATTGCGTTATATAAAAAATTTACTTTTATTATAGCGACACTCTTGTAAACAGTAATTTTTTTCTATGAAGATTTCGACAAATTCCACTGAAAACGCCACCAGAAATGCTGCAACCACTGCCGCCAATGCCCCAAAAAATGATTCAACCAGTTCCCCAGAAAATGATACAACCAGGGGTTCGACGTACCATCCAACAAATTATACGCTTGAAGTGAGTACTACAACAGGGGAAACAACTCAAGAGGAAACAACCGACACTCGTCCAGCGATTACGGCCCCATTATCCCCGGGAGCTACCGCTGCCGAAAATAATTATGTTAGTTGACTTTTAAATTATTTATGATATTAATATGTTGATGTTAACTTGCGTTGTCTTCTGGGTGGTAGAACACAGCTACGACTCAAAGCCAGAAGATCGTGCTGAAAATTATCTCAGCGAGATTTTTCACGGTTGGCGCATGCTCAAGGTGAGCGCCTTGCAGGCTAAATGGGAAGGTTATATTCCATGGTCGTGCATCTCTTCCACAGGGCAGTTCTTCAGTATTACTCAATCTACATGATCTTAAAATGAAAGTGTAACATAACCGGACAATGGCTCTACTGAAAAAAAAATCAGTTGATTATGAATTGCACAGATAAATGTCAGAAAACTCAGCTAGTAAACGGGCTACAAATGTGTCAATTGTCGGTAAAATAACTTGTAGAACGATCTTACGAACCGTGCATAGATTTTTTTTCAACTATTCCTCCAACAAAAATGACAATAATTCCTTAAACTGTAGACAGATATTAAGACCTTTTCCTATATTTTATAAGGTCCGCCTAGTGTGCCACTGCGCCGTTTCATACCCTTAGTGTGAAGGTGTAAGGTCTAACCTCTTATTTTGTTGTGTTTTAACTATTACATTTTAAAATATATACTTTTCAAAATACGCTCGATCTGTTGAAGATTGGAATCATATGATATGCATAAATTTAGAAAATGGCTACTATAAAAATTACCTGTTAAATTTTCATCGTACGGTATTTTACATTTACTTTACATCCATAAATTGGTATAAAGGTGAACCTATTGTGTTAACAAATTCTAAGGCGCTGAACAACAAATGCATGCATTGAATAATATATATATATATATAAAACGCTGAAAAAAACAACACTGTAAATTCACAACAGACTGTTTCACGGGATGCGATCCGATCATCAGGTGAATTCACGTTATGCATGATCGGGTCGCATCCCATGAAAGAGTCCGTAGTGAATGTACAGTGTTTTTTTAGTTCAGTGTTATATCGCACTGGTCTTGCCTGAAGGCCATAAAGCACTTTAAACCGGATGTAACTCTACCATATATATATATATATATATATATATATATATATATATACATATATAAAAAACCAAGTACCCTATACATCATACTGAAACCATTTAAGACAGACATCTTGTACTAAAAGGTTTTTTTTTAATGCTGGCATAAAGTGCTTCACTGAAATAATTACTTGTTTTCAAATATTCAAAATAAATTAAAAGGCATATTTTTTTAAATATTTAAGATACATTAAATCAATAAGAAGGAATGCAAATTCTTAGGAATGCAAATTGTGGGATGCCCAAAAATCATGTGTGCATTAACCTAATTAGCCTATAAATTACAGGTTCATTCGTGCATTAGTGAATACACATTTGTAAATATTCCTTGACGGCGCTCCTGAAACCGGATCCTGCTCCGGATCCACACCTAAATCTTACCTTTTTTCATTGGTCAGTTCCCAAAATACCATAAATATTTCATAAGATTCCTTCAGGATTGCGCGAGTTGTAATGCAAATGAACACATACATTTGAGCTGAGATGAACTCACACCCTCCTGGCGGAGGCAATAACTCAAATGTCCTCTCTTAAGGTATATTTTCAGTTTCTTTATACTTCAAATGTGCTTGGATGTCACTGTTAGCATGTATTCGATAACAATATGATGGACCATAAAAAGCCTCGAGCAGTGATGCATTTTCCCACATAAAAAGACAGAAAGTCTCTGAGTAACAAAGTAACAAATTCTGTTACTTTTTATAACACATTTTCAACAGATGATTTTTGGTGGATGTAACCGACTCAATCTTTAAAGTTTGCTTAACTAAGGCCAAAATAAAAAAAGGTATGGTTCTCAAGCACTTTTTTTTCAGAAATCAATGCGGGCGGGCGGTTTTTTTATTTTTAATTTTTTGGTATGTTTCGATATAAATGGCAAATGATTAGGGAAAAGCATGATAATAACATATTTAGTTTGCTAAACAAGTAAAAGCCCTACATAAACAAAGAAATTGTATGATTTTATCTCCTTGAAAGAAATGTCCGAGCGGTTGCAGCACAAAATTGGTAAGTTTCTATTGAAAATCAAAATAAAAATTTTTGATGCGGGGGTTTAAAATTGATGCGGGCGGTGCCTGAGAACCATCCTTTTTATGTTTTTTGCCCTAAGTACTAGGTACATCTGCAGAATTCAATTCCGGTTTCGGCTTACGTGGCAGCAGCTTACACGTAATAATCCTGGTGTCATCCAGGCATAGTTTACCACTTCTGCAGGTCCTGGGTGAAAGTCATCCCCCATTGCTGGGCTAAAACTCCGAGGAAAACACGAAAGCGCACATGGTCGAGAGTGACAAAACTCACATAAAGTCAGCAGAGCGCATACCTTGGTGTAAAATCTCTCCGCCTCGGCTGAGATTCGAACTCACTATTTTTCGGTCTATGGGCCCTATGCTCTACCCATAGACAACGGGCGCCCGTCATTGGTGGTAGCAAATGATGCAATGTGTCTGTGTCTACCTAAGACCTCAGTCACACATGCACCTATGACCGGTTAACGACAGGTAACGAACACTTGCGACCTGAAATTCGTAAGTAGTCTTTGAAAGGTCATACGACAAGTCCTAACAAGTCGCAAGAAGTCGTAGGTTGTCTAAAGTAGTCGTAATTACTCCTAAACAGTCGCGAGTGGAATGCAACCGGTTCGCATTCCTACGAGTAATCGGTAATGCTCTTGAAGAAATCGGTGGTACTCTTTATGTTGTCGTACGAATACTAGTTGTTGTAGTTAGTCTAATAGCACTGAGTTCGTGGATCTGAATTGACCACACTTAATCTGATATACTCCCTTGTTCACTCTCTCATTTGTATTCCTCAGTTGTCCTTCGAACAACCGCAATTCAAAACGCACGAGTCTAAGAAAAGATTACCACATCATACTTAATGTGTGTTTAATGCATAACATTAATGCCTAATCGTACACTTCCAAATTAACCCAGGCACACAGTAACCAAACTGGTGTTACAAATGCATCTCCAGAGAATCCACATAATTCAATGGAAATAAAACATGTCAAGCCCCGAATGGGTTCAATAGCCGTAGCGCTTGTCTTTTATTTTGCCGGGGGGGGGGGGGGGGGTGTTAATGGTGTAATGCATCCATTATTATTCAGTCATGTGAATCTATGTATAATTATTCTATAATATAGAAGAGATAGTTATATAATCAAATATATGGATTGTATATTTTATAAATATAATTTTTCAGTTCAGTATTAATCACTGAAGTATTTTGAAGGGCTAATCGAAAGTCCCGCTTTGTTAATGTTATACTAAAAGTATATTCAAACGTTTGGGACAAACAAGACGTTCTTGTTCTCAAAAAGAAGGGCTTACATAGACGGAACCAGTTTATATTTATATATATTTTTAGCACACCACTGAAAAATGTATCTTAGTCATCACTTCAATTAATTCTCTGTGTGTTAGATATGATATTATCATGATTAACCAAACATGTCCTTCTTCTTAGCCCAAACATTATTCATGATGTCCTTGACATCAACGTGTAAAAAATACCCTGTGATCACGATGTACCAACATTTGATGATCAATACAAACATTATATATAATTACCTTGTTTAATATGCAACCCTTAATTTTTATATAATCAAACACGCTCTCGTAATATATATCTTATACTTGTTAAAATATGGGTTCGTGATTGTGTTTCCATTTATAATCTGATCCACTACCCCTGAACACCTTTTCCTTTGCGATTACTTGCTAAATCACCCTGTGTAAAAGTTGAGTATGCATGATCTGTCTAAGACTGGTCCGTCCCTATATTCTTGCTCCGACATGTAGCTTATATTGTGATTCCATCAGCATGAACCGGTTTTACTGGCTTCATTACTGATGGTCTGTCCTTATTTTTCTTATTTCCCACATAGAGTCTCATTGATGGTTCCAAAAACATGCGAACTTTTTTCAAGATTCGCATAAGAATAAGACGGCACCATCATAAAATTGTATTATACCTGCTTAGGATGTAAATGTTATGCTGAGTTGACTTATCTGTTAGAATAACCATTATTTGACCTTCAGAAATACTGTCACGACGTTATATGTGATCTAACGGTAAAACACGTGCACGAGGAGAACACATACCTTATTTTAAACAGGGGTCGGCAGCATTTCATTTATGATCCCCTAGTTATGGGTGCCTCTCTTGTATGTCATGTATCTTAAGACGTCATCAATCTTCTCTGCATATAGAATAGTTTCATTAATTTTGTTAAAATTGTTAACAGGAAAATTACATGAAATAGGTTATTATTTCCAAAATACCTAATTACGCACGTTTTAGTTGTTATAGTTGTAAAAATTATGGGTACATGACTGCGCAAAAACGGCTAAAAGAAACCTTGCTCATCTACATCATTAGCATCAAAGCGAAAGCCACAGTGAGGAATCTATAAGTGGGTATTTTTGGGTCTGATATTTGGACAGACAAGATGTTTTGGACAAATGTTTGTCTTACTATGTGATCAGGAGGATAATCACAAGTGGTGTAGATTGTCCCTGGAGAGGCACACAAAGAAATCACATAAATAAGGAATTATCAATTTGAATCGAAAGCAAATACATATATGATCTACCCAGAGTAAACGATGATGCATTACATTTTCACTTATGAGTTCACCAGGAAATCTTCTACCGAAGCCGTGCTCCTCTTTTTTGCAAAACAATTATTGATTTCTTTTTTTAAATAAGCCGCAAGTCCTCAGTAAGCCCGTTGAATAGTAATCTTGTCTCAGTCTTTCCTAAGAATTCATATGAGTATCATGGAAAATGAGTCAAATTATTTTGTCCATATCCACCAGTCCGAGGACCGAACTCATTTTGTATATATAACTACTTCACTTTGCAAAAATGTCTACATATCTGTTTGCCTCTTCAGATAGACTTAATGTATGTATTTGTATTTTTCGACACATTACTATGCACGAGAAGATCAGAAGTGTCCCTGCATGAGTAGTCATTTTTGTTTTGATGATTATATTTTTAGAGTGTTTACATTTCAATTTTAATTAATTTTTATTGACACAAAAATATATAAATTTTACATGAAACAACTCTTATATATATATATATATATATATATATATATATATAATGATAATAATAATAATAATAATAATAATAATAGTAATAATTGTATCTGTGACAAAAAGAACTGATTCACAGAGTATATTTCCTCTCACTATTAACATTGAATAATGTAGTTCAAAGGTGCAGACACTGTGCAATAAAAACACTAAAATTACACTCTTTGCAATATAGAAAAAAAACTAAATATTAAAACATTTGATCATGAAAATGAATTTAAATATTATTAATATGAATATCAAGCGGAAGAAAAATATTCTTCAGATGACGTTTAAATGTTGATATTGCAGAACAAGGGTCAATTTGTTTAATAATATAAATATTAATGATATATCTGCAACCCCTTTCAATTGTAAAATTCTACTATAGGCTGTAGTTTTACACTCTGGCACATGAAACAAATCATTTTTCTATTTTTCTATAATAATGAACATCTACGTTTGTGTAAAATAATTAAGATATAATCAAAGATAACATTTTATAATTAACCTTATACACATAAATCAACACTATTATTGTAGATATTTTCTTAAGTAAGTAACCTAAGGAACATAAAAAAATCATGTGTATGTGAATTATATTGAGATGAGGTGATCATTCGTATAACTCTATTCTGCAGCCTGAATAGTGACAATAGCGCAGACAACCCTGCAGAACCCCACACCTCAATACAATTGGATAAATATGGAAAGCTAAAAGAATAATAAAGTGTAACATCTTCATTGTTTTCCCTTTAATTCTTAAACCTTTAGAATTGTTAGTCTTTATGTTGTTACGGGGTGACAGAAATGCGGACCGAACTGTCTCGCTAGTGAAGCTTGCTTTGCTAGCGAAGCGGTTGGTACGCCGGAATGGTGCGCCAGCAACATGGGTTCGAATCCAGGATCGGCCAATGTTTTCCCCTGAGCAATTGGTCTTAGTAACAATGTGGTGTATGTGTTGGACCACTTCATTTGTGAATATATCATTACTCCAAAAACTGTGTAGAGTCTACTCTGGATATAATGTCACTCTTCATCACAGTACTCTTATTAACATTAATACTTCGTTTGTCAAGGCTGAAATATATGAAATGAGTTTTCTTTGCATTAAATGTTAATTTATTTGCATTCAGCCATTGAACTAGTTTACTCAGTTCAATATTCATGCGACCGATTAGATCAGATGGGTTTCTTCCAATAACAAAAACATTACTATCATTTGCAAATGATACTAAAAAGAGTAAATGAGAAACATTAACCATCTCATTAGTGTATAACATTTATAATATTGACCAAAGTACTTGGCCTTGTAGAACTCCACATTGTACAGCATAACAACTTGAAAAATATTTTTATAACAGACCTATTCTCTGTGATTTGATAGATAACTAATAAACCATTTGGCGGTACCCTTCATTCCGTATTTATATAGTTTGTCAAATAATATTGCATAATTTACAGAATCAAAAACTATACTAAAATAAACATCCAATCAGCAGCTTATATATTTCTAAATATAGACTAATTTCTCATAATTGTTAGTAATTATGTTGATTAAATACGGTGTAAAGTAGGTATTTATTTAACTTGTTGAAAATTATACATTTTAATCTTCTATCCTACATCACCGAGTTCCCATTGAAATGTAACTTATAAAAGTTAAATTTCAAACAAATAGAGGGGCATGAGGGCAAGAAACAGACTATAAAAGCACCATGAAAACCTAGCTGATATATCGAAGGACCGTCTCGATAATTGATTGATTATTGCATTATTTACCATGCACAACAAAAAGGGGAGTATCCTGGTAATTATTAATTTATAAAAGTGAAAGAGACGTGCCCCGTTTATTCCTTTTTGATTTATTAACTTGAGGCATGTTTATGAAGTCACAACCAATGCCTCCTAAAACATGAACATTTATATTAACAATAATAAATAAATATAGGAAATTTCATTTTATATTAGAATTTAAATGTCGCCTCTTGTAAAAAGAGGCAATTTTAATTGTGCTGATGCATCGTGACTTTTATAAATCGACATATTAATACTTTGCACGTACTTCTTTTGCAGACAAACATAACTAAGGTTAACTTTGCACCCATGTTGGCGCCCATCAACTGTATGTTGCATCAGGGTTCAAATTTCATTTGAAAAGTTATTATTCAACAAGGCCTATTGTTGCGGGTTTCATAGGAACAACAGAACAATGTACTTTGACCACATTAACTTTAGCAGATTCAAATATATTACGTTTACTCCAAGAAGCTACGAGACGATGAACTATTTTTTTTATTTCTTGAAATAACGGTAATTTTTATTTAGTCGAATTCATCATACCTTCATCTGGATAATATTAAACATACCTCATGTGTTGAAGTTGTGCCATAGTATAATGAGTGAGTATGAATTAACTTCAGATTTTTATGGTCAGATTTGGTTTTCATGAAAACACTAATGCTCGTATTGTCGTATTGTTTGCACATTGAAATATATGCCTAAATTCCTTAATAACATGAGTTCATGGCACAATGATAAGAACATCAAGGCAGCTGGTTACTATACAAAGTACAGAGTCGTGCCTAACAAAACCCACACACGGATGTCATGTTGGCCCCTAAACTTTTAATCCTGTGTTTATGTGAGTACATTGCTGTTATGATCATAAATGATGGTGTTGCCTTTTTATTACGTTTTAAAAATGAGCATTCTCTTTTTGGAAGTTATGATTTTAAATTCTTTAGAATAATTTACTATGTCTCGATGGCTGATTATTTTTTAATCGCTTTCTAGTTTTCGCTTTGTTAATGTGTATTATAAATATGTCACACAATTCTGAATTAGAATTATCTATGGCTGTCCAATGTGCGGTTTCGAGAAACTGGGAGAAATAAGAGCGACGATTCGTTACTGGCGAGTTGATACGGGGAAAGCGTCAAGGCCATAATCTGCCTGTGAAGAAATTTTGCCGGCAATGGGACGTGTAGCGGCAAAGTTTAGAGCGGAAATCGCTATCTTTTGACTATGCCCTATGCTTCAGGTTATAGCAGGCCGCATTTATTAACAAAGAAATGATATTCAAAGCACATATGATATTTTAAGCAAACAACAAGCAAAATATAAAAGTTATAATGGAAATGGTGGGTGTAAACTTAACATATTTACCTTAATTATTACAAATCTAGTAAAAGCAGGAACGTCCGAACTTTAATTCGATCGGAATTTGATTCAGCATGCCCCAAATCCTTGGAATCGATAAAAAAACATTAAAATTGGACAAATGAGTCATGTTTTGTAACCAAAAGAAATCTTGAATTTTTTTTTTGCCTACCTATTTTTTATGAAAAAGATAGGCCCAAGAGAAAACACATACCAAATTTTGTGCCTGTATCACCAATTAAAGTATTCTGCACTTATCTGCAGTTAATTCCCACGGCCTTAAGACTTACAGGCTGTAAAGTGATTCTACTTTTCCTACTTTTTTTCCAAATTTCGTTGCGTTAGTCCTTTTTATCCTAGGAGATTCCTATATTTCATGCTTCATATTTTGCGCTATAAATTGCACTGTCAAACAGTTTTGATTTATGGAGAAATGGTCCTTCTGCTGTTCTCCGTCAACTTTTATGAGTGTTTTAGCATAATGTTACCTCAAACCTGCAGGTTCAAACTAGGCATAAAATAAAGGTTTATGAATATGTTCTCAGTAATATAATCTTTTGATTTCACATTCTTGTATCAAGAATGAGCATGAATAATATTATTACATGTATTGTTTTATTTCTACTTCTGTCCTCATTTTTCTCATATATTATCATCCTTTCTGTCCTCCTTTTTCATGGATATATGCTTGACAGCCTACGTATTATCAATAACAGCCTCGTCAGTCACAGTAGAATTGGTTTTCAGCATTTCAGAAAAGATTCTCTGGTCTGAGAGAGAGAGAGAGAGAGAGCAAGGATGAGGGACCGCAAATGTTTCCTAAATAATTAATATACTTTGATTAATTGCATTATGATACTTTTATTGTACATGTTGTCATGAATGTTCAGAAACAAAAAGTTTTCCGAAACCAAACTGTGTTCCTGTATAACTCAATGGCATTGGAAACTAAACTCTTTCAAGTGCTCATGAGTACATTTAGACTACTCGGTTCTACAACTCGAGTACTTTTGTAAAATAGTCTGAAGTACTCGTACTGGTTCTCAAGTACTTTTGAAGTAATTTTTAAGTAATCATTTGAATGGAATCCATGATTTATCAACTCAAATTATGTGAGAAGAATTCAGAAATGGTGTCCAGGGGATAATTTGTTGCAAATGACAGTATGGAATAATAAAGTTTTAGCTGAGCATAATCATGTTTAAAATTTACTTTCATTATATATATTGACTAGCACATATTTTGTGTCTGGATAAGAGTAATTGCCAGTGAGTGTACAAAGTAGGGGCGGGCGCTGCCGGACATCCTGGATACGGGCTTGATCCAGTATAAAAAAGCTGTGAAAGCCATAAATAATCTGTTTTTTTTCCAGAGTCCAGCTGATGACTATTACGATCCATATGTAAACCTGACCGGCAAACACTGGTTCACTAGCGTTTCCGACAACGCTCTTGTGGCAAGCTCCGAGAACCTGTCTCGCATTGTTGCCCGGATGGATCTAAAAACACGTCGGGATTATGGCCATCAGATCATCAACTTTATTCAGGAGTGCACCTACAATGGCGAAACGTGTTCTCCTATGTAAGTATCTTTGTTATCCGTGTCTGTTACTCATTTATTGCATGTTTTGTTTATTAATATAAAATACCACATTAATGGGTAAACAGAATTCTTTAAATATTAAGCTATAAATTCAAGGGTTGTGGCACACTACCTTTATATATTTGGGGCACAAATAATCAGTAGATAATATTGGTCATATACATTTATGTTAAATTATATGTAAAATAGGCATTGAGAATAAAAAGGATGTAAGGCCATAATTTAAATTTACGGAGATAATATTTTACTAGGCCACAAGGAAAAGGACCGTTTGTCAATTGATATGATAGTGAAGAGACCGAAAACAAAATGTAAACGGTCTAGTTCATAAGTTATCATATATGAAAGTATTTGTAACTGGAAACACCAAAGCTTACTACTTACATTATTCTTCTGACTGTACAGGAACTTCAAAGGTTTAAACCATCACAGATATGGCAACTGTTACACATTCAATGCTGGAGTAAACCAGACCATACTAAAGAGTTCAAAACCAGGCCCACTGTACGGTAGGTTCCTAGTTTAACTTCTTACCATGACAATGAACCAAAAACTCTGTGGATATGAGCAATGAGCTTATATTACAGGGTCGACTTTAAGTATCAAGCATGATTAAAGGTAAACAAAAAACAGTTTCCTTGCATTTGCCTTGTAAGGATTATCAGTCCCGCTTGGGCGATCTTTGTGTCACAAAGACATCTGTAAAGAGTATGTAAATCTTGTAAAGATATATAAAATACTTCTCAAAAACTGTTACATACTCTAAATATAATATTTGCAAGGTAAAACGATATAAACATAAAAAGTGATCTGAAACCATTCATTTTTATTTTAAAAATTTTACTTCGTCATGGAATTGATATTGTGGAACAACGGACTGTATTGGTTCGCGTGTATCACCGCTTTATCTTCCTGCTTGGTAAATGTAAATGTATACACCTATTTATTACCTATTATTTAATTCATGAATAACGTTAACACTCATTCCGAAATAGAAATCAACTAGTGCGTAATTATCCGTGTCAGTAAAAATACCCACAACTTACCATATAGCTTATGTAGAGGAAAATTAAAATACATTTATAACAGACAGTCAGGAGAACATTTTATCTCCAATAAACTGATGATATGAAATTTCTCTTAAATGTCAATTTTCAAAAGTCAAATGTAATAGCTTTATTTTAATGGTTTGTGAAAAAATTTAGACACAGCAGTTTAGGCAATAATTTCAAAATAACTGCTTAGTAAAAGATACAGGAGTAACCGAAAGGCTTGGCTCAGATGCGACTTGGCGAAGTTAAATGCAAATAATACAAACACACTTGAATAAAACGAAAATTCAATTACTCCTTAGTATTATTACCAAATGCAAATGCAATAAGAATAAACAAATACAACATAGTCCTCTCTAGTTGACTTATGCTCAAATATGCAAATTCAAATGGAGTTATTCTGTATTCAGATCCATAAGCAAGTGTGACATTTTCAAAAGAAAAAATGTATTTGGACCGAAGCCTGATACCAGGAATATATTAAAGCTAATATAAAGGTCCGACCCTTAATCAGTTAAATGTTACCCAATATCAAATTTCTAAATCTTTTTGATGTATATATATATTTCTATAGGCTTCATGATCACCCTGTATATCGAGCAACAAGAATACGTTGCGGCTTTGTCGCCCGCGGCGGGGGTTAGAGTCCTCATACACAGCCAGGACGTTCAGCCATTTCCGGAGGAGGAAGGGATTGACATCAGCCCAGGACAGAAGACCACAATTAGCATGAGAATGGTAAGAAATTTATAGTTTAAAGTACAACTTGTACTTAGTTTAAGTTGTGATAGTTCTGACTTAATGGTTTATACATGATCAATATAAATAAAAGGAAAATGTACTTACAGAATGCTTTCTTGGAAGAATACCAACATTTTACGCCTTTTGGCTGGATAGTCATAAGTTTCTTCATTTCGTTAAAGAGAAAATGAAAATGGGTTAAATAGAGATTTCTGAAGGATTAGCCAAATTATATGACAAACAGTAGCCATTAGAGCTATAATTACTGCTTATCAACGTTACTACTGATTAAAACCTGAAAATGATCAAAGAAACCTGTTTATTTTCTAGTCCCGTTACCCTTACAACAGCAAATGCTCAGATGGAACTGGCCAGGAAGTTCTGTACAACTAGCACTGCTTATCAACACAACTACTTATCACCAACTTAGAATGATAAATGAAACATGTTTGTTTTCCAGTCCCGTGTAGACCGGCTGCATTACCCTTACAACAGCAAAGGCTCTGATGGAACTGGCCAGGATGGTCTGTACAACAAGCACTGCCTATCAACATAACTATAACACCAACTGAAAATGATGAATGAAACATGTTTATATTCCAGTCCCGTGTACATCGGCCCCATTACCCTTACAACAGCAACTGCTCTGGTTGAACTGGCCATAAAGTTTTGTACAACAAGCACTGTTTATCAACATAACTACTTATCAACAACTGAAAATGATTAATGAAACATGTTTATTTTCTAGTCCAGTGTAGATCGGCTGCGTTACCCTTACAAAAGCAACTGCTCAGATGGAACTGGCCAGGAAATTCTGTACAACAAGCACTACTCTGTATCGGTAGGGTCCCTTCTTCTGAACATTTTGATTCATTTTCATACTGAAATACATAGCCGGAAAATATGAGTTGTAGATCCAAGTATAACTGCCAAATAATAATGAAATGACGTATTCTCTTTTTTTTATCTCGGAAAGAGAATACGAATGGCATAAATCTTGCCACGTTCTTTCCGTTTAAGTCTTGTGAAGGGCTCGTGTAGACCTAGGACATTAGCTGCAGAATTCAAACACTAAAACACTGAATGAGAATTCTAATCAAACTCAGAGGTGACTCAGGTCAGTATGCTATAATGGAAATACAGTTGGATAAATGGGCCCGGGTTCAAAGAATTATACAGATAAATACAAATTACAACGTCCAGTGTGTCATGGGAATCACATTTGCCACTGAATTCCCCAACATGTACCAGCAGTTTATATATTTGGGTATGCACTAAATAGTATAATTTATGGGGAAAGTCACCGTCATGAATTTTATGTCAATTTAAGGGTAATTTGGTAACACTTTTTATATGCCAATACACAGTGCGTGTGTGAGTAGGCAATGTCTAGTGCACGATTCATTGTTTATAAACAAACAAAATCCTTGAAGGTTCGATACTAGAAACACATTTCCATCATTCCTACCATGTTTTTACACAGTACGTGTGTCAGAAGGTAATGTCTGGTGCACAGTTCATCGTTGAATACTAACAAAACCCTTGAAGATGGGATACAGGAAAACATATGTCCATCATTCCTACCATTTTTTTTTTCAATTATTGTAGCACATGATATTCGAGTGAAACGTTCATACAGGATAATACATTGATAGGTCTTCTGACATAAAATGAAATAGAAATATAAGCAGCAGTATTCAATGGAGCAACTGAGTTCCTGTTAAAGTTGCCATTGAATATAAGAACATGTTTATAACTTATTAAAAAGCAAAAATAGTTTTGCCGAAATAACACTAATTGTACTTCAAATTGACCCTTTGGCACACATCTTTATGATGACGTGATTGATATGAACACTTTCAATCACATTTATTTGATATCATTAGACATTATAAGAGTTTAAGTTTTTTGAATATCCTGAATGATTCGAACTGTTCAGCTTCTCAATAGGTTACTGTTACGGTATAGATGTTCGGAACCCGCCAAGGAATGTCCAGTTGGAATTACGCCCTGTAAAACAAAAATCAGTTATAATGTTGATATTTTGACTTATCCTGTAGTTTTCAATGTTTAGATTCACTGAACAAATTGAATTAAACGAACCTACAAAATCTTCCTGCTCGTTTTACCTACTGCTGGGATGGATAATAACGATTTATTCCTGAATATTTTGATTCTCCGCGGATAGCTAGTGTTCGATAACACCAAAGAAAAGTTTTTTTAGAAATAAGCAATGCGTAACTAAGGCCCTCCGGGAATTTTTTTCATCCTCTGTAAAATCACGAATTAAGCTTACCTCCCCTAGGAGATATTATGTTTTTATCGCAGTCGGCATGTTACGTACTTAACGGTTGGTCTGTTGGCAATTTTAATAAAAAATCAATGCTCTAATTTTGACAAGTGTTTGTTAACGTTAATGTAAAATTGAAAACCCCATTAAAATTTAAATGTTCTAGATAATCTGGATCACCAAATTTAGATTAATTTTTTGCCATTGGTCTTGGTCGCCTAGCCATTTATTACTCCAATCCGAGGTTAAGAGCCATCTATACTTATCACGGACCGCCTTCTTTCTGGCGTGAAAAGCTGACTGTCATGCACACCATCGAGTTTGTAGCCCATGACCTATTTATCTGTGGAATCGTATATTTCCTGGGCTTATGTGGCTAACACCCACGTTTGATAAGGATCATGATAGTTTGGGTCGGGTGGTCCAGAATACTTTGTGGAAATTACATTCAGTATAAGAGGGATGCCTTATGCCACCAATCGTATCACAAATAATCATACAGCCGTATTATACCTTATCCAAGGATGACTTTAAGGGGCTATTAATGATCTTAAAACGTGGTTAGCCTGTCATGTGTATATATTTATCTCCTTCTGAATATTTTTTATTCATCTCCTTTTGACATTCAGTAAGATAAAGGATCAATGCTTGAATGTTTGACAGGAAGCAATTGATTCCTCCAGGTCAAACTATAGGTTTTGGTTTCCAATATAACGGACCGTATAGTTTGTATTTTTTTTTTCAAATCAAAACAGGCATGTCTGCGTTCGTGTTCCCAGAGGCATAAAATGGATGAATGCAAATGTGGAGATGCTTCTCTACCAATCGTCGGCAAAACCCCAGTGTGCAATGACACTAACCGTATGTGTTTTAATATATTCACTGAATGCGTATGATACGGGTAACCAAGATATATATCACATACCATGTCTCATTATATTATATAATAATTATCCCAATCATAATATATTGAACAGGAGATGCCATTGTTTGACCCATTCATTTTAGGAATAATTCGTATGAAACATCTTTGAAATTCGGTCCGTCATATCCCTCCGTTGCATTTGATAATTTAGAACATATAGATTGTTTATATACACATTGTGTAATAAGCCACTCGTGGGACTGAGGACACATGGTTATAATACTTATCAGTCAGGTCATTTTGAGAAAAGTGAATGCGTTCGGCTGACTAATTGGTGAACTTTATAGAGACGTTGTCTTATGAGAACGGTTTTTGTTTCATACAGCTTCCAGAGAATGTGCCCACAAAAGGGCAACAGTTTTGCCTTTATAAATCACTTTTAATATTTTAGAACTTGAATGTATCAGGAAGGTGGATCGATGGTTAAAAATCGGTCAGGTGAAGTGTCACTGTCCCCTAAGATGCAGGTAAGAACATGTTTAATATTCTGTGTATTAGTAGAAGTTAATTAAGCATGATCATGCAAGCTCAAACACTGAAGAATATTTTATTTTTAGTACTTTGATCTTAATACAATTTCTGTCACTCTAACTTTGTGTTTTCCACATGTACCTAAAAAGGTTTTTCTTTCAATTGTTCATGGAACTTTGCCTACATTTATCCATAACTGACATATTATCTTAAAAGGCTTAAACAAGAGGACAAGCCGACTGGCTAATAAATGATTGATTTTTGTTTTAAGTGTTCTTTGTACTGACATAATGCTAAAAGATCTTTACTAGTTATTTTTTATTTCAGTAACGCCGTTAAATATATTCCATCAGGTTGTATTTGTGCCTACATTATTTCTTGAGGCTTGGTATCGAAGTTTGATTTGTTTCAGAGAAAATTTCTACTCCACGACGATATCCGCTTCTGACTGGCCTGGAGAAAAATTCGAGGTAAATATTTATTTATATTTAATTGTGTGGTCAGGTAACTCAGAATGGTAGCAAAACTTCAGTATCATTCGAACTTTCATTGCACACTCTTTCGGAAACCGCAGTCTAACATTAAAATCAAGACGATCATAGGTCCAGAGCTTGCCGAAAATTGAAACAGGACAGACAGTTATAATGGGGATTGCAAGGACTAATAAGGACATGTTTTGTGTAGAGAGGACAATTTTACACGACGCAATGAGCAAAATATTTTTTCGATGAACTTCCCCTTTGACCGTTGGCCTATCTCCACTAAAGACGTGATGGAGTTTCGTTTTTCTTTCAACTGTATAACTTTCAGAGCGACTGGCTGAGATTTGAGACTGTAGAGCGAAAAAAGTGAAATCTTGTAATATCCCGTTTGACGTGAAACGGTGCGAGATTTCCCGTGATTTGGTATAAAGTCCAGTAAAACTGATCCAATGGTGCCTGAAAGCCTCCCTAGCTTTTAAAGTGACAAAGTTTGATAAATGAGACCCCATATTTTGGGATATCATGAATTTTTCCCAAAAAGCATAACCATGGTAACAGCAGATTTAGACAGCTACATATCAAAGTAAAGGCCATGGAATGGCGCGTAAAATGAGCTACAGTTCATGCGGGATCGAAAAATGTTAATGAAGATAAGAAAAAAAACTTTTGTAGTTTTTAATGACCTTGACCTTTTCCTTTGGACTATTTAGTCTAAAAGACATAAGAAATTCTAGAACTCTGGGTATTGTATCAACACTGTAACTTTCAGAGATACTATTTATAAGATCTTGCCTGTGGAAAGCCATATATCAGACGAAAGAACAAGCAGGAAGGCGACTTTGAGAACTGAAAAAATGACGGACATACTGAGATATCTGAGATGACAATTGACTAAACCATCAACTTGGGAAAGAATAGAGGAACATATTGAGCTATAGTTTATGTAGCGAAGGTTTATAGTTTTGAAAATATAGTCAAAAACCGGTATCATTTAGTGTTTCGAGTGCAGAGCCCCCTAGCGGCTATTTTCCGAAAATGAAAAACCGGTTTTGAGATAATAGTGCAAGACATAAGATGTACCAGTTTTTAAAGGATTCCTGCAAAACTGTTGCCCGTAGAATGTTATATTTAAGACACAAGAACCAGCAAACAGGTCAAATTGAGGACAACTAAAAAACAGACAGACATACTGACGCACTGACACATCCAATATGAAAATTGACTAGACCATCCTATGAAGAAAGTATAGAGGAACAATTTGAGCTTTTGGAGTAATGGCCAAATAAACATATGTTGTAATGCGCCCTCTAGCGGTTTTTTTCCAAAAGTAAAACAAAAAGTTTTGAGATACTAGTGTCAGACATAAGATCCTCCGAGTTAAAAGTCACAGACACACTATTGGCCACAATATCATAATAATCATTATATCCAATTAACGAAACGAAAAGTCCTTAATTTGCTTGTTTTCTGAAACATACATTTTTAATTTATTATGTACTTATTTCTGCATCTTCATTGCATCTATTTTTACATCAGTGAGTTCTTTTAACTCAGAAACCAGTAACATAATATTTCTTCTTGCATTTCAGGAATTGCTCAAGGAACAATTTTCCCGTCGAGACACAATGCTTCGAGAAGCTCTTAAAAATCACACCATGAGGTAGGCTCTTGATACCAAAGTGTGTCATATATACCCTTTAAGCATTCTTTCAGAGTGGTTCTCTTATTTTTTTCACTTTTCAAGCTCAACCTAACTTGTGGCTGTCAATATACTAGTTTCCTTTAGACTTGGACCTTTATTTGAAGCATTTTTTTGCCATTCAAAGAGGTGAAGACTGCTGCCAAGCCATGAATGCCATGTTCCAGTGGTATTTGTGTTGAAGAAATGAACCTATTATTAGTCATGTTCTTAGTCATGCCGAAATCAGTATTGCAGTGGTTGTTCCTATTATTACAAAAATAACCCCGGATGCAATCTAACTATTAATCTCTGATTGAGACATTCATACCACTAAAACGTGAAAGTGCAAATTTAATGTGCAACATGAAAGACCTTTTCGCAAGTTGTCACATGCGCAAGCAAGTTTACTTACCTTAGTGCTGAGTCATTGTATCATTTTCGCACCTATAATAACAGTCATTTGAAATTAAACATTATAAACTGGCTTCCATTTTTTGAGTAATATGATGACTGTAAACAGTGAGACAAATCAGGAAAATTTGGTTTCCATTCAGTTTTCAATAAATATAGCTCGGCTTCTCAGTCATGCTTTAAAAACTCTCCAAATAGAACTCCCTATGGTCCCCCGAGTGAGAATTTATGGATAGCGATAGTTCCGGACGCATGACAAGGTGGAATTTTATGTCTCGCTCATCTGGCTGGTTTCTGGTTCGAATGCACTACAGGTTGTCCTCCTGTACTAAAATATTTAATATAATTAGAATATTGTTCACGCCTTGTCCGTTCGAGACAAGTTTCTGAGTGAATAAGTAAGGGGCATATCGTTTCCCATTCAAGCTATTCTCCTATTGACAACTGTAGCTCAAATGATAAAACTTACCGGTCTGGGCACCATTAATGTAACAGGAATGGCATAGCAACCCCGGCTGATTATATTTATTGGAATTAAACCGTGCTGTCCTCATGTATGCGGTGAGGGTTAACCTCACAAGTATGGAGGTTAATACGTTTGCAAATGCGTGCTGAATGCTGTTGGTGTGTCTTCCAGGGATAACTTTCTGAAGATCGAGGTGTATTTCAAAGAGCTAATATATCACAAGCTGACGGAAGTTCCAGCTTATGAGGTGCGTTTTTTTTCTTCTAAATATGATATTCGGTGAGTGGCGTTTATTACGTGTAACTTTCAAATATTCATGTTTGGGGTTATGGAATAGTTAACAAGGTTGAATACAAGATTAGCACCAGTATGTGGGGGAAGCCGATATGTCTGTTGAATGAGGATGATCAAAAACTACATAAGATTTATGGTTTATTTTTTAATCCCCGTATTGTTGTGTAGTGCACAAAAATAATCCATGAATGATGGCAGTAATTTTGCCATGTGAGTGTGTTCAGATACTGTTTTATCCTTGATAACCCTGGTATCTTCAAAACAGTTTCCGTTCCCAAGTCGCAACCAGAATGGATGCCCTCTTATAAATGGCCTGCAACCTTGGGTCAGGGTATAAATGGCTATGCATTATTTCCTTTCCATCGATTCAATCAAGTAACGGATGTTGTAAATATGTTATTAGTCCCCGTGTTTTTTTCACTCTGCCGTATGTACTTAATTGTTTATAGGAGAGAGAAATGGTTAAGTAAGGTGTTTTTTAAATATATAATGAATGTATCGGTTTTTTTATTTTGGGAAAATTGGGAAAGGTAGGGAAAACGCAGCTCACTAAATGATGTTATGTGTTATCTTTGGTAGCGGGAGAACTTTCATCAGGTACACGTGGTCACTGTGGATAAGCTATATTTACTAAACGATTGTATTATTTTACTTGTAGCTAGAAATTCTCTTTGACCTCGGTGTTCAGCTTGGTCTTTGGTGCGGATACTTATTTTGATTGCAGAAATTGTGTGTGTTTTTATCTTTTACTTGGTCACTGTGGATAAGCCAACTTTACTAAACGATTGTATTATTTTACTTGTAGCTAGAAATTCTCTTTGACCTCGGTGTTCAGCTTGGTCTTTGGTGCGGATACATATTTTGATTGCAGCAATTGTGTGTGTTTTTACCTTTTACTTGGTCACTGTGGATAAGCCAACTTTACTAAACGATTGTATTATTTTACTTGTAGCTAGAAATTCTCTTTGATCTCGGCGTTCAGCTTGGTCTTTGGTGCGGATACTTATTTTGATTGCAGAAATTGTGTGTGTTTTTATCTTTTACTTGGTCACTGTGGATAAGCCAACTTTACTAAACGATTGTATTATTTTACTTGTAGCTAGAACTTCTCTTTGACCTCGGTGTTCAGCTTGGTCTTTGGTGCGGATACATATTTTGATTGCAGAAATTGTGTGTGTTTTTATCTTTTACTTGGAGAACTTGCTTTGGGAGAAAAGTGGGGAACAAAGTAATTGGATTCGGATATCTGTCATAATTGAATGATTTTGTGTGGGTCGATGGGGTATATAATGTTTTGCTAGCTAGTTTAAGACATCGGTATTGATTGTTTGCGTGGTCTAGAGGTGTCTAACCATATTGAACGACCTCTTTGCTAATAGCTAGAAAACTTGCTTGGGGACATTGGTGGACAGCTTGGTCGGTGGGTGTGGATGTCTACTGATTGACCTTTTTTTAAACCTTTTTTGTACCCTCAAAATATGCACGGGAACAATGGCGGATAGTTTGGTCTATGAGTAGGGATGTCTATTATGACTAAAAGATGACATTGGTAGATCTTTACAGTTGGAGAATTTGTTTTGGGACAATGGTGATCAGCTTGGTCTGTGAGTTGGGATGTCTTTTTAGACTGCGACCATTTTATTTAACCTTTTTCTTGTACCTTTAAATTTTGCTCTAGGACAATGACAGATGGTTTTGTATATTGGTAGGGATTTCTCTCCTTACCTAACAATTTTTTGTGTCTCTTTTCCAGCTGGAGAACTTGCTTGGGGATATTGGTGGTCAACTTGGTCTATGGATAGGAATGTCTATCCTTACGTTGATTGAAGTAATTGAGATCGTCATTAAATTGTGCAACATCTTTGCGAAGAAACAGGCTTCGGTCGGCACACAAACAGCCACGCCTTAATGAGAAGCCGTCGCTAAACCACCCATAATCCGAGGAGATTATTCATGGAGCCTGGTGTCGGTTTTGGTTCTTTGGAATATGAAATAGAACTCCCACTGAATAGACTTGATAAGTAGATCGATTTGTTATCCCTTTTTCATTCTTTGGTGTGTATGCAACTGCTTCCCTTGTAAAGAATGGATTTACGAAAAGCAAGTATGCGGCCGGCCATGTCGCTTCTTATCAGATCTCGCAGTTTCCGAGATATCGCTATTGTATACCTATTGTCTCATTTCTCTACCCATCCGGAGAGACCGGGCGTGCTCTTGACAGTCCCCAGGCGAAGTGATAACCCACTTCTTATTTAGGCTTGGGCAAGGCCGATACAATGAAGCAGGGCCATCTGATGATCTCCTCATTTACCGTGAGAGTCGTAGTTAAAGTCTGGCATAAACTGACCCTGCCACTTTTAGATTCTAAGCCCCCTTTAAATGTACAGGATCAACATCATATTAGGCAACCACTCCTTACCGGGACTGGTTAAAGGTCCTTTTCAATGAGCATGAGCATTGTGTTTAATAATCTCCTGCAGTGTTCGGGTCGATAGATCAAGTATGGCTGGTTTTGCCAGCTTAAATTAAATACAATCCAGAGACTTAAACATTAAAATCACTGGGAAGGGAAGATATACTTTTTATTTGTATCCTTTATAACATGAAAAAAATATGTTCCTCTGGTCCATATACTACAACGGAACACCCATTAGCCAATACCTGCAGGTGGCGCTTCAGAGGCTGAAAAGGTCTGTTGATCGGCATGAAAAAAAAAATGTTATACATATTGTTTTGTGCATGTGCACAATAATTCTGACAATCAGTTGGAGTAATCTGTTAACCAAAAATAAACCTCTTTCTCAGATATAGATTTTTTATTGTATTTTCAAATAATTGACAAAGTAGTTTTTCCCTAATTAATACTTAATAATTGCACCACTACTTCATGGTAGCTCCCTTTTAGAACTGATCTGCTTATCTATTAAAATGCTGCAAAATTTCAATTTACACCCTTAATGGTGAAATAGTGTACAATGGAAGCATACTGCCGCAGGCAAAACCTTTTCGTAAATAAACTGACACTGTATCAAGTTTTATTTATGTTAAATTATCTGAGGATGCTTCTTATACATTGAAAGTTTATGGTAGCAAGTATATAACATGGAATGGAAGTTTGTGTGTGTACAAGGTCTATGTGTGAGATACCTTACAATGTTATCAAATAATTCCATTGAAATATTTTAGGAAGCAAGTTTTTAGAAAAGGTAGCGTTCTCTCAAAACTGATTTTGTACATAAACCAATGATATGTATCTGTGTATTTGTAATTACCAAATCAAGTAATATAATTAGTGACGCGGAATTTGAAACAAATATGTTTATGGTGTTGAAGTATTATTGATACGTGTTCGTAGTCCAGATATATCTATTTTATATAAGGGATTAATAAAGATATGTTAACACAGGTCCAAGTACGTATTGAGGACCAGATTACATACAGTCGATCCAGATGCAGATGTTTATAATGAATGAAATAACAGCTAGTTGATGTTGGTAAAGAATAAGGTAACAGGGAGTTGACTCTGATCCAGATGTTTATAATGGATAATGTTACAGAGACTTCACTTCGATCCAGATGTTGATAATTAATAAAGAACAGGGAGTTGAATCGGATCAAGATGTTAATAATGGATAATGTTACAGGGAGTTGACTCTGATCCAAATGTTAAAAATGAACAAGCTGACAAGAAGTTCGCTCGGGTACAGTTGTATATGATAAATAAGGTAACATTGAATTGAATCAATCATGTCCAGACGTTTATAAAGGATGAGCTAGTTTGAGTTGGTCCGGATTTAGATATTCACAAAGGGGGGGTCAGATAATTGCTGAGGTTCCAGATAATATAAATTACCGGATTAAATGATACATATAAGTCTTGGAGTTTGTTCTATGCATATAATTTTACATTGCATGCATGCATTAATATTTATCCATTGTTTGGTCTGGAACACTTCCAAAGATATATCAGTTGGTTTATTTGTCTGTTACAAATATCCAGTATGCAAATTATGTTCTAAATATCTATTGAACAACCAATGAGTATCCTTTCTTAAACGTTGGTATTTTCAATAGGAATACATTTATTTAAATACACACACACACACATAATGTGACATTGTTACAAATTCAGAATTGTATAAAGGGTCTGCTTTCCCGGTGTTTCACTGGGTATGATTTTCTATGAAGGGTTAGGTTATAATAGTTGATTCGATCAGGTTACAGGAAATTGGTTCGGATATTAAAGTTTATAGAGGACCTGGATACTGGAAGACGGTCTGGATTTAGATATTCATGCAGGATCAGGTATCTCGGAGTTTTTCCAGATCTTGATATCTATACATGATCAGCTAACTGTAAGTTGGTCCGGATATTTATCTTTATAGAGAATCAGGTTGCTGGACACCGATCCGGATCGTAATTAATTTTTTTTTTGGAATTTTAGGTCTTTAAAGAAGATCTTGACATTTTAAAGGATCAAGTTAAAGTAAATTTGTCCGGATCTTAATCCGGGTTTTAAAATATATTGCGATTCCGGTTACCGACAGTTAATCAGGATAATCATCTTTTATAGGATCAGGTTACAGGAAATTGGTCCGAACATTAATCCGATACTGATATCTACTAAGAGCAGGTAAACAACATTTGGTCCAGATCTTGATACTTTTTGAGGAATATATCACTGTAAATATGTAAGCATATTGATCCAGATAATGATAATTATAGAGATTCAGGTTTTTAACAGTTGATCCGGATCTTGGTAATATGTTCTGGTAATATGATATTGCTCCCGATCTTTATAGTTATAGAAGACTTTACTGGTAGTTAATGTGATTCAAAATGTGGATCAAGATGAGCTTTTTCATTATTTATTATATTACACGTATAATAATTAATGACTAATTTACCAAGAGCTGAGTAGGATACATATTTTTTTTTAAAACATCAGGCCATGTGGAGTTGATCTGAAGAATTATATTTGATCAGTGTACGTAGAACTAGTAGGGATACATATTTTTTTTTAAATTCAAACAACAACAAAGAAATTCATATAGAGTTGATCTGGATCTAAACATGTATAAATGATCAGTGTACATACCGTTTGTGGGATATATATGTTTTTAAAACATCACGTTAATCCGAATTGTTATTGTATTTAACCATGAAAAATGTGTATTATTTTTGCATACAATTTAATCAAATTTATGCTTCATACTCGCATTGCTCTTTTTAAAAACACTTTGAATAGCACAATTATCTGTATGTAAACTGTGTGTCTCAATGTATTCTACTAATTTAAGCAAGGAATGATATATGCTTTGTTAGCTCAACTGAATGAAAGTCATCTGAACTATAGCAATCACCCTTTATCCGTCGTCTGTCCGTTAACAAGGCACAAATCGTAAACGTTTAGGTGAACACCCACATAAGTGCATAATAGATCTCCTTGGAAAACTGGAATTATCCTCAGAGCCATGGGACTCGTAATTACCCCCAGAATAATTAGAAAAATGATACAAAAGCTCCAGTATCTGTATAACTAATCAATTAACCCCGATAATTCTTTACATGCATTTAGATATATGGAGTGTTTTATCCATTCCTCCATACAGGTGGCTCCGCCCGTTTTCTTTTTCCAATTTTGCGCATTTTTGGGTCCATTTTTGAGACATACTATTGAAGAGGTCGTCCGTTAGCAGGGCACAAATCGGAACTGTTGGACCTTGAATCTTCTAACTTGGCATCCAGAGAGGTCCATGAAAAATCTTCTTTGTAAATTGAAATTAAGTCTTCGTTACCTATAACCTCCGAGCAATGGGGCTGGTATGTATCCCCAGCATAATAAAAAGTTGATACTAAAGCTCCAGTATTTGAATGACAAATACATTGAATACTTTGATTCTTTCAATACAGCTCCTGCAGACTGGTGGTGCCACCTGTATTTCTTTAATTTTTTACACTATTTTTCTTTATTTTTGAAACCATCAAATGAAGCAGTCGTCGTTAAAAGGGCACGGTAAGACCTAGAATTTTCTAACTTAATATCTAGGGCGGTCCATGAAAAATATCCTTAGAAACCTGAAATTAGGTATCTCTTACCCATATCCTACGACCTATGGGGCTCGTAGGTAACCTCCCCCCCCCGAATGATTTAAAAGTTTATACAAAAGCTCCAGTATCTGAATAACTAATGCACTGATTGCCATGATTCTTTGAATGAATATTAATCCTAGAGTGTGTCATCAAATCCTGTCGACTGGTGGCACCGCCTGTCTTTTTTTCCGAATTTTTACGCATTTTTTGAGACCAAATTAAGCGGTCGTCTGTTAACAAGGCACAAACCGTAACCGTTAGACCTAGAATCTTTCTTCTTGGTATCAAAAGAGAGGTCCATGAAAAATATCGTTGGAAATCTGAAATAAGGTCTCTATTACCCATATCTTTATATATATGGGACTTGTTAATAGAGTCACCCGTATTTTTTCGAATTTTTACACATATTTGTCTCTGTTTTTGACAACTTCAAATGAACTGTCGTCTGTTATCACGGCACAAATCGTAACCTTTGGACCTAGAATCTTCTAACTTTGCACCCAGGGTGGTCCATGGAAATTCTAGTTGTAGAATAAGGTCCTTGTAAGCTGAATCTAAGGTCTATTGGCAAAATGCAGTATTTTTATCTGGAACTTATTTTACCCATTGTTACAGGCTCCTTGAATTCAGCTGAGCGTAATGGGCGTTTGGCCACTTGTTTTATTCTATGTGAATATATGTATTATCCACTGATTGTTATTGAATAAAAGCACTAAGTTTAATGTCTTTGGTTATCTTATTTCCTTTTTATTCCAGTTTAATAATTACTCAGTGAAATATGTAACACATTAAAAGAAAGTATATTTCTAAAGCGATAAATTGAAATTTTCCACCAAATTTTGTTTCATACGCATATTGTATATATATATTGTTACGGGAAAATTTTTGCTCAGAGGAAAATATTTGGCTGATCCCGGATTTGAACGCATACCGGTGGCCCAGAACTCCGGCGTTTCAACCTCTTCACTAGAAAAGCAAGCCTCACTAAGGAGCAGTTTTGTCCGCTTTCATGTCACCCCTTAACTATATATATATATATATATATATATATATATATATATATACCGACATATCCCAACGCCTCTGTGTATTTGCACACTATAGGAACCAGCGAGGTACACTTCTTAATGTACACTGCACAAGAGAGTTCTCTTTGTTTACACGGCCTCTGACCACATGACCATTGCGCACATGTGACATAGAAATGTTAAGACTCTCGCTCAGTCCGCTCGCACTTGTGTATATACACAGGGATTCTTCATCGCTACATGTCAATAATCAACAGTTGCTCGCTGGAGTAGACGTTCACCCCTCAAGGCAAAGTTCACAATGCAATGAATGATAGGCGCGCAGCCTATTCTATATGAACTTAAAAGTAATGTCTTTCACAGCATATGTTTTCATGATCCATCTAGCACCAAGTAAATGAATATGCCTCCCAACAACTATATTCAGTGCCTTTAACGTTTCGCGTATAAATAATGTCCTAGCCGGTTACTGGAAGCACTCACGGTAGATACATACGCCGGATTACCAGTCCCTCAATAATTGTGATATCCATTCTGAAGTCCCTGACAGAGGTATCAGCGTAGCCGTCCTCAGACACTGACGTTTTACGCTTACAGACATCGTCTCTCGGCTTTCGAGACTTTGATAAAGGCAGACCCGACTCAAGACTGCAGACTAACGTCAGACTCCACAAAACTGGCGCGCTGACCGGGCGATTGTAGCAATTTCTTCTAAAACCACGATTTATATGTGCTTGCTGACGTCCCAAGTCCTGACCGTCTTCTGGCCAATCATTTCACACCATTATGCCGACCGTCATTAATTACATGAATATTAAAATGGACACACCTCCAGAGATCAAACCCTGAAACGGTGAATAAAAAAGTGTTTGGTCTTTGAAGTCTTAAGTAAACAACGTTACTTTGGAGACCGTCTAGACAAGAATCGGTTCCCATGGTTTCTAAGCAGCACTGAAATTAAGACCAAAAGAGGCACCTGTTCGCTTACCTAAGTTCTCACGCTAACATCTTAACATGATACTACATATTAATGTACAACGAATGATAAAAACAATCATCTTGTTAGACTCCCTACTTGAACATAAAAGGATATAACAAAGTCACAGTTCTCTGGTGACAGACAGGCAGCAGGTCAAAATCTTTATTTTTATTTCTTATTTTTTTTCAACATTATTAATTGCCTCCATGCTTTCATTTTCGTACATGTGTTTGAGTGGGTGTGTTTGTGGTGAAGATGTGTTTGCGTGTTGTGTGTTCTTTTTGGGAATGGGTCAAAAAGGAATCGATGAGATTTATATTTGTTATCCGGCAAGTAATCCTTATGTCACTAATGTACGAATGAATCTGAGAATAGGAGCCAAGTATTCCATAATAGGAACCCCATATGTGCGGAGGTTTGCATTCCTTAGAATGCAGATTATTCATAAATATACAGTCACTTATGTACTAATGAACCAAGGAACAAGGGCCGAGTATTCCACCATAGGAACCCCCTCATGTGCTGAGGTTTGCATTCCTTAGAATGCAGATTATTCACAAATGTACGGTCACTTATGTACGAATGAACCTAGGAATATGGCCCGAGTATTCCACAATAGGATCCCCTATATGTATGGAGGTTTGTACTCCTTAATCCTAAAAGTTCAAGTTTATTTTGTACCTCCTTGATTTTCTAAGTGCACTCTTGTGCTGATTTTATGTCCTCTGTAGAAACCAGCTTGCTATAAAGTGAACAGAAGGTAGCTGGCACACGTGTTTTGTGTGAAAACACATCAACACTTAATATTTCATAGCTGCTCATGAAGCACAAAAAGCAGATAGATCGGACGGCACACAAACCAGTTATTAAAGAGCTTAAGCCGTTATAGAAATATATCATGAAAAAGTGTCGTATATTCCAGAATAATCCTGAAAGTTTTTATTTACTCCAATAATAACTATTCCAGAATGATCCAAATACTTTTGATTTACTCCAATAATTATTATTATTATACTAGTTGTTGCTATGTCACATACATGCAGGTCATGTATAATCATTTCCTAGATTTGTCTTTAAATATTAAAAAATTATCCACTGTTTTTGTTTATTGAAGTTATTGCAAAGCCCGTTTCTATGTGAAAAGGGTGGTATATAATTTAGTAAGTTAGTAATAATAATGATAATAATAATAATAATGATAATAATAATAATAATTGTTATTATTATTATTGTTATTTGTTTACTGAGCAACAATCCACTTGTAAGCAGATAATCCGTCTTGTATGTAAACATCTGCTTAACGGATCAATCATCTTGAATTATTAATGATTTCACTTCAGGGTGACAGGTTCTTGTGGACGGGCCTTTTATTATGTGACATAAAAGTGTGACGTTTAGTTAACACTGGGATAAAGAAAGCTCTAAGAATTTTTTTGTTGGGCATTTGGCCAGAGGCTCGCAGAGGAAAAAATGCTTACACCAGGGTAAGGGTTGGTTTTCTCAAATTATCATCACTTTATAAAGAGGCTAAACACAGTGAACAGAATAAATAAAAGAACAAACGGTATGAGTTATAAACATTTTTTTTAACAAGCCATGTTTTGTTATTGGTACAATATTAAGATTCCATGAGTTGTCCAATGGCCAGTAATATAAATAATAAACAACCACATTAATAACGAAGAATCACATCTAATAAGTGGGTTCCTGGATTTCTGATGTTATGCATTGCTTTGTTATATAACTCATAAGTCAACGTGTAGTGAAGATACACTTTTAGGGGCGGTTCCAGGATGTAGGAAAGGGAGGGGTCCAATCCAGGAGGACTAATGAGAAAACCTGAAAATAGGTTCCCAGGTCCGGAAAAGGGGCGGGCAGGTCACATATTTTGGTCCGAAACCCTTAAAAAGGTTGGGGTGGCTGAAAAAGAGGGGGCCGGACCCCCTGGACCCCTCCCCTGGATCCCCTTCTGCTAATTTTTATTGTATCAAACTATAAATTTTAACTGAATATGCTCACTTCTTTCAAAGACCAATGATAATAAAAAATATTTGCAAACACAGAAGCATTGGAGAGCGATTAGATATTATTTCAATTACCATTTTGACAAACAGTGCCTATAAACCCCGGCACATTCTCACGGCGCCGAGCGCACTTTATCTCAAGTAACCAAAACAAAATGGCCGCTAGATAATCATTGAAACCTCGATAAAGACATGCTTGTATGCGGTCAAAATTTCGAGAAACATACAAGAATATTTACAAGAATGCTGAGTTTTTCAGATTTGTGCCAAAATTACTGGTTGTCAGAAAGTAAGCTATCGCACTTTATGATTGGCAAGATTATTCTTTCTGAAAAAATACTTGAAAACGGTAAGGCGTCTAACGGATGTTAAAAATGACGAACGTTAGTTCATTCATATTTTCATGGCACCTGCTGCCACACACACATACACATATTTATATACTAAATATATTTAGAAACCCACCTACATAGCATAAGTTCTAGCTCGGACTACATTGTAGTAAGGTCAAGCAAACGTATGCCAAATCTCATTATATTATCATATAACATATTTGTTTCATTTGTTAAATGAAAAACAATTGGCACATCTATGAGCATTGTCTACCCGTCGCTGTGACGTCATTCTAAAAAAAATCTAGTTCCCATCCAAATAGGTTAATATTTCCTAATTTTTAAAGTAGAACAAAAACAATATGTTATGCCAGGTTTAAGTGACGTCACACTTTGTACTTGCTACCAGTCTCTGTACTGGATGCAATGCCTACACATAACAAATCCACATGCTAAATCGACGCACTGTCAGGCATAAACTTATATCAGCAAAATGTGGTACTTTTTTAAACACAATGTGCCATCATATTTAAGTAAAGAGAATGATCAAACCCTGACATTGCAACAAAATTTTGTCACTTGCATTGGATTATAAATAATAAAGGCACATTTTTCGACTGGATAGCCATCAACGTTGTCAAAGAGACGGTTATGTTGTTACCATAGGTTCAGAAAAAATAAAATCAATCATGTGCGGATTTCTATGGGCATACTGCTGACATATGATCAGAAAAAAACCGGAAGTAATAACAAGCTATTTTGTTCTGCGAAATCCTACTTATAAAATCGGAATCAACGTAAAAACTTTAGTAGGGTTGCAGCTAGCCAGCCTCATGTATAAACTAATAAATGATTGTTCAGACTGATTCACATGACACTTGATCAATAATACTACTCACTGAATAAAAATAAGGCGGTGTCTACTTGAGATTTGCAGGAGTGAAGTACTTTTTACGATAAATCTGTATTGCATTTTTTTATGTAGTAAACTGTCTAGTTTATTTAGTGTTTCTGTACATGCAGTAGCTTATTAAATATGGTGTTACTTGAAAAATGGTCTTACTCATTATTTCATCTAGAAATCATGTCCTGTAGAATATTAGCCTGTGTTTCTTATCACTTTCTTTTTCCCATTACTTTTTAACATCAGACCTGTACCATAGCTACACGATTAATTACTCTATTACATGCAAGCCTGCGGTTTAATTAATTTCGCAGGCCTTTCTATTTCCTGTTTTAGGTAAAAAATATCTGTATGAAACGATTAAATTGCAAACAAAATGTCTATATAAATGAAAGCTTGGAACTATATGTCTGAATAACAAAATCGACCAATTATATTCCAAATCCAATATATGCGTTATCTGTATCTTAAAACACTCTCTGAAATTCACCCTAAAGGTTCTGAGGTTTAGAACTCCAACACTGACAACACTCCTGAACAAAAGAATATGTAGGTAAACTCAAGACAAGGCCCCTTTTCCTGATAGATATATCGTGTTTGCTTCTACGGACTTAAGACTAACACTAAAATGGCGGTCTCAGCACCATAAAACAACTTTAGCATATTCATATTCACTTACATGACTTTATAATTAAAAACAATTTTTAATTAACTCAGTCGGACATCTCCTACTATAACTAAACAACTTAGAATGTAAAACTTGGTCTAAACAACGCAAATCGATAATATTACTGACCTATATTTTTATAGAGTTATATTTATTCTAAACGAATAAAACACCAAGCTGATCTTCATAAGTCCTCATTAACTTTATTTGTACTCAAAAGTATCAACAGTTTCAGAGTGCATAGATCTGAACAAAGTCACAAGCCAAATATGTCCCCTTCAGTTAAATATTATTAAGGATAACTGTAAACACTTGCATCCTTTGTCACAATTCTGAGAATTGTCTTACTTGCCTGTATGTCGTATATCGTGACTGAGGTACATCAATGCACAGTCCCTCAGTGATCAAATATTTAGATAGCTCAACAAATTTGTTCAATAACCTGTTTTTTTTTTTTTTGCTAAATACGTGTTCGGACACAGCATTTAAACAGATGGTCTTAATGGAATAGACGACGAGTGTATGATATGATACACATTAAATTCTTCATTAAAATTTGCGGCCGCCAGAATTACTAAAACAATACAGGTGTTGTCCAATAAAAATAATGGTCCAATCCATGCAGACTGCGAATGTACACTCCAATCGCACACTGCCCAGAACGCACCTATACTAGTATGATCTTTATAATAAAAATAATTGTGTAGTATTGATTAATATTCAAAGATTTATTAATATTTCTGAGCTGAGCTCCAATATTTTAACTTTAAAATGTGGGGCCAATTAAAGGATGAATGGATAATGTGACCTTCTGACCTGAAGCAAGCTACATTTAACCTTTAAACTGGTTTTGGTCATATTAACTGCAACCAGTGTTTGATATATTAGAAATGATGTTAATATGCATATTTTTAAAATGAAAATGAAATATAGATTCAACAGACTTTACCGCGTTCCATTCATTTTTGTAAAGGTCTGATAACGGTTTGTTATCCTGCTACTGTGGACTCTGATCTGCTGAATGGGCACCTGAAGGATTGACCGGAAGGCACTTCTTACAAAATTTGGTTTGATATGTAACAATTATTCCGTCAATTGAAATATATGCTTTTGCCTACAAACCTCGTGCCAGATAGATGTTATTTTATGTCCAGATAGATCATAGATTATTTTGGATAAGTGTAAACAAATATTGCTTCAAGATACATTTTCGTCATCGTATTTACCATATTTTGTGATCGAGATGCATTTGTGCCCTGATAAATAATGATCAAAGGTGTGGACAATTTAACAAAGTGGTCTTCATAAATACGACTTCAGATATAGCTTTCGAAAGGAATGGTTTTACTGGAAAAGTGTATACATACTATTATATTTCGTACATATATTTTAATTATATGGGTGTTTAATCTTTATAATCCTAATCATTATGCGTTTTATTTTTTTTCGAATTGCAAAATTAATGCATGTGTGCCTAACTTGTTAGTGTGCAATTATTATAATAATATTAAAATATTAACAAGAAGAATAAACATATGAAATATTATTAATTTATCTAACAGCGCCAGGACACGCACGCGCTCATACCCACACATCGGATACAATTTCTCGGAAACCTATTACCGTACATCTCCCTATTCATTCTCACTATCTCCCGCGTAATTATTTATTGCATATTTTTCGTATACCAGTAAGTCATCCAGCAGATTTGTATATTTCCTGGAACGGACTGAGGTATATATATGAGCTATTTTGTCTAAAAATGAAATTTAAAATTTTTGACTGAATCAAAATATTTTAAAATCTATTTTCAGTAAGAATGAAACATGATGCAGGAAAAAAAAAATATTTTGAGATATTGTCATGTAGTTTTATATTAAACATTTTGAGATATTGTCATGTAGTTCACACAGAAATAGATGTTTTCATATTTATATACATTTTCAGCGTCTGTATATATATTATATACATGCAAACCGCTCATACCGCTCGGAGGCAAACGACCTGCCACATGGATACTTTTTTCACATTTTTATTTCTGATTTTTTCCCATTTTGTTAATGTTTTTCTTGACCAGAATACAGCGACAGAGGAGGGTCTCTCTTATTTTTTCTGTCAGCATGATAGCAACAGTTCTTCACTCCTGCATTTTCTTAAGGAGGCACCACCTTATATTTATTGAGGGAGTAGTATTATTGATCATATGTCACGTGTAACAGTCTAGACAGCTGCAACCGTACTGAAGTGTTCACGTGGGTTCCGATTTTATCAGTAGGATGACATAAAGCAGAACAGCTTGTCATTACTTTATACTTTCTTCCGGGGCATATGTCAGCAGTTTGCTCATAGAAATTTCGCACATACATGATTGATTTTATTTGTTCTGAACCTATGGTAACAACATTACCATCTCTTTGACAACTTTTGAAGGCTGTCCAGTCTGATAATTTGCATTTATTATTTATATTTCCAGGCAAGTGAGAAAAGTTTGTTGCATGTCAGGGTTTGATCATTCTCTTTACATGTATATGATGGCACATTGTGTTACAAAAAGTACCTGACTTAGCTTGTATGAGTTTATATCCGACAGCGTGTATAAGCATAAAAATTTGTATAGGCACTGCATCAAGTACAAACACGGGCGGCTGTTAGAAAGTTAGTAATTGGGCAAAAATCGGTTAAACTCAGTATACTTGTAAATATTCTTGTTTAGTTCTCGAAATTTTGATCGCATTCAAGCATGTCTTTGACCAGTTTTCAATGATAATCTAGTGGCCATTTTGATTTGGTTACTGGATTAAATGCGCGCGGCGTCGTGGTATTGTCCCGGGGTTTATAGGCAGTGTTTGTTAAAATGGTAATTGAAATAACATCTATTCGCTTTCCAATGTCTCTGCGTCTGCAAATATTTGGTTATTCCTACTGTGTCTTAGACAAGGTTAGGACATTCAGTTAAAATTTAAAGGGTGATTAAATGAAAACTTAAAGTGTATCTTTACTACACGTTGACTTATGGATTATTACAAACGCCATGCTTAACATCAGAAGTAACCCAATTAACAGATGTGATTCAATGTTATTCATGTGGTTGTTCATTATAAATATAACTGGTCATAGGACAACATATGGAATCTTAATATTGTACCGATCACAAATCATGTCTTGTAAAAAAAGTTTCTAACTGATAGCCTTTGTTCTTTTATATATTCTGTTAACTGTATTCAACCTCTTTCAAAAGTGATACTAATATGGGGCAAACCAACCCCTTCCCCGCTGTCAGCATTTTTTTCTGCCAGCCCCTGGCAAAATGCCATACAAAAACTACTAACCTTTTCTTTATCCAAAGGTTAACTAAACATCACACGTTTATGTCACATATAAAAGCCCCGTCCACACGAACCTGTCACCCTTAAGTGAAATCATTAACAATTCAAGATAATGGATCCGTTAGGCAGATGTTAACATACTAGACGGATTATCTAATACGTAGTACTCTCCTGGGTACTAGTTAGTCTGTGCTTTCTGTAAATTATATTTTTATTTATTTTCGGACTTATTAAATCAGGAATTATCATTGGATTAAATAAAAATATAAGGATTACTCAGGAATAGGCAACACTTTTTCATGATATATTTCCATGTGAGTTTGGGATCTGAGTCAACTGGCTTGTGTGCCGTTCGATCGATCTGCTTTTTGTACTTCATCAGCAATTATAAAATATTAAGTCTGTATATGTTTTCACACCAAATACGTGTGTCAGCTACCATCTTTTTACTCCATAGCAGTCGGGTTTATGTATATACAGAGGACAGTTGAAATCAGCACAAGAGTGCACATAGAAATTCAATGAGGTAAATTATTTAATGAATGCAAACCTCCGCACGTGTGGGGGTTCCTATTTGCGAATACTCGGCTCCTAGTCCAAGGTTCATTCGTACATAAGTGAATGTTCATTTTAGAATAATCCTCTAGGACGTGTCTGAAACCGGATAGTGTACCAGATCCACACTTAAATATAATAAATTCTTTATCTGTCCATTCCCGATGTAAATTTCATGATATTCTGTTTATGATTATGTTATGAGGCCAGTTTAGGTGCTGCTTCGAATATTTATATGGGAGTCTTTGATAATTCCGTGTCTGTAAAAGTGTTCAGAGAGTTTATCTAGCCACAGTGGGGTGACAGAATGAATGGTCTTCCCAGATAATAAGAAGTAAAACAATAGGATGATACTTGTATTTAAAATTGGTTTGGTGGTTTGTAAAGTTTTCTTGGCAAAACAATTCTGTAAGATATTGAAAATTGAGACGTTTTGTACGTTATTTACATATATATGCGTATGAAATAACATGAGGGTCTCAAAACCCTTCAATCACACGTTTCGCTTTAAAAATATACCAGCTCCTTTATATATGTTTTACTGAAATAATGGTAAAACTGGAATGAAAAGCAAATTAGATAACCAAGGACGTTAAGCTTAATGTCTTTATTCAGTAACTATCAATTGATAATACAAGTTGACATTATATGCACATAGATTGAAAAAAAAATGAATACATCATTTCGTTCCTAAATTTGTTGAATATATTGACTATTGCGTACTATTTTTTTCAAAAAGTTTTAAATCAAGCAATGTAAGTGCGCAGAATTAAATTATCTGATTGACCTGTGTGCAAATATAGTAAACATTATATTCTGTCATGGTTAAATACAAAATACATCTACGTGAAATTGATTCAGATCATTTCTACATTACCTGATTTTGTAAATACATATGTATCTCTATCATAAATTATAAATAATTACATCTAGATAAACGCAAATGCTGCTTTGTAGATTTGAATTAACTCCGTGTGATGTATTATATTTATAAATAAACTGTGATTCTGTCTGCACATTTGATCCACATTTACCACCAGACAAGTCCTCCATAAACATAAAGGTCCGGAGCAATATCCCATAACCTGAATCTCTTTTTAATATAAAGATCCTAGATGAACTGTCGGTAACCTTTATCTCTATAAATATTCATATCCTGATCAATTTCCAGATCAACTGTTGGTAACCTTAATCTCTAAAAATATTCATATCCTGATCAATTTCCTGATTAATTTCATATAACTTGATTCCCAATAAATATCAAGATCCGGACCGACTTCCAGTTACTTGAACCTCTAAGATATCAAAATCTAGATTAATTTCCTGAAACCTTATGTCGCGGACAGAGGTTAAGGCAGGTCCGCCCCATGTCACAGGAAGAACCCAAGACAAAGTGGATGGATGAACTTTATTCTGAAGAAGAAAGACCGTGGTCAGCTTGTTGCCAACAAGAGAAGCAAGGCTGGACTCATTCGTTTGGTAAAATGTTATACTGAGGGATTCACGTGAATCGTAATTAATAATCGTTATTAATGATAAACGAATTTGTTTGCACCTTTCGTGTTAAAATTTACATTTAAAATGAGGACTATTTTTGGAAAGAATAGACATAATAAGAATGTTATTGTATGTTTGGATGGAATTCCAATAGAAGGAATTTACATAAACCTTTCGTAATAATAATACAAACATCCCGTATGTGAAACGCGGGGATGAAAGAGTGATTAGTACATTAGTTTCACCCTGACTGCCAGATGGCGGTACTGTTGACTACTGGCCTAATCGATGCCTTTGGACTAAACTTATTTATATATTTATGAGACCAAAAAAAAAATATAATTATATAATTATCTATAATAATACGTGACAGGCGGTTCTGTCACTGTACAACTAGTTACTAGTTGTGGCTGGAATAACCCCTGGTGTGAACGGTTGCCGGCATACCGACCGAAACGGACGCTAAAGACATTCCTGCAGCCGGGGGGGGGGGGGGGGAAGAGAGACACGTGCTTACCAGCCTACTAAAGTGGCCGATTTTTAAGTAAAATAGACTGGGAAATTTATACTAAACCCTTGCAGTTAACCCAACATATAAATGGGCGCAATATACGAGATGACTGCACAAGATAACTGACTGTACTATTTCTTAAAAAATAAATAGGATACACCTGGGAAAAACTGACATTCTCTGTATTCTCAACCATACAAGAAATGCAAAACCAATATATTGGTATTAAACCGACATTTTAGGCCTTGAAACATTCATTAATAATAATTATTCCTTCACTTTAGGGTATCGGGGCAATAATATACGGTTCCTACCTGAAGAAGAAAGACCGTGGTCAGCTTGTTGCCAACAAGAGGAGCAAGGCTGGACTGACAGTTCCGAGACCTCGTGGACGTTCCGGAGCTGTCACACCTCATTGCCCAAACCACCCCAAAACCGGTCCGACAAAACATCGTATTCTTTCTCCCAGGATTTTCGCCGGCCACGTATGCAGGCCATACTACGCAAGGGAAACCGTTTAATGACCCTTGACCAGGAGGGACTTTACTCGAGTGTCACTCCGGATTAACAGACAAAATGAAAAAAAAAAACATGGGTGTTTATTTCCCCGTGTTACACTTATCCTCTATGAATATCAAGACCCGGACCAAATCCAGGTTACTTGCTCCTCTAAAATATGTATACCAAGATCACTCTCCAGTACCCTGATCATTTATAAAGATAAATTTGTCTGATCAACTTCCAGTACCCTGACCCCTATACAGATAAATTTTCCTGATCAAACTTTACTATCCTAATCCTCTATAAAGATCAAGGCCAACTCATGAAACCTAATCCTTCATACAATATTATATCTAGTTTAACCTTACGAAAGATGACGCTTTTATAACTAGTGGCCAATGGGCCATGACGCTCAAATGAATTTGACATAAAGACAATTCATGCATTATGTATTATGTATTAGTTTATGTTTGAATTTCCTCAAACTGGAATAATTGTAGTGGAATTTAACAAATGTATGTGGCATTCTGTAAAAGATAGTTGGCTTATTGTAAGCAAACTCTACATTTAAACAGATCAAATTGTGTGGCAGATTTAATTCAATTTTATGATGTAATAAAAATGTATCTAAAGCAGCCTTGAACACTGTGAAGGACTGAGAATGTAGAGGGCTCAAAAATTAATAGTTTGCAGGATATGGGTCCCACTGACCTAATTTTTGGTTTACAAAAATTTTTAACCAGGAATGCATTGGATGTTAAGTAAGAAGTTATATAGTTTTGATTGGTGCTTATACAGAGTGCTCATAATTTAATATAGTTTGCAGAATATAGGTTACAGTGGCCTAGTTTCTGATTTCCATTGATATTTAAGCTGGAGCACCATATTACAATTTTTTTCCAACTTTTTACGATTTGTGTCAATCTAACGGTCACAGTGTTTTCTCAAATAGCTCACAGAACATAGGTCACAGTGACCTTATTTCAGGTACCGAAGAGCACTCTATCAGAAACCTATTGGATTTTAGGTATGAGAGTTAAATATGCAATTGTTACAATTTGTGCCGTTCTAATTCTCAATGTGCTTAAATAATGTTTTTTACCCATAACTTGCAGCATATAGGTCTCATTGACCAATCTTATGTTTCAAAGGATACCTCACTGCATTTCAAGGTATAATTTTTCATGTTCAACGGTTACAATTTTTGCCCTTGAAACTCATTTTCTGGTTTGTACTTAAGTTAATGTGTCTCTCTGATCTACTTTTAGATTTCGAATTTAACTCGTCCTTGACCTACGTGGAAGTTTCTAGGTTCAAAGGAAATCAAATGGGCTATGTCAGATTTTCAGGCTGCTCAAATCATGTTTGTTTTCGATGGCTCACAAAATATAGGGCACAGTGTCCTAATTTCAGGTTTCAATGGAGACTACATAAATACATTCCAGGATGTTCAGGTAGAAGTTTCTAGATCGAATGATTATGATATGTGCTCGTCAGACTTCCAAGCAGCTGAAAATCGTGTTTGATTGATAGCTCACAGATTATAGGTCAACGTGGCTCTATTTCGGATTTCCAAGGAAACAGGCCCACGACCTGCTTTGCAATTAGGTTGCTGGATTTCAGGTTCAATGGTTACAATTTATACCAGCTTGATGCTGTTCAAAATCCTGTCTTTGGTCCGTAGAAGTGACCTAGTTTAATGGTCCCAAGGAAAATGTCCTGTGATCTCAATGAATTTTAAATAATTATAGATCCATTGGATATGATTTGTTAAATGTCTAATTTCTAGACTGCTCAAAACCATGTCTTTAGCTCGTAGCTCACATAATATGGGTCGCCGTGATTTAATTTCAGGTGAACAAGATTTGCAGTAGTAAGCAATATATAGATTCAACGTTTATGATTTGTGCACTGTTAACGTACACTAGAACGCCCGCACGACCGGACAAACAACAAAGATGAACGCTAAAGCTCAGACGACTTAAATACATCTGAGCTTAAAATCTTGATCCGTAACTATCATCTTGTCATGTTATAAAATATTTTATAGACAATTAAATCCCGATTATTCCGTGTCACGTGACCTTACGATGCACGTCTAGATCCGGTACAACTCCTCAAAACATGTTCTCATATCTTCAATCAGGAAGATCTCACAGACCGCCCTACCGATGTCAAGATAATCGGTTTCCTTTATAAACATATCTTTTCGGATCCGATGATCCGATCCTGAATACACTTCCAGCTCCAGATCAACTCCTAACATATATTTGTAGCATGTAACCTGGTATTTAATGAAAACCCGGAACCTTGGCAATAACGTTATCCTTTGTTAGTATCTAAATTCGGACCAAGATACAACAGCTTATACCTAGAAAACACCTGGATCAGAGTCAACTTCCCGCTGCTTCATTCATTGTAAGCATCTGGATCCGAGTCAATTCACTGTTAACTTATTCATTATAAGAAACTGGACCCCAAGTCAACTCTTTATGACCTTTATCATTATAATTATCTGAAATGCTGTCACATTAATATAAATAAGTAGATTCCAAATGAAAACTATAGTGATGAGATGGGGCTATTAAATGTAAAAAAAAAAAAACTAATTTGTCAACAATTTGAAATGCATTATAATATCAAAATGAGGGAGCAGCCTTTTCTTGCAGATTTATGTCAGGATTAAAATTAAGCGTTGCCGTGTCCATAAGCGTTCTAAATGTTAAACAATCAAAGTAAGAATAATAAACCATTGCACACGTCATTTCACTAGGCTATGAAACCCAAAAGACCAAGAAGGATGTTGATTATTGGAATCTCCTGATATACCTCAAGTTCTTATCCTCGATTTACAGAATGACATAAAATAAATCGCCTAAATACCCCTTGCAAAGAATGTTGAGAGCAGTTATAAGAAAAATTAATTCGTAATATTATAGCATATTTATACATTGAGCACATGAAGTGCGTCTTTGTTTAAAAAAAGATTTGTTCTTGGTATAGTTAATCCCAATTTTTCTATTGCCACTTGCAGTTTAGCATAAAACAATAAAAGAAATAAGTGATCATATTTTGATCCCAGATATTGTTAGCATTTTGGACCAAGGACAATAAAATATATAACGATCATTAAAAACAATAACTAAGCTTTATTTTAGAGTTTTAAAAATATATAAATATATAAATGTAATAATTAATGTAATAAAAACTTCTGTTTAATTTAGCAGTTTGTACGAGCTTTTTAAATGTTTTAACCATAAATTCCAACATTCGTTAGATATAAAATGTTATACAACTTTCAGTATTTTTGTCAATCGAGAATCTGAACAGCTAGGGATGTTATCATGTTTAGAATGACAACACAATCAGATTTCTCTGTCGCCCTCCCCAGTAACATTACTAGAACACTTTTCTAGAAACAAAGTTTCTATTTCTGGCCACTATATATATATATATATATATATATATATATATATATATATATATATATATATATCTTTTTATACAAATATATATATATATATATATATATATATATATATATATATATAGTGACTGCCATTTCAACACAATCCTTGTAACGTTACTCTGTGTATTATATTTTCATCAATCAATCTACGGGCTCTTTCACGCTTAGTAGCTTGTATTTAACTTAACTGGCAAAGCCCACAATACTCGATCTATGGACCCGAACACTGCAGACGATTATTGAGCACAATCCTCATGCTCTAAGGACTACTATTAACCAGTACCAGTGGGAGGTGGTTGCCATATATTATGTTGATTCGGTGCATTTAAAGGTAGGGCTTAGAACCTAACAGAGGCAAGGTCGGTCCAGGCGAGACTTCATCTCGGTTCTAACGGTAAATGAGGAGATCACCAGATAGCCTTGCTTTATTGTTTCGGCTTTGCCAAGGCCTAGAGAAGCGATGGGTTGACGCCTCGCCTCTGTTGGAGGTGTCAAGTCCTTTCAACAACACGACCGGTCTCTATAACACCGTGCCAATAGTTTAAATTCAGTGTTGCCTGGCCCAGGGTGACACCTCAGATACTTTCAAAATGTAAAATCTGACATACTAACTTCCGTAAATAAAACATGCATTTAAAGGGAAGCAGTTGCATACACATGTGGCAAATGGTCCATGACGGTTGGCAGAAATATACATACAGCTGACGCATGTATAAATCATTGGTTATATTATGGGGAAAAACTACTTGGTTAGGAATGTATGACTTCGAGAGTGACCTCTTGTTCTCGAAGAAGATTTTACCAGGAACTCCCTAGATGCTTAATTAGAATTTCCTATATGTAACTGCAACAATGTATGCCAGTCTGAGTAACAGGGTAGTAAAATCATATTTTTTTTCACAGAGGTTGCAGAATATGTCACATTTACAATTATAACTTTATTCCAGTCTTTCAAGGAAGTTTTACCGGAAACTCCCCAGATTTTTATCAAATTACAAGTGTTAAGGTCCAATAGTGACGAATTGTGAAAATATGGGTGTTCAAATCATGTTCTTTCACTTAACTAGGAGAATATAGGTCCCTGGCCTCACAGCAGTTAGGCAGGTGGAGCTTTAATGGGCTGGGCAGGCTGTTCTCCCCAGACACTCAGTGTCAGCGAGAGACAGCTACCAGCATGGGTGTCGGGTTACACACTTGTGGATAGATGGGGCCTGTTTACAGCATATCAACTAGGGGGTTTCTTGCATTTTCCCCTTAATAACTGATCATCTAAAACAACAAACCTCGCATGTTATGTATGTGTGGAACGATAATTTTCTCAGGAATCTAAATATGTATACCATATTTAATTTGACATAGAGAGAAAGGAGATATTGTCGAGCAACAAGCAAAGTAGTAGTATGCATCAGCTAAGTTCATTGAAAAGTCAACATTTGATGAGATTTGTGAAACAAAACTGGTAAAATTTAATATAAAATGCATTTTCATTCAGATGAAATTTTAAATACATAAATTCAATATACTGAGCAAACTATGGGTATGATCAGAAGGTTATTGTCAATTTGTGTTTCATAAATATATAGCACCGAACTACACAACACTAACAGTATGAAGGGGCCAGACTAAATTCGGACTGGAGTTTATTCAAACTATGAACAACCAAACTGTGTTATAAATGCCTTTCTTTTCTATATATCAATTAAATATTATATACAGAACGTGATACAAACCTGTTTTACAATTTAAAAATATTAATGACAAGTTATTAACAGTTGTCACTGCACTTAACTTTGTAACTTTAATGAATATAATTAAAAACTTCAGCCTGCTTATGAAACTGTATTATATGTACCACATTACACATCAGTATGATAGGCTGCTGACACAATTAATGACCTGTGGATACAATCATACAAATATGATTATAAAATATTTTACATCCTATATGATACCATTTGCTTTAAATTTGTAATGGCTAAAATTTCGGATTTCACATAAACTGCAAAAAAACATGCAAAGTTAGAATAATGAATAAACACAATATATATATATATATATATATATATAATGTTGTTATAATATTCTATAGGTATTTATGTCTATGTATATGTCAATATAATTACAGCTTAAAAGATAGCTCCACTGAAATGTTTAATCCGATGACTTGTGTAATTTTCTCTTTTTGATGACTGGAATATGGATTTGAAGGTCAGGTGAACATTGTGTGTGTTGTTCCTGTATTGTTGATAACAACCTAGACACAGGGTTCCTCATTGCCCAAGAAGAACGTTTTAGCCTATTTACAACGGCATGTATCCCCTCTCCACCCTGTTCTCCATGAAGCCCCATCCCATAACCCCATTTCCTAATCCATGGAACTACATGGTCTTCCAACATGTGGTGTTTTGGAAGCAGAGCCTGATTCATGTGCCGCCGGTAGTAACCTAGGTAGGCATCAATCTTTTTCTCTGGAAATAAATTAATATTATTCAAATTTATATATAATATTAATAGTATATATATATATATATATAATATATAATATTAATATTTTCCTCTGGAAATGAATTAATATTATAATAATTTATACTTAGATTTGCTCCATTAATTTATTTACAGAAATAACATTGCATGATAATGCTCAACTCACCTATGAGATCACATTCCTTGTCAGTAACTGCACGGTCACTTGATATCATACGGTGGACTACTGCAAAGCGTTTATTCAGCGTTTTGAAGGTCTGTGCAGTGCTACAAGCCTGGTTTACTATTAAACTGTTGTTAGTGAAGGTGTGCACCTTTTTCACCATTCTGTCACACAGGTCAGTATAGACCTTTTCCTGAAATTATAAAAGGTGTAATGTTAGTCGGTATATAATCAAGCCGGTTCCCTTTATAATGAGATATCAAACAGGTAAAGATGATCAGTCAACTAAATCAAAACACATTAATTTTTAGTACTTTACGGATTGTCCCCATTGTGCCCTGTATTAATGTGCATACCTGCAGTTATTTGTTGCAGTGGTTGCCAACAAAGCTGTGACTGTGGTAGGCTTGTACCTTTATCCCATGGCTCTGCAGAGTCAAATCTAGGCTTCTGGTTACTGGGCCAAACCTCATATCAAGTCCGGTCTGGGTGATCACATATTTCTTCTTGTTCTTCTATTGAATGAATGAATGAATATATATATATATATATATATATATATATATATATATATATATATATATATATATATATACATCATAGTATGTCGTGGAGGTATCAAAGGTCCAAGCACTGGCAACAACTAGACCTCATCATCACAAAAAGGTCATGTACCACAATGCAGACTGCGACACTTTCTCATTTGCTCAAAGATCAGACTTATTTGCTAAACGTGCCCAAAAATAATGTTAAAATAAAAATTATGTTCTGTTAAAAGCTAAAAGTGAAAACTGTTACCTTGTCTTTAGACTGTGAGTAAGAAATGTTCATGTAGGCCCGATATACTACCTCCTTCCCAGGAAATATGCAAATCTGCTATATGACTCAGTGGTATATGAGAAATATGCAATGGATAAATGCAACGGGAGAAAGTGAGAAAGAATGTGGCACATTGGGAGAGGTAAGGGAGTCGGTTTCCGTTAAATAGTATCCAGTTTGTGTGAGTGCGTGCGTGCCTTATGGCAGTGAAATACACGAATACTATGTATTCTTTTTTTTCCTTATTTTTATTTTAATTACTATTACTGCACAGCAACAAGGAGGGAAGACATGCACCAACCCCCCGAGGATGTTCCTCTCAGCTGTGTAGGCAATTGCTTCAATATTCTTTCGGGGGGGGGGGGGGGCGGGTGACACACACACACACAGAAATAGATGTTTTCATATTTATATACATTTTCAGCGTCTGTATATATATATTATATACATGCAAACCGCTCATACCGATCAAAAGCTCTATCATAATGAGAAATGCATTGATAATCGGACAGACTCCACTGAATTAAGAAATTGTATGGTGATCCACATTTCCTCCAAACTGTATTGGATTCTTCTTTGAGTTTTTTCCTGACCTTCCACAAATTATAACAAACCGGTTCATAACTTTGATTAGCTGACAGACAGCCCGAGGGTTAAGTATAATACCTGGCGAAGGCATTTAACTGCGGTCAGTTAGCTGACAGACAAAATACATGTAATGTACCATAAATGTACCTGTATTTCTAGCATGACTGGATATGTAGAGTACAGAAAGCAGTGCCATAACTTTATCTTCAAGGCTTGGTGGGGGTGATTCAGGGGCGTAGTTTAGGGCAAATTTTGCCTTAACCCACCAATAATGAAATATCCTTTTTCGAGGTATAGAGCTTATATGGGTCATTAAAATAATTTATAATCCATCTGATAATACTCTTAATAATATCCATTTTTGAAAAGCGGAGGAGGTGATGACATTGGGGGGGGGGGGTCCCCCTTTTTTGATGGCCCTGCCAGAGAGAGCCAGGAAAGTGTAATGAAAGTCCTAAGAAAACATGCTGACCAAAGCTTTGCTCGGAGGCAAACGACCTGCCACATGGATACTTTTTTCACAATTTTATTTCTGATTGTTTCCCATTTTGTTAATGTTTTTCTTGACCAGAATACAGCGACAGAGGAGGGTCTCTCTTATTTTTTCTGTCAGCATGATAACAACAGTTCTTCACTCCTGCATTTTCTTAAGGAGGCACCACCTTATGTTTATTGAGGGAGTAGTATTATTGATCATATGTCACGTGTAACAGTTTAGACAATCATTTATTAATTTATTCACGAGGCTGGCTAGCTGCAACCGTACTGAAGTGTTCACGTGGGTTCCGATTTTATCAGTAGGATGACATAAAGCAGAACAGCTTGTCATTACTTTATACTTTCTTCCGGGGCATATGTCAGCAGTTTGCTCATAGAAATTTCGCACATACATGATTGATTTTATTTGTTCTGAACCTATGGTAACAACATTACCATCTCTTTGACAACTTTTGAAGGCTGTCCAGTCTGATAATTTGCATTTATTATTTATATTTCCAGGCAAGTGACAAAAGTTTGTTGCATGTCAAGGTTTGATCATTCTCTTTACATGTATATGATGGCACACAGTGTTACAAAAAGTACCTGACTTTGCTTGTATGAGTTTATATCCGACAGCGTGTATAAGCATGAACATTTGTATAGGCACTGCATCAAGTACAAACACGGCGGCTGTTAGAAAGTTAGTAATTGGGAAAAATCGGTTAAACTCAGTATACTTGTAAATATTCTTGTTTAGCTCTCAAAATTTTGATCGCATTCAAGCATTTCTTTGACAAGTTTTCAATGATAATCTAGTGGCCGTTTTGTTTTGGTTACTGGATTAAATGCGCGCGGCGCCGTGGTATTGTCCCGGGGTTTATAGGCAGTGTTTGTTAAAATGGTAACTGAAATAACATCTATTCGCTTTCCAATTTTTCTGCGTCTGCAAATATTTGTTTATTCCTACTGTGTTTTAGACAAGATTAGGATATTCAGTTAAAATTTAAAGGGTGATTGAATGAAAACTTAAAGTGTATCTTTACTACACATTGACTTATGGATTATTACAAACGCCATGCTTAACATCAGAAGTAACCCAATTAACAGATGTGATTCATTGTTATTTATGTGGTTGTTCATTATAAATATAACTGGTCATAGGACAACATATGGAATCTTAATATTGTACCGATCACAAATCATGTCTTGTAAAAAAAAGTTTCTAACTGATAGCCTTTGTTCTTTTATATATTCTGTTAACTGTATTCAACCTCTTTCAAAAGTGATACTAATATGGGGCAAACCAACCCCTTCCCCGCTGTCAGCATTTTTCTCTGCCAGCCCCTGGCAAAATGCCATACAAAAACTACTTACCTTTTCTTTATCCAAAGGTTAACTAAACATCACACGTTTATATCACATATAAAAGCCCCTCCACACGAACCCGTCACCCTTAAGTGAAATCATTAACAATTCAAGATAATGGATCTGTTAGGTAGATGTTAACATACTAGACGGATTATCTGCTTACAAGTGGATTATTGTTCAGAAAAAATAAATAATAATAATAAAAAATAATAATTATAATGATAATAAAAATAATATTAATTATTCTTATTTACTGTATGATAAAACACCCTTTTCACATAGGAACGGGATTTGTAATAACATTGATGGATAAGAAATGTGGATAATTATTTTATTTTTTAAGATACCAAGGAAATGATTAACATGACCTGTATGTGTATTCAAAAATGAATTTCCTTCCGGGTTCTTCACAAAACAAACATAAATTTACAAAGAAAGATTCATGGTACGGAGCAAATAGTTATAACTATCCAAATAAACATTATGTACAATATATACAAAGTTCAAAACAAAGTCTGTAAATTATAATATCATTAAATTGGGGCGTACGTTACAATACAAAATGAAATATACTTATCTATAACTCATAACAGTATGGCCCCATTGAAACGAAGTGGCTCTGGGGTTGCTTTTAGGAGCCGAGCAGTCCGTATACTGAAGAAAAAAAAGTCTTTAAACTAAATCCATGTTGTACATTTCTCCAAATAACGGTACTCCCGGAGATAAACCCAGGCCTGGTGATCGTTCAACAGTTCATCGTGCAACCCGTCTATAACTGGTGAGTTTCGGGCTTTTATAACGTTTAGTATCACGACGCGAGAACAGTGTGTATTATCTGTCTTTATTTAAAACGGGTTTTGTTTCTTTCGCAACTGGAATAATAAAAGTTCGGTGTGATTCTATGACTGTGTTCTTATTGTCCATGTTAATTGGAAGCGTCTTCTGTGGTCCACTTGTTTTATTCCCGCGGCGTTCCATAATGACGATACGGATCAGTGCGTCTCAATAATCGGTCGTCCTGCCCTTGTTCCACAACTATCTGGTAATGACCGTGCACTTGTATACGAGCACCATAACATATGTGATAAAGCACCAACTAGTATTGCCATGTTTTTAAACCACTTATAAAGGTATACACACTCTTGGGCAAGATATATTTGATATAAAAAGGTGGTCAAAAACAATGAATTTTCGTTAATGCCCGAAACTATGCCATGTTATGATCTGCACAATACATTTTACAGGAAGGGCAATGGAACAAAACTGATATAAAAGTAAGGGTGTCAGAATGAAATATTGTTGGTCGAAATAATTGAAAAAATACTATCCTAAGTAGATGTTTCTAGGTTTAATAGCATTTGAATAAGTCGTAGTACTCTCCTGGGTACTCTTAGGCAGTGCTTGTTTGTCTGTGCTTTCTGTAAACTATATTTTTATTTATTTTCGGACTTATTAAATCAGGAATTATCATTGGATTAAATAAAAATATAAGGATTACTCTGGAATAGGCAAACACTTTTTCATGATATATTTCCATGTCAGTTTGGGATCTGAGTCAACTGGCTTGTGTGCCGTCCGATCGATCTTCTTTTTGTACTTCATGAGCAATTATAAAATATTAAGTCGTATATGTTTTCACACCAAATACGTGTGTCAGCTACCATCGTTTTACTCTGTAGCAGTCGGGTATATGTATATACAGAGGACAGTTCAAATCAGCACAAGAGTGCACATAGAAAATCAATGAGGTAAATTATTTTAAGGAATGCAAACCTACGCACATGTAGGGGTTCCTATTTTGGAATACTCGGCTCCTACTCCAAGGTTCATTCGTACATAAGTGACTGTACATTTGAGAATAATCCTCTAGGACGTGTCTGAAACCGGATAGTGTACCGGACCCACACTTAAATCTAATAAATTCCTTATCTGTCCATTCCCGATGTAAATTTCATGAGATTCTGTTTATGATTATGTTATGAGGCCAGTTAAGGTGCTGCTTCGGATATTTATATGGGAGCCTTTGATGATTCCGTGTCTGTAAAAGTGTTCAGAGAGTTTTTCTAGCCACAGTGGGGTGACAGAATGAATGGTCTTCCCCGATGATAAGAAGTAAAACAATGGGATGATACTTGTTTTTAAAAATTGGTTTGGTGGTTTGTAAAGTTTTCTTGGCAAAACAATTGTGTATGATATTGAAAATTGAGACGTTTTGTACGTTATTTACATATATATGCGTATGAAATAACATGAGGGCCTCAAAACCCTTCAATCACTCGTTTCGCTTTAGAAATATACCAGCTCCTTTATACATGTGTTATATGTTTTACTGAAATAATGGTAAAACTGGAATGAAAAGCAAATTAGATAACCAAGGACGTTAAGCTTAATGTCTTTATTCAGTAACTATCAAATGATTATACAAGTTGACATTATATGCACATAGATTAAAAAAAATGAATACATCATTTCGTGCTTAAATTTGTTGAATATATTGACTATTGCGTACTATTTTTTTCAAAAGTTTTAAATCAAGTGCACAGTATTAAATTATTTGATTGACCTGTGTGCAAATATAGTAAACATTATATTCTGGCATGGTTAAATACAAAATACATCTACGTGAAATTGATTCAGATCATTTCTACATTACCTGATTTTGTAAATACATATGTATCTCTTTCATGAATTATAAATAATTAGATCTAGATAACGCAAATGCTGCTTTGTAGATTTGAATTAACTCCGTGTGATGTATTATATTTATAAATAAACTGTGATTCTGTCTGCACATTTGATCCACATTTACCACCAGACAAGTCCTCCATAAACATAAAGGTCCGGAGCAATATCCCATAACCTGAATCTCTTTTTAATATCAAGATCCTAGATGAACTGTCGGTTACCTTGATCTCTATAAATATTCATATCCTGATCAATTTCCAGCTCAACTGTTGGTAACCTTAATCTCTAAAAATATTCATATCCTGATCAATTTCCTGATTAATTTCATATAACTTGATTCCCAATAAATATCAAGATCCGGACCGACTTCCAGTTACTTTAACCTCTAAATATCAAAATCTAGATTAATTTCCTGAAACCTTATCCTCTATGAATATAAAGGACCCGGACCAAATCCCGGTTACTTGCTCCTCTAAAATATGTATACCAAGATCACTCTCCAGTACCCTGATCCTTTATAAAGATAAATTTATCTGATCAACTTCCAGTACCATGACCCCTATACAGATAAATTTTCCTGATCAAACTTTACTATCCTCTATAAAGATCAAGATTCAGACCAACTCATGATACCTCATCCTTCATACAAAATTATATCTAGTTCAACCTTACGAAAGATGACGCTTTTATAACTAGTGGCCCATGAGCCATGACGCTCAGATGAATTTGACATAAAGACAATTCATACATTATGTTTTATGTATTAGTTTATGTTTGAATTTCCTCAAACTGGAATAACTGTAGTGGAATTTAACAAATGTTTGTGGCATTCTGTAAATGTTAGTTGGCTTATTGTAAGCAAACCCTACATTTAAACAGATCAAATTGTGTGGCAGATTTAATTCAATTTTATGATGTAACAAAAATGTCTCTAAAGCAGCCTTGAACACTGTGAAGGACTGAGAATGTAGAGTGCTAAAAAATTAATAGTTTGTAGAATATGGGTCACACTGACCTAATTTTTGGTTTACAAGAATTGTTAACCAGGAATGCACTGGATGTTAAGTAAGAAGTTATATAGTTTTGATTGCTGCTTATACAGCGTGCTCATAATTTAATATAGTTTGCAGAATATAGGTTACAGTGGCGTAGTTTCTGATTTTCATTGTATTTAAGCAGGAGCAACATATTACAATTTTTTTCCAACTTTTTACGATTTGTGTCAATCTAACGGTCACAGTGTTTTCTCAAATAGCTCACAGAATATAGGTCACAGTGACCTTCTTTCATGTACCGAAGAGCACTCTATCAGAAACCTATTGGAATTTAGGTATGAGAGTTAAATATGCAGTTGTTACAATTTGTGCCCATCTAATTCTCAGTGTGCTTAAAGAAAGTTTTTACCCATAACTCGCTGCGTATAGGTCTCATTGACCAATCTTAAGTTCCAAAGGATACCTCAATGCATTTCAAGGTATAATTTTTCATGTTCAATGGTTATAATTTTTACCCTTACAGCCTGCTGCAACTCATTTTCTGGCTTGTACTTGAGTTTATGTGTCTCTCCGATCTACTTTTAGATTTCAAATTTAACTCGTCCGTGACCTACGTGGATATTAAGTAATAAATTTTTATGTTCAAAGGAAAATAAATGGGCTATGTCAAATTTTCAGGCTGCTCAAATCATGTTTGTTTCCGATGGCCCACAAAATATAGGGCAGTGTCCTAATTTTAGGTTTCAATGGAGACTATATAAATACATTTCAGGATGTTCAGGTAGAAGTTTCTAGGTCCAATGATTATGATATGTGCCCCGTCAGACTTCCAAGCAGCTGAAAATCTTTTTTGATTGATAGTTTACATATTATAGGTCAACGTGGCTCTATTTCGGATTTCCAAGGAAACAGGCCCACGACCTGCCTTGCAATTAGGTTACTGGATTTCAGGTTCAATGGTTACAATTTATACCAGCTTGATGCTGTTCAAAATCCTGTCTTTGGTCCGTAAAAGTGACCTAGTTTAATGGTCCCAAGGAAAATGTCCTGTGATCTGAATGAATTTTTAATAATGCTAGATCCATTGGATATGATTTGTTAAATGTCTTATTTCTAGACTGCTCAAAACCATGTCTTTAGCTCGTAGCTCACATAATATGGGTCACCGTGATTTAATTTCAGGTGAACAAGATTTACAGTAGTAAGCAATATATAGATTCAACGTTTATGATTTGTGCACTGTTAACGTACACTAGAATGCCCGCACGAATGGACAAACAACAACGGTGAACGCTTTAGCTCAGACGACTTAAATACAGCCGAGCTTAATCAGCTGAGTCAATTCACTGTTACCTTATTTATTATACGAAACTGGACCCCAAGTCAACTCTTTATGACCTGAATCATTATAATTATCTGAAATGCTGTCACATTTATATAAATAAGTAGATTCCAAATGAAAGCTATAGTGATGAGATGGGGCTATTAAATGTAAAAAAAGGACTAATTTGTCAACAATTTGAAATGCATTATCATATCAATATGGGGGAGCAGTCTTTTCTTGCAGATTTATCAGGATAAAAGTAAGCGTTGCCGTGTCCATAAGCGTTCTAAATGTTAACCAATCAAAGTGAGAATAATAAACCATTGCACACGTTATTTCACTAGGCCATGAAACCCAACAGACCAAGAAGGATGTTGATAATTGGAATCTCCTGATATACCTCAAGTTCTTATCCTCGATTTACATAATGACATAAAATAAATCGCCTTAATACCCCCTGCAAAGAATATTGAGAGCAGTTATAAGAAAAATTAATTGGTAATTTTATAGCATATTTATACATTTAGCACATCAGTGTGTCTTTGTTTAAAAAAAAAAGATTTGTTCTTGGTATAGTTAATCCCAATTTTTCTATTGCCATTTGCAATTAAGCATAAAACAATAAAAAAAATTGTAATCATATTCTTATCCCAGATATTGTTAGCATTTTGGACCAAGGACAAAAAAATATAACGATCATTAAAAACAATAACTAAGCTTTATTTTAAGGTTTTAAAAATGTATAAATATATAAATGTAATAATAAATGTAATAAAAACTTCTGTTTAATTTAGCAGTTTGTACGAGCTTTTCAAATGTTCTAACCATAAATTCTAACATTCGTTAGATATGTTATCATGTTTAGATTGACATTACAATCAGATTTCTCTGTCGCCCTCCCCAGTGACATTACTAGAATACTTTTCTGGAAACAAAGCTTCTATTTCTGGCCACTAAATATATATATATATATATATATATATATATATATATATCTATTTATACATACATATATACATATATATATAGTGACTGCCATTTCAACACAATCCTTGTAACATTACTCTGTGTATTACATTTTCATCAATCAATCTACGGGCCCTTTCACGCTTAGTAGCTTGTATTTAACTTAACTGGCAAAGCCCACAATACTAGATCTATGGACCCGAACACTGCAGACGATTATTGAGCACAATCCTTATGCTCTAAGGACTACTATTAACCAGTACCAGTGGGAGGTGGTTGCCATATATTATTCTGATTCGGTGCATTTAAAGGCAGGGCTTAGAACCTAACAGAGGCAAGGTCGGTCCAGGCGAGACTTCATCTCGGTTCTAACGGTAAATGAGGAGATCACCAGATAGCCTTGCTTTATTGTTTCGGCTTTGCCAAGGCCTAGAGAAGCGATGGGTTGACGCCTCGCCTCTGTTGAAGGTGTCAGGTCCTTTCAACAACACGACCGGTCTCTATAACACCGTGCCAATAGTTTAAATCCAGTGTTGCCTGGCCCAGGGTGACACCTCAGATACTTTCAAAATGTAAAATCTGACATACTAACTTCCGTAAATAAAACATGCATTAAAAGGGAAGCAGTTGCATACACATGTGGCAAATGGGCCATGACGGTCGGCAGAATTATAAATACAGCTGACGCATGTATAAGTCATTGGTTATATTATGGGGAAAAACTACTTGGTTAGGAATGTATGACTTCGAGAGTGACCTCTTGTTCTCGAAGAAGATTTTACCAGGAACTCCCTAGATGCTTAATTAGAATTTCCTATATGCAACTGCAACAATGTATGCCAGTCTGAGTAACAAGGTAGTAAAATCATATTTTTTCACAGAGCTTGCAGAATATGTCACATTTACAATTATAACTTTATTCCAGTCTTCCAAGGAAGTTTTACAGAAAACTCCCCAGATTTTTATCAAATTACAAGTGTTAAGGTCCAATAGTGACGAATTGTGAAAATATGGGTGTTCAAATCATGTTCTTTCACTTAACTAGGAGAATATAGGTCGCTGGCCTCACAGCAGTTAGGCAGGTGGAGCTTTAATGGGCTGGGCAGGCTGTTCTCCCCAGACACTCAGTGTCAGCGAGAGACAGCAACCAGCATGGGTGTCGGGTTACACACTAGTGGATAGATGGGGCCTGTTTACAGCATATCAACTAGGGGGTTGCTTGCATTTTCCCCTTAATAACTTATCATCTAAAACAACAAACCTCGCATGTTATATATGTGTTGAAAGATAATTTTCTCAGGAATCTAAATATGTATACCATATTTAATTTGACATAGAGAGAAAGGAGATATTGTCGAGCAACAAGCACAAAGTAGTATGCATCAGCTAAGTTCATTGAAAAGTCAACATTTGATGAGATTTGTGAAACAAAACCGGTAAAATTTAATATAGAATGCATTTTCATTCAGATGAAATTTTAAATACATAAATTCAATATACTGAGCAAACTATGGGTATGATCAGAAGGTTATTGTCAATTTGTGTTTCATAAATATATAGCACCGAACTACACAACACTAACAGTATGAAGGGGCCAGACTAAATTCGGACTGGAGTTTATTCAAACTATGAACAACCAAACTGTGTTATAAATGCCTTTCTTATCTATATATCAATTAAATATTATATACAGAACGTGATACAAACCTGTTTTACAATTTAAAAATATTAATGACAAGTTATTAACAGTTGTCACTGCACTTAACTTTGTAACTTTAATGAATATAATTAAAAACTTCAGCCTGCTTATGAAACTGTATTATATGTACCACATTACACATCAGTATGATAGGCTGCTGACACAATTAATGACCTGTGGATACAATCATACAAATATGATTATAAAATATTTTACATCCTATATGATACCATTTGCTTTAAATTTGTAATGGCTAAAATTTCGGATTTCACATAAACTGCAAAAAAACATGCAAAGTTAGAATAATGAATAAACACAATATATATATATATATATATATATATATATATATATATATATATATATATAGATATAATATTGTTACAATATTCTATAGGTATTGATGTCTATGTATATGTCAATATAATTACAGCTTAAAAGATAGCTCCACTGAAATGTTTAATCCGATGACTTGTGTAATTTTCTCTTTTTGATGACTGGAATATGGATTTGAAAGTCAGGTGAACATTGTGTGTGTTGTTCCTGTATTGTTGATAACAACCTAGACACAGGGTTCCTCATTGCCCAAGAAGAACGTTTTAGCCTATTTACAACGGCATGTATCCCCTCTCCACCCTGTTCTCCATGAAGCCCCATCCCATAACCCCATTTCCTAATCCACGGAACTACATGGTCTTCCAACATGTGGTGTTTTGGAAGCAGAGCCTGATTCATGTGCCGCCGGTAGTAACCTAGGTAGGCATCAATCTTTTCCTCTGGAAATAAATTAATATTATTTCAAATTAATATATTATATTAATAGTATATATAAATGTAATATATAATATTAATATTTTCCTCTGGAAATGAATTAATATTATAATAATTTATACTTAGATTTGCACCATTAATTTATTTACAGAAAATAACATTGCATGATAATGCTCAACTCACCTATGAGATCACATTCCTTGTAAATAACTGCACGGTCACTTGATATCATACGGTGGACTACTGCAAAGCGTTTATTCAGCGTTTTGAAGGTCTGTGCAGTGCTGAAAGCCTGGTTTACTATTAAATTGTTGTTAGTGAAGGTGTGCACCTTTTTCACCATTCTGTCACACAGGTCAGTATAGACCTTTTCCTGAAATTATAAAAGGTGATTAATGTTAGTCGGTATATAATCAAGCCGGTTTCCTTTATAATGAGATATCAAACAGGTAAAGATGATCAGTCAACTAAATCAAAACACATTAATCTTTAGTACTTTACGGAATGTCCCCGTTGTGCCTTTTATTAATGTCCATACCTGCAGGTATTTGTTGCAGTGGTTGCCAACAAAGCTGTGACTGTGGTAGGCTTGTACCTTTATCCCATGGCTCTGCAGAGTCAAATCTAGGCTTCCTTTTTACTGGGCCAAACCTCATATCAAGTCCGATTGGGGTGATCACAGATTTCTTCTTGTTCTCCTATTGAAGGAATGAATATATATATATATATATATATATATATATATATATATATATATATATATACAGATACAGTGGTGGGAAGGTATAACTGACATGAGTATGTTAACAACTTTTATGCAGAATATATAAAACTCTTACCGTATCATTAATTCTTCTTTCAAGTTCTTCCCTTTTCTTTTCCATTTCTGCTAATGATATGTCTTCATTTTCCTCCAAGGCATGCACCATAAATTCTAACATTCGTTAGATATAAAATGTTATACAACTTTCAGTATTTTTGTCAATCGAGAATCTGAACAGCTAGGGATGTTATCATGTTTAGATTGACATCACAATCAGATTTCTCTGTCGCCCTCCCCAGTAACATTACTAGAATACTTTTCTGGAAACAAAGTTTCTATTTCTGGCCACTATATATATATCTATCTATCTATCTATCCATCTATCTATCTATTTATACATATATATATATATATATATATATATATATATATATATATATATATATACATATAAATATATAGTGACTGCCATTTCAACACAATCCTTGTAACATTACTCTGTGTATTACATTTTCATCAAACAATCTACGGGCTCTTTCACGCTTAGTAGCTTGTATTTAACTTGACTGGCAAAGCCCAAAATACTCGATCTATGGACCCGAACATTGCAGACGATTATTGAGCACAATCCTTATGCTCTAAGGACTACTATTTACCTGTACCAGTGGGAGGTGGTTGCCATATATTATGTTGATTCGGTGCATTTAAAGGTAGGGCTTAGAACCTAACGGAGGCAAGGTCGGTCCAAGCGAGACTTCATCTCGGTTCTAACGGTAAATGAGGAGATCACCAGATAGCCTTGCTTTATTGTTTCGGCTTTGCCAAGGCCTAGAGAAGCGATGTGTTGACGCCTCGCCTCTGTTGGAGGTGTCAGGTCCTTTCAACAACACGACCGGTCGCTATAACACAGTGCCAATAGTTTAAATCCAGTGTTGCCTGGCCCAGGGTGACACCTCAAATACTTTCAAAATGTAAAATCTGACATACTAACTTCCGTAAATAAAACATGCATTAAAAAGGAAGCATTGCATACACATGTGCCAAATGGGCCATGACGGTTGGCAGAATTATACATACAGCTGACGCATGTATAAATCATTGATGTTATATTATGGGGAAAAACTACTTGGTTAGAAATGTATGACTTCGAGAGTGACCTTTTGTTCTCGAAGAAGATTTTACCAGGAACTCCCTTGATACTTAATTAGAATTTCCTATATGCAACTGCAACAATGTATGCCAGTCTGAGTAACAGGGTAGTAAAATCATATTTTTTCACAGAGCTTGCAGAATATGTTACATTTACAATTATAACTTTATTCCAGTCTTCCAAGGAAGTTTTACAGGAAAATCCCCAGATTTTTATCAAATTACAAGTGTTAAGGTCCAATAGTGACGAATTGTGAAAATATGGGTGATCAAATCATGTTCTTTCACTTAACTAGGAGAATATAGGTCGCTGGCCAATCCTAATTTCAGATGTCCAAGGAGACCTCCCTTTACATTTATAAAGACAATAAATTTGTACCCTGTGTGACTTTCGCCGTGCTCAAAATTAAGATTTCCGCACGTAGCTCACATAATATCGAATATCATGTCCTTAAATCAGAGGTTGATGGAGATTTCCCCGGATCTCGCAGAATTTAGACTTTCCCAATGCGAATGTCAATTTTATAGGTCACAGAATATAGATATCAGTGATATAAAATTTCAGGGTTCAAAACAGACTTCAAAGACATGCTTGGATGTCATATTTCACGGTTCTATGTCAACCAGTAAAGTTTAGTGCCCTATATGACTGTCTTTGTTTGTTTTAAATCGTGACATTGAATCGCAGAATATATATCACAATGACCTATTTTCAGATTGCCAAGAGGATTTGCCAGTAAGAAATTTCCAGGTCTTAAACTTACTGTTTGTGCACTGTTAACGGCCGGACTGCTTCATTTGAAGGTCTCAAAAACAGGGAGTAATTCGTTAAAATTAGACAAAAATAAAGGTAGTTCCACCTGTGTTCAGGAACTGATGAAACTCTTCATGATCAATATGCATGGAATTAATCATGACAATCAATGCCACTGTCCTGGGAAATTATTATTGACCTCCCTGGGTGTTCAGTTAGAATATTCTATGTAATCTGGTTACGATTTTTGCCCTCCTAACGGACACTCAGACGGTCGGACAGACGGAAAAATGACATAGGGTGATCGCAATAACTAAGCTGAATGTAAGTCAGCTGAGATAAAAACAAATAAATAGAACAAAAATTCGATATACATATCAAGGGATCAGTAAACCCGTGGAAGTCTCATTTCATAATCCATAGAATCAAACCTGACACCATGCTACATGGGTAATTTCCTCGGTTTGTGAGTGGTGTCTTTGATGTATGGCGGTTTACCGACGGCTTCTCTTCCAGTCTTGCCTGTCTTTGTGCCTACCGACACCTGTTTCGTCGTGAAGATGTTGCACAGTTTAAAGACCAGTTCAAGTACTTCAACCAGCGTCAGAACAGACATTCCAATCCACAAACCTAACTGACCACCAATGTCCTCAAACAAGTTCTCTGGCTACAAAACAAACACAAAACAATCGTTTAGTAATGATAGACATTCCTACCCTTAGAGAAAGCTATCCGTAATTGTCCCCGCGCAAGGTCTGCAGGTACAAGAAAAAAAAACAAAAAAAAAAAAAAAACCAAATGCTGCAATCAAATCAGACATCCATATACACAGACCAAGTTGATTACCAGTATCCCCAAGCAAACTCTGCAGCTTTTAGCAAAAAATATGGTAATAAGGTAAGCCACCAATAGGCCACGCAAAACATCCTTTGGACAAGCAACCACCGATGTCTAAGACTAAGTTCTCTAGCTTTTAGAACACAAAACGTTCAGTAATGATAGATTTCCTTATTCATATACAAGCCTATCCGACATAGTCCCCGGCCAAGTTCTAAAAATAACAAAAAAAAAAAAACCCCACAAATCTAGCTAAAAGAAAAATAATATAATCGTTTAGTAAATATAGCTTATACCTATAGATAGTTTAAGCTGACCACATAAAACCAAAACAAGTTATCTCGCTGTAAGGGAGAACACATATTATCATTTAGGGAGGAGCGTTTCTCCTACCCATAGACCAAGCTGAGCCATGATTCCCCATAGTATGATCTCCAGCTACAAATACTGCTGTACCCAGCAGGGCTGGGGCGAGTACAGGTAGTCAGTTCTAGTACTCGTACTTAAATATTCTTGCTGTGTATTCGTACTCGTACTCAGCCAAATAAATCTCAAAGTACTTGTTCTCGTACTCAGTTACTGGCCCAAAGTACTCAAGTGCTCATGAGTGCATTTCAAGTACTTCCTAAAATTATTGAGGTTTTTCACTTGTAGTAAAGTATCTATAAATACAATATTAATTTACAAAGCACTTACAAAAAACAAACTTATGCAGTTGAACTCTATTTTTATTTTCGTTACTTATTAGCCACCTGGTATGAAATCAATACATAGGCCTTATTTATAATCGAGAAAGGTGTGTATATGGTAACCTGAATGAATAAGGACTGTTGAAATCAGATTTGGCGGAGCATATTTATTAAATATTATTACCTCTTCTGAAATTGAACTAATATTTACTTGAGATCCCATCCTCAGAACTCGGTTATCAGAGTTTATATTTACTTGAGGTTAGCACATTCTCTTAGCTCTAAATTTTTTAAATAATTTTACAATGATACTTCATTAGTGGATGTATTAAAAAATCGTGGACTTATGCAAGAGTTTATTTTGCTTTTATGGTCAGAAAATACAGTTAAAAATATGTATTGAATAATAAACAATGGGTACATAATGGTATTGATACAGAACAAGAAATAAAAGTAATTGGCAATAACAGATTTGTTAAGTACTTTTGAGGAAACAAAATTGTGTACTCTGTACTCGCACTGAGTACAAACCATGAGTTCTTGTGCTCAGGTACATGAGAGCATACCTGTACTTGTGGTCGTAATTGTATTCAGGTAACTGTCAAGTACTCGTACTCGTACTCAAGTACTTTAACAGTGTACTCGGCCCAACCCTAGCACCCAGGACAGACACAAGTTATATGGGGTGGGGATTTCAACATGTGCCTGTCAATTCTCGACGCAGGAAAAATAATCTCTAGTCTCAAAATTAAATCCGTTAAATTCATGAATTATTTAAAATCTAATTTTGACCTTATTGACCTAAGGATAATCCAGAATCCGTTCACACGTAACTATTCATGGCAGTCATTTAACCCATTCAATCATCGTAAATTGGAACCTCTTGTTGGCCAGCTCTTAGTTAAATACCATTGTGAATGATGTACAAATTATTCCAGCAATCTTGACGGATGGACCGTCCTATTGGAAATTTAATCTCTCATTTCTACAAGAGCGGAATTATATAAAAGGAACGAAAGAATACATGACTTAATGCAAAACAATGGTGGGAATGTATGGTTTAAAATAAAAACAGTTTCTATGAGATATTGTAAGAATAAATAAACACAAAAATGAACAAAGGAAATTACTTGTCCTAGAACTTCTGCAAGCGGAAAATGAATTAAAAGTCAACCCATATAATCATATATAGTAGAATCATATAAGAAGAGAAGTTTAAGTATATTATGAGAACCGTACCAAAGGACTAATAGTAAGATCTAGATTACAGTGGTTTGGGGAGGGCGAACTTTTTCTTAATATGCAGAAACATAATAAAAAGAAAAGAACGATAAGGAAATTTTTTATATTAAATAAAGAAATCACAAATCTAGTTCGCATCATGGAAAAAAGAAATTATTTTTTAAAGAAAAACTATGCAAGGGAAAGGGAAATTGATAAAAGAGATTGTTTACATGTTAGTCCTAATTTGAACAAGCCCAAATTATCCGTAAATGATTCCAAATAGTCCATGGGCTAGGAGGGGTCACCGTGCACCCCCTCTGGGATTCTATGACATAGGTATATTTAGATCCTCAGGTATGTCCAGTCAATGAATAAAGATGTTAACATTGATTATTTTTTATACACTGCTCTTTAGGCCATTTAAAGACAACCGCGTCTTTACGCACGGCACTTGCGGACAGGTAGCCTTGATAAGAGAGTAGGGTATGTAAATACTTATAGCTTGTTTAATATGTAACATATTCACTTCAAATAAACAGGATTATGTTTGCAAATAGTGGGGAAAAGTCGCTGACAACAATTATCATATGAATGTATTATGTATTTTTGCTGATTAAGCAATTAGTCATTATACGTATAGAATATAAAAAAAATATTTTATTTAACAGCTTATTCTTTCATTTTTCCGAACAGTAGTTCATATCCGAGATGATGTTGCATTTCTGAATTTCTAGTGCATTCATACATCAGTTCCTGACATTCTTAAAAATTCTGTGGATAAAATTATGAATATTTGACCATATACACCTGCAATGAATGACACATTGTGAATACTATTTTATGGTATCCCTTATTTATTTGACGGATGAGGTGTTCCATGTTCCTCTCCAGATGCATTGATTTTAACTGCGATGCTTTCTTTATACTATGAATTGTTATTTGTCTGAACCTGAAGGTGTTTATTGGTTTTAAAAATATTGGACACCCTTTCTTGATCCATTTTTTACACATAAGTATTATACAAAAATAATCATATTTACGCCATAATATAGGAAGGGTCTGGAATTTTATGATATTGGCATTTTTTTAGATCCCCAAATATGTCTCATTAATGAATTAAGATGTTAAACTTGATTATTTTTGGATACACTACCCTCTTATTGAACTGAGAGAGAGAGAGAGAGAGAACGAGAGAGAGAGAGAGAGAGAGAGAGAGAGAGACATCCGCGTCATTACGCACAACAACCGCGGACAGGTAGCCTTGTTATGGTGGAAAGGGTATACAATTTCTTATAGCTCGCTTAATATATCACATATTTATTTCAAATAAACTATATTGTATTTGCAAACAGTCAGAAATAAATCACTGATTGATATAATCATATATAATTCTTACATGTTTTGGTAATGAAGCAATAAATAATGATATTAATAAAACATCCTGAAGAAGTTTCACAGATTTTTATGTAAACTCTTCGCAGTTTATTATTTTACAAGATATTTTGACATTTCTGAAGTTCTAGTTTATGAAACTATTATTCTGCTTTGATAACCCTCGATCGATGTACCTGACCGTGGCGCTTCCCTAATAACATAAATAGTCATTGTTTTTAAACTAAGGGTATAAACACTAGTTAACTCTTTATCCAGATTATTTTGAATATATGTGTATAAGGATATAAAATTTCTCCAAGTATATGGAATAACCCGTGATAAGTTTACCCTTCCGAAATGTTGAGGTTTTTGTCCCCATGACCTTATACCTTGTAAATCCTTTCTGCTATGTTGTTTCATCCTTTGGCCAATTTCAAAATGGGTAATCTACATTGTGTAATACCTTATATAGAAGCGTCCGTCTTTATTGCATATTGTCTATTCGTTTACCCCTTTTAAGTATCAATTCGTATAAGGTGTATATAAATAGCACTTAAATAACACGAACACCTCTGCCAATAACAAGGATCCACAGTGATGGATCCTGGTCAAAATTAGATGTGTGGTGTGTGAACCAAGGAACTATATCAATTTTAGCTAAGAGTATTGTTCACGTTACACCAAATGGATGCTTGCATCACAGGCGAATTCAAATTACCTGAACATATGCGGCTAAAATAAGTCACAAATGTGCATTCAAATGGGATAAACTTTCTACATATTCAGAAATGGGCACCTTTCTCTTAGTACCTTTGACTAACGAAGGTCCCTTTCCCTTCTAGGACAAAAATATTATCGCTTTATATCGAATATTCTTTCAAACAAAATCAAATATGTTGATCACGGTTACCGGTTAATATTCCCGGCGGACATCAAATAAAGACATTATACTGGGATTGTCACGATGAAGAGGGTGAATAACCACTTGTGAACAAACGTCATTCAAGTAAAAATATGGTGATTCTCTAATGATAAATACATTTAAAATTTTGGAAGACAAAGACCATTGTGACAGCTCGATTCTGGTACATGGATCGAGCTGAGACCTACTGCAGCATTAAAGCTGCCAGTATTATAAAGTAGAATGTTTTAAAATATATTCTTCCCAATGAATAGTACGTAGATGATCCCCTCCCTGTATTGTATTCTCACTGTGTAACCTCCGCTCCTCTGCTTTCTCGCTGCTGTTAATACATATACTCCTATACCACGTCCTTCCATTACTTACGCAATGAAAAGAAATCATAAAAAGTGTTCACTCTGTTCCATCAATATACATTTAGATTAGAATCTGTGATTTGTTTAAAATTTTAACTATCAAGTACGTTTCCTTGTTAGAAAATCTGAAAGCGACATGGTAAGGCATTTAAATGTTACAAGGCATGTAATGACTCAGTAATAATATTATTGTAACAAAAATTTTGAAAGTCAAATCAGTAAATACATAAAAAAAATCAAGCAACGCCAAAGGGTTTAATCAAGCTGTAATTATTGATTTTGAATAATAATTGAAAATGTTGCATATGCTTTCCTGTTCTTCTCCTTTGACATGACTTGAAACCTTGTGTTGATTTTGTGGTACAAGACGCTACTTATACTGTATACGGGTCTAATGCACTTAGCTTCACAGTAAGTAAATTGTTAATATTTGGTCTCTTATTTTTTTTGGACAAATTCATCACAATACTTCAGATGAATCAGCATAACGGATTGATTTTCTATCTATTAGAAATGTCATATAATTATTATTTGTGATTATTAATGTGTTCATATATTGTTCCAGAGAGGGATCTTATTATTATTAAAGGCAATAAACACATTAAGGTTCAGGAGAATAACTATTTATAGTATTACGGAAGCATCACAGTGGAAAATTAATTACATCTCGACAGGAACATGGCACACCAGATTTATCTTATATACAAAGGGTATATAATATGGACAATGGGTCATTCACTGCATGTGTATATCGCAAAATATTCATAATTTTATTAGAGGTATGTGTAAAAGTGACAAAAACTGGACATATTTGGCGATCTTAAAATACATATGTCCACAATCCAAGATGGGATGCACGGTGACCCTTCTTATACTATGGCTAGAATAGGAATATCTTTTATATAATTATTATATGTTAAAAATGTCTCAATAAAGGGTTTATATTATTTTTTAAACCAATAAACACCTTTAGGTTCAGGAAAATAACTATTCATAGTATCAAGAAAGCATCACGGTAAAACTTAATGCAATCTGCAGAGGTACATGGAACACCACATCCATCTTATAAACAAGGGATACCATAAAATAGAATTAACACTGGGTCATACATTGCAGGTTTATGGTCATATTTTGGTAATTTTATCCACAGAATGTGTAGGAATGTCATGAACTAATGTATTATTGCACTAGAAATTTAGAAATGCAACATCATCTCGAAAATGAACTACTGTTGGGAAAATGAAAGTAGAAAAGCTGTTACATCATTTTTCTTTTGTTTATATTTTATATGTATTGTGATTAATTGCTTAATCAGCAAAAATACATAATATATTCATATGATTATTGCTGTCGGTGACTTTTCCCACTATTTGCAAACATAATCCTGTTTATTTGAAGTGAATATGTCAAATATTAAGAAAGCTATAAGCATTTACAAATCCCTACCCCCTTTTCAAGGCAACCTGTCCCAGGGTGCCGTGCCTAAAGAAGCGGTCGTCTTTAAATGACCTAAAAGGAGAGTGTATCCCAAAAATCAATGTTAACATCTTGATTCATTAATTGGACATACTTGGGGATCTAAACATACCTATGTCATAAAATCCCAGAGGGAGTGCACGGTGACCCCTCCTAGCCCATGGACTAAAACTATGTGAAGGTATTATTACCGAATCTGAAATATGAGGCCTTAAATGAGATAAAAAAAAATAACAAGACGCAAGGAAACGACGGTCTGCCTAAAGAGTTTTACCTTACTTTTTTCGATTGTTTCGATGACCTTTTGGAATGTTTAAATGTGTCTCTTGAAGAGGGATTAATGACAACAAGTCAAAGACAAGCTGTTATTACGTTGATAGAAAATCCTGGTAAAGACAATAGGCACTTATTATCATGGTGACCGGTTACTTTAGTTAATGTTGATTCCAAAATTTTAAGAAAAAAAGATATCGGATACAACTCGATATATCAGCGATATTATAGACCATTATTATATAGAAGATGAGGTATCTGTCGTCTTTGCCGTCGATTTTGCGACAGCGTTCGACTCAATTGATTATGTACTTTTATTTGTTGTATAACGGAAATTTGGATTTGGAAATACATTTATTAATTGTATTAAATTATTACATAACGCATTAGGAAGTTGCATAATAAACAACGGTTACACCACAAGGTATTTTAAATTGGACCGAGGAAAAATACAAGGTGATTCTTTACGGCCTAACTTATTTTTGTTGGTGATTGAAAAATTGGCAACTTGGTCAAAGTAGTTAAACAATGTATCTTTGCCGACGAAAGCACATTCTTCTTAAAAGACTTGAGACCAGTGGAGGCATTGCTACAAATTTTAAATGATTATTCAATGATATCTTCAGTGAATGTGACTTTCAACAAATGTGAAACCGCTTGGATAAGAAGGAAATTGAACACGCTAGAATATTCAAACAATATCAAATGGGTTGACCTTTATTCGATGCTATAACAATCTTGGGTATATGTTTTACATACAGCGATGATTTGTCAAACGAAATGAATTTTGAAACTGTTTAAAATAATATTGTAAGAACGTTTAATATATGGAAACGGAGTTGGCTGAAAATATTTGAAATATTTGGGCAAAACACGATAATTAGAACCTTCGGAATATCAAAACTAATGTACACTATGAACATTCTTAAACAACCAAGGCGTTATATCAAAGAGGTGAAAAACTGCATTGTTGATTTTATGTGGTATGGCCTTAAGCGAAAAATTAAATATGATGTGTTGATAAGTGAATCAGAAAATGGAGGTATAAAAGTACCAGATGTTGAGTCGATTTTATACTGTCAAAGAATATCTTGGCTGAGCAGATTAAAACACTTGGCAAATATGAAAAGCACAGTTGTCCCTATTTTTTATCTACAGAGAGTGGGTGCAAAATATAAAGTAAAAACGCATTTACAAAGGTGGAAAGCTATTAATCCGCCGATGTCATTTTATGCTGTTCAATTAGTTTTCTTTTAAGAAGAATTAGCCTTATCTTTGTGGACACTTTGTCGTTATTGCATGCATGTACATGTTTGTATTTAAAGTTGATGTGAAGATGGTGAAAATGATATTAATAAAAAACTTGTATAGAGTACTCTGAGACATCTTTCGAGAAATAATAAAAAAGGACCGACCTCCAAGCGAAAGACTAAGCTGGCCTTCGAACCCTCTGACACCAGGGTTATCAAGGGTAAAATGGTTAGTTTAAGAATTCACTCTAATAACAAAGTTACTGCCATTATCGCTTGACGATTCTTGTGCACCACATAACAGTATTGGGGATACAGAATTATAACATCAATGTAACGTGTTTTTTTTATCATCCTCAGAAAAATTGTCTTTCCCAACAAAGATTTTAATCTTTTATTCAACTTTTTAAATATTTTGGTAAGCACAATCATGAATATATCGACATAACATGTAATCAGTGGCACTGGTAGAAATATCATGTTTAGAAAACAACGCACCTGATAAGCTGGAACTTCCGTCAGCTTGTGATATGAAAGCTCTTTGAAATACACCTAGATCTTCAGAAAGTTTTCCCTGGAATACACACCAACAGTATTCTCTATGTATATAAACGTATTAACCATATTTGTGAGTTTAACCCTCGCAATGCAAAAGAGGAACAGTCACGGCTCAGTTCCGATAAACATAGACAACCGGTTTTGCTAAACCACTCCTGTTGCATTACTAGAGCCCAGACCGGGAAGGTATTATTGGAGGTAAATCGGAGGAACTTATTCGGCAAAATCGAAAGAGCATGCCACTAACGGGCACGGCGGCCGGCCACAACTTTCCACTTTAGTCTTCTGCGGGTACAGCCTATAGGGTATATGGACCAACCGTGGATTCGCAAGAAAGGAATAGCGCATGATAGTTTTGGCATCGGCTGCCATAAACATATGTTTAAAGTGTGCCGGTACAGGCAACATGGTAGCAAACAAGTTGTAAAGTCTCCGTGCAGACAAAGATACATTGGCTCATAGCGAGACCTAATAGAAGCAATGGAAATTTAGGAAGGGGAATCCACGTTTGGCCATCTGAAGGGAAAAGCTGCTAAGTAACAGAGCATGACAGCTGGTCGGAAGTCCTTACCTTCTCCAGTGTCAAATGCTTGAAGCAAAGCGTCCAAGTTTTAAGGAAGCTAGTTACTTGACCAATAGAACCAAAACAACTCAGTTAAGAGACGGAAAGCTTAAGAAAAGGTCCAATAGGACCCCTCTGGGTAACATTAAAAAGCGAGTATGTATGACGCACTTAGGTATCAAAGACCTACCTCACGGTAAAATTTTTCAGAGCTTCTCGAAGCTTTGGGTCACGACGGGAAAATCGATTCTTGATGATTCGCTGAAATGCAAGTGGAGAATGAATGTCACTGGTTGAGTTATAAAAACTAATGAAAAAAGCAAATATATGCAATGAACATGCAACGAATGTGAAGCTTTCTTTGCTATAGTAGTGTATTCTGAAGTTTTAACACAAAAACGGCATATTGATTAATTTAGCACTAACATATTTCCTCTACAAATACATTAATGATCTGGTCCTCACTTCCATCTTGAAAAAGGGCTTTAAGTTTTATTTTGTCTTGTATAGATGCTAGTCTTGCTAAAATATTTAGCTTGTCATAAATATCTACTCCACAGAATACCTTTACTGCACTTTGACAATCACTGATGCTTTCTTCTCATATTTATCGGGAGGTAATCGCCTCAATAATTTCAATGCCGGTCAAACAACTTACTCTTTATAGATGTAGAATTATACTCTAGTTTTGGACTACGCGACAGGAAGCACATTGTCTAAGCATCAACCATGCTCAATGTACTGACAATCGGCTCCTGTATGATCATCTTACAGGAAACTAAAAAACTATAGTCTCGTTTGTGAGTGAAACGTATAGCACAATCTTCCGAAGTAGCCTGCAGAGTCCCCCCAGAGAACATATTCTAACTAATGAACAATCGGCTTTGAACTTGTGCTCCAGACCACAGAGGCGGGGTTCTGTTTTAATGTTAGACTGCGATTTCTGAAAAGTTTGTATTGCGGGTTGGAATGATACAGAAGCTGTTGTACGATTGGAAAAAGACAGATCAAATATGAAAAAGAAACAGCTTTACCTCATATGTTTTCCCAGGCCAGTCAGAAGCGGATATTGTGGTGCTGTAGGAATTTTCCCTGAAACAAATAAGACTTCGAAACCTATTATTAAGAAATGATGTGTGCCCGAAAACAACATGTTGAGATAAATTTAAAGATGTTACTTAAATCACTTAACCAGTAAACATCTCTTGGCATTAATTCAGTATGAAACTTTGCAAAGCATACTTTAAACAAAATCAGTCATTTATTAGCCATTATGTCTGCTCTCTTGTTCAAGCAGTTTAACAGAATATGGCAGTAATGGATAATGAAAAATTTCAAGAAAAATCTTTTCTACTACTTACCCTATTACAATTATTTAGTAACATTTGAAAAACACTAGTTTTGTCTAACAGAAAATGGCATTAAGATCAAAGTACTGAGCTTGCATACACAGGAACATTAAAACGGTATGTTCTTACCTGCATCTTTGGGGACAGTGACATCTCAGCTGACCAATATCTAACCATCGATCTACCTTCATGATACATTCTAGTTCTAAAATAAGAAACATGATTTATAATGGAAAATATCTAGCCGTCCTGTGTCCACGTTCTGTAGAACCTGTCTGTAAGAAAACCTTTATAATAAGACAACCTGTCTGTTAAGACCACTCTTGAGTGAACCGAACACATTTACCTTGCGTTTAACTTATCTGTCTAATATGAAATAAGACCACGTTTGCTCAGAGCACGGGTGGTTTAATATATAGGTTTCAATGTATCGGATAAAATGCAACATGTATATTCTAAATTACCAAAAATGAACTATGGTATATTACGGTCAAAATTTTAAAGCTGATGTTTCAATCGAATTATTCATTTAATGACTTGGTCAATCAATTTCATCTCCTGTTCAGTATATTCTGATTGGGATGATTAATACATAATATAATGTTATATGGTATACAATATATTTTGGTTACCCTTGTCATAGGTATTCAGTGAATAATTAAAAACACTCACGGTCAGTCTCATTGCATACTGGGATTTTGCCAACGATTGGCAGAGAAGCATCTTCACATTTGCATGCATCAATCTTGTGCCTCTGAGAACACGTACGCAGGCATGCCTGTTTTGTTTTGGAAAAAAAAATATACGAATTATGTGGTCCATTATTTGTGAAACAAAACATAGTTTGATGTGTAGGAATCAATGGCATCCTGTCAAACATCCAAGCACTGATCCTTTATCTTACTAGAGAGAATATCAAATGGAGGTTTAATAGAAATATATGTCAAAAGGACATGAACATATATACAGGACAGGCCTAACACGTTTTAAGATCAGTATTAATTACTTTAAGTCTTTTATTATTATTATTATTATCATTGTCTTTATTATTATCATTTATTTCATTTCTATGCGCAAAAGTACGTGTTTCTATGCGCATTCACATATAAAATCCTATTCTCAAAATCATTATTCCTATTTAAAATAAATAAGCATATTGCAATGAGTTCATGTAGTGATGAACCAATGTTAAAAATTAATAAAACATATTTTGAAACAACAAGTTCTTAAGTGCTTCTTGAATGTAGTTTGCAACATTGCAGACCGACGGTCAGGTGAAAGTTCTTTCCATAGTTTGGCACCAAGTACTTGTATGGATCTGTCACTATATTTGTTTGTGGACCATGGAGTCACAAGTTACCATGGGTCTGATGCGGAGCGTAATGCTCTACGAGGTTGGGACATTGTGAAAAGCTTTCTCAAATAAGTTGTTGCTGTGGGCGCGTTTACTGTCTTATGTATGGTTACCATCACCTTGAATATAATCCTTTGCCTGACTAGCAAAAATGAATATCGTATAGCACAGGTTTGGTGTGATCTCTGTTTAGCACCAGTAAGAAGACGAGCACAATTTTTCTGTGCCAACTGGAGCTTGCGGAGCATCTTGTGAGGAAGACCTAGGAAAAGACCATTGTGATAATCCAGGTGTGATGTGACTGTAGCATTGACGACTTTTGCACATATATCAGGAGTGAGATGATGTTTTGTCATTGAGATGCACCTAATATTAAGGTACTTCTTAGATGTAAAAAGGGATAACCTGCCGCTCCATCGGCATTGCCTGGTCTAATTTGGCACTATGGTTCTGAACCACATGGGGGCTGACAAGTCTAACTTGGATAAGATAAAATACGGCTGTATGAATATTTGTGAAACGGTTGGTGAACATGCAAGGCATCCCCCTTATATTGAACATGATTTCCACAATATATTGCAATCTAGAAAGCAGGTCGAATATTAATATATTTCAGCCAAATTCTGGATGACCCGATCCGAACTAATATCATCAACCTCATCAAATGCTCGTACTTGCCATATAAGCCAAGGAGGTAAATGAGTCCACAAATAGGTATGCCACCGGTTTCCAACTGCATGGTTGCATGTCAGTCAGCCTTGCACATCAGAAAGAAGGTGGCAAGTTATAAGAATTAATGGTTCTGTTTCTCAGGTGGGATAAACAAACATTAAGTGCGGGTTTCGTTTAAATTTAATGTAAACTTTCATCGAAATCGGAGGATAGTTTTTTTTGGAGTAAAACTGCCAACAGACAAACCGACTAAGTACGTAACATACCGACTGCGATAACACATAATATCTCGTGGCGGAATTTTGATAATTCGTTAGTTCACAGGGAAGGAAAATTTCATTTACCCGGATGGCAATAAGTTACGTTTTGGTAAATAAATTTTCCTATTATATTATCGACCCCTAATTTTCCGCTATTTAAATCGGTCACTGTCACGCAGAAAATAAAAAAAATTTCATGAATTAATCGTCAGTATTCATCCTTGCAGAAGGTAAACAGATTATGATGGCATTGTAGGTCCCTTATATTCAGTTTTTCAGTAAGTCTAAACATTAAAAACTAGGAGATGAGTCAAAATATCAATATTTTAATTGACTCTTGTTTTACAGGGCGTGATCCCAACTGGACATTCACTACTGTGTTAAAAACACCAATACCGTAAATGTAAGCAAAAACTATAATTGAAGGTGTTGAAATCAACCACGTCCTCATAAGGATAAATGCCAAAGGGCCAATTTTAGGCACAATTAATGTCATTTACGGAAAAAAAACTATTTTTGTTTCTCCATTGTATGTTAACCATATATTTTTATATTCAAAGGGAACTTGATTTAACTCCATTACTTTTAATGAATACTGCTGCTGATTTTTTAATTTATATTATTTCGGATGACACATAAATGCATTATACTATATGAACGTCTCCCTCAAATATAATGTGCTTAAAAAATGAACAAACATAGTATTATTTACACATAAATGAATCATACTATATGAACGTCTCCCTCAAATATAATGTGCTTCAAAAAATGAACAAACATAGTATTAGGAGACAGACTGATGTTACCGAAATCAATAATGGTAATATCATTTCCTGTGATCCACCTTCAAAGATTCTATTTGTATTTTAACAATGGTTCTGACACACTACATACACTTCTGTGTATCGGCATGTAAAGAGTATTACCATAATCACCTATAAATAGACATGAAATAGGGGAAGGTAACTAATCTGCATATAAACTGCTGGACGGACTGTGGCAAATACGATTCCCATGACACTGAACCAAACAAAATGTACATATCTGTATAATTCTTATTTATTTAATATTTAATAGTTCGAACCCAGTTGTCAACCTGTATTTTTAACATAGCTTACTGAATGATCACCTCTGAGTTTGATTAAAATTCACAATAATAACTTTTTGGTGTTTGAATTGAGTATCTAATGTCAAAGATGCACTTAACAAGACTTAAACCGAAAGAACATGACAAGAATTATTAATTACGTACACTTTCATCAAGATAAAATAAGATAATACGACATTTAATTTTATAATTATTTTTTCACTTGTGGGTATTTACTATGCCGTAAGAATTATGAATTACGTACACTCTCATCAAGGTAAAATAAGAGAATACAGCATTTGATTTTATAATTATTTTTCACTTGTGGGTATTTACTAAGCCGTAAATACCAAGATCGAGTACTAATATTAACCCGCCATTTAGTTCAGTTTGATTTTTTTTAAAACAATATGCAGAAAATAGGAAACCCACCGAAACAGAGTATTTCTTGTTGTACATAATTTCCTGGCCAGTTCAATCTGTACAGTTACTGCTGTAAGGGTAACGAAGCCGATCTACACGGGACTGTAAAATGAACATAAGCTTCATTGATCATTTTTAGTTGTTGGTAAGTTGTAATGATAATAAGATCTAATGGCTACATTTTTGTCACATAATTTGACAAATTTTTCAAAAAAACTTCTGGCTACCCCACCACTCTAAAAAGAAACGAAGAAATTATGACCATCCAGCCAAAAGGTGTAAAATGTTGGTTCCATCTTTCGACATACAGCATTCAGTAAGTATATTTTTATATTAATTATTTTAAAAGAACCATAAAGTCACAAATGCCCTCAGGATCTAACAGTTAACACCACTTTGGTGCAATACAGCATATATTTCATGTATGATATCTAAAGAAAGGTTACACTCCCAACTTAACACAGATAAGATATGACGACGGAAAATAATGCACATTTTCTTGAAACATTGCACATAATGATCGTATGTTGTGTTGACTTAGTCAACAGGCTAGTCTTCTCTCGCTATTTGGAATTTGTACGAGTTGTACCAAAAAATTCTCTTACCATTTTAAAGCTTATGCTTGTCTTCTGTCCAGGGCTGACGTCAATCCCTTCTTCCTCCGGAAATGGCTGAACGTCCTGGCTGTGTATGAGGACCCTAACCCCCGCCGCGGGGGACAAAGCCGCCACGTATTCTTGTTGCTCGATATACAGAGTGACTGTGAAACCTATAGAAAATATATTTACATCAGGAATGTTTATGTTGGTGATATTTAACTGATCTAGGGTCGGACCGTTTTATTAACTTTTTATATTCCTTGAGGGTACCAGGCTTGAATAACTCCTATTTGCATTTGCATATGTACCTCTTGTTTATCAGTTATGTTAAAATAATTTCTTTAACAACTGTGTCCTTTATTTTGTATTCAGGCGTTTTTTCCCATTACACTAAAGCTATTACATTTGACATTTATAACTGACATTTTAAATTCATTTCTTTCTGTTAAAATATCAGGTTATTGAAAGCAGTTGTTCGCCTGATTGTTAAGTTATAAAATATTTTTATTTTTCTTACATTAGGTATATACCAAAATCATTTTTTGTTGACACGAAAAATTACCGACTTGAATTTCCAGTTCTTAATGGGCTTAACGTTATGCATGATTTATGTACCTTCTGGCCTAGGCTCGTAGGTCGGGGTATGTTTGTGGAGGTCAAAGGTTCGCAAAGAAATTTCAAATATCATAATAAATTTAATGTGAATTTTATATATACATTTAGCATACGAAAGACGACTAACTCGGTTCAAAGGTTTAAAATGATATATACCCTATGGATCTTGTTTTTCTTTTCAAAGACTTGTTGGTTGATTTATATTAGACTGCTCGATTTTACGTACATCTCTGATATACTCGAAAATAGCAGTCTGGGTCAGTTTCAACACAGTCGTGAAACAATTTTACATTTGCATTGAATTCCCACCTGTCTTTTTAATGCATATGTATGTTTATGCCGACTGAATGGAAAGTTTGTTAGTAAAAACCTTAACAACATAGGTGACAGATGCATTTTCATAAAAAAATCGGATGAACAAATTAAAATTTCTGGCCTACTGATTGCTTCGGTTTCTTTGTTTTAATGAGCTAATAAACAAATTCATACCAATTACCCATTTAAACAGACCAGTGGTGCTGCCTCATTTCGTTTCGCAGAAAGTTTAAATTTATAATAACACTATATAGCGGTCAATACATATGCAGCTAGCATGTTATTTCACTGGTAAGTTCTCTTATTCTCTAAACGTTAGTATTATTGCATTATTGATAACATTAATTCACATTGAATATAACAAAAAATCTTCTGTCAAAGAAACATCACTATCACCTTGCAGAATCTGAATAAAATCAAATTACAAGGTTTATCATGACCATCTGTAAATATCGGCCTCATATTTCCAAATGAAGAAATGCTAAATTTTCTCATCGGTCATCTCCAAGATAGCCCTATCTTTGTGGACACAGTTGCTATTACGATTTCTTTTAGTTTTGTTCAGTTTCCTTCTGTTATATGAACAGTAACTCTGAAGTAAAAAAGGGGCATACCAGTCAAAACATCTAGTTTGTTTTTTGGTTATTCTTTTATATCCAGATAACTATCCCAATGTTTCACACCTGGCTGAACAACACACACATTCTGTTGTATACAGGGCCTGTTCAGTAAATCATATTTAAACATGACGTATGATATTGTAAAGAAAGTGTGCGTGGGTTTCTATAATATTCTGTGAATGAGATTGTTTGACAATTTCTAATGCCTCGAAGTTAAAATAAATCGTCTTCGTTATTAATAAAAAAGTTTCTACTACAAATGAAGTCACGGTTTGTTTATTTAAGTATAATTAATTTTTGTTTTTCTGACTGTCCGAATCAGTTTCACTATGTCATGCCAATCAACTATACGTGTTATGATTCACTTATTAAAACCCTTTACTAAGTAAATCTGCTTGTTTACATTTTCCGGATAGTGGAGTGATTATATTTATGAGCAATAGGTCTTAAGGTAGCCTTCCTTGCAAAAAAAAGGTTTAAATCAATCCAAATTCTGCACCAAATGCATATCAGACCCTACGAAGTACATATCGTTTAAACCTGATACTGAGCTTTTTTTTATGGTATATGTATTTATAACAGTCACATTCATTCCATATTTTTTCGAAATTTTAAATTTTGTAATGGTACACAATTTTGAGCAAAAAGTAATAGCTAACAACTTTTTAATGGGCAAATATCATACTAAATGACACCTAAATAACATCTCAGAACCATTGTTCCATTTTTCCTATATCATGTTTCTTTGTAACTTAACACTTAGATTTTAAATTTTGCTATAATAAAACTTTTAGAAATTCATGTTTAAACATGAAAGAAACATGGTAGATGAAACATGAGAAGAAGGGTTTCTATTTATTGCAACAGTCGGGGTCGTTTCAAAGAAATCCAACGGGGTAGTAGAACAAAGGTAATAAAATAAAATAAACATGAAATATAACATAAAAAGGTAATTAAAAATTTATCATTAAGTATAGGTCTATTTACATACATGCAGAGAGAGAGAGAGAGAGAGAGAGAGAGGGAGAGAGAGGGAGAGAGAGAGAACTGACAATTATGCATAAAGTTGCGATGTTCTAATATTTCAAAATTATCTATTGCTTTCTCTTATTTTCGATAATATATAAATAAATACCCTGCCCATATTGAAATAAAATCGCAAGTGGGTAAAACGGCCAATAATATTATAATTCAAACATCATGCAGATTAACAAAGGCAATTCAGATATTGACTTCTGTTGACGCGAATGTGTTAGAGAACATACAAGTATGAAAAACACTGGATTTACATTATGACAATCTGTTTTAAACGGAGACCAAGCTAAGATGAGCGAAATATGGCCATGATTCATTTTTATCCTTTGGTTGAATCAGTGTTAAAATGGGATAATAAAGTATTTAAACAGGATAAACAGGATTTATAAAATAAATATATTTTATATATATATATAATATATATATATATATATATATATATATATATATATATATATATATACGGTTGTAGTATTTTGGCGTCTGTATAAAACCCAACAAGAACACGTATTGAATATAATTTTGGTTTGCTGAAAACACCTTAATATTTCTTCTGGGTACATTTCTAGGATTTATTTAAGCGCCTGAGTCCATTAAAGCTAATATACTGCTAATATAATGTTCAAACCTACAAAACTCTCATTATGAATATATTTAAATTTATTTTAATTCTGTTAAACATTTAAATAAAACCATGAAAATTTAAATATCAGTGCGTTTTGCTCAATGTATCATTGAGAATATTTTATATTATCTCTTGAAATCTCCCTAGATTCAGAAATTATATATGTAGGTACTGCTGCAATTTGTCTTGTGTGAATCCACGGACTCATTGACATCGATTAGAATACGGAGCTCATATTATTTTATATTCTATGTTAAGAAAAAAATCAGTCAAGTTTTAAAAATGTTTGGTGCACATGTATATGCATAGGTTAAGATGACTAAGAGCTTTCAACACTCGTATTTGAAGTTAAAACCTTGATGCGTCATTCGTGTGCTTCAAGAGTGACACTGATTTAATCTTTAAAAATCACATTACGCCCAAAAACAAAACAACAATTTGAAAATGCCGGTTTATGTGTTCTAAAGGTAGAGCACAGGGCTTAGAGCGGGGGAGAATGTGAGTTCAAATCTCAGCCGAGAAGCGGTGAGACTTTTCACTGTCGGTCCCCATCCAGGGTGAGCGCTCTGTATAATGGAAAGGCTGTGCCCTACAGCCATGTATCACTCACAAACGAGTGCAAAATTTGGCGAGTACCTCCATGTTATGACTCAGTAATTGGGGATGATTACACAACCAGGACGGTAGTTGCCTGACACCAAGTAGTTACCTGACTCCAGGATATAATATTAATGACAGGAAGCGTGTGATATCGCCTTGTCACGTATTCCAAACCGAAAAATATTTATCCAGATTGAGGTTGAGATTAGTTAAAGAAGCGGTTACATCTACAAAAAAAAATATATACCTTATTCCTTATTCACAAGGTTTAACTCAGTTGTATAAAAAAACATTATTTCAGACTTTTGCAAGACCCATGTTGATATGTTATACTGGAGCACTGTAAGACTGACAGTTATTTTGTCTACCTAAAGGATCGACGAACAGCTATAAAGACCTATGAAGACTACCGAATGCCACCATCTACACCATGGAGAGTGCCTGTATCCCGATACATTATTTAGGGATGTATCCCGATGTAAAGATAATGTCGGGCAGCTCTATTCAGTAACAGTAAATATTCGTCAAATGAAGGTCTTTTGGTACATGTGTACGTTGGGGTAACTTGGTAATTGCTGCAAGAAAAAAAATTTAATGTGTGTCCACAATTTAACATATGGTAAAAGCAGAAAAATGTTTTTATTAGCCTTATCTTAAATAAAATATAATAAAAATAATAAGGTATAGAAATTCTTTTAACGTTTAAGCGAGGAATAATAATTATAAGTTTTAAGTTCTTGAAAGAAAAATTGAAGCATAATTAGCCCTGTACCCTGGAGAGTAAGTAAATACTTGGCCGGGCGACAGCAACAGGCACATGCCAAACGCCATGTAGTGAGTGCGTCGTGTGGGCTTAACTTGTAACCTGTCAGGAGCCTATTTGGAAGGTAACCTATCAGGGGAGAGCGGCATCACCTACATGCCAGAGGTTATGTCATTTCATATTTGCGACAATATATATATAAATATTTTCAATTATTCGACCAACCTGAGTGAAACCGATTAATTTTTGTAAATATAAGGTCTTTGATACAAATTTGGACATCTAAATGTTTTAAAATTCTTGATGGAAGGTTAGAAGTGTAAGCTCTATTGTGTCAAAAGTATGGTCTATATGATCAAGATGGCTTGATCGACAACATGCTCAAATATATATATTGCCTTGCACCAATTGCATGCATGCCTCATACAGCCCTTTCAATTAAATTGTTAGTATTTTTGCAAAGTAAATTCATTATGAATGTCAGAAGGGATCACTTTTCTTTCTGGATAACCCCGTTCCTAAATATGATTTCTTATATAATTATTCTCTTTTCAAGATTTTCTTTTGTTCAAGAGAAGCCAACATTGCTAGTAACTGGACACGCTGAGTTGGCCCTAAATCAACGGACTGTCAGACGCGTAAAAACAGTTTACCTTGGAAAATGACAATTTTCTCGTTCATTCGAGATCAATTTCTTTTTAACAATAACGATTATCTCTTGAATTGCATATGTGGTTTTGGTATTTGTAGTTCCACCACCACTGGTCCAATTTGGATCAATTGCAAAAATAGGAAAATGCATGATATTTAGTACCCTACCTGCTTAAGATATAAATATTTTGCACTTTACGGCCTGCTTGACGTCTCATATATATCCGTGGTTCATGGCGGCCCTAACAGGTGACCATTGTTTAACATCTTTGGATATGAGTATAAAGTAATATGACGTAACAGTGAAGCGTGCACAACTCAAAGAGAACATTTACAAGCCTCGCTGTGAACCGGGGTCGGCAGCTCTTGATTGTTGGTCCCATAAATATAAGGCCTCTTTTGTGCGTAACCTCTATTATGACGTCATCACTGTTCCCTGCCAAGTACATTTCATAGATTGGTTGTTAGATGTCGCAACAGTATTGACTTGTTTCTCATAAAATGGTTTTAAATTGTTTACAGGAAAATGACAAAAGGTAGGCTATTATTTCCAAAATTGTTAATTACGCATTTTTCCGTTTCTGCTTTAGGGGCAAACAGTTTTGCCGATATTTGACTTGCAAAAATATAATCTGGAGAAAAACAGGTGGACAGGGGTGCTGGAATGGACAATAGTATGTCTCATCGCATTGCGTGGGGAGAGAGCACGGGAGATGGGTTACGTAACCCACTAAGACTGAATTTTCATTTATTTTTTACTTATATATCCAGAATGGCAGGGCCCCCATCCATGCGGAATATTTGCAATAAAGTATATATAAAAATCTTCAACACTCATTTTGATTCAAAGCAACTTTAAAAATTTAACATTTTCGAAAATAATTGTGAGTGGGCACGTTATTGTTCCCGGGGTTGGGGACGGGGGTTAGGTCGAACTTGGTTTCAGAATAACCCTTGGTAACTTGAAATCGATTGCATCCAAACCTCTAAGATTCCTTTAAAAAAAACAAATCTTGGTTGTCACATATTTATTATCTTGTATAAATTGTTATTGCGGTATCTTTTTTTCTATTTTTATCAAGAAAGTTTAATCTTTTTATGTATATTATGTTTGTATGTAATCAATTTCTCTTCACTACATTTATACCTACGCGGCTGGTGTATAAAGAAGCCCCGCTGCATTTTTGATGTCGGATATTGACACCAACAATCCCTAAACAGCTGAGTCATACTCTTATAAGGGTGAGTCTGCTCAGTGTGGTCCAGGGTTTGTGGCGCGGATATTTAGGTCTACCGATAGCACGTGAAAATCATAACTTAACGATTACATGTCGAGCACACAAGCCCATTTCAGCATTACGCTTTTCAGCCTTTAGCAAACTCACTAGTTTTGACATGCATTGTAAGGCATAGATCGATCTTTCGGACTTAAATCTATAAATTTTTCAAGAATCATCCGGGAAAATGACGTTCAGAAGCCAAGAGCAGCACTGACACATGACACATCAGTTACATTAGCATCAGTGCCATTGATCCGGTATACATTTTTTCGCGTTTGTGAATTGGTGTATAAAACAGGTTGCCATAGAACCATGTTAAACACAATTGGGAGACACTCATTATCTATACACAAAACACAGTCAACAATTGTACAGAACCAGTAAACTTGAACCGGTCTCTATGCAAGAAAAAGTTTACCAACAGTTTCTGTCGTGTTCGCCAACAAGTTGAATGAAATCCGAAGCCGCTTAAAGCCTCCAAAGAAATCTTGTTGACAGCTGATGAATTAGAACACATTAAGTTACATTCAGGTTTGGAAAGTCTTTTGCAACCGATCGACACAACTTAAAAACAGGAATTGGCCCGCGATGTTTCACGAGGATGAACTTGTATTAAACATGAAAATCAGGTCAGATGGTCTTATTTAACGAACTTCGTATGGACAGGAAAGGTGCTTTATAATCACTAAGTCTGAAAGACACAAACTCTGTGAAATATATCTTTATTTGATAAAGGGAACTGAGAAGAGAATGGGGAAAATAAAGGACAAAATAAAAGAGTTCACGGAATACACAAGCATTCACGGAGTTGGTCGTCTGTCAGCATCAAAAGGATTCTGGCAAAGATTCCTGTGGAGTGCATGTCTTCTAGGAGCGTTGGGCATACTTTCCTGGCAGATGTCGCGTCTGTTTCGAAGGTTCCTTGAAAAGCCAGCTATTTTGGATATCCGGGTAAGATTATTTTTTAATTAATTAAAATAATATTTTAGCTGAATATATTGAGCTATTGTGGATATCCAGATAAGTTCATTTTATTGTTTATAAGTGATATATTTATATTTAAGCTGATCATAATGAGCTATTGTGGATATCCGGGTAAGTAATATGATGTTTTCATAAGTGAATTATGTTTCAATTGAACGTATTGGGCCCCTCGGTTGCTGTATTTGTAGGTTATCAAGACGAGACTGTCAGTGTTTTATTAAATCTACACATACACGTCCAATTAAAGAAAAAAAAAGAGAAAATGGAAGAAGTATCGAGCTGGAAACCGGCCATATCATTTGTGGCAAATTAAAGAATATACATGGTCCACTTCCCCATGTTTGAAAATAACTTAAATAACTATGTACTTTTATGCTAGTAGAAGTTTCTTTGATTTCAGTACTAAATACCATTTTATTACAAGAAAATGTATATTCAGGTGAATGGTGGGGGGGGGGAGGGCATGTCCACTGCCCCCCCCCCCCCCCGAAAAAAAAATGCTGTACGCCCTTATATTTCTAAGATGGTGAAAAGAAGACCGTTTTAGTTTCTAAAATAAATCTTAAGCATGAAATATTTTGGAAACGCTTAACTAATATATCTGTGGTGTAATCATTCTACGGAACTGGTTCTACTGAATAGTTTCAAGAAAGAAACATAACATAAAACTTTCAGAATAGTTGTTTCTATTTATTTTGTAACTAAAGGAATAAAACCATTGTCAAGACACGATTAATTGGATGTTTCATATAGTTGGATATATTTTACTTATATTTCTTTTTTATGTAATAACATATGTCTTGATATCTGTTGACGTGACCGTCCCTTCCTATTAACATTTTTCTCCTGTATGGATGGAACGTTACCAATGACCGTGACATGAACAAATCACCGACAGTCGCCTCATAAGTACGAATCACATGGAACAACCACAAGGGGCGGAGAATATCACACCTACATTCTCCTTTATTCGTTCGTCTTAAACTTCGCGGTCGCTACGGATGTTAACTAAACTATAAATAAGAACTTAAAACGATGTCGAATTCGTTTTATCTAATCTGTGATTCTTCAAAGATCAAGAAACGAGTAAATAGGAAATTTGTAGGAAATGTAGAAAATGCATCCAGCATATCTACGAGTAAATCCTGCCACTGTCAGTCAATGTTGGAAAATTCAATTTATTATCCAACAAATAACGTAAACAGCTAATATAAAAAAAGCCTAATTGGTTAAAAACTAATAAATTCGTAATAAAAATTTTTGTGACGTGTTGGTGCTATTAATCCGCGTATCTGGCTCCATATACATCCTAATTTCCCCCTTTCCGGTCTGTTTTCTGTACATTTCCATAAACTGGCTCTCTCTAAATGTTAATCCTTTACATTTTTAAAGTCTGGGTATTTCCGTTCCCTTCTTAAATTCAATTACTTCAAATTCATTGATTAATTATTGAAATATATTTTTTCGAAAATTATGCAAATGGGGCGCTGGAAATGGGGCGCTTTCAATGTTTGAGAATTTGTAATAGCAACGCGCCTTTCATTCGACGCCGCATTTAATATTGCAAAAATAAATGGTTCACTTATGATATAATTAATGCGTTTATTTGCGCGATTATGTACATCGGAAAGCATTAAGAAAATATAAAAGTAGTGATTTGTCTGCGTAAAGAAATCAATAAAATTATGTAACAGGTATTATCAGATCCACTCCTAGCCAGCATTATACCACGCTTATCCAAATAATGGCTCCAACCCTGATGTTGTGTGTAAAGCTCTTACACACATACCACCCTTTAAAATGCCCTCAAACGAAGAAAGCGCTATGGTTGATCCTGATGCATTTTACGATTACTTTAGTTCTGTTGGAAAGAAATTTAGCGATAATTTTCACTAAACAACATTTAAGTGCGCTCATCTTGCAAACTCAATTATGGAATCTATTTTTATCTAAATATAGTATCTAGTCAGTTTTTTTTTCACATTTGTTGAAAATATACTCCGTTGTGAAAGAAGATATACTAGGGATGTCAGTAGTTTCCTTAAAATTGCCACACCTTATATTTCAACTCCATAAGTCAATATTTTTAACATCTCCCTTCAAATAGGCGAATTCCCAACAGCTTGTTAGACCACTAAGATCACTCCTATATATAAAGGAGCTGAAAGTAAGGATGATCCTAATAACTACCGACCGGTTTCGGTTAAAGGTCATGTGCGAAATACAATAGAACAGGTCGTTAAATTAAGCCTCGTCACACTTTTTGAAAGTAATAATCTGTTTTCAGATAAACAGTTTGCTTATCTTCCTAATGGTTCAAATTCATTTGCCTTGCATAGTATTATTTATGAATACTTAATCAGCCTCAATAACAATTATGTCACTGCTGCATGTTTCCCCGAAGTGAAAAAAAAATTGATAGCCTTGATCATACAGTCTTATACTTACTTAAATGAGCAACTATGGCATAAAAGGTATCTCGCAAATGTGGTTCAAAACTACCTGTCGAATCGACAACAAGCTGTTTACTCAAATGGAATTCTTTCCGAATAGCCCTTCTTGGAGAAAGGCTCTCCACAGGGTACTGTGCTTGGACCTATATTATTCCTTTTTATCTCAGCCGATTGAGCTATAGCGATCAATCTGTCCGTCATCCCTCCGGCCTTCCGATCGACGTTAACAGGACACAAATCGTAACCGTTGAACCTTGAATCTTCTTACCTGAAAGCCAGGGAGGTTTATTAACAATCTCCTTGGAACCCTGAAATTACCTGTTATCTGTTACCCATATCCCCCGAGCTATGGGGCTCGTAAGTACCCCCCCCCAAAGAATAGGTAAAAATTTGATACAAAAGCTCCAGAATTTGAATAACAATGCATTGATCTTAATGATTCTTTGCATGCGTATTGATCATGGAGTGTTTCATCAGTCCCTGCGGACTGGTTGCGCCACATTTATTTTTGTTCGAATGTTATGCATTTATTTCTCTATTTTTAGACCTTCAAATGGAACGGTCGTTTGTGAACAGAGCAAATTTCGTAACCGTTAAACATAGAATCTTCTACGTTGGCATCCAGAGAGATCAATGAAAAATCTCCTTGGAACCAAGAAATTAGGACTCTGTTACCCAATGCTCCGAGCTTTGGGGCTCGAAAGTACCTCAGGGAATAATTAAAAATTTGATACAAAAGCTCCAGTATCGATTTTTCCTGTTTTATCAGCGGGTATTTTGAATGATACTTTCCATTACGAACAGTTTTCGAAACTGCTCGCTCCATGATACCCTATTTGTGGCATGGGCCTCCCAGTTCTCTGTGTCCATCAGGAGAACCTTCACGTCACACTTACATATGTCCTTTAAACGCAGGTGTGGGCGTCCTCGGTTTCCATGTCCCCTGATCAGCTTCCCAGTATAGAAGATCCTTGGATTTCCTATCATCTTCCATATTATTACCATAAAATGACGGAGCCAGTATGGGCGGCGTTGGTGGAGTACGGTGTACATTGAGGGAATAATTGCTTTGGAGAGGTCCTCGTTGTTGGTTACCTCGTTCTGCCATGGGATTCCTAGGTTACGAGGTATCTTACGGTCTACTTTTTCTAATCAGTGATCTAATCTTAATAGGAATGGGACCATTGGTCTTTATAGTGCCGTCATAAATACTTTTGATGTTGCCAATGCCAGACGCTTGTTAATTATTGGTGCACAGATCTGCCCAGTATTAATTGAGGTATTGCCTGGTCCTCCTGTTGACATTGCATTTGGGAATCTGCAATACCTTTACGTACTGATCAGAAGGATGATCATTTGATTGTGAAGGGCGGTGCGTTTAACCTATATAAATGGATCACGCTGACAGTATTTAAGGGGTCATTTCTGTTGCCATTTCTAAGCTCAGCTGAATGAAAGCCATCTGTCCGCCTGACTGTCCGTCCGTTAGCAGGGCACAAATCGCTGAATCTAAAATGTTCTAACCGAAAACCAAAGGAGGTCTTAAAATGTCTCATTAGAAACCTGAAATAGGTCATTGTGACCTATATCCCCCGAGCTATAGGGCTTGAACATACCGCCAAAATAATGAAAAATGTGATGCAAAAGCTCTTACATGTGAATAACTGATGCATTGATTGTCATGATGTCACATATTGAACAAATAGCGTTTCATCAATCCCTAAAGACTGGTTCTAATTTTTACGCATTTCTTTTCTATGGTTGAGACCTTCAAATGCAGCAGTCTGAACGTTAATAGGGCACAGATCGTAACCGTTAGCCCTGGAATTCAACTTTACACTCAGGGAGCTTCTAGTCAAATCTCCATAGAAACCTGAAACTAGGTCGTAATGACCTATATTCTTTGAGCTAAAGGAACAAAACATGATTTGAGCAGTCTGGAAGTCAAATGTGCAGAAGCTGAATCCGTTGGCCTTAGAATCTTCTAATGTTATATCCATATAACTTGGCCAAATTTTGTTGAAATTAGGTGATGATGACCTATATTCTCCGAGCGACTGGCCCGAAACATGATTTTAAACCAGCGGACAGTCAAGCAGGACAGATATTGTAATTGCTAGTCCTTAGTCTTATAACACACATCCCAGGAAGTTCTTGCAAAATCTCCTTTGAAAGCTGAGAGTAGGTCATGGTGACCTATATTCTGCAAGTAACTGGCCAAAAATATAATTGATAGCACATAGACAGTCAGGCACCAAATTTTTCTGTTAAACCAAGAACCTTTTATAAGGCATCCAGGGAGGCTTGGCCCATCCCTTGAATCCTGAAATTAGGTTACTGAACCTAATTTTGAGCAAACACAGAAAGTCAGACAGGTCACGAATTTTAACTGTTAGCTCTAGTAATGTCTTTCCTAATATAAAAGAGGTTATTGTAATGTCTTCTCTTCCATCCAAGATAAGGGCACTGTGACCTAATTCTCTGAGCTGGTTAGAACATGATGATTTGAGTACCCTATAAGTCAGATGGATCGAAGCCATAGCAATTTGAGGTGGAAACTTCTCACCTAGCATCTAGGGAGTTCCTAGTAAAACCTCCTTGCTGTTACCTATTTTCAAATGACTATGGACAAAATAGCATGATTTGAAGTGGTCTGAAAGTCATTTTACCCATTGTTCCTTAACAAATATTTTTTTAAACCAGATCATAACATCAAATCAATACATGCATCACCTGTTTAAATGACAGATTCAGCTGAGCGTCATGACCCATGGGTCACTTTTTTTGCTGTCTTTTGATGTACCCTCTGTTCAAAATGCCAGCTGTCTTTTTCTAAAATCCTTGTTTGTGATGTACTGAAGTCAGCCACTCTGTCTAGAGAGGTGGTCTTTGTTACACCAATGCATGGCTTTCAGTTTCCTTGGTTGAAGTAAGATCTTTGAGCAAATGAGAGAGTGTCGCAGTCCGAACCGTGGTACACGACTGTTTTGTGATGATGAGGTCTAGCTGGTGCCAGTACCTGGACCTTGTCAAGATGTGTTCGTCTTTTGATGATGAAGTTTAGCTGGTGCCAGTGCTTCCACCTTGTCGAGGTGTGTCTGTTTTGTGATGATGAGGTCTTGCTGGAGAAAGTGCTTTGACCTTTGATACCTCCATGAGACAATATGATGTGGCCTTATACCGAAAAAAAGGTATCTATGATACATAGGTCATGGTGTATGTATATTTCAGGCATTTGCTGCCTATTGTCATTTGTCCCTACTAAAAAGTGGCCGAAGTATGTAGGTCATGCCTTCTGCTCACAGCCCACTCTGGCACTGAAGTCTCTGAGGGTGACAACACCTCATGTTTTGGGTAATGTGATGACGATGATGAAGGAGATTATAGAATGCATCCTTGACATTGTTGCTCGTTGTGTGGGTGAGCATACACATTCAGTAGTTTACGAGAACCATCAGAGGTATTGAGGTCCATTGAAAGAAGGTGCATTGGGCCGTCGCTACCAAGTTCAACTGTTTCTATGTCTAGTCAGGGCAATTCTGACAGTGAATATATATATATATATATATATATATATGTATATATATATATATATATGTATATATATATATGTATATATATATATATGTATATATATAAATATATATGCATATTTTTGCTTCCACCAGGATGGTTTACATTCATCCCTGTTTTTTTGTGTGTTTATGTGTTTGAGAAATGAGCCAATGAAAAATAATTTAATTTGGTGTGCTTCCGGCACATGATACGGATCCAAGAACGTAAACCAAAAATATTTACAATTTCCAATCATTTATGCAAGAATAAACTTAGGGAGATAGGCCTAATAAGTGAATCGAAACACGGTCACGGGTAGGGTTCAATCTTATAATAGGAAACTCACATGCCGGAGGGTCGCATTCGATCATCAGAATGCAGATTTCTAATTTAAAATTCTGATTTGTTTGGTTGATTCGTCTTAATTTTTAAAAATTGGACACGTTTGTAAGACTTCAAAATTTAAATTTATTTTACCCCGAGCACAATATATAAAACATTTTTTTACAAACGTTATTCCACAGTCAATACACATTACAAAATAAAACCATTTCTCTTACGAACCATGTCATATCTCATTCGTATTAAACATATTCAAACCACTTCTCCATTAAATCTTGTGTCTTGTCCTTTGCGATAATCAATTCCATCTGCCTGAAATGCTTTAAATATTGTTCAAATCCTGTCACCTGTCATCCTGTCAACCTGTTATTCGTGACAATATTGAACATTCTGTATGGACTTTTATCAATATCACTGTATTATGCATGATCTTCTGGAACTGTGGGCTTGACTTCTGAATAAAACATTCATTCGTTTTTAGCTTAGCTGACTGTAGGTCAACTGAGATGTTGTAATGGCGCTTTTGCCTGTCGTCCGACTGGATATTTAGCCTTCCGGCCGGCCGTCAGGCAAGGCACAAACCGTAACCGCTGGACCTAGGACATTCTACCTTAATATCCAGGGAAGTCAATCAAAACTCCAAAAAGAAGCCTGAAATTATTTCTAATAAAACCATACCGTGAAATCGAAATGCAGTACCAAAGGAGTGAAAATTTATTCTAAAATCAGAGAATATGAGTGATATTTACGTTAAAGACACTTGTTTTTTATTATTGAATAATCAAGATCTAGACTTAAGAAAAGTCAGTTGCCGTAAGGTGTATAATATGGTTATAAATGACTATACAAATGAGCTCGCTAATAGAAATAAACTAGAGGAAAGCTTACCTCACGTATTTTCCTGCAAAGATTGTTACAGGTGCCTTTTTTATTGTGTGACACGGGCGTAACTCGTGTTGTAGCGCCCTCGGCTGGCCGCGTGTTGCAATCTCAGTTTAATCCGTACTGGTTGAACTCTCCTTGTCATGCTAGCTTCGGGCTTTCTCCCCTGGCTGAGCCGGGGCGAGCTCACGTGTGAACCCTAATATGTTGAGACACGGCATTCGTTGTTCTGGTTTGTTCTTTGAACATGTGTACTGTGTTACATTCTTTAGAATGTTCGAGCAATGGAAGGTAATCGGCTGGAGGTGAAAAGTTATAAATAGGGGGCTCTGTTTTAAAACCGAGAGAGAGGTGAGAGAATATTCCAGCGGACACGGAAGCAAGTTAGTCAGTGTGTGGGCCCTATCCGATTATCCAGTAATTTCAGGGATTCTGCTATTACTAACTCTATACAATTTAATGCTGCCTGCCTCAAGTTTACTTTCTGGATCGGTACAAGAGCTTTACATTGGACTGTTATTCTCCGAGAGAATTCGTGTGAACTGTTCGCCAGGTTTATACATTTTTAAGGACTTATCGCCCTGACAGTGGTGGTAACCAGGTACTGTGCACTTTGTTCATTTTACTGTGTGATTGTATTGATTTGCTGTCATACTGCTGTTAAACTGTTTCATTGTATTGATTTAGTGTATGGTAATGTTAGGGTTGTTTTAAGAATAAATTATAATAATTTGTTAAAAAAAAACACTCACTCCTTTATTCATTCCCCTAGACATTTCACGATGGCTAGAGTTACAGAATCTGAATTTTTAATCTCCTTGACAAAATTAATGTTCATCACGCATATGTGATCTGTTGATATTGGGTACCGTAACAAGATGCAATTGAATATATATATAATACCACTTTGGATATGTTTTTGAGGGAATTTCAGTTTAGAATCATCCATAATATTTTGTCAGTGAATGTAAAGCTACACAGATGGAAAATAACCGATACCAATATGTGTTCATATTGCAAAAAAGAAACAGAAACAGTAGTGCATTTATTCTGTGACTGTTACACAGCTAAATCATTTTATAGACAAATTAGTCAGTGGGCAGAACACGCTGTAATAAACATGCCTTCACTGACTCCGCTCCTTTTATATATACAGGATGTAACAAAAACAATGTCAATAAACGTATGAAAGATTTGTTGTTATTGCTACAAAAATTATGTATTTTTTAAAAATAGAGAATTCATCTTTTATTGTATATATATATCACATGTTAAAAAATTGAAAGGATTGGAAAGAAGAGTGACTGAAAAAAATAACAAAATGTATATTCATAAACAAAAGTGGGGTAACCTACTTAATGTTTTTAAAGAGTGAAGAATTTTGAGAATTAGCTGTAAAATATAATTTTGAAATGTGTATACAGATCTAGGTAAGAGTATGTGCATGTGTGTGTATGTATATGTGTGTATATATTTGTATATATATATATATATATATATATATATATATAAAGGTGAACGCGTGAATGCGTGATCCTTCATGGATGTATATATGCGTATGTATGTATATTTAGATTTATATTTGGATCTGGTAAATATTATGTTGATCTGACGAAACCAGTTAAATCTACAAATAACATTGTTGATCTTATTAAATTAAATGTTTGTTTCCAATGATATTGAAAATATATTGATAGAATGAGATATAATTATAATTGTTGTAAACCAAATAGAAGACTCTTCACCAGTACTCGGTTGGTATCCCCTCGGCAGGAATACGTCTACATGGTCCAAATGCATTTGTCTTTAAAAAAATACAAACAAGTAACAATACAAGCAATTTAATCTTTCTCTTGTTAAATTCTTTTTATTGAATCAATATTTGTATGTACTTTGTCAGAAAAACTTGAAAAACTGTATTTAAAATATTGCAATACTGTAGATGTTCATGTTATAAACACAAGTTTTGAAGTTTTTTCCTTGTTCCGAGGGATGTCGATGATGAAAAAGAACGTTAAAAATAAATATCTAGTAATACTGAGACTCCCCCCCCCCGAGAGAAAAATGAAGAGAGAGCGAGAGAGAGAGAGAGAGAGAGAGAGAGAGAGAGAAACCAGATCGAAATGAATTCAGATCAGCTGAATTCTAGTTCATAATGTGATAACTTAGGCAGGATTAACACATAACTTAGGAGAACTGCATACTTTGTTCCCTCAAATTTGACACTCAACTGGCTTAAGCTGAGTTTTCGGATGAGATTGAAAAAAATATGATATTGTCAAAAGTCAAATAAACCTTCTCTTATTTCTTCAACTTTAGGATTTCTTGAGATGAGGAATTTTGTCACCAGTTGCTAACACCAAGTTCCCAGAAGAATTGGGAAACTGGTTTCCTTGACCTTGATCCTGTGTCAAATTATCTGTAATTAAGGATAATAATGAATCTCATAACTTTTAAATTACTGCACCTATTATTTCAGCCATGCTCTCAGAGAATCTCTGCAATAGGTAAATTTGACATTGATATTCAAGTTCAAATTAGTGGTAATTTATATATTTGTTTACCTTATATGTTTTGAAATACTAGAAAAATTGCTAATGCTGCACCTTCCATCTTTCAGAAACTCCTATCCTCATAATAGGGAAGTAACCTGCAAATTGTAAGTTCACAAAGTTAATGTTCATTGTCAAAGGGCCCACTTCTTTAGAAAGATTTGTAATGCATTTAATACCAAACCTTCCATCCCAAACCTTCCATCTTTCACGTATGATTACCTACCATCACGGAAGAACACTTTATTATGAGGTCACAATGTCAAAGTCATAAGACTATCATTTTAACAAGCTTCTGGATAAAACTGCAGCCAACCTTTTCTACTATATCTTCAATCTTTCATATTTTTCTAACCTATCAATAGGGAAAAAACAATTAATTTTAGGGTCCTAAGTTTGGAGATGAAGGAAACAGAACGGAAATTTAAAAAAAAAGCTCATAAATATATCCTTGATGACAAATTCAGCAGAGCGTGGAGACCTGTTACCCCTACTACGATAGTAACCTGTTACTAGCTAAAATAAATGAATTGAACTGGAGGCCCCCCCCCCCCACATACACACACCGAGGGATTCTTTTACCGCCATTGGTGTCAAGAAAAAGACTGAAGCTGCAACGACCCGATAATATTTAAATGACAAGTTGTTCCCTTTTGAAGGCAGAGTATGTAATGCCGGACAAGATATAGATATTATGGATTCAGCGAAATTAACTTTTATTAGCTTATCACATTACTTAAAATAGATATATACTAGGTAGGCCTGACATTTTCCATTTTGTAACACGATTTCCCTCAATTATGTATTTGCTTCCATGGCACGGAGGTAGGTTTTCTACACATGGGGCTTGTTTTTAACCGATACTAACGATCAGTTAAATACTATACCGACATATAGTGGATATGATGCTTTGGAAATTAAACTGAAATCTGTCAAACTAGAATACAATATGATACATATCAACATGCTATTGACGGGCAATATAAACTGGGAGTCGAATGATCTGATATTGCTAAAGTTCATGTATATCCTATTCGCTTCGTGTATAGCATGTTTTATATATAGCAACTGAGTTCAATACATGACCCGTGTGCGCATAATTTTGTAGCTGAATATTTAAAGTATGTATTCAAACATATTACTTGGGTTTTCCGCTGGTTATATCTGACTGAAAATTCCATTCTGAACAAGGCAAACAATCACTATTTTCTGGCACGTTAATCGCCAGACAGGTACTTGCGGTACACCCAGAATTTCGACATGCGGCCCGTGATATACGGGTTTTAGTATGTACGCAAAATGACAGCCCTAAATGCTGTTTCAAGAAACTGATAAATAAACCTGTCATGGTTCGACACGGTCATGTATGTTATACGCAGATTTTATTCAACAATTGGGCAACAGGCCATGTCTATTAAGACCATTTTGTTGTATAAATAATGTAATATAACCCGAAGCAATAAATCATCGTTGAGGGGATACACATGTTCTACTATTATAAGAGTGAACAATTATAGAACAACAGACATAACAGATCTACACTTATCCAAAAATTCTGATCCGTAGGAATTAAGATTAAATAAATGGGGTTGTCTCAGAAATATAGAGCTGGACCTGGTCGAAGTTAAAACAATTTTCTTGAAGTGAGAGGTCGTTATCGCCACATGACATGAGGTCTATTCAAAGAGAACCAACATTTTTAATGTTTGTTCGATTGTTTCATAAGATTACTACATGCACACAAAGATTGTCTATGATCTTCATATGAAACAAAATAATGAAAGTTTAGAGGACAGCATTTCATTCTAAATCTTGCATGTAAAACTCCTAATTTTCTACCTATTAAATAATGCCGATTCGATTTCCGTTTGTTCCGATTTAATTCCTATGCAAATTCTCTGACCGTTGTACATTTTTTTTATGAACTATCTAGACTTTTCAAGACAGGACATGTATGTTTTTATAAACGATTCCGAGAAAAGAGATTTTTTGGCATCTCAAATAGTCTGAATTATGAATGTTTCGTAGGGAATAGTGGTCATGTTCATAAATAGGTTTGGGAACAAAGTGTGTCGAGTAGTTTGGAGCATACCTATTCATCATTTTATATAACATGGTTAATTGAGATTTTTCTCTACGATCCTGCAAGGTCACCCAGCCAAGTTCATTATAAACTATTATCCTGCAATTTTCTGTTGTTTACTTAGGCTGGAAATGGGCCGCTTTCAATGTTTGAGAATTTGTAATAGCAACGCGCCTTTCATTCAACGCCGCATTAAATATTGCAAAAATAAATGGTTCACTTATGATATATTTAATGCGTTTATTTGCGCGATTATGTACATCGGAAGGCATTAAGAAAATATAAAAGTAGTGATTTGCCTGCATAAAGAAATCAATAAAATTATGTAACAGGTACTATCAGGTCCACTCCTAGCCAGCATTATACCACGCTAATCCAAATAATGGCTCCAACCCTGATGTTGTGTGTAAAGCTCTTACACACATACCACCCTTTAAAATGCCCTCAAACGAAGAAAGCGCTATGGTTGATCCTGATGCATTTTACGATTACTTTAGTTCTGTTGGAAAGAAATTTAGCGATAATTTTCACTAAACAACATTTAAGTGCGCTCATCTTGCAAACTCAATTATGGAATCTATTTTTATCTAAATATAGTGTCTAGTCAGTTTGTTTTTGTCACATTTATTGAAAATAAGCTCCGTTGTGAAAGAAGATATACTAGGGATGTCAGTAGTTTCCTTAAAATTGCCACACCTTATATTTCAGCTCTATTAGCCAATATTTTTAACATCTCCCTTCAAATAGGCGAATTCCCAACAGCTTGGAAGACCACTAAGATCACTCCTATATATAAAGGAGCTGAAAGTAAGGATGATCCTAATAACTAGCGACCGGTTTCGGTTAAAGGTCATGTGCGAAATACAATAGAACAGTTCGTTAAATTAAGCCTCATCACACTTTTAAAAAGTAATAATCTGTTTTCAGATAAACAGTTTGCTTATCTTTCTAATGGTTCAAATTCATTTGCCTTGCATAGTATTATTTATGAATATTTAATCAGTCTCAATAACAATTATGTCACTGCAGCATGTTTCCCCGAAGTGAAAAAAAAATTGATAGCCTTGATCATACCGTCTTATACTTACTTAAATGAGCAACTATGGCATAGATCTCCTTGGAACCCTGAAATTACCTGTTATCTGTTACCCATGTTCCCCGAGCTATGGGGCTCGTAAGTACCCCCCCCCAAAGAATGATAAAAAAAAAGGTGATACAAAAGCTCCAGAATTTGAATAACAATGCATTGATCTTAATGATTCTTTGCATGCGTATTGATCATGGAGTGTTTCATCAGTCCCTGCGGACTGGTTGCGCCATCTTTATTTTTGTTCGAATGTTATGCATTTATTTCTCTATTTTTAGACCTTCAAATGGAATGGTCGTTTGTGAACAGAGCAAATTTCGTAACCGTTAAACATAGAATCTTCTACGTTGGCATCCAGAGAGGTCAATGAAAAATCTCCTTGGAACCAAGAAATTAGGACTCTGTTGCCCAATGCTCCGAGCTTTTGGGCTCGAAAGTACCTCAGAGAATAATTACAAATTTGATACAAAAGCTCCAGTATCGATTTTTCCTGTTTTATCAGCGGGTATTTTGAATGAAACTTTCCATTACGAACAGTTTTCAAAACTGCTCGCTCCATGATACCCTATTTGTGGCATGGGCCTCCCAGTTCTCTGTGTCCATCAGGAGAACCTTCACGTCACACTTACATACGTTCTTTAAACGCAGGTTTGGGCGTCCTCGGTTTCCATGTCCCCTGATCAGCTCCCAAGTATAGAAGGTCCTTGGATTTCCTACCATCTTCCATATTATTACCATAAAATGACCGAGCCTGCATGGGCGGCGTTGGTGGAGTACGGTGCACATCGAGAGGATAATTGCTTTCGAGAGGTCCTCGTTGTTGGTGACCTCGTCCTGCCATGGGATTCCTAGGTTACGAGGTATCTTTCGGTCTGCTTTTTCTAATCAGTGATAATCAGTGATCTAATCAGTCTTAATAGGAATGGGACCATTGGTCTTTATAGTGCCGTCATAAATGCTTTTGATGTTGCCAATGCCAGACGCTTGTTAATTATTGGTGCACAGATCTGCACAGTATTAATTGAGGTATTGCCTGGTCCTCCTGTGGACATTGCATTTTGGAATCTGCAATGCCTTTACGTACTGATCAGAAGGATGATCATTTGATTGTGAAGGCGGTGCGTTTAACCTATATAAATGGATCACGCTGACAGTATTTAAGGGGTCATTTCTGCTGCCATTTTTAAGCTCAGCTGAATGAAAGCCATCTGTCCGCCTGACTGACCGTCCGTTAGCAGGGCACAAATCGCTGAATCTAAAATGTTCTAACCGAAAACCAAAGGAAGTCTTAAAATATCTAATTGGAAACCTGAAATAGGTCACTGTGACCTATATCCCCCGAGCTATAGGGCTTGAACATACCGCCAAGATAATGAAAAATTTGATACAAAAGCTCTTACATGTGAATAACTGATGCATTGATTGTCATGATGTCACATATTGAACAAATAGCGTTTCATCAATCCCTAAAGACTGGTTCTAATTTTTACGCATTTCTTTTCTATGGTTGAGACCTTCAAATGCAGCAGTCTGAACGTTAATAGGGCACAGATCGTAACAGTTAGCCCTGGAAATTTAACTTTACACTTAGGGAGCTTCTAGTCAAATCTCCATAGAAACCTGAAACCAGGTCATATGGACCTATATTCTTTAAGCTATAGGAACAAAAACATGGTTTGAGCAGTCTGGAAGTCAAATGTGCACCAGCTGAATCCGTTGGCCTTAGAATCTTCTAATGTTATATCCATATAACTAGGGCAAATTTTGTTGGAAACTTGAAATTAGGTGATGATGACCTATATTCTCCGAGCGACTGGCCCGAAACATAATTTTAAACCAGCGGACAGTCAAGCAGGACAGAAATTGTAACTGCTAGTCCTTAGTCTTATAACACACATCCCAGGAAGTTCTGGCAAAATCTCCTTTGAAAGCTGAGAGTAGGTCATGGTGACCTATATTCTGCAAGTAACTGGCAAAAAATATAATTGATAGCACATAGACAGTCAGGCATCAAATTTTACTGTTAAACCAAGAACCTTTTATAAGGCATCCAGGGAGGCTCGGCCCATCCCTTGAATCCTGAAATTAGGTCACTGAACCTAATATTGAGCACACACAGAAAGTCAGACAGGTCACGAATTTTAACTGTTAGCTCTAGTAATGTCTTTCCTAATATAAAAGAGGTTATTGTAATGTCTTCTCTTACATCCAAGATAAGGGCACTGTGACCTAATTCTCTGAGCTGGTTAGAACATGATGATTTGAGTACCCTATAAGTCAGATGGATCCAAGCCATTGCAATTTGAGGTGGAAACTTCTCACCTAGCATCTGGGGAGTTCCTAGTAAAACCTCCTTGCTGTTACCTATTTTCAAATGACTATGGACAAAATAGCATGATTTGAAGTGGTCTGAAAGTAATTTTACCCATTGTTCAAGGTTCCGTAACAAATACATTTTTTTTTTAACCAGATCATAACATCAAATCAATACATGCATCACCTGTTTACATGACAGATTCAGCTGAGCGTCATGACCCATGGGTCACTTTTTTGCTGTCTTTTGATGTTCCCTCTGTTCAGAATGCCAGCTGTCTTTTTCTAAAATCCTGGTTTGTGTTGTACTGAAGTCAGCAACTCTGTCTAGAGAGGTGGTCTTTGTTACCCCAATGTATGGCTTTCAGTTTCCTTGGTTGAAGTATGATCTTTGAGCAAATGAGAAAGTGTCGCAGTCTGCACCGTGGTACATGACTGTTTTGTGGTGATGAGGTCTAGCTGGTGCCAGTACCTTGACCTTGTCAAGATGTGTTCGTCTTTTGATGATGAAGTTTAGCTGGTGCCAGTGCTTCCACCTTGTCGAGGTGTGTCTGTTTTCTGATGATGAGGTCTAGCTGGAGCAAGTGCTTTGACATTTGATACCTCCACGAGACATTATGATGTGGCCTTATACCGAAAAAAAGGTATCTATGATACATAGGTCATGGTGTATGTATATTTCAGGCATTTGCTGCCTATTGTCATTGGTCCCTACCACAAAGTGGCCGAAGTATGTAGGTCATGCCTCCTGCTCACAGCCCACTCTGGCACTGAAGTCTCTGAGGGTGACAACACCTCATGTTTTGGGTAATGCGATGACGATGATGAAGAAGATTATAGAATGCATCCTTGACATTGTTGCTCGTTGTGAGGGTGAGCATACACATTCAGCAGTTTACGAGAACTATCAGAGGTATTGAGGTGCATTGAAAGAAGGTGCTCTGGGCCGTCGCCACCAAGTTCAACTGTGTCTATGTCTAGTCAGGGTATTTATGACAGTGAATATATATATATATATATATATATATATATATATATATATATATATATATATTTATATATATGCATATTGTTGCTTTCACCAGGATGGTTTACATTCATCCCTGTATTTTTGTGTGTTTATGTGTTTGGGAAATGAGCCAATGAAAAATAATTTAATTTGGTGTGCAACCGGCACATGATACGGATCCAAGAACGTAAACCAAACTATTTTCAAATTCCAATCATTTATGCAAGAATAAACTTAGGGATATAGGCCAAATAAGTGTATCGAAACACGGTCACGGGTAGGGTTCAGTCTTATAATTGGAAACTCACATGCCGTGAGCAAATTCTGATTTGTTTGGTTGATTCGTCTTAATTTTTAAATATTGTACACGTTTGTAAGACTTCAAAATTTAAATTTATTTTACCCCGAGCACAACATATAAAACTTTTTTTTCAAACGTTATTCCACAGTCAATACACATTAAAAAATAAAACCATTTCTCTTACGAACCATGTCATATCTCATTCGTATTAAACATATTTAAGCCACTTCTCCATTAAATCTTGTGTCTTGTCCTTTGCGATAATCAATTCCATCTGCCTGAAATGCTTTAAATATTGTTCAAATCCTGTCAACTGTCATCCTGTCAACCTGCCATTCGTGACAATATTGAACATTCTGAATGTACTTTTATCAATATCACTGTATTATGCATGATCTTCTGGAACTGTGGGCTTGACTTCTGAATAAAACATTCATTCGTTTTTAGCTTAGTTGACTGAAGGTCAACTAAGGTTTTGTAATGGCGCTTTTGCCTGTCGTCCGACTGGCTATTTAGCCTTCCGGCCGTCCGTCAGGCAAGGCACAAACCGTAACCGCTGGACCTAGGACATTCTACCTTAATATCCAGGGAAGTCAATAAAAACTCCAGTAAGAAGCCTGAAATTATTTCTAATAAAACCATACCGTGAGATCGAAATGCAGTACCGAAGGAGTGAAAATTTATTCTTAAATCAGAGAATATGAGTAATATTTACGTTAAAGACACTTGTTTTTTATTATTGAATAATTAAGTTCTAGACTTAAGAAAAGTCAATTACCGTAAGGTGTATAATATGGTTATAAATGACTATACAAATGAGCTCGCTAATAGAATTAAACTAGAGGAAAGTTTACCTCACGTATTTTCCTGGAAAGATTGTTACAGGTGCCTTTTTTTATTGTGTGACACGGGCGTAACTCGTGTTGTAGCGCCCTCGCCTGGCCGCGTGTTGCAATCTCAGTTTAATCCGTACTGGTTGAACTCTCCTTGTCATGCTAGCTTCGGGCTTTCTCGCCTGGCTGAGCCGGGGCGAGCTACCGTGTGAACCCTAATTTGTTGAGACACGGCATTCGTTGTTCTGAACATGTGTACTGTGTTAGATTCTTTAGAATGTTCGAGCAATGGAAGGTTCTCGGCTGGAGGTGAAAAGTTATAAATAGGGGGCTTTGTTTTAAAACCGAGAGAGAGGTGAGAGAATATTCCAGCGGACACGGAAGCAAGTTAGTCAGTGTGTGGGCCCTATCCGATTATCCAGTAATTTCAGGGATTCTGCTATTACTAACTCTATACAATTTAATGCTGCCTGCCTCAAGTTTACTTTCTTGATTGATACAAGAGCTTTACATTGGACTGTTATTCTCCGAGAGAATTCGTGTGAACTGTTCGCCAGGTTTATACATTTTTAAGGACTTATCGCCCTGACAGTGGTGGTAACCAGGTACTGTGCACTTTGTTCATTTTACTGTGTGATTGTATTGATTTGCTGTTATACTGCTGTTAAACTGTTTCATTGTATTGATTTAGTGAACGGTAATGTTAGGGTTGTTTTAAGAATAAATTATGGTGATTTGTAAACAAAAAAACACTGACTCCTTTATTCATTCCCCTAGACATTTCACAATGCCTAGAGTTACAGAATCTGATTTTTTTTATCTCCTTGACAAAATTAATGTTCATCACGCATACGTGATCTGTTAATATTGGGTACCATAACAAGATGCAATTGAATATATATATAATACCACTTTGGATATGTTTTTGAGGCAATTTCAGTTTAGAATTATCCATAATATTTTGTCTGTGGATGTAAAGCTATATACGTGGAAAATAACCGATACCAATATGTGTTCATATTGCAAAAAAGAAACAGAAACAGTAGTGCATTTATTCTGTGACTGCTACACAGCTAAATCATTTTATAGACAAATTATTCAGTGGGCAGAACACGCTGTAATAAACATGCCTGCACTGACTCCGCTCCTTTTATATATACAGGATGTAACAAAAACAATGTCAATAAACGTATGATAGATTTGTTGTTATTGCTACAAAATTTATGTTATTATTAAAATAGAAAATCCATCTTTTATTGTATATATATATATATATATATATATCACATGTTAAGAAATTGGAAGGTTTGGAAAGAAGAGTGGCTGAAAAAAATAACAAAATGTATATTCATAAAAAAAAGTTTGAATACTTAATGTTTTTGAATAGTGAAGAATTTTGAGAATTAGCTGTAAAATATAATTTTGAAATGTGTATACAGATGTAGGTAAGAGTTTGAGCAAGTGTGTGTATGTATATGTGTGTATATATTTGTGTGTATATATTTGTGTGTATATATATATATATATATATATATATATATATACATATATATATAAAGATGAACGCGTGAATGCGTGATCCTTCATGGATGTATATATACGTATGTATGTATATTTAGATTTATATTTGGATCTGGTAAATATTATGTTGATCAGAACAAACTAGTTAAATCTACAAATAACAGTGTTGTTCTTATTAAATTAAATGTTAGTTTCCAATGATATTGAAAATATATTGATAGAATGAGGTATAATATAATTTTTGTAAACAAAATAGAAGTCTCTTTACCAATACTCATTTGGTATCCTCTAGGCAGGAATACGTCTACATGGTCCAAATGCATTTGTCTTTGAAAAAGTACAAATAAGTAACAATACAAGCAATTTTAACTTTCCCTTGTTGAATTATTTTTGTTGAATCAATATTTGTATGTACTTTGTCCGAAAAACTGAATATAAAATCTTCCAATTCTGCAGATGTTCATGTTATAAACACAAGATTTGTAAGTTTTTTTCTTGTTCCGAGGGATGTCGATGATGAAAAAGAACGTTGAAAATAAATATCTAGTAATACTGAGACATCCCCCCGAAGAGAAGAAGAAGAAGGAGAGAGAGAGAGAGAGAGAGAGAGAGAGAGAGAGAAAGAAAGAGAGAGAGAGAGAGAGAAAAAAACATAAATTAATTCAGATCAGCTGAATTCTAGTTCATAATCTTTATGATTTCTTGTTAATCTAATAACTTAGGGAGTATTGCATATTCTCCCATCAGATTTAATACACAACTTAGGAAGAACAGCATACTTTGTCCCCTCAAATTTGACACTCAATTGGCTTAAGCTGAGTTTTCAGATGAGATTGAAAAAATATGATCTTGTCAAAAGTCAAATAAACCGTCTCTTATTTCTTCAACTTTAGGATTTCTTGAGATTGTGATAACTTTGGAAGTATTGCATATTTTCCTCGGAATTTTGTTACCAGTTGCTAACACCAAGTTCCCAGAAGAATTGGGAAACTGGTTTCCTTGACCTTGATCCTGTGTCAAATTATCTGCAATTAAGGACAATAATGAATCTCATAACTTTTAAATTACTGCACCTATTGTTTCAGCTAAGGTCTCAGAGAATCTCTGTAATAGGTAAACTTGACCTTGATATTCAAGGTCAAATTGGTGGTAATTGAGTATATTTGTTTACCTTATATGTTTTGAAATACTAGAAAAATTGCTTATGCTACACCTTCCATCTTTCAGAAACTCCTATAGCCTCTTAATAGGGAAGTAACCTGCAAATTGTAAGTTCACAAAGTTAATGTTCATGGTCAAAGGGCCCACTTCTTTAGAAAGATTTGTAATGCATTTAATACCAAACCTTCCATCCCAAACCTTCCGTATCTTTCACGTATGGTTACCTACCATCACGGAAGAACACTTTATTATGAGGTCACAATATCAAAGTCATAAGACTATCATTTTAACAAGCTTCTGGATAAAACTGAAGCCAACCTTTCCTCCTAAAACTTTAATCTCTCATATTTTGCTCACCTATCAATAGGGGAAAAATCTATTAATTTTTAGGGTCGTTAGTTTGGAGATGAAGGAAACAACCAAAATTTAAAAAAAGCTCATAAATATATCCTTGATGACAAATTCAGCTGAGCGTCGAGACCTATTGCCCCTACTTCGATAGTAACCCGTTACTAGCTAAAATAAATGAATTGAACTGGAGGTCCCCCCCCCAACATACACACACAAGGGGATTCTTTTACCGCCATGGGTGTCAAGAAAGAGACTGAAGCTGCAACGACCCGATAATATTTAAATGACAAGTTGTTCCCTTTTCAAGGCAGAGTATGTAATGCCGTACAAGATATAGATATTATGGATGCAGCGAAATTAACTTTTATTGGGTTATCACATTACTTAAAATAGATATATACTAGGTAGGCCTGACATTTTCCATTTTGTAACACGATTTCCCTCAATTAAGTATTTACTTCCATGGCACGGAGGTAGGTTTTCTACACATGGGGCCTTTTTTAACCGATACTAACGATCAGTTAAATACTATACCGACATATGGTGGATATGATGCTTTGGAAATTAAACTGAAATCTGTCAAACTAGAATACAATATGATACATATCAACATGTTATTGACGGGTAATATAAACTGGGAGTCGAATGATCTGATATTGCTAAAGTTCATGTATATCCCATTCGCTTCGTGTATAGCATGTTTTATATATAGCAACTGTGTTCAATACATGACCCGTGTGCGCTTAATTTGTAGCTGAATATTTAAAGTAGGTATTCAAACATATTACTTGGGTATTCCGCTGGTTATATCTGACTGAAAATTCCATTCTGAACAAGGCAAACAATCACTATTTTCTGGCACGTTAATCGCCAGACAGGTACTTGCGGTACACCCAGAATTTCGACATGCGGCCCGTGATATACGGGTTTTAGTATGTACGCAAAATGACAGCCCTAAATGTGGTTTCAAGAAACTGATAAAAACCTGTCATGGTTCGACACGGGCATGTATGTTATACGCAGATTTTATTCAACAATTGGCCAACAGGCCATGTCTATTAAGACCTTTTTGTTGTATAAATAATGTAATATAACCCGAAGCAATAAATCATCGTTGAGGGGATACACATGTTCTACTATTATAAGAGTGAACAATTATAAAACAACAGACATAACAGATCTACACTTATCCAAAAATTCTGATCCGTAGGAATTAAGATTAAATAAATGGGGTTGTCTCAGAAATATAGAGCTGGACCTGGTCGAAGTTAAAACAATTTTCTTGAAGTGAGAGGTCGTTATCGCCACATGACATGAGGTCTATTCAAAGAGTACCAACATTTTTAATGTTTGTTCGATTGTTTCATAAGATTACTACATGCACACAAAGATTGTCTATAATCTTCATATGAAACAAAATAATGAAAGTTTAGAACACAGCATTTCATTCTAAATCTTGCATGTAAAACTCCTAATTTTCTACCTATTAAATAATGCCGATTCGATTTCCGTTTGTTCCGATTTAATTCCTATTCAAATTCTCTGACCGTTGTACAGGTTTTTTTTATGAACTATCTAGACTATTCCAGACAGGACATGTATGTTTTTATAAACGATTCCGAGAAAAGAGATGTTCTGCATCTCAAATAGTCTGAATTATGAATGTTTCGTAGGGAATAGTGGTCACGTTCATAAATAGGTTTGGGAACAAAGTGTGTCGAGTAGTTTGGAGCATACCTATTCATCATTTTATTTAACATTGTTAATTGAGATTATTCTCTTCGATCCTGCAAGGTCACCCAGCCAAGTTCATTATAAACTATTATCCTGCAAGGTCACCCAGCCAAGTTCATTACAAACTATTATCCTGCAAGGTCACCCAGCCAAGTTCATTATAAACTTCCCGATTACTGGTTCCATTAGGTGCACCGTTGACAACTCTGGATGCATATAACTGGATCTTTTCCAATCATTTGCGTCTGCCCCTGTAATATAAGTCCACATGATACTCCAATATTCTTTTATAGGCAATCCAAATATTTTTCATTATTTCTTATGTTTGCCTATCAAGTAGCTTGAAGAAGACTTGTGACTTAAGACATTTTGGGATTTTTTGACTCCTAACTCTTCAGCTGGGTGGTTTAAGTCAAACTCGGTCATTTTCGGTCTTACGTCCATTTATTGAACCCCCTCCCCCTTTAAGCCTTTGCTTCGGAAATAACGTGAATCAAATCTTCCCAAATGAGACTAGCGTACTAGTTGGGCGATATATAATACCAATTACGTATTTTTCATTTGCAAGGCAAACTTCGGCCCACAACATTTCCAGATCTGGATTCTCTAGGTCACTTCTTCGTTTGATCGGCAGGTGTTACGCTGCAAATAATGCAACTTAACCTCCGATACCAAATTGCCGATCATGCCGAAGATAGGGATGGCAGCCTGGTTATTTCAACTAACCTGCTTCGTATCAAGGCCTTAAATGAGGCTCACAGAGCGTTATTATGTCATATTTATAAACAAGTGTTATTGATAAATCAACCATTTTGGCTTCAGATAGGCTTCATATGTTTACTGAACTTAATGATACCTATGGTCCCGGGTTTGGGTATACAGCACCACATAAATATACGAGTATGGAAGTAATCATTGGTTCTATACAATAAAATGTCATCTAAGTATATTCACATTAATGGATCATAGCATTTTCTTCTTAGCGTTGGCGGCCTAACAAAGAAAAACAGTAGTGCATCATTATACAAAACAAAGTAAGGACATAAAGCTAATATTGACAGAGAGATTATACTTTCGTAAAATATGGAATTTTAATAGTGTATAAATATGAAAGACGATGAACAAACGCGCTATTTTGGGCTACATTTACAATACGTAAAGACAGTTAAAAGCACTGTTGGTGGTTCCGGAGAATACAGTTCTCTCTATTAAGGAGTTATGGATGCAACTGGGGAAATTAACAGAGAGACTGGTGAACTAACTGACTGTTTAGGTACTGGCATGTATCGGCAAAATATGAGCGGAATAACGCTTTTTGGGATACGCCCAAATCATTTATTTAAAGCAGAATTCTAAACATAGCAAAGGGTCACTGTTTGCCAGCACGTGCTGATGCTATAATGGTTGGAGTTTGCTTAACTGGAAGGGTATAAATATGTTATCATACACTTAAACAGTATTTAAGTCTGACTCTGTTTATGTAAAGAATAAAGCCCTTGATCAATAATCGAATATTCGGATTTATCTTACAACTACTTATTGTTAGATTAACCGCATCGATGAACCAAAATGGCTCTCAGTAGACCGCATACCTCCACCATGGCACCAACAATTAAACGGTGGTCTTATCAGGCCTTTTCCACCGCTGCCACTTAGCCCCATGGGAACTGATTACGTAGGTTTAGTGTTATCCTACCAAAATCAATCAAAAACTAGAAATATCTATTCTAATGAGTGGATGTCTCCGCCTTGTCGGGAGAAAATCACAAAAATGATTTTATTGCAGTTATTGAAAAAGTGATGGTGTTAAGAAAAATCCTTTATATTCACAGATTTTACCTTGAACACAATGCTCGCGGTTACCAGTCTTTAAACATGTATGAAATCTGTAGGGTAAAAAAAGTATTGGAGTTTACAAAAAACATAAGTTTCCCCCAGATTTGACATTGAACACAAAGGTCAAGATCAGTGAATCACGAACTCTGGCAAAACTTACCATCTAGCATATATCTTATTGATTTATTTTAAAAATATATCCATCTAAAGAAATAAATGCTTTTGTTTGTTTTTCTCATGATAAAGTCGTGATCCAAATTTGAATAGACTTCATTCTATAATCCATATCAATGCATGTAAATAAATAAAAGAAATCTGACCTTTAGATTTGACCTACAATGCGCACATTACTGTCAAGTGGCAATGAGGCATGGAACGAGAAAAGTTTAAAATATGGTGATACCAGACTCACGTGTCATTTTCTTCAATAATTCTTTCGTTTGTTTTTCAACAAGATATTTTCAAGTTCAATGGCATTCTCCTAAAAAGGTCTTGATCCCAATCTGAATAGACACCCGTATCTATGAACATGTCAAACCATGTAAAATATTTCCTAATATCTCGCCGCCGTCAGTCTTATGCAGCTATCAATTAGTTAAACAAAAATCATGACATATTTTTCCATAAATTATCGAGATACTGGAGGTTTTGTATCAAATGTTAATTGATCTTAGGGCACGAGGATATAGGTCAAAGAGACCTAATTATCAGGTTTCCAAGGAGATTTTCATTGACCTCTCTGGATGTTCATTTAGAAGTTCGAGCGGTAATGATTTGTCCCGTGCTGATGATCAACCGGACGGCCGAGGGAGGACGGCGGACAAAAGTTGATCGCTACAGTTCAGCATCACTGAAAGTCATCTCAGATAAAAATTTCAATAGTTATTTCAATTGTTATGACCTATTGTCTTTTTTATAAGGTCTAAAGGTTACTGATAAATTTAATCTCTCATAGTAATTGTAATGTGATCGATACATTTCGAATGCACTAATATTTATGACGTCTAAACATTGGTTTGACCAAAAAAAAAAAAAGAGATCAGTGTAAAAAATTCATACAGTTGTAAAATCAATCATAATTACATTTTAATTAATTATAATTGTTATCAGTCACGTGATTCCTTCGTTCAATCGTAATTTCCAAATTACCATTGAAGGTGGCAAGAGGTTAAGTGATCATTCGGGTTTGTTTATGTGTGTGGGGGGGGGGGGGGGAGGGGGGAGGGGGGGTGCTTTTCCGAACCAAATATTTCGAAGTTCCCAGTAATTTTTTATGAAGTTTTGTGGAAGGATTTGCCATGATCAAAAGTAGAAAAAAATAATCTTAGAACGGATCGGTGAAATTGAAAGGCGCAACTGCCTAAAGACCCAGCCTTATTCACCTCTTTCTCACTAGCTCTCTCTCTCCTTTTCCGCACACTCCCTGCAAATAAAATCTTTGTGAACTAGCAAGGTAATTGTATGGATGCAGATAAATCTTTATTATTATCTTAAGCTTCAGGATGCTTTGTAGCACTTTCAGATTACCCGAGGATAATTTGGAACCAATTCCAGATTATCCATTACCATTTTAGATTGAACGCCCAAAAAAGCCATTTCCTGATATTTATTTACATATCATTATTATAATTTATTTCCTCTGGATTTCTCTAATAATCTAAAATTTTGTATGTAGTGTGTCATGAAATGTAATGAAATGTATATTATATACATGTAGGGGAATCTAACTATAATTGGAAAGACAGCTTACAATGAGCAGCTGGTTATAAAATGACAACAGACTCATAACTTCTATACACGAAAGTCTCTTTAAACCTGTGGTCATAACGTCATATTCTCAGTATAAATACCCGATATAGCATTCTTGCCCCTTGACTGAATACTCAGGTATTTTTTTTCCGAATACCATTATATCATTTTCTATTACAGGTGCATGTAGAGGAACTGGACTTTCCAGCTGTGACCATCTGTAATGTCAACCAGTTCCGCCGTAGCAAAGCAGCCAGGGATGAAGATCTCGACGCGGCCATTATTAACTTCGAAAAAACATTGAAATCTCAGTTATACTCCGGCTCTGCAGACAACTCGGGCGCTGACGATTTGTCCAGTACCCGGACTGCACCGAAGGCCAGGCGGAGAAAGCGTGAAGTATTCTGGAATTCATTTGAAGAAACATATGAGGAGATTGCTGTCGGTTCAGGTAACTTTGTTGAGGATGAAGAAAGTTACTATGATACATTGTATCATGGAGGGGCTGGTGTTGATGATAAAGAAGATGATGGAATTCCGGAAGTTCACATCCGGAAAAAAAGAGCTGCTCCAGAACAAAATGGCACGACAACAGTAAGTCCTTTTATTAGTAAATGTTTACGCAGCTGTGTATATTAAACTTGCTAACATTTGGAAGATACATATTATTTTGCTTATTTTTTTTGTAACAACATTTAAAAAGGATATTTTTAAAACAAACACATTCCCCATGTAGGTTGGGTTAGTATCATGTGATCAGTCACATGATCCCTGTTTACAGTCGATCACTTGAGACTAAAAGGAGCTAACTTTGCAGAGCTTATTTTTAATCTGGACTCCCAATCTTTCCTACGTTTCTTTTTCATATTTTTATTACGATTATAATCTTCATTAGAGCACTGTAAATTCAAACGTTTAAACAAAAATAAAATCTTTTCTCCATTCCATCCTACCTGTCTCAGACCCCCTTATTAACAATGGATGAAGCATTTTTTTCTAATTATTATTACATACTGATTGACATTTTAACACCTATACCACCAATAAACAGTTAAAAATGCCAACTATTTCAACACTGATGATATATTGGAACATGGTGTATGTTTTAATCTGTCATCTCAATGTTTCGCACTATCCATTATTGTTACCTAAATTTAATCAAGCAGGGCACACGCAGAGCGGGCGAGACAAGATCGGACATGACAGACTTGAATCCGAATTTGCGGCACTTAGTCTTTAGGGAACCTAGCCATTTTTATTTTTTATCATATTTCAAATCGGTACTGAGTAGGCCGGTCCGTTTGGGTCCGCTCTGTGTATATCTAGAGATTAGGTTTTGTCAATTAAATACGTAAACATAATATCAAATATAAACTTCATTATTTAAAACTGTATTAATAGGCCACTTGATATATAAATTTCTAAGCTATTCCTTTCAGTCACCCATTTGGTAAATATACATCAAGGCTGCAAATCTAATTTACAATTTATCTGTGCGTAACTAGGCAAAAGCGGTTGTAAAACACGCCTATTCATGTTGCGATGTCTTGCGGATTGGGGGGAGTGGGCGCTTCCCCCTGTTTCGACCTTACCCTCTTGGATATAGAAAAAAATAAGCGCAAAGTGTTAAAAAAACCCGGATTTTGCATCATGATGCTTTTATAAATATTACATTTTGTAACATGACAGCCTAAATTTTTGAAAAGTTTCTAGACCTAGGTAGGTGGATTCACTCCCTCGCTCATTCGCTATTCTAAAAATCTCGTATTACTGCCCATAAAGCACAATACTCACATCTTTTAAATAATTGTGGGTTGTATTATTAAAGTCAGCTACTTACCTACATTTACCATAGATTTTATATGATTTCCGATGAGATGTAGGTTATTCCTATTAAGAAAAAAAAAATTATATTGCCTCTGTGACGGATGTATGATCTTTTTCAACTACGCAAATACTATACTATTCACTAAATACGTTTTCATGCGCCAGTTGTTGACAAACAGATGAAAAACTGTAATGGCCAGCTGCATATGTGCGAAAACTAAAAATTCACTATTTGCCGACAGAACGCCCTTCACAATACTTTGCCGCCAGATGTCCTTGTTGAATGTGTGTTGCTAGACTGCCAAATGTTACAAACACATTGATATAAACATACTAACAGCCTGCGTGGGATCGGTGTTTCTTGGGCTATTTTCTGAAAGGTTCAAGGGATTCTCTTTAGTTAATAGGCGTCAGATATGGAAATAAGCCCCTTTAAGTCATTGGCTGCCCACAGGTACTGTAAACAGGTAAAGAAACATACTGTTTTGAAAGTACACGGGAAGATAAACATGAATACTCGACGTATGGCAAGTATTTTGGTGTGTAGGCAGAAGCCCTTTTATCTTATGGTAATGTACGCATTTATATATAAATTATTAGAAGTCATTCTGATATATAAAAATATCATGAAGTTTTTTTAAAATCATGGCACGTTTGTAGACAGCTAATTTATTTACTATGAAGACGTCGCCAATAACCGACGATGAAGCTACAACCAATGGACCGGCCTACCATCCAACAAATTATGGGCCTGAAGTGAGTACTGCAACAAGGGAAACAACTGTAGAGGAAAAAACCGACACTCCTCAAGCGATTACTGCCCCATCAGCCCCGGGAACTACCGCTGTCGAAAATAATTATGTAAGTCGACCTTTAAATAACTTACGGTATTAATATAATGAAATTAACTGGCTTTTGATTTCTGTTATCAAATTGTTATGTATGCTATTACTCAATTCATTCGAATGAATTGCGTTATATAAAAAATTTACTTTTATTATAGCGACACTCTTGTAAAAAGTAATTTTTTTTCTATGAAGATGTCGACAAATTCCACTGAAAACGCCACCAGAAATGCTGCAACCACTGCCGCAAATGCCCCGAAAAATGAATCATCCAGTTCCCCAGAAAATGATACAACCAGGGGTTCGACGTACCATCCAACAAATTATACGCTTGAAGTGAGTACTACAACACGGGAAACAACTCAAGAGGAAACAACCGACACTCGTCCAGCGATTACGGCCCCATTATCCCCGGGAGCTACCGCTGCCGAAAATAATTATGTAAGTTGACTTTTAAATTATTTATGATATTAATATGTTGATGTTAACTTGCATTGTCTTCTGGGTGGTAGAACACAGCTACGACTCAAAGCCAGAAGATCGTGCTGAAAATTATCTCAGCGAGATTTTTCACGGTTGGTGCATGCTCAAGGTGAGCGCCTTGCAGGCTAAATGGGAAGGTTATATTCCATGGTCGTGCATCTCTTCCACAGGGCAGTTCTTCAGTATTACTCAATCTACATGATCTTAAAATGAAAGTGTAACATAACCGGACAATGGCTCTACTGAAAATCAGTTGATTATGAATTGCACAGATAAATGTCAGAAAACTCAGCTAGTAAACGGGCTACAAATGTGTCGATTGTCGGTAAAATAACTTGTAGAACGATCTTACGAACCGTGCATAGATTTTTTTCAACTATTCCTCCAACAAAAATGACAATAACTCCCTTAAACTGTAGACAGATATTAAGACCTTTTCCTATATTTTATAAGGTCTGCCTAGTGTGCCACTGCGCCATTTCATACCCTTAGTGTGAAGGTGTAAGGTCTCACCTCTTATTTTGTTGTGTTTAAACTATTAAATTTTAAAATATATACTTTTCAAAATACGCTCGATCTGTTGAAGATTGGAATCATATGATATGCATAAATTTAGAAAATGGCTACTTTAAAAAATTACCTGTTAAATTTCCATCGTACGGTATTTTACATTTACTTTACATTCATAAATTGGTATAAAGGTGATCCTATTGTGTTAACAAATTCTAAGGCGCTGAACAACAAATGCATGCTTTGAATAATATATATATATATATATATATATATATATCTATAAATATATATATATATATATAACTCTGAAGAAAATATATATATAAAGATATAAAACGCTGAAGAAAAACAACACTGTAAATTCACAACAGACTGTTTCACGGGATGCGATCCGATCATCAGGTGAATTCACGTTATGCATGATCGGGTCGCATCCCGTGAAAGAGTCCGTATTGAATGTACAGTGTTTTTTTAGTTCAGTGTTATATCGCACTGGTCTTGCCTGAAGGCCATAAAGCACTTTAAACCGGATGTATATATATATATAAAACCAAGTACCCTATACATCATACTGAAACCATTTAAGACAGACATCTTGTACTAAAAGGTATTTTTTTTAATGCTGGCATAAAGTGCTTCACTGAAATAATTACTTGTTTTCAAATATTCAAAATAAATTAAAAGGCATATTTTTTAAATATTTAATATACATAAAATCAATAAGAAGGAATGCAAATTCTTAGGAATGCAAATTGTGGGATGCCCAAAAATCGTGTGTGCATTAGACTAATTAGCCTATAAATTACAGGTTCATTCGTGCATTAGTGAATACACATTTGTAAATATTCCTTGACGGCGCTCCTGAAACCGGATCCTGCTCCGGATCCACACCTTAATCTAACCTTTTTTCATTGGTCAGTTCCCAAAATACCATAAATATTTCATAAGATTCCTTCAGGATTGCACGAGCTGTAATGCAAATAAACACATACATTTGAGCTGAGATGAACTCACACCCTCCTGGCGGAGGCAATAACTCAAATGTCCTGTCTTAAGGTATATTTTCAGTTTCTTTATACTTCAAATGTGCTTCGATGTCACTGTTAGCATGTATTCGATAACAATATGATGGACCATAAAAAGCTTCGAGCAGTGATGCATTTTCCCACATAAAAAGACAGAAAGTCTCTGAGTAACAAAGTAACAAATTCTGTTACTTTTTATAACACATTTTCAACAGATGATTTTTGGTGGATGTAACCGACTCAATCTTTAAAGTTTGCTTAACTAAGGCCAAAATAAAAAAAGGTATGGTTCTCAAGCACTTTTTTTTCAGAAATCAATGCGGGCGGGCGGTTTTTTTATTTTTAATTTTTTGGTATGTTTCGATATAAATGGCAAATGATTAGGGAAAAGCATGAAAATAACATATTTAGTTTGCTAAACAAGTAAAAGCCCTACATAAACAAAGAATTGTATGATTTTATCTCCTTGAAAGAAATGTCCGAGCGGTTGCAGCACAAAATTGGTAAGTTTCTATTGAAAATCAAAATAAAAATTTTTGATGCGGGGGTTTAAAATTGATGCGGGCGGTGCCTGAGAACCATATTTTTTATGTTTTTTGCCCTAAGTACTAGGTACATCTGCAGAATTCAATTCCGGTTTCGCCTTACGTGGCAGCAGCTTACACGTAATAATCCTGGTGTCTTCCAGGCATAGTTTACCACTTCTGCAGGTCCTGGGTGAAAGTCATCCCCCATTGCTGGGCTAAAACTCCGAGGAAAACCCGTAAGCGCACATGGTCGAGAGTGACAAAACTCACATAAAGTCAGCAGAGCGCATACCTTGGTGTAAAATCTCTCCGCCTCGGCTGAGATTCGAACTCACTATTTTTCGGTCTATGGGCCCTATGCTCTACCCATAGACAACGGGCGCCCGTCATTGGTGGTAGTCCAGGTAGGGTATTGAAGACCATCAACTAAACTGAACTTGCTGGTAATTGGTAACGAATGCCGGTCGTAAAGTGCATCAGATGCAATGTGGAGCCTGTGTCTACCTAAGACCTCAGTCACACATGCACCTATGACCGGTTAACGACAGGTAACGAACACTTGCGACCTGAAATTCGTAAGTAGTCTTTGAAAGGTCATACGACAAGTCCTAACAAGTCGCAAGAAGTCGTAGGTTGTCTAAAGTAGTCGTAATTACTCCTAAACAGTCGCGAGTGGAATGCAACCGGTTCGCATTCCTACGAGTAATCGGTAGTGCTCTTGAAGAAATCGGTGGTACTCTTTATGTTGCCGTACGAATACTAGTTGTTGTAGTTAGTCTAATAGCACTGAGTTCGTGGATCTGAATTGACCACACTTAATCTGATATACTCCCTTGTTCACTCTCTCATTTGTATTCCTCAGTTGTCCTTCGAACAACCGCAATTCAAAACGCACGAGTCTAAGAAAAGATTACCACATCATACTTAATGCCTAATCGTACACTTCCAAATTAACCCAGGCACACAGTAACCAAACTGGTGTTACAAATGCATCTCCAGAGAATCCACATAATTCAATGGAAATAAAACATGTCAAGCCCCGAATGGGTTCAATAGCCGTAGCGCTTGTCTTTTATTTTGCCGGTGGGGGGGGGGTGTTAATGGTGTGGTTTAGCTATCTTGTTCTTAAGGCGTTTTAATAGAAATGCATTCATTATTATTCAATCATGTGAATCTATGTATAATTATTCTATAATATAGAAGAGATAGTTATATAATCAAATATATGGATTGTATATTTAATAAATATAATTTTTCAGTTCAGTATTAATCACTCAAGTATTTTGAAGGGCTAATCGAAAGTCCCGCTTTGTTAATGTTATACTAAAAGTATATTCAAACGTTTGGGACAAACAAGACGTTCTTGTTCTCAAAAAGAAGGGCCTACATAGACGGAACCAGTTTATATTTATATATATTTTAGCAGACCACTAAAAAATGTATCTTGGTCATCACTTCGATTAATTCTCTGTGTGTTAGATATGATATTATCATGATTAACCAAACATGTCCTTCTTCTTAGCCCAAACATTATTCATGATGTCCTTGACATCAACGTGTAAAAAATACCCTGTGATCACAATGTACCAACATTTGATGATCAATACAAACATTATATATAATAACCTTGTTTAATATGCAACCCTAATTTTTATATAATCAAACACGCTCTCGTAATATATATCTTATACTTGTTAAAATATAGGTTCGTGATTGTGTTTCCATTTATAATCTGATCCACTACCCCTGAACACCTTTTCCTTTGCGATTACTTGCTAAATCACCCTGTGTAAAAGTTGAGTATGCATGATCTGTCTAAGACTGGTCCGTCCCTATATTCTTGCTCCGACATGTAGCTTATATTGTGATTCCATCAGCATGAACCGGTTTTACTGGCTTCATTACTGATGGTCTGTCCTTATTTTTCTTATTTCCCACATAGAGTCTCATTGATGGTTCCAAAAACATGCGAACTTTTTTTCAAGATTCGCATAAGAATAAGACGGCACCATCATAAAATTGTATTATACCTGCTTAGGATGTAAATGTTATGCTGAGTTGACTTATCTGTTAGAATAACCATTATTTGACCTTCAGAAATACTGTCACGACGTTATATGTGATCTAACGGTAAAACACGTGCACGAGGAGAACACACACCTCATTTTAAACAAGGGTCGGCAGCATTTCATTTATGATCCCCTAGTTATGGGTGCCGCTCTTGTATGTCATGTATCTTAAGACGTCATCAATCTTCTCTGCATATAGAATAGTTTCATTAATTTTGTTAAAACTGTTAACAGTAAAATTACATGAAATAGGTTATTATTTCCAAAATACCTAATTACGCACGTTTTAGTTGTTATAGTTGTGAAATTATGGGTACATGACTGGGCAAAAAGGCTAACAGAAACCTTGCTCATCTACATCATTAGCATCAAAGCGAAAGCCACAGTGAGGAATCTATAAGTGGGTATTTTTGGGTCTGATATTTGGACAGACAAGATGTTTTGGACAAATGTTTGTCTTACTATGTGATCAGAAGGATTATCACAAGTGGTGTAGATTGTCCCACGAGAGGCACACAAAGAAATCACATAAATAAGGAATTATCAATTTGCATCGAAAGCAAATACATATATGATCTACCCAGAGTAAACGATGATGCATTACATTTTCACTTTTAAGTTCACCAGGAAATCTTCTACCGAAGTCGTGCTCCTCTTTTTTGCAAAACAATTATTGATTTCTTTTTTAAATAAGCCGCAAGTCCTCAGTAAGCCCGTTGAATAGTAATCTTGTCTTAGTCTTTCCTAAGAATTCATATGAGTATCATGGAAAATGAGTCAAATTATTTTGTCCATATCCACCAGTCCGAGGACCGAACTCATTTTGTATATATAACTACTTCACTTGTCAAAAAAGTCTACATATCTGTTTGCCTCTTCAGATAGACTTAATGTATTTATTTGTATTTTTCGACACATTACTATGCACGAGAAGATCAGAAGTGTCCCTGCATGAGTAGTCATTTTTGTTTTGATGATTATATTTTTTAGAGTGTTTACATTTCAATTTTAATTAATTTTTATTGACACAAAAATATATAAATTTTACATGAAACAACTCTTATATATATATATATATATATATATATATATATATATATATATATAATAATAATAATAATAATAATAATAGTAATAATTGTAATAATTGTATCTGTGACAAAAAGAACTGATTCACAGAGTATATTTCCTCTCACTATTAACATTGAATAATGTAGTTCAAAGGTGCAGACACTGTGCAATAAAAACACTAAAATTACACTTTTTGCAATATAGAAAAAAAAACTAAATATTAAAACATTTGATCATGAAAATGAATTTAAATATTATTAATATGAATATCAAGCGGAAGAAAAATATTCTTCAGATGACGTTTAAATGTTGATATTGCAGAACAAGGGTCAATATGTTTAATAATATAAATATTAATGATATATCTGCAACCCCTTTCAATTGTAAACTTCTACTATAGGCTGTAGTTTTACACTCTGGCACATGAAACAAATCATTTTTCTATTTTTCTATAATAATGAACATCTACGTTTGTGTAAAATAATTAAGATATAATCAAAGATAACATTTTATAATTAACCTTATACACATAAATCAACACTATTATTGTAGATATTTTCTTAAGTAAGTAACCTAAGGAACATAAACAAATCATGTGTATGTGAATTATATTTGGATGAGGTGATCATTCGTATAACTCTATTCTGCAGCCTGAATAGTGACAATAGCGCAGACAACCCTGCAGAACCCCACACCTCAATACAATTGGATAAATATGGAAAGCTAAAAGAATAATAAAGTGTAACATCTTCATTGTTTTCCCTTTAATTCTTTAACCTTTAGAATTGTTAGTCTTTATGTTGTTACAGGGTGACAGAAATGCGGACCGAACTGTCTCGCTAGTGAAGCTTGCTTTGCTAGCGAAGCGGTTGGTACGCCGGACTTGTGCGCCAGCAACATGGGTTCGAATCAAGGATCGGCCAATGTTTTCCCCTGAGCAATTGGTCTTAGTAACAATGTGGTTTATGTGTTGGACCACTTCATTTGTGAATATATCATTACTCCAAAAACTGTGTAGAGTCTACTCTGGAGATATTGTCACTCTTCATCACAGTACTCTTATTAACATTAATACTTCGTTTGTCAAGGCTGAAATATATGAAATGAGTTTTCTTTGCATTAAATGTTAATTTATTTGCATTCAGCCATTGAACTAGTTTACTCAGTTCAATATTCATTCGACCGATTAGATCAGATGGGTTTCTTCCAATAACAAAAACATTACTATCATTTGCAAATAATACTAAAAAGATAAAAAGAGTAAATGAGAAACTCATTAGTGTATAACATTTATAATATTGACCAAAGTACTTGGCCTTGTAGAACTCCACATTGTACAGCATAACAACTTGAAAAATATTTTTATAACAGACCTATTCTCTGCGATTTGATAGATAACTAATAAACCATTTGGCGGTACCCTTCATTCCGTATTTATATAGTTTGTCAAATAATATTGCATAATTTACAGAATCAAAAACTTTACTAAAATAAACATCCAATCAGCAGCTTATATATTTCTAAATATAGACTAATTTCTCATAATTGTAAGTAATTATGTTGATTAAATACGGTGTAAAGTAGGTATTTATTTAACTTGTTGAAAATTATACATTTTAATCTTCTATCCTACATCACCGAGTTCCCATTGAAATGTAACTTATAAAAGTTAAATTTCAAACAAATAGAGGGGCATGAGGGGAAGAAACAGACTATAAAAGCACCATGAAAACCTTGCTGATATATGGATGGACCGTCTCGATAATTGATTGAAACACTGCATTATTTACCATGCACAACAAAAAGGGGAGTATCCTGGTAATTATTAATTTATAAAAGTGACAGAGACGTGCCCCGTTTATTCCTTTTTGATTAATTAACTTCAGGCATGTTTATGAAGTCACAACGCAAGCCTCCTAAAACATGAACATTTATATTAACAATTATAAATAAATATAGGAAATTTCTTTTTATATTAGAATTTAAATGTCGTCTCTTGTAAAAATAGGCAATTTTAATTGTGCTGATGCATCGTGACTTTTATAAATCGACATATTAATACTTTGCACATACTTCTTTTGCAGACAAACATAACTAAGGTTAACTTTGCACCAATGTTGGCGCCCATCAACTGTATGATGCATCAGGGTTCAAACTTCATTTGAAAAGTTATTAATCAACAAGGCCTATTGTTGCGGGTTTCATAGGAACAACAGAACAATGTACTTTGACCACATTAACTTTAGCAGATTCAAATATATTACGTTTACTCGAAGAAGCTACGAGACGATGAACTATTTTTTTTATTTCTTGAAATAACGGTAATTTTTATTTAGTCTAATCAATCATACCTTCATCTGGATAATATTAAACATACCTCATGTGTTGAAGTTGTGCCATAGTATAATGAGTGAGTATGAATTAACTTCAGATTTTTATGGTCAGATTTGGTTTTCATGAAAACACTAATGCTCGTATTGTCGTATTGTTTGCACATTGAAATATATGCTTAAATTCCTTAATAACATGAGTTCATGGCACAATGATAAGTACATCAAGGCAGCTGGTTACTATACAAAGTACAGAGTCGTGCCTAACAAAACCCACACACGGATGTCATGTTGGCCCCTAAACTTTTAATCCTGTGTTTATGTGAGTACATTGCTGTTATGATCATCAATGATGGTGTTGCCTTTTTATTTCGTTTTAAAAATGAGCATTCTCTTTTTGGAAGTTATGATTTTAAATTTTTTAGAATAATTTACTATGTCTCGATGGCTGATTATTTTTCAATCGCTTTCTAGTTTTCGCTTTTCTGAATTAGAATTATCTATGGCTGCCCAATGTGCGGTTTCGAGAAACTGGGAGAAATAAGAGCGACGATTCGTTACTGGCGAGTTGATACGGGGAAAGCGTCAAGGCCATAATCTACCTGTGAAGAAATTTTGCCGGCAATGGGACGTGTAGCGGCAAAGTTTAGAGCGGAAATCGCTTTCTTTTGACTATGCCCTATGCTTCAGGTTATAGCAGGCCGCATTTATTAACAAAGAAATGATATCCAAAGCACATATGATATTTTAAGCAAACAACAAGCAAAATATAAAAGGTATAATGGAAATGGTGGGTGTAAACGTAACATATTTACCTTAATTATTACAAATCTAGTAAAAGCAGGAACGTCCGAACTTTAATTCGTATCGCAATTTGATTCAGCATGCCCCAAATCCTTGGAATCGATAAAAAACATTAAAATTGGACAAATGAGTCATGATTTGTAACCAAAAGAAATCTTGAATATTTTTGTTGCCACCTATTTTTTATGAAAAAGATAGGCCCAAGAGAAAACACATACCAAATTTTGTGCCTGTATCACCAATTAAAGTATTCTGCACTTATCTGCAGTTAATTCCCACGGCCTTAAGACTTACAGGCTGTAAAGAGATTCTACTTTTCCTACTTTTTTTTCCAAATTTCGTTGCGTTAGTCCTTTTTATCCTAGGAGATTCCTATATTTCATGCTTCATATTTTGCGCTATAAATTGCACTGTCAAACAGTTTTGATTTATGGAGAAATGGTCCTTCTGCTGTTCTCTGTCAACTTTTATGAGTGCTTTAGCATAATGTTACCTCAAACCTGCAGGTTCAAACTAGGCATAAAATAAAGGTTTATGAATATGTTCTCAGTAATATAATCTTTTGATTTCACATTCTTGTATCAAGAATGAGCATGAATAATATTATTACATGTATTGTTTTATTTCTACTTCTGTCCTCATTTTTCTCATATATTATCATCCTTTCTGTCCTCCTTTTTCATGGATATATGCTTGACAGCCTACGTATTATCAATAACAGCCTCGTCAGTCACAGTAGAATGGGTTTTCAGCATTTCAGAAAAGATTCTCTGGTCTGAGAGAGAGAGAGAAAGAGAGAGAGAGAGAGAGAGAGAGAGAGAGAGAGCAAGGATGAGGGACCGCAAATGTTTCCTAAATAATTAATATACTTTGATCAATTGCATTATGATACTTTTATTGTACATGTTGTCATGAATGTTCAGAAACAAAGAGTTTTCCGAAACCAAACTGTGTTCCTGTATAACTCAATGGCATTGGAAACTAAACTCTTTCAAGTGCTCATGAGTACATTTAGACTACTCGGTTCTACAACTCGAGTACTTTTGTAAAATAGTCTGAAGTACTCGTACTGGTTCTCAAGTACTTTTGAAGTATTTTTTAAGTAATCATTTGAATGGAATCCATGATTTATCAACTCAAATTATGTGAGAAGATTTCAGAAATGGTGTCCAGGGGATAATTTGTTGCAAATGACAGTATGGAATAATGAAGTTTTAGCTGAGCATAATCATGTTTAAAATTTACTATCATTATATATATTGACTAGCATATATTTTGTGTCTGGATAAGAGTAATTACCAGTGTGTGTACAAAGTAGGGGCGGGAGCTGCCGGACAACCTGGATACGGGCTTGATCCAGTATAAAAAAGCTGTGAAAGCCATAAATAATCTGTTTTTTTTCCAGAGTCCAGCTGATGACTATTACGATCCATATGTAAACCTGACCGGCAAACACTGGTTCACTAGCGTTTCCGACAACGCTCTTGTGGCAAGCTCCGAGAACCTGTCTCGCATTGTTGCCCGGATGGATTTAAAAACACGTCGGAATTATGGCCATCAGATCATCGACTTTATTCAGGAGTGCACCTACAATGGCGAAACGTGTTCTCCTCTGTAAGTATCTTTGTTATCCGTGTCTGTTACTCATTTATTGCATGTTTTGTTTATTAATATAAAATACCACATTAATGGGTAAACAGAATTCTTTAAATATTAAGCTATAAATTAAAGGGTTGTGGCACGCTACCTTTATATATTTTGGGCACAAATAACCAGTAGATAATATTGGTCATATACGTTTATGTTAAATTATATGTAAAATAGGCATTGAGAATAAAAAGGATGTAAGGCCATAATTTAAATTTACGGAGATAATATTTTACTAGGCCACAAGGAAAAGGACAGTTTGTCAATTGATATGACAGTGAAGAGACCGAAAACAAAATGTAAACGGTCTAATTCATAAGTTATCATATATGAAAGTATTTGTTACTGGAAACACCAAAGCTTACTACTTACATTATTCTTCTGACTGTACAGGAACTTCAAAGGTTTAAACCATCACAGATATGGCAACTGTTACACATTCAATGCTGGAGTAAACCAGACCATACTAAAGAGTTCAAAACCAGGCCCACTGTACGGTAGGTTCCTAGTTTAACTTCTTACCATGACAATGAACCAAAAACTCTGTGGATATGAGCAATGAGCTTATATTACAGGGTCGACTTTAAGTATCAAGCATGATTAAAGGTAAACAAAAAACAGTTTCCTTGCATTTGCCTTGTAATGATTATCAGTCCCGCTTGGGCGATCTTTGTGTTACAAAGACATCTGTAAAGAGTATGTAAATCTTGTCAAGATATATAAAATACTTCTCAAAAACTGTTACATACTCTAAATATAATATTTGCAAGATAAAACGATATAAACATAAAAAGTGATCTGAAACCATTCATTTTTATTTTAAACATTTTACTTCGTCATGGAATTGATATTGTGGAACAACGGACTGTATTGGTTCGCGTGTATCACTGCTTTATCTTCCTGCTTGGTAAATGTAAATGTATACACCTATTTATTACCTATTATTTAAATCATGAATAACGTTAACGCTCATTCCGAAATAGAAATCAACTAGTGCGTAATTGTCCTTGTCAGTAAAAATACCCACAACTTACCATATAGCTTATGTAGAGGAAAATTAAAATACATTTATAACGGACAGTCAGGAGAACATTTTATCTCCAATAAACCGATAATATGAAATTTCTCTTAAATGTCAATTTACAAAAGTCAAATGTAATAGCTTTATTTTAATGGTTTGTGAAAAATTAAGACACAGCAGTTTAGGCAATAATTTCAAAATAACTGCTTAGTAAAAGATACAGGAGTAACCGAAAGGCTTGGCTCAGATGCGACTTGGCGTAGTTAAATGCAAATAATACAAACACACTTGAATAAAACGAAAATTAAATTACTCCTTAGTATTATTACCAAATGCAAATGCAATAAGAATAAACAAATACAACATAGTCCTCTCTAGTTGACTTATGCTCAAAAATGCAAATTCAAATGGAGTTATTCTGTATTCAGATCCATAAGCAAGTGTGACATTTTCAAAAGAAAAAATGTATTTGGACCGAAGCCTGATACCAGGAATATATTTAAGCTAATATAAAGGTCCGACCCTTAATCAGTTAAATGTTACCCAATATCAAATTTCTAAATCTTTTTGATGTATATATATATTTCTATAGGCTTCATGGTCACCCTGTATATCGAGCAACAAGAATACGTTGCGGCTTTGTCGCCCGCGGCGGGGGTTAGAGTCCTCATACACAGCCAGGACGTTCAGCCATTTCCGGAGGAGGAAGGGATTGACATCAGCCCAGGGCAGAAGACCACAATTAGCATGAGAATGGTAAGAAATTTATAGTTTAAAGTACAATTTGTACTTAGTTTAAGTTGTGATAGTTCTGACTTAATGGTTTATACATGATCAATATGAATAAAAGGAAAATGTACTTACAGAATGCTTTCTTGGAAGAATACCAACATTTTACGCCTTTTGGCTGGATAGTCATAAGTTTCTTCATTTCGTTAAAGAGAAAATGAAAATGGGTTAAATAGAGATTTCTGAAGGATTAGCCAAATTATATGACAAACAGTAGCCATTAGAGCTATAATTACTGCTTATCAACGTTACTACTGATTAACAACTGAAAATGATCAAAGAAACCTGTTTATTTTCTAGTCCCGTTACCCTTACAACAGCAAATGCTCAGATGGAACTGGCTAGGAAGTTCTGTACAACTAGCACTGCTTATCAACACAACTACTTATCACCAACTTAGAATGATAAATGAAACATGTTTGTTTTCCAGTCCCGTGTAGACCGGCTGCATTACCCTTACAACAGCAAAGGCTCTGATGGAATTGGCCAGGATGGTCTGTACAACAAGCACTGCCTATCAACATAACTACTTATCACCAACTGAAAATGATTAATGAAACATGTTTATATTCCAGTCCCGTGTACATCGGCTCCATTACCCTTACAACAGCAACTGCTCTGGTTGAACTGGCCATAAAGTTTTGTACAACAAGCACTGTTTATCAACATAACTACTTATCAACAACTGAAAATGATTGATGAAACATGTTTATTTTCTAGTCCAGTGTAGATCGGCTGCGTTACCCTTACAAAAGCAACTGCTCAGATGGAACTGGCCAGGAAATTCTGTACAACAAGCACTACTCTGTATCGGTAGGGTCCCTTCTTCTGAACATTTTGATTCATTTTCATACTGAAATACATAGCCGGAAAATATTAGTTGTAGATCCAAGTATAACTGCCAAATAATAATGAAATGACGTATTCTCTTTTTTTTATCTCGGAAAGAGAATACGAATGGCATAAATCTTGCCACGTTCTTTCCGTTTAAGTCTTGTGAAGGGCTCGTGTAGACCTAGGACATTAGATACAGAATTCAAACACTAAAACACTGAATGAGAATTCTAATCAAACTCAGAGGTGACTCAGATCAGTATGCTATAATGGAAATGCAGTTGGATAGATGGGCCCGGGTTCAAAGAATTATACAGATAAATACACATTACTACGTCCAGTGTGTCATGAGAATCACATTTGCCACTGAATTCCCCAACATGTACCAGCAGTTTATATATTAAGGTATGCACTAAATAGTATAATTTATGGAGAAAGTCACCGTCATGAATTTTATGTCAATTTACGGGTAATTTGGTAACACTTTTTATATGCCAATACACAGTGCGTGTGTGAGTAGGCAATGTCTAGTGCACGATTCATTGTTTATAAACAAACAAAATCCTTGAAGGTTCGATACTAGAAAAACATTTCCATCATTCCTACCATGTTTTTACACAGTACGTGTGTCAGAAGGTAATGTCTGGTGCACAGTTCATCGTTTAATACTAACAAAACCCTTGAAGATGGGATACAGGAAAACATATGTCCATCATTCCTACCATTTTTTTTCAATTATTGTAGCACATGATATTCGAGTGAAACGTTCATACAGGATAATACATTGATAGGTCTTCTGACATAAAATGAAATAGAAATATAAGCAGCAGTATTCAATGGAGCAACTGAGTTCCCGTTAAAGTTGCCATTGAATATAAGAACATGTTTATAACTTATAAAAAAGCAAAAATAGTTTTGCCGAAATAATACTAATTGTACTTCAAATTGACCATTTGGCACACATCTTTATGATGACGTGATTGATATGAACACTTTCAATCACATTTATTTGATATCATTAGACATTATAAGAGTTTAAGTTTTTTTAATATCCTGAATGATTCGAACTGTTCAGCTTCTCAAGAGGTTACCGTTACGGTATAGATGTTCGGAACACGCCAAGGAATGTCCAGTTGGAATTACGCCCTGTCAAACAAAAATCAGTTATAATGTTGATATTTTGACTTATCCTGTAGTTTTCAATGTTTAGATTCACTGAACAAATTGAATTTAACGAACCTACAATATCTTCCTGCTCGTTTTACCTACTGCTGGGATGGATAATAACGATTTATTCATGAATATTTTTGATTCTCCGCGGATAGCTAGTGTTCGATAACACCAAAGAAAAGTTTTTTTAGAAATAAGCAATGCGTAACTAAGGCCCTCCGGGAATTTTTTTCATCCTCTGTAAAATCACGAATTAAGCTTACCTCCCCTAGGAGATATCATGTTTTTATCGCAGTCGGCATGTTACGTACTTAACGGTTGGTCTGTTGGCAATTTTAATGAAAAAATCAATGCTCTAATTTTGATAAGTGTTTGTTAACGTTAATGTAAAATTGAAAACCCCATTAAAATTTAAATGTTCTAGATAATCTTGATCACCAAATTTAGATTAATTTTTTGCCATTGGTCTTGGTCGCCTAGCCATTTATTACTCCCATCCGAGGTTAAGAGCCATCTATTCTTATCACGGACCGCCTTCTTTCTGGCGTGAAAAGCTGACTGTCATGCACACCATCGAGTTTGTAGCCCATGACCTATTTATCTGTGGAATCGTATATTTCCTGGGCTTATGTGGCTCACACCCACGTTTGATAAGGATCATGATAGTTTGGGTCGGGTGGTCCAGAATACTTTGTGGAAATTACATTCAGTATAAGAGGGATGCCTTATGCCACCAATCGTATCACAAATAATCATACAGCCGTATTATACCTTATCCAAGGATGACTTTAAGGGGCTATTAATGATCTAAAAAAGGTGGTTAGCCTGTCATGTGTATATATTTATCTCCTTCTGAATATTTTCTATTCATCTCCTTTTGACATTCAGTAAGATAAAGGATCAATGCTTGAATGTTTGACAGGAAGCAATTGATTCCTCCAGGTCAAACTATAGGTTTTGGTTTCCAATATAACGGACCGTATAGTTTGCATTTTTTTTCAAATCAAAACAGGCATGTCTGCGTTCGTGTTCCCAGAGGCATAAAATGAATGAATGCAAATGTGGAGATGCTTCTCTACCAATCGTCGGCAAAACCCCAGTGTGCAATGACACTAACCGTATGTGTTTTAATATATTCACTGAATGCGTTTGATACGGGTAACCAAGATATATATCGCATACCATATCTCATTATATTATATAATAATTATCCCAATTATAATATATTGAACAGGAGATGCCATTGTTTGACCCATTCATTTTAGGAATAATTCGTAAGAAACATCTTTGAAATTCGGTCCGTCATATCCCTCCGTTGCAGTTGATAATTTAGAACATACAGATTGTTTATATACACATTGTGTAATAAGCCACTCGTGGGACTGAGGACACATGGTTATAATACTTATCAGTCAGGTCATTTTGAGAAATGTGAATGCGTTCGGCTGACTAATTGGTGAACTTTATAGAGACGTTGTCTTATAAGAACGGTTTTTGTTTCATACAGCTTCCAGAGAATGTGCCCACAAAAGGGCAACAGTTTTGCCTTTATAAATCACTTTTAATATTTTAGAACTTGAATGTATCAAGAAGGTGGATCGATGGTTAAAAATCGGTCAGGTGAAGTGTCACTGTCCCCTAAGATGCAGGTAAGAACATGTTTAATATTCTGTGTATTAGTAGAAGTTAATTAAGCATGATCATGCAAGCTCAAACACTGAAGAATATTTTATTTTTAGTGCTTTGATCTTAATACAATTTCTGTCACTCTAAATTTGTGTTTTCCACATGTACCTAAAAAGGTTTTTCTTTCAATTGTTCGTCGAACTTTGCCTACATTTATCCATAACTGACATATTATCTTAAAAGGCTTGAACAAGAGGACAAGCCGACTGGCTAATAAATGATTGATTTTTGTTTTAAGTGTTCTTTGTACTGACATAATGCTAAAAGATCTTTACTAGTTATTTTTTTTTATTTCAGTAACGCCGTTAAATATATTCCATCAGGTTGTATTTGTGCCTACATTATTTCTTGAGGCTTGGTATCGAAGTTTGATTTGTTTCAGAGAAAATTTCTACTCCACGACGATATCCGCTTCTGACTGGCCTGGAGAAAAATTCGAGGTAAATATTTTTTTATATTTAACCTGTGTGGTCAGGTAACTCAGAATGGTAGCAAAACTTCAGTATCAATCGAACTTTCATTGCACACTCTTTCGGAAACCGCAGTCTAACATTAAAGACAAGACGATCATAGGTCGAGAGCTTGCCGAAAATTGAAATAGGACAGACAGTTATAATGGGGATTGCAAGGACTAATAAGGACATGTTTTGTGTAGATAGGGCAATTTTACACGACGCAATGAGCAAAATATTTTTTCGATGACCTTACCCTTGACCGTTGGCCTATCTCCACTAAAGACGTGATGGAGTTTCGTTTTTCTTTCAACTGTATAACTTTCAGAGCGACTGGCTGAGATTTGAGACTGTAGAGCGAAAAAAGTGAAATCTTGTAATATCCCGTTTGACGTGAAACGGTGCGAGATTTCCCGTGATTTGGTATAAAGTCCAGTAAAACTGATCCAATGGTGCCTGAAAGCCTCTCTAGCTTTTAAAGTGACAAAGTTTGATAAATGAGACCCCATATTTTGGGATATCATGAATTTTTCCAAAAAAACATAACCATGGTAACAGCAGATTTAGACAGCTACGTATCAAAGTAAACTCCATGGAATGGCGCGTAAAATGAGCTACAGTTCATGCGGGATCGAAAAATGTTAATGAAGATAAGAAAAAAAAAAAATTTTGTAGTTTTTAATGACCTTGACCTTTTTACTTTGGACTATTTAGTCTAAAAGACATAAGAAATTCTAGAACTCTAGGTATTGTATCAACACTGTAACTTTCAGAGATACTATTTATAAGATCTGGCCTGTGGAAAGCCATATATCAGACGAAAGAACAAGCAGGAAGGCGACTTTGAAAACTGAAAAAATGACGGACATACTGACATACTGAGATATCTGAGATGACAATTGACTAAACCATCAACTTGGGAAAGAATAGAGGAATATATTGAGCTATAGTTTATGTAGCGAAGGTTTATAGTTTTGAAAATATGGTCAAAAACCGGTATCATTTAGTGTTTCGAGTGCAGAGCCCCCTAGCGGCTATTTTCCGAAAATGAAAAACCGGTTTTGAGATATTAGTGTAAGACATAAGATTTACCAGTTTTTAAAGGATTCCTGCAAAACTGTTGCCCGTAGAATGTTATATTTAAGACACAAGAACCAGCAAACAGGTCAAATTGAGGACAACTGAAAAACAGACAGACATACTGACGCACTGACACATCCAATATGAAAGTTGACTAGACCATCCTATGAAGAAAGTATAGAGGAACAATTTGAGCTTTTGGAGAAATAGCCAAATAAACATATGTTGTAATGTTCAAGTGCAGCGCCCTCTAGCGGTTATTTTCCAAAAGTAAAACAAAAAGTTTTGAGATATTAGTGTCAGACATAAGATCCTCCGAGTTAAAAGTCATAGACAAACTATTGGCCACAATATCATAATAATCATTATATCCAATTAACGAAACGAAAAGACCTTAATTTGCTTGATATTTTTCTTGTTTTCTGAAACATACATTATTAATTTATTATGTACTTATTTCTGCATCTTCATTGCATCTATTTTTACATCAGTGAGTTCTTTTAACTCAGAAACCAGTAACATAATATTTCTTCTTGCATTTCAGGAATTGCTCAAGGAACAATTTTCCCGTCGAGACACAAAGCTTCGAGAAGCTCTTAAAAATCACACCATGAGGTAGGCTCTTGATACCAAAGTGTGTCATATATACCCTTTAAGCATTCTTTCAGAGTGGTTCTCTTATTTTTTTCACTTTTCAAGCTCAACCTAACTTGTGGCTGTCTTGGTTAATTTACTAGTTTCCTTTAGACTTGGACCTTTATTTGAACCATTTTTTGCTATTCAAAGAGGTGAAGACTGCTGCCGAGCCATGAATGCCATGTTCCAGTGGTATTTGAGTTGAAGACATGAACCTATTATTAGTCATGTTCTTAGTCATGCCGAAATCAGTATTGCAGTTGTTGTTCCTATTATTACAAAAATAACCCGGATGAAATCTAACTATTAATCTCTGATTGAGACATTCATTCCGATAAAACGTGAAAGTGCAAATTTAATGTGCAACATGAAAGACCTTTTCGCAAGTTGTCACATGCGCAAGCAAGTTTACTTACCTTAGTGCTGAGTCATTGTAGCATTTTCGCACCTATAATAACAGTCATTTGAAATTAAACATTATAAACTGGCTTCCATTTTTTGAGTAATATGATGACTGTAAACAGTGAGACAAATCAGGAAAATTTGGTTTCCATTCAGTTTTCAATAAATATAGCTCGGCTTCTCAGTCATGCTTTAAAAACTCTCCAAATAGAACTCCCTATGGTCCCCCGAGTGAGAATTAATGGATAGCGATAGTTCCGGACGCATGACAAGGTCGAATTTTATGTCTCGCTCATCTGGCTGGTTTCTGGTTCGAATGCACTACAGGTTGTCCTCCTGTACTAAAATATTTAATATAATTAGAATATTGTTCACGCCTTGTCCGTTCGAGACAAGTTTCTGAGTGAATAAGTAAGGGGCATATCGTTTCCCATTCAAGATATTCTCCTATTGACAACTGTAGCTCAAATAATAAAACTTACCGGTCTGGGCACCATTAATGTAACAGGAATGGCATAGCAACCCCGGCTGTCTATATTTATTGGAATTAAACCGTGCTGTCCTCATGTATGCCGTGAGGGTTAACCTCACAAGTCTGAAGGTTAATACGTTTGCAAATGCGTGTTGAATGCTGTTGGTTTGTCTTCCAGGGATAACTTTCTGAAGATCGAGGTGTATTTCAAAGAGCTAATATATCACAAGCTGACGGAAGTTCCAGCTTATGAGGTGCGTTTTTTTTCTTCTAAATATGATATTCCGTGAGTGGCGTTTATTACGTGTAACTTTCAAATATTTATGTTTGGGGTTATGGAATTGTTAACAAGGTTGAATACAAGATTAGCACCAGTATGTGGGGGAAGCCGATATGTCTGTTGAATGAGGATGATAAAAAACTACATAAGATTTATGGTTTATTTTTTAATCCCCGTATTGTTGTGTAGTGCACAAAAATCATCCATGAATGATGGCAGTAATTTTGCCATGTGAGTGTGTTCAGATACTGTTTTATCCTTGATAACCCTGGTATCTTCAAAACAGTTTCTGTTCCCAAGTCGCAACCAGAATGGATGCCCCCTTATGAATGGCCTGCAACCTTGGGTCAGGGTATAAATGGCTATGCATTATTTCCTTTCCATCGATTCAATCAAGTAACGGATGTTGTAAATATGTTATACGTCCCCGTGTTTTTTTCACTCTGCCGTATGTACTTAAATGTTTATAGGAGAGAGAAATGGTTAAGTAAGGTGTTTTTTAAATATATAATGAATGTATCGGTGTTTTTATTTTGGGAAAATTGGAAAAGGTAGGGAAAACGCAGCTCACTAAATGATGTTATGTGTTATCTTTGGAAGCGGGAGAACTTTCATCAGGTACACGTGGTCACTGTGGATAAGCTATATTTACTAAACGATTGTATTATTTTACTTGTAGCTAGAAATTCTCTTTGACCTCGGTGTTCAGCTTGGTCTTTGGTGCGGATACTTATTTTGATTGCAGCAATTGTGTGTGTTTTTATCTTTTACTTGGTCACTGTGGATAAGCCAACTTTACTAAACGATTGTATTATTTTACTTGTAGCTAGAACTTCTCTTTGACCTCGGTGTTCAGCTTGGTCTTTGGTGCGGATACATATTTTGATTGCAGAAATTGTGTGTTTTTATTTTTTACTTGGAGAACTTGCTTTGGGAGAAAAGTGGGGAGCAAAGTAATTGGATACGGATATCTGTCATAATTGAATGATTTTGTGTGGGTCGATGGGGTATATAATGTTTTGCTAGCTAGTTTAAGACATCGGTATTGATTGTTTGCGTGGTCTAGAGGTGTCTAACCATATTGAACGACCTCTTTGCTAATAGCTAGAAAACTTGCTTGGGGACATGGTGGACAGCTTGGTCGGTGGGTGTGGATGTCTACTGATTGACCTTTTTTTAAACCTTTTTTGTACCTTCAAAATATGCACGGGAACAATGGCGGATAGTTTTGTCTATGATTAGGGATGTCTATTATGACTCAAAGATGACATTGGTAGATCTTTACAGTTGGAGAATTTGTTTTGGGACAATGGTGATCAGCTTGGTCTGTGAGTTGGGATGTCTTATTAGACTGCAACCATTTTATTTAACCTTTTTCTTGTACCTTTAAATTTTGCTCTAGGACAATGACAGATGGTTTGGTATATTGGTAGGGATTTCTCTCCTTACCTAACAATTTTTTGTGTCTCTTTTCCAGCTGGAGAACTTGCTTGGGGATATTGGTGGTCAGCTTGGTCTATGGATAGGAATGTCTATCCTTACGTTGATTGAAGTAATTGAGCTCGTCTTTAAATTGTGCAACATCTTTGCGAAGAAACAGGCTTCGGTCGGCACACAAACAGCCACACCTTAATGAGAAGCCGTCGCTAAACCACCCATAATCCGAGGAGATTATTCATGGAGCCTGGTGTTGGTTTTGGTTCTTTGGAATATGAAATAGAACTCCCACTGAATAGACTCGATAAGTAGATCGATTTGTATCCTTTTTCATTCTTTGGTGTGTATGCAACTGCTTCCCTTGTAAAGAATGGATTTACGAAAAGCAAGTATGCGGCCGGCCTTGTCGCTTCTTATCAGATCTCGCAGTATCCGAGATATCGCTATTGTATACCTATTGTCTCATTTCTCTACCCAACCGGAGAGACCGGGCGTGCTCTTGACAGTCCCCAGGCGAAGTGATAACCCACTTCTTATTTAGGCTTGGGCAAGGCCGATACAATGAAGCAAGGCCATCTGATGATCTCCTCATTTACCGTGAGAGTCGTAGTTAAAGTCTGGCATAAACTGACCCTGCCACTTTTAGATTCTAAGCCCCCTTTAAATGTACAGGATCAACATTATATTAGGCAACCACTCCTTTCCGGGACTGGTTAAATGTCCTTTTCAATGAGCATGAGCATTGTGTTTAATAATCGTCTGCAGTGTTCGGATCGATAGATCAAGTATGGCGGGTTTTGCCAGTTTAAATTAAATACAATCCAGAGACTTAAACATTAAAATCACTGGGAAGGGAAGATATACTTTTTATTTGTATCCTTTATAATATGAAAAAAATATGTTCCTCTGGTCCATATACTACAACGGAACACCCATTAGCCAATACCTGCAGGTGGCGCTTCAGAGGCTGAAAAGGTCTGTTGATCGGCATGAAAAAAAAATGTTATACATATTGTTTTGTGCATGTGCACAATAATTCTGACAATCAGTTGGAGTTATCTGTTAACCAAAAATAAACCTCTTTCTCAGATATAGATTTTTTATTGTATTTTAAAATAATTGACAAAGTACTTTTTCCCTAATTAATACTTAATAATTGCACCACTACTTCATGGTAGCTCCCTTTTAGAACTGATCTGCTTATCTATTAAAATGCTGCAAAATTTCAATTTACACCCTTAATGGTGAAATAGTGTACAATGGAAGCATACTGCCGCTGGCAAAACCTTTTCGTAAATAAACGGACACTGTATCAAGTTTTATTTATGTTAAATTATCTGAGGATACTTCTTATACATTGAAAGTTTATGGTAGCAAGTATATAACATGGAATGGAAGTTTGTGTGTGTACAAGGTCTATGTGTGAGATACCTGACAATGTTATCAAATAATTCCATTGAAATATTTTAGGAAGCAAGTTTTTAGAAAAGGTAGCGTTCTCTCAAAACTGATTTTGTACATGAACCAATGATATGTATCTGTGTATTTGTAATTAGCAAATCAAGTAATATAATTAGTGACACGGAATTTGAAACAAATATGTTTATGGTGTTGAAGCATTATTGATACGTGTTCGTGGTCCAGATATATCTATTTTATATAAGGGATTAATAAAGATATGTTAACACAGGTCCAAGTTCGTATTGAGGACCAGATTACATACAGTCGATCCAGATGCAGATGTTTATGCAGATGAATGAAATAACAGCTAGTTGATGTTTGTAAAGAATAAGGTAACAGGGAGTTGACTCTGATCCAGATGTTTATAATGGATAGTGTTACAGAGACTTCACTTCGATCCAGATGTTTATAATTAATAAAGAACAGGGAGTTGAATCGGATCAAGATGTTAATAATGGATAATGTTTCAGGGAGTTGACTCTGATCCAAATGTTAAAAATGAACAAGCTAACAAGAAGTTCGCTCGGGTACAGTTGTATATGATAAATAAGGTAACATTGAATTGAATCAATCATGTCCAGACGTTTATAAAGGATGAGCTAGTTTGAGTTGGTCCGGATTTAGATATTCACAAAGGGGGGTCAGATAATTGCTAAGGTTCCAGATAATATAAATTACCGGATTAAATGATACATATAAGTCTTTGAGTTTCTTCTATGCATATAATTTTACATTGCATCCATGCATTAATATTTATCCATTGTTTGATCTGGAACACTTCCAAAGATATATCAGTTGGTTTATTTGTCTGTTACAAATATCCAGTATGCAAATTATGTTCTAAATATCTATTGAACAACCAATGAGTATCCTTTCTTAAACTTTGGTATTTTCCATAGGAATACATTTATTTAAATACACACACACATAATGTGACATTGTTACAAATTCAGAATTGTATAAAGGGTTTGCTTTCCCGGTGTTTAACTGGGTATGATTTTCTATGAAGGGTTAGGTTATAATAGTTGATTCGATCAGGTTACAGGAAATTGGTTCGGATATTAAAGCTTATAGAGGACCTGGATACTGGAAGACGGTCTGGATTTAGATATTCATGCAGGATCAGGTATCTCGGAGTTTTTCCAGATCTTGATATCTATAAATGATCAGCTAACTGGAAGTTGGTCCGGATATTAATCTTTATAGAGAATCAGGTTGCTGGACACCGATCCGGATCGTAATACTTTTATTTTGGAATTTTAGGTCTTTAAAGAAGATCTTGACATTTTAAAGGATCAGGTTAAAGTAAATTTGTCCGGATCTTAATCCGGGTTTTAAAATATATAGCGATTCCGGTTACCGACAGTTAATCAGGATAATCATCTTTTATAGGATCAGGTTACAGGAAATTGGTCCGAACATTAATCCGATACTGATATCTACTAAGAGCAGGTAAACAACATTTGGTCCAGATCTTGATACTTTTTGAGGATTATATCACAGTAAATATGTAAGCATATTGATCCAGATAATGATAATTATAGAGATTCAGGTTTTTAACAGTTGATCCGGATCTTGGTAATATGTTCTGGTAATATGATATTGCTCCCGATCTTTATAGTTATAGAAGACTTTACTGGTAGTTAATGTGATTCAAAATGTGGATCAAGATGAGCTTTTTCATTATTTATTATATTACACGTGTAATAATTAATGACTAGTTTACTTAGAGCTGAGTAGGATACATATTTTTTTAAAACATCAGGCCATGTGAAGTTGATCTGAAGAATTATATTTGATCAGTGTACGTAGAACTAGTAGGGATACATATTTTTTTTTTAATTCAAACAACAACAAAGAAATTCATATAGAGTTGATCTGGATCTAAACATGTATAAATGATCAGTGTACATACCGTTTGTGGGATATATATGTTTTTAAAATATCACGTTAATCCGAATTGTTATTGGAATTAACCATGAAAAATGTGTATTATTTTTTGCATACAATTTAATCAAATTTATGCTACATACTCGCATTGCTCTTTTTAAAAACATTTTGAATAGCACAATTATCTGTATGTAAACTGTGTGTCTCAATGTATTCTACTAATTTAAGCAAGGAATGATATATGCTTTGTTAGCTCAACTGAATGAAAGTCATCTGAACTATAGCAATCACCCTTTATCCGTCGTCTGTCCGTTAACAAGGCACAGATCGTAAACGTTTAGGTGAACACCCACATAGGTGCATAATAGATCTCCTTGGGAACCTGGAATTATCCTCAGAGCCATGGGACTCGTAATTACCCCCAGAATAATTAGAAAAATGATACAAAAGCTCCAGTATCTGTATAACTAATCAATTAATCCCGATTATTCTTTCCATACTCTTACAGACATCGTCTCTAGGCTTTCGAGACTTTGATAAAGGCAGACCCGACTCAAGACTGCAGACTATCGTCAGACTCCACAAAACTGGCGCGCTGACCGGGCGATTGTAGCGATTTCTTCTAAAACAATGATTTATATGTGCTTGCTGACGTCCCAAGTCCTGACCGTCTTCTGGCCAATCATTTCACACCATTATGCCGACCGTCATTAATTACATGAATATTAAAATGGACACACCTCCAGAGATCAAACCCTGAAACGGTGAATAAAAAGGTGTTTGGTCTTTGAAGTCTTAAGTAAACAACGTTACTTTAGAGACCGTCTAGACAAGAATCGCTTCCCATGGTTTCTAAGCAGCACTGAAATTAAGACCAAAAGAGGCACCTGTTCTCTTACGTAAGTTCTCACGCTAACATCTTAACATGATACTACATATTAATGTACAACGAATGATAAAAACAATCATCTTGTTAGACTCCCAACTTGAACATAAAAGGATATAACAAAGTCACAGTTCTCTGGTGACAGACAGGCAGCAGGTCAAAATCTTTATTTTTATTTCTTATTTTTTTTCAACATTATTTATTGCCTCCATGCTTTCATCCTCGTACATGTGTTTGAGTGGGTGTGTTTGTGGTGAAGATGTGTTTGCGTGTTGTGTGTTCTTTTTTGGGAATGGGTCAAAAAGGAATCGATTAGATTTATATTTGTTATCCGGCAAGTAATCCTTATGTCACTAATGTACGAATGAATCTGAGAATAGGAGCCAAGTATTCCATAATAGGAACACCACATGTGCGGAGGTTTGCATTCCTTAGAATGCAGATTATTCATAAATATACAGTCACTTATGTACTAATGAACCAAGGAACAAGGGCCGAGTATTCCACCATAGGAACCCCCTCATGTGCTGAGGTTTGCATTCCTTAGAATGCAGATTATTCACAAATGTACTGTCACTTATGTACGAATGAACCTAGGAATATGGCCCGAGTATTCCACAATAGGATCCCCTATATGTATGGAGGTTTGTACTCCTTAATCCTAAAAGTCCAAGTTTATTATGTACCTCCTTGATTTTCTAAGTGCACTCTTGTGCTGATTTTATGTCCTCTGTAGAAACCAGCTTGCTATAAAGTGAACAGAAGGTAGCTGGCACACCTGTTTTGTGTGAAAACACATCAACACTTAATATTTCATAGCTGCTCATGAAGCACAAAAAGCAGATAGATCGGACGGCACACAAACCAGTTATTAAAGAGCCTAAGCCGTTATAGAAATATATCATGAAAAAGTGTCGTATATTCCAGAATAATCCTAAAAGTTTTTATTTACTCCAATAATTACTATTCCAGAATGATCCAAATACTTTTGATTTACTCCAATAATTATTCCTGATTTAATAAGTAAGAAAATAAATAAAATCTAATTTTCAGAGTAACAACCACTGCCTAAGAGTAATAAGAAGACTTATCCAAATGTTATAAAGACTAGAAACATCAACGTAGGATAACATTTCTGCAAATCTTTCGATCAAAAAATTTCATTCAGACACCCATCAAAAGTATTTCATTCAGACACCCATAAAATTTTCTTCTGAAAACCATTTTTTTTCAAGCTTGTTCCATTTCCTGTAAAAAAATGCAGAACATAACATGGCATTTTTTCTGCATTAGCGAATATTCTTTGTTTTGAACCATCTTTATATATTAAATAAAGCTTGCCCAAATGTGTGTATACCTTAATAAGTGTTTTAAAGAAAAGGTTATACTAGTTGTTGCTATGTCACATACATGCAGGTCATGTATAATCATTTCCTAGATTTGTCTTTAAATATTAAAAAATTATCCACTGTTTTTGTTTATTGAAGTTATTGCAAAGCCCGTTTCTATGTGAAAAGGGTGGTATATAATATAGTAAGTTAGTAATAATAATGATAATAATAATAATAATTGTTATTATTATTATTGTTATTTGTTTACTGAACAACAATCCACTTGTAAGCAGATAATCCGTCTAGTATGTAAACATCTGCTTAACGGATCAATCATCTTGAATTATTAATGATTTCACTTCAGGATGACAGGTTCTTACGGACGGGCCTTTTATTATGTGACATAAAAGTGTGACGTTTAGTTAACACTGGGATAAAGAAAGCTCTAAGATTTTTTTGTTGGGCATTTGGCCAGAGGCTCGCAGAGGAAAAAATGCTAACACCAGGGTAAGGGTTGGTTTTCTCAAATTATCATCACTTTATAAAGAGGTTAAACACAGTGAACAGAATAAATAAAAGAACAAACGGTATGAGTTATAAACATTTTTTTAACAAGCCATGTTTTGTTATTGGTACAATATTAAGATTCCATGAGTTGTCCAATGGCCAGTAATATAAATAATAAACAACCACATTAATAACGAAGAATCACATCTAATAAGTGGGTTCCTAGATTTCTGATGTTATGCATTGCTTTGTTATATAACTCATAAGTCAACGTGTAGTGAAGATACACTTTTTAGGGGCGGATCCAGGATGTAGGAAAGGGAGGGGTCCAATCCAGGAGGACTAATGAGAAAACCTGAAAATAGGTTCCCAGGTCCGGAAAAGGGGCGGGCAGGTCACATATTTTGGTCCGAAACCCTTAAAAAGGTTGGGGTGGCTGAAAAAGAGAGGGGGTCCGGACCCCCTGGACCCCTCCCCTGGATCCCCTTCTGCTAATTTTTATTGTATCAAACTATAAATTTTAACTGAATATGCTCACTTCTTTCAAAGACCAATGATAATAAAAAAATATTTGCAAACACAGAAGCATTGGAGAGCGATGTGATATTATTTCAATTACCATTTTGACAAACAGTGCCTATAAACCCCGGCACATTCATACGGCGCCGAGCGCACTTTATCTCCAGTAACCAAAACAAAATGGCCGCCAGATAATCATTGAAACCTCGATAAAGACATGCTTGTATGCGGTCAAAATTTCGAGAAACATACAAGAATATTTACAAGAATGCTGAGTTTTTCAGATTTGTGCCAAAATTACTGGTTGTCTGAAAGTAAGCTATCGCACTTAATGATTGGCAAGATTATTCTTTCTGAAAAAATACTTGAAAACGGTTAGGCGTTTAACGGATGTTAAAAATGACGAACGTTAGTTCATTCATATTTTCATGGCACCTGCTGCCACACACACATACACATATTTATATACTAAATATATTTAGAAACCCACCTACATAGCATAAGTTCTAGCTCGGACTACATTGTAGTAAGGTCAAGCAAACGTATTCCAAATCTCATTATATTATCATATAACATATTTGTTTCATTTGTTAAATAAAAAACAATTGGCACATCTATGAGCATTGTCTACCCGTGGCTGTGACGTCATTCTAAAAAAAATTCTAGTTCCCATCCAAATAGGTTAGTATTTCCTAATTTTTAAAGTAGAACAAAAACAATATGTTATGCCAGATTTAAGTGACGTCACACTTTGTACTTGCTACCAGTCTCTGTACAGGATGCAATGCCTACACATAACAAATCCACATGCTAAATCGACGCACTGTCAGGCATAAACTTATATCAGCAAAATGTGGTACTTTTTTAAACACAATTTGCCATCATATTTATGTAAAGAGAATGATCAAACCCTGACATTGCAACAAACTTTTGTCACTTGCATGGGAATATAAATAATAAAGGCACATTTTTCGACTGGATAGCCACCAACGTTGTCAAAGAGACGGTTATGTTGTTACCATAGGTTCAGAAAAAATAAAATCAATAATGTACGGATTTCTATGGGCATACTGCTGACATATGATCAGAAAAAAAATAACGGAAGTAATAACAAGCTATTCCGTTCTGTGGAATGCTACTTATAAAATCGGAATCAACGTAAAAACGTTGCAGCTAGCCAGCCTCATGTATAAACTAATAAATGATTGTTCAGACTGATCCACATGACACTTGATCAATAATACTACTCACTGAATAAAAATAAGACGGTGTCTACTTGAGATATGCAGGAGTGAAGTACTTTTTACGATAAATCTGTATTGCATTTTTTTTATGTAGTGAACTGTCTAGTTTATTTAGTGTTTCTGTACATGCAGTAGCTTAATAAATATGGTGTTACTTGAAAAATGGTGTTACTCATTGTTTCATCTAGAAATCATGTCCTGTAGAATATTAGCCTGTGTTTCTTATCACTTTCTTTTTCCCATTACTTTTTAACATCAGACCTGTACCATAGCTACACGATTAATTACTCTATTACATGCAAGCCTGCGGTTTAATTAATTTCGCAGGCCTTTCTATTTCCTGTTTTAGGTAAAAAATATCTGTATGAAACGATTAAATTGCAAACAAAATGTCTATATAAATTAAAGCTTGGAACTATATGTCTGAATAACAAAATCGACCAATTATATTCCAAATCCAATATATGCGTTATCTGTATCTCAAAACACTCTCTGAAATTCACCCTAAAGGTTCTGAGGTTTAGAACTCCAACACTGACAACACTCCTGAACAAAAGAATATGTAGGTAAACTCAAGACAAGGCCCCTTTTCCTGATAGATATATCGTGTTTGCTTCTACGGACTTAAGACTAACACTAAAATGGCGGTCTCAGCATCATAATACAACTTTAGCATATTCATATTCACTTACATGACTTTATAATCAAAAACAATTTTTAATTAACTCAGTCGGACATCTCCTACTGTAACTAAACAACTTAGAATGTAAAACTTGGTCTAAACAACGCAAATCGATAATATTACTGACCTATATTTTTATAGAGTTATATTTATTCTAAACGAATAAAACACCAAGCTGATCTTCATAAGTCCTCATTAACTTTTATTTGTACTCAAAAGTATCAACAGTCTCAGAGTGCATAGATCTGAACAAAGTCACAAGCCAAATATGTCCCCTTCAGTTAAATATTATTAAAGATAACTGAAAGACTTGCATCCTTTGTCACAATTCTGAGAATTGTCTTACTTGCCTGTATGTCGTATATCGTGACTGAGGTACATCAATGCACAGTCCCTCAGTGATCAAATATTTAGATAGCTCAACAAATTTGTTCAATAACCTGTTTTTTTTTTTGCTAAATACGTATTCGGACACAGCATTTAAACAGATGGTCTTAATGGAATAGACGACGAGTGTATGATATGATACACATTAAATTCTTCATTAAAATTTGCGGCCGCCAGAATTACTAAAACAATACAGGTGTTGTCCAATAAAAATAATGGTCCAATCCATGCAGACTGCGAATGTACACTCCAATCGCACACTGCCCAGAACGCACCTATACTAGTATGATCTTTATAATAAAAATAATTGTGTAGTATTGATTAATATTCAAAGATTTATTAATATTTCTGAGCTGAGCTCCAATATTTTAACTTTAAAATGTGGGGCCAATTAAAGGATGAATGGATAATGTAACCTTCTGACCTGAAGCAAGCTACATTTAACCTTTAAACTGGTTTTGGTCATATTAACTGCAACCAGTGTTTGATATATTAGAAATGATGTTAATATGTATATTTTTAAAATGAAAATGAAATATAGATTCAACAGACTTTACCGCGTTCCATTCATTTTTGTAAAGGTCTGATTACGGTTTGTTATCCTGCTACTGTGGACTCTGATCTGCTGAATGGGCACCTGAAGGATTGACCGGAAGGCACTTCTTACAAAATTTGGTTTGATATGTAACAATTATTCCGTCAATTGAAATATATGCTTTTTGCCTACAAACCTCGTGCCAGATAGATGTTATTTTATGTCCAGATAGATCATAGATTATTTTGGATAAGTATAAACAAATATTGCTTCAAGATACATTTTCGTCATCGTATTTACCATATTTTGTGATCGAGATGCATTTGTGCCCTGATAATTAATGATCAAAGGTGTGGACAATTCAACAAAGTGGTCTTCATAAATACGACTTCAGATATAGCTTTCGAAAGGAATGGTTTTACTGGAAAAGTGTATACATACTATTATATTTCGTACATATATTTTAATTATATGGGTGTTTAATCTCTATAATCCTAATCATTATGCGTTTTAATTTTTTTTCGAATTGCAAAATTAATGCATGTGTGCCTAACTTGTTAGTGTGCAATAATAATAATAATATTAAAATATTAACAAGAAGAATAAAGAGATGAAATATTATTAATTTATCTAACAGCGCCAGGACACGCACGCGCTCATACCCAGACATCGGGTACAATTTCTCGGAAACCTATTACCGTACATCTCCCTATTCATTCTCAGTATATCGTATACCAGTAAGTCATCCAGCAGATTTGTATATTTCCTGGAACGGACTGAGGTATATATATGAGCTATTTTGTCTAAAAATAAAATTTAAAATTTTTGACTGAATCAAAATATTTTAAAATCTATTTTCAGTAAGAATGAAACATGATGCAGGAAAAAATATTTTGAGATATTGCCATGTAGTTTTATATTAAATATTTTGAGATATTGTCATGTAGTAAACACAGAAATAGATGTTTTCATAGTTATATACATTTTCAGCGTCTGTATATATATATATATTATATACATGCAAACCGCTCATACCGATCAAAAGCTCTATCATAATGAGAAATGCATTGATAATGGGACAGACTCCACTGAATTAAGAAATTGTATGGTGATCCACATTTCCTCCAAACTGTATTGGATTCTTCTTTGAGTTTTTTTCCTGACCTTCCACAAATTATAACAAACCGGTTCATAACTTTGATTAGCTGACAGACAACCCGAGGGTGAAGTATAATACCTGGCGAAGGCATTTAACTGCGGTCAGTTAGCTGACAGACAAAATACATGTAATGTACCATAAATGTACCTGTATTTCTAGCATGACTGGATATGTAGAGAACAGAAAGCAGACGCAACACTTTATCTTCAAGGCTTGGGGGGGGGGGGGGTGATTCAGGGGCGTAGTTTAGGGCATATTTTGCCTTAACCCACCAATAATGAAATATCCTTTCTCGAGGTATAGAGCTTATATGGGTCATTAAAATAATTTATAATCCATCTGATAATACTCTAAATAATCTCCATTTTTGAAAAGCGGAGGAGGTGATTACATTGGGGGGGGGGGGGTGTCCCCCTTTTTTGGTGGCCCTGCCAGAGAGAGCCAGGAAAGTGTAATGAAAGTCCTAAGAAAACATGCTGACCAAAGCATTGCTCGGAGGCAAACGACCTGCCACATGGATACTTTTTTCACATTTTTATTTCTGATTTTTTTTCCCATTTTGTTCATGTTTTTCTTGACCAGAATACAGCGACAGAGGAGGGTCTCTCTTATTTTTTCTGTCAGCATGATAGCAACAGTTCTTCACTCCTGCATTTTCTTAAGGAGGCACCACCTTATGTTTATTGAGGGAGTAGTATTATTGATCATATGTCACGTGTAACAGTCTAGACAATCATTTATTAATTTATTCATGAGGCTGGCTAGCTGCAACCGTACTGAAGTGTTACCGTGGGTTCCGATTTTATCAGTAGGATGACATAAAGCAGAACAGCTTGTCATTACTTTATACTTTCTTCCGGGGCATATGTCAGCAGTTTGCTCATAGACATTTCGCACATACATGATTGATTTTATTTGTTTTGAACCTATGGTAACAACATTCCCATCTCTTTGACAACTTTTGAAGGCTATTGTACCGATCACAAATCATGTCTTGTTAAAAAAGTTTCTAACTGATAGCCTTTGTTTATTTTATATATTCTGTTAACTGTATTCAACCTCTTTCAAAAGTGATACTAATATGGGGCAAACCAACCCCTTCCCCGCTGTCAGCATTTTTCTCTGCCAGCCCCTGGCAAAATGCCATACAAAAACTACTAACCTTTTCTTTATCCAAAGGTTAATTAAACATCACACGTTTATGTCACATATAAAAGCCCCGTCCACACGAACCTGTCACCCGTAAGTGAAATCATTAACAATTCAAGATAATGGATCCGTTAGGCAGATGTTAACATACTAGACGGATTATCTTATAAGTAGTACTCTCCTGGGTTCTAGTTATTCTGTGCTTTCTGTAAATTATATTTTTATTTATTTTCGGAATTATTAAATCAGGAATTATCATTGGATTAAATAAAAATATAAGGATTACTCTGGAATCGGCAACACTTTTTCATGATATATTTCCATGTCAGTTTGGGATCTGAGTCCACTGGCTTGTGTGCGTCCGATCGATCTGCTTTTTGTACTTCATGAGCAATTATAAAATATTAAGTCTGTATATGTTTTCACACCAAATACGTGTGTCAGCTACCATCTTTTTACTCTATAGCAGTCGGGTTTATGTATATACAGAGGACAGGTTAAATCAGCACAAGTGCACATAGAAAATCAATGAGGTAAATTATTTAATGAATGCAAACCTCCGCACGTGTGGGGGTTCCTATTTTGGAATACTCGGCTCCTAGTCCAAGGTTCATTCGTACATAAGTGAATGTTCATTTTAGAATAATCCTCTAGGACGTGTCTGAAACCGGATAGTGTACCAGATCCACACTTAAATATAATAAATTCTTTATCTGTCCATTCCCGATGTAAATTTCATGAGATTCTGTTTATGATTATGTTATGAGGCCAGTTTAGGTGCTGCTTCGAATATTTATATGGAAGTCTTTGATAATTCCGTGTCTGTAAAAGGGTTCAGAGAGTTTTTCTAGCCACAGTGGGGTGACAGAATGAATGGTCTTCCCCGATGATAAGAAGTAAAACAATGGGATGATACTTGTATTTAAAAATTGGTTTGGTGGTTTGTAAAGTTTTCTTGGCAAAACAATTCTGTAAGATATTGAAAATTGAGACGTTTTGTACGTTATTTACATATATATGCGTATGAAATAACATGAGGGTCTCAAAACCCTTCATTCACTCGTTTCGCTTTAGAAATATACCAGCTCCTTTATATATGTTTTATTGAAATAATGGTAAAACTGGAATGAAAAGCAAATTAGAAAACCAAGGACGTTAAGCTTAATGTCTTTATTCAGTAACTATCAATTGATAATACAAGTTGACATTATATGCACATATATTGAAAAAAAAGTGAATACATCATTTCGTTCCTAAGTTTGTTGAATATATTGACTATTGCGTACTATTTTTTTCAAAAAGTTTTAAATCAAGCAATGTAAGTGCGCAGAATTAAATTATCTGATTGACCTGTGTGCAAATATAGTAAACATTATATTCTGTCATGGTTAAATACAAAATACATCTACGTGAAATTGATTCAGATCATTTCTACATTACCTGATTTTGTAAATACATATGTATCTCTATCATAAATTATAAATAATTAGATCTAGATAAACGCAAATGCTGCTTTGTAGATTTGAATTAACTCCGTGTGATGTATTATATTTATAAATAAACTGTGATTCTGTCTGCACATTTGATCCACATTTACCACCAGACAAGTCCTCCATAAACATAAAGGTCCGGAGCAATATCCCATAACCTGAATCTCTTCTTAATATAAAGATCCTAGATGAACTGTCGGTAACCTTTATCTCTATAAATATTCATATCCTGATCAATTTCCAGATCAACTGTTGGTAACCTTAATATCTAAAAATATTCATATCCTGATCAATTTCCTGATTAATTTCATATAACTTGATTCCACATAAATATCAAGATCCGGACCGACTTCCAGTTACTTGAACCTCTAAGATATCAAAATCTAGAATAATTTCCTGAAACCTTATGTCGCGGACAGGGGGTAAGGCAGGTCCGCCCCATGTCACAGGAAGAACCCAAGACAAAGTGGATGGATGAACTTTATTCTGAAGAAGAAAGACCGTGGTCAGCTTGTTGCCAACCAGAGGAGATTATATACTGAGGGATTCACGTGAATCGTGATTAATAATCGTTATAAAAGAATTTGTTTGCACCTTTCGTGTTAATATTTAACATTTAAAATGAGGACTATTTTTGGAAAGAATAGACATAATAAGAATGTTATTGTATGTTTGGATGGAATTCCAATAGCAGGAATTTACATAAACCTTTCATAATAATAATACATACATCCCGTATGTGAAACGCGGGGATGAAAGAGTGATTAGTACATTAGTTTCACCCAGACTGCCAGATGGCGGTACTGTTGACTACTGGCCTAATCGATGCCTTTGGACTAAACTTATTTATATATTTATGAGACCAAAAAAAAATATAATTATATAATTATCTATAATAATACGTGGCAGGCGGTTCTGTCACTGTACAACTAGTTACTAGTTGTGGCTGGAATAACCCCTGGTGTAAACGGTTGCCGGCATACCGACCGAAACGGACGCTAAAGACATTCCTGCAGCCGGGGGGGGGGGGGGGGGGAAGAGAGAGAGAGACACGTGCTTACCAGCCTACTAAAGTGGCCGATTTTTAAGTAAAATAGACTGGGAAATTTATACTAAACCCTTGCAGTTAACCCAACATATAAATGGGCGCAATATACGAGATGCCTGCACAAGATAACTGACTGTTCTATTTCTTAAAAAATAAATAGGATACACCTGGGAAAAACTGACATTCTCTGTATTCTTAACCATACAAGAAATGCGAAACAAATATATTGGTATTAAACCGACATTTTAGGCCTTGAAACATTCATTAATAATAATTATTCCTTCACTTTATGGTATCGGGGCAATAATATACGGTTCCTACCTGAAGAAGACAGACCGTGGTCAGCTTGTTGCCAACAAGAGGAGCAAGGCTGGACTGACGTGACAGTTCCGAGACCTCGTGGACGTTCCGGAGCTGTCACGCCTCATTGCCCAAACCACCCCAAAACCGGTCCGACAAAACATCGTATTCTTTCTCCCAGGATTTTCGCCGGCCACGTATGCAGGCCATACTACGCAAGGGAAACCGTTTAATGACCCTTGACCAGGAGGGACTTTACTCGAGTGTCACTCCGGATTAACAGACAAAATGAAAAAAAAAAACATGGGGGTTTATTTCCCCGTGTTACACTTATCCTCTATGAATATCAAGACCCGGACCAAATCCCGGTTACTTGCTCCTCTAAAATATGTATACCAATATCACTCTCCAGTACCCTGATCATTTATAAAGATAAATTTGTCTGATCAACTTCCAGTACCCTGACCCCTATACAGATAAATTTTCCTGATCAAACTTTACTAAAGATCAAGATTCAGGCCAACTCATGAAACCTAATCCTTCATACAATATTATATCTAGTTTAACCTTACGAAAGATGACGCTTTTATAACTAGTGGCCCATGGGCCATGACGCTCAAATGAATTTGACATAAAGACAATTCATGCATTATGTATTATGTATTAGTTTATGTTTGAATTTCCTCAAACTGGAATAATTGTAGTGGAATTTAACAAATGTTTGTGGCATTCTGTAAAAGATAGTTGGCTTATTGTAAGCAAACTCTACATTTAAACAAATCAAATTGTGTGGCAGATTTAATTCAATTTTATGATGTAATAAAAATGTATCTAAAGCAGCCTTGAACACTATGAAGGACTGAGAATGTAGAGGGCTCAAAAATTAATAGTTTGCAGGATATGGGTCCCACTGACCTAATTTTTGGTTTATAAAAATTTTTAACCAGGAATGCATTGGATGTTAAGTAAGAAGTTATATAGTTTTGATTGGTGCTTATACAGAGTGCTCATAATTTAATATAGTTTGCAGAATATAGGTTACAGTGGCCTAGTTTCTGATTTCCATTGATATTTAAGCTGGAGCACCATATTACAATTTTTTTTCAACTTTTTACGATTTGTGTCAATCTAACGGTCACAGTGTTTTCTCAAATAGCTCACAGAATATAGGTCACAGTGACCTTATTTCAGGTACCGAAGAGCACTCTATCAGAAACCTATTGGATTTTAGGTATGAGAGTTAAATATGCAATTGTTACAATTTGTGCCGTTCTAATTCTCAATGTGCTTAAATAATGTTTTTTTACCCATAACTCGCAGCATATAGGTCTCATGGACCAATCTTATGTTTCAAAGGATACCTCACTGCATTTCAAGGTATAATTTTTCATGTTCAACGGTTACAATTTTTGCCCTTGAAACTCATTTTCTGGTTTGTACTTAAGTTTATGTGTCTCTCTGATCTACTTTTAGATTTCGAATTTAACTCGTCCTTGACCTACGTGGAAGTTTCTAGGTTCAAAGGAAAAAAAATGGGCTATGTCAGATTTTAAGGCTGCTCAAATCATGTTTGTTTTCGATGGCTCACAAAATATAGGGCACAGTGTCCTTATTTCAGGTTTCAATGGAGACTTCATAAATACATTCCAGGATGTTCAGGTAGAAGTTTCTAGGTCGAATGATTATGATATGTGCTCGTCAGACTTCCAAGCAGCTGAAAATCGTGTTTGATTGAGAGCTCACAGATTATAGGTCAACGTGGCTCTATTTCGGATTTCCAAGGAAACAGGCCCACGACCTGTTTTGCAATTAGGTTGCTGGATTTCAGGTTCAATGGTTACAATTTATACCAGCTTGATGCTGTTCAAAATCCTGTCTTTGGTCCGTAGAAGTGACCTAGTTTAATGGTCCCAAGGAAAATGTCCTGTGATCTCAATGAATTTTAAATAATTATAGATCCATTGGATATGATTTGTTAAATGTCTAATTTCTAGACTGCTCAAAACCATGTCTTTAGCTCGTAGCTCACATAATATGGGTCGCCGTGATTTAATTTCAGGTGAACAAGATTTGCAGTAGTAAGCAATATATAGATTCAACGTTTATGATTTGTTTACGTACACTAGAACGCCCGCACGACCGGACAAACAACAAAGATGAACGCTTAAGCTCAGACGACTAAAATGCATCTGAGCTTAAAATCTTGATCCGTAACTATCATCTTGTCATGTTATAAAATATTTTATAGACAATTAAATCCCGATTATTCCGTGTCACGTGACCTTACGATACACGTCTAGATCCGGTACAACTCCTCAAAACATGTTCTCATATCTTCAATCAGGAAGATCTCACATACCGCCCTACCGATGTCAAGATAATCGGTTTCCTTTATAAACATATCTTTTCGGATCCGATGATCCGATCCTGAATACACTTCCAGCTCCAGATCAACTCCTAACATGTATTTGTAGAATGTAACCTGGTATTTAATGAACACCCGGAACCTTGGCAATAACGTTATCCTTTGTTAGTATCTAAATTCGGACCAAGATACAACAGCTTATCCCTAGAAAACACCTGGATCAGAGTCAACTTCCCGCTGCTTCATTCATTGTAAACATCTGGATCCGAGTCAATTCACTGTTAACTTATTCATTATAAGAAACTGGACCCCAAGTCAACTCTTTATGACCTTTATCATTATAATTATCTGAAATGCTGTCGCATTAATATAAATAAGTAGATTCCAAATGAAAGCTATAGTGATGAGATGGGGCTATTAAATGTAAAAAAACTAATTTGTCAACAATTTGAAATTCATTATAATATCAAAATGAGGGAGCAGCCTTTTCTTGCAGATTTATGTCAGGATTAAAATTAAGCGTTGCCGTGTCCATAAGCGTTCTAAATGTTAAACAATCAAAGTGAGAATAATAAATCATTCCACACGTCATTTCACTAGGCTATGAAACCCAAAAGACCAAGAAGGATGTTGATTATTGGAATCTCCTGATATACCTCAAGTTCGTATCCTCGATTTACAGAATGACATAAAATAAATCGCCTAAATACCCCTTGCAAAGAATGTTGAGAGCAGTTATAAGAAAAATTAGTTCGTAATATTATAGCATATTTATACATTGAGCACATGAAGTGCGTCTTTGTTTAAAAAAAAGATTTGTTCTTGGTATAGTTAATCCCAATTTTTCTATTGCCATTTGCAGTTTAGCATAAAACAATAAAAGAAATAAGTAATCATATTTTGATCCCAGATATTGTTAGCCTTTTGGACCAAGGACAATAAAATATATAACGATCATTAAAAACAATAACTTAGCTTTATTTCAGGGTGTTAAAAATATATAAATATATAAATGTAATAATTAATGTAATAAAAACTTCTGTTTAATTTAGCAGTTTGTACGAGCTTTTTAAATGTTTCACCATAAATTCTAACATTCGTTAGATATAAAATGTTATACAACTTTCAGTATTTTTGTCAATCGAGAATCTGAACAGCTAGGGATGTTATCATGTTTAGAATGACATCACAATCAGATTTCTCTGTCGCCCTCCCTTGTAACATTACTAGAACACTTTTCTGGAAACAAAGTTTCTATTTCTGGCCACTATATATATCTATCTATCTATCTATCTATCTATCTATCTATCTATATAAATATATATATATATATATATATATATATATATATAGTGACTGCCATTTCAACACAATCCTTGTAACGTTACTCTGTGTATTACATTTTCATCAATCAATCTACGGGCTCTTTCACGCTTAGTAGCTTGTATTTATCTTAACTGGCAAAGCCTACAATACTCGATCTATGGACCCGAACACTGCAGACGATTATTGAACACAATCCTTATGCTCTAAGGACTACTATTAACCAGTACCAGTGGGAGGTGGTTGCCATATATTATGTTGATTCGGTGCATTTAAAGGTAGGGCTTAGAACCTAACGGAGGCAAGGTCGGTCCAAGCGAGACTTCATCTCGGTTCTAACGGTAAATGAGGAGATCACCAGATAGCCTTGCTTTATTGTTTCGGCTTTGCCAAGGCCTAGAGAAGCGATGGGTTGACGCCTCGCCTCTGTTGGAGGTGTCAGGTCCTTTCAACAACACGACCGGTCTCTATAACACCGTGCCAATAGTTTAAATCCAGTGTTGCCTGGCCCAGGGTGACACCTCAGATACTTTCAAAATGTAAAATCTGACATACTAACTTCCGTAAATAAAACATGCATTAAAAAGGAAGCAGTTGCATACACATGTGGCAAATGGTCCATGACGGTTGGCAGAATTATACATACAGCTGACGCATGTATAAATCATTGGTTATATTATGGGGAAAAACTACTTGGTTAGGAATGTATGACTTCGAGAGTGACCTCTTGTTCTCGAAGAAGATTTTACCAGGAACTCCCTAGATGCTTAATTAGAATTTTCTATATGCATCTGCAATAATGTATGCCAGTCTGAGTAACAGGGTAGTAAAATCATATTTTTTCACAGAGCTTGCAGAATATGTCACATTTACAATTATAACTTTATTCCAGTCTTCCAAGAAAGTTTTACAGGAAACTCCCCAGCTTTTATCAAATTACAAGTGTTAAGGTCCAATAGTGACGAATTGTGAAAATATGGGTGTTCAAATCATGTTCTTTCACTTAACCAGGAGAATATAGGTCGCTGGCCTCACAGCAGTTAGGCAGGTGGAGCTTTAATGGGCTGGGCAGCCTGTTCTCCTCAGACACTCAGTGTCAGCGAGAGACAGCTACCAGCATGGGTGTCGGGTTACACACTAGTGGATAGATGGGGCCTGTTTACAGCATATCAACTAGGGGGTTTCTTGCATTTTCCCCTTAATAACTTATCATCTAAAACAACAAACCTCGCATGTTATATATGTGTGGAAAGATAATTTTCTCAGAAATATAAATATGTATACCATATTTAATTTGACATAGAGAGAAAGGAGATATTGTCGAGCAACAAGCACAAAGTAGTATGCATCAGCTAAGTTCATTAAAAAGTCAACATTTGATGAGATTTGTGAACAAAACTGGTAAAATTTAATATAAAATGCATTTTTATTCAGATGAAATTTTAAATACATAAATTCAATATACTGAGCAATCTATGGGTATGATCAGAAGGTTATTGTCTATTGTGTTTCATAAATATATAGCACCGAACTACACAACACTAACAGTATGAAGGGGCCAGACTAAATTCGGACTGGAGTTTATTCAAACTATGAACAACCAAACTGTGTTATAAATGCCTTTCTTATCTATATATCAATTAAATATTATATACAGAACGTGATACAAACCTGTTTTACAATTTAAAAATATTAATGACAAGTTATTAACAGTTGTCACTGCACTTAACTTTGTAACTTTAGTGAATATAATTAAAAACTTCAGCCTGCTTATGAAACTGTATTATATGTACCACATTACACATGCGTATGATAGGCTGCTGACACAATTAATGACCTGTGGATACAATCATACAAATATGATTATAAAATATTTTACATTCTATATGATACCATTTGCTTTAAATTTGGAATGGCTAAAATTTCAGATTTCACATAATTTAACTGCAAAAACATGCAAAGTTAGAATAATGAATAAACACAATATATATATATATATATATATATATATATATATATATATAGATATAATATTGTTACAATATTCTATAGGTATTTATGTCTATGTATATGTCAATATAATTACAGCTTAAAAGATAGCTCCACTGAAATGTTTAATCCGATGACTTGTGTAATTTTCTCTTTTTGATGACTGGAATATGGATTTGAAGGTCAGGTGAACATTGTGTGTGTTGTTCCTGTATTGTTGATAACAACCTAGACACAGGGTTCCGCATTGCCCAAGAAGAACGTTTTAGCCTATTTACAACGGCATGTATCCCCTTTCCACCCTGTTCTCAATGAAGCCCCATTCCATAACCCCATTTCCTAATCCACGGAACTACATGGTCTTCCAACATGTGGTGTTTTGGAAGCAGAGCCTTATTCATGTGCCGCCGGTAGTAACCTAGGTAGGCATCAATTTTTTCCTCTGGAATTAAATTAATATTATTCAAATTTATATATAATATTAATAGTATATATATATGTTATATATAATATTAATATTTTCCTCTGGAAATCAATTAATAATATAATAATTTATACTTAGATTTGCACCATTAATTTATTTACAGAAAATAACATTGCATGATAATGCTCAACTCACCTATGAGATCACATTCCTTGTAAATAACTGCACGGTCACTTGATATCATACGGTTGACTACTGCAAAGCGTTTATTCAGCGTTTTGAAGGTCTGTGCAGTGCTGAAAGCCTGGTTTACTATTAAATTGTTGTTAGTGAAGGTGTGCACCTTTTTCACCATTCTGTCACACAGGTCAGTATAGACCTTTTCCTGAAATTATAAAAGGTGATTAATGTTAGTCGGTATATAATCAAGCCGGTTCTTTTTATAATGAGATATCAAACAGGTAAAGATGATCAGTCAACTAAATCAAAACACATTAATCTTTAGTACTTTACGGATTGTCCCCGTTGTGCCCTGTTTTAATATGCATACCTGCAGGTATTTGTTGCAGTGGTTGCCAACAAAGCTGTGACTGTGGTAGGCTTGTACCTTTATCCCATGGCTCTGCAGAGTCAAATCTAGGCTTCCTTTTAACTGGGCCAAACCTCATATCAAGTCCGGTCTGGGTGATCACAGATTTCTTCTTGTTCTCCTATTGAATGAATATATATATATATATATATATATATATATATATATATATATATATATATACAGATACAGTGGTGGGAAGGTATAACTGACATGAGTATGTTAACAACTTTTATGCAGAATATATTAAACTCTTACCGTATCATTAGTTCTTCTTTCAAGTTCTTCCCTTTTATTTTCCATTTCTGCTAATGATATGTCTTATTTTCCTCCAAGGCATGCACCATAAATTCTAACATTCGTTAGATATAAAATGTTAGACAACTTTCAGTATTTTTGTCAATCGAGAATCTGAACAGCTAGGGATGTTATCATGTTTAGATTGACATCACAATCAGATTTCTCTGTCGCCCTACCCAGTAACATTACTAGAATACTTTTCTGGAAACAAAGTTTCTATTTCTGGCCACTATTTATATATATATATATATATATATATATATATATATATATATATATATATATATATCTATCTATCTATTTATACAAATATATATATATATATATATATATATATATATATATATATATATATATATATATATATATACATACATATAAATATATAGTGACTGCCATTTCAACACAATCCTTGTAACTTTACTCTGTGTATTTCATTTTCATCAATCAATCTACAGGCTCTTTCACGCTTAGTAGCTTGTATTTAACTTGACTGGCAAAGCCCAAAATACTCGATCTATGGACCCGAACATTGCAGACGATTATTGAGCACAATCCTTATGCTCTAAGGACTACTATTAACCTGTACCAGTGGGAGGTGGTTGCCATATATTATGTTGATTCCGTGCATTTAAAGTTAGGGCTTAGAACCTAACGGAGGCAAGGTCGGTCCAAGCGAGACTTCATCTCGGTTCTAATGGTAAATGAGGAGATCACCAGATAGCCTTGCTTTATTGTTTCGGCTTTGCCAAGGCCTAGAGAAGCGATGGGTTGACGCCTCGCCTCTGTTTGAGGTGTCAGGTCCTTTCAACAACACGACCGGTCTCTATAACACCGTGCCAATAGTTTAAATCCAGTGTTGCCTGGCCCAGGGTGACACGTGAGATACTTTCAAAATGTAAAATCTGACATACTAACTTCCGTAAATAAGACATGCATTAAAAGGGAAGCAGTTGCATACACATGTGGCAAATGGGCCATGACGGTTGGCAGAATTATACATACAGCTGACGCATGTATAAATCATTGATGTTATATTATGGGGAAAAACAACTTGGTTAGGAATGTATGACTTCGAGAGTGACCTTTTGTTCTCGAAGAAGATTTTACCAGGAACTCCCTAGATGCTTAATTAGAATTTCCTATATGCAACTGCAACAATGTATGCCAGTCTGAGTAACAGGGTAGTAAAATCATATTTTTCACAGAGCTTGCAGAATATGTCACATTTATAATTATAACTTTATTCCAGTCTTCCAAGGAAGTTTTACAGGAAACTCCCCTGATTTTTATCAAATTACAAGTGTTAAGGTCCAATAGTGACGAATTGTGAAAATATGGGTGTTCAAATCATGTTCTTTCACTTAACTAGGAGAATATAGGTCGCTGGCCTATCCTAATTTCAGATGTCCAAGGAGACCTCCCTTTACATTTAGAAAGACATTAAATTTGTACCCTGTGTGACTTTCGCGGTGCTCAAAATTAAGGTTTCCACACGTAGCTCACATAATATCGAATATCATGTCCTTAAATCAGGGGTTGATGGAGATTTCCCCGGATCTCGCAGAATTTAGACTTTCCCAATGCGAATGTCAATTTTATATGTCACAGAATATAGATATCAGTGATATAAAATTTCAGGGTTCAAAACAGACTTCAAAGACATGCTTGGATGTCATATTTCACGGTTCAATGTCAACCAGTAAAGTTTAGTGCCCTATATGACTGTCTTTGTTTGTTTTAAATCGTGACATTGGATCGCAGAATATATATCACAATGACCTATTTTCAGATTGCTAAGAGGATTTGCCAGTAAGAAATTTCCCGGTCTTAAACTTACTGTTTGTGCACTGTTAACGGCCGGACTGCTTCATTTGAAGGTCTCAAAAACAGGGAGTAATTCGTTAAAATTAGACAAAAATAAAGGTGGTTCCACCTGTGTTCAGGAACTGATGAAACTCTCCATGATCAATATGCATGGAATAAATCATGACAATCAATGCCACTGTCCTTGGAAATTATTATTGACCTCCCTGGGTGTTCAGTTAGAATATTCTATGTAATCTGGTTACGATTTTTGCCCTCCTAACGGACACTCAGACGGTCGGACAGATGGACGAATGACATAGGGTGATCGCAATAACTAAGCTGAATGTAAGTCAGCTGAGATAAAAACAAATAAATAGAACAAAAATTCGATATACATATCAAGGGTATCAGTAAACCCGTGGAAGTCTCATTTCATAATCCATAGAATCAAACCTGACACCATGCTACATGGGTAATTTCCTCGGTTTGTGAGTGGTGTCTTTGATGTATGGCGGTTTACCGACGGCTTCTCTTCCAGTCTTGCCTGTCTGTGTGCCTACCGACACCTGTTTCGTCGTGAAGATGTTGCACAGTTTAAAGACCAGTTCAAGTACTTCTACCAGCGTCAGAACAGACATTCCAATCCACAAACCTAACTGACCACCAATGTCCCCAAACAAGTTCTCTGGCTACAAAACAAACACAAAACAATCGTTTAGTAATGATAGACATTCCTACCCTTAGAGAAAGCTATCCGTAATTGTCCCCGCGCAAGGTCTGCAGGTACAAGAAAAAAAAAACAAAAAAAAAAAAAAACAATTGCTGCAATCAAATTAGACATCCATATACACAGACCAAGTTGATTACCAGTATCCCCAAGCAAACTCTGCAGCTTTTAGCAAAAAATATGGTAATAAGGTAAGCCACCAATAGGCCACGCAAAACATCCTTTGGACAAGCAACCACCGATGTCTAAGACTAAGTTCTCTAGCTATTAGAACACAAAACGTTCAGTAATGATAGATTTCCTTATTCATATACAAGCCTATCCGACATAGTCCCCGGCCAAGTTCTAAAAAAAAACAAAACAAAAAAACCCCATAAATCTAGCTAAAAGAAATTAATATAATCGTTTAGTAAATATAGCTTATACCTATAGATAGTTTAAGCTGACCACATAAAACCAAAACAAGTTATCTCGCTGTAAGGGAAAACACATATTATCATTTAGGGAGGAGCTTCTCCTACCCATAGACCAAGCTGAGCCATGATTCCCCATAGTATGTTCTCCAGCTAGAGATACTGCTGTACCCAGCAGGGCTGGGGCGAGCACAAGTAGTCAGTTCTCGTACTCGTACTTAAATATTCTTGCTGTGTACTCGTACTCGTACTCGTACTCAGCCAAATAAATCTCAAAGTACTTGTTCTCGTACTCAGTAACTGGCCCAAAGTACTCAAGTGCTCATGAGTGCATTTCAAGTACTTCCTAAAATTATTGAGGTTTTTCACTTGTAGTAAAGTATCTATAAATACAATATTAATTTGCAAAGCACTTACAAAAAACAAACTTATGCAGTTGAACTCTATTTTTATTTTCGTTACTTATTAGCCACCTGGTATGAAATCAATACATAGGCCTTATTTATAATCGAGAAAGGTGTGTATATGGTAACCTGAATGAATAAGGACTGTTGAAATCAGATTTGGCGGAGCATATTTATTAAATATTATTACCTCTTCTGAAATTGAACTAATATTTACTTGAGATCCCATCCTCAGAACTCGGTTATCAGAGTTTATATTTACTTGAGGTTAGCACATTCTCTTAGCTCTAAATTTTTTAAATAATTGCACAATGATACTCCATTAGTGGATGTATTAAAAAATCGTGGACTTATGCAAGAGTTTATTTTGCTTTTATGGTCAGAAAATACAGTTAAAAAATATGTATTGAATAATAAACAATGGGTACATAATGGTATTGATACAGAACAAGAAATAACAGTAATTGGCAATAACAGATTTGTTAAGTACTTTTGAGGAAATAAACTTATGTACTCTGTACTCGCACTGAGTACAAACCATGAGTTCTTGTGCTCAGGTACATGAGAGCATACCTGTACTTGTGTTCGTAATTGTATTCAGGTAACTGTCAAGTACTCGTACTCGTACTCAAGTACTTTAACAGTGTACTCGGCCCAACCCTAGCACCCAGGACAGTCACAAGTTATATGGGGTGGGGATTTCAACATGTGCCTGTCAAATCTCGACGCAGGGAAAATAATCTCTAGTCTCATAATTAAATCCGTTAAATTCATGAATTATTTAAAATCTAATTTTGACCTTATTGACCTAAGGATAATCCAGAATCCGTCTACACGTAACTATTCATGGCAGTCATTTAACCCATTCAGTCATCGTAAATTGGAACCTCTTGTTGGCCAGCTCTTAGTTAAATACCATTGTGAATGATGTACAAATTATTCCAGCAATCTTGACGGATCATTCAGCTGTTATTGCAGATATATGTTCAATAAATAATCCTTAATATGGACCGTCCTATTGGAAATTTAATCTCTCATTTCTACAAGAGCGGAATTATATAAAAGGAACGAAAGAATACATGACTTAATGCAAAACAATGGTGGGAATGTATGGTTTAAAATAAAAACAGTTTCTATGAGATATTGTAAGAATAAATAAACACAAAAATGAACAAAGGAAATTACTTGTCCTAGAACTTCTGCAAGCGGAAAATGAATTAAACGTCAACCCATATAATCATATATAGTACAATCATATAAGAAGAGAAGTTTAAGTTTATTATGAGGACCGTACCAAAGGACTAATAGTAAGATCTAGATTACAGTGGTTTGGGGAGGGCGAACTTTTTCTTAATATGCAGAAACATAATAAAAAGAAAAGAACGATAAGGAAACTTTTTATATTAAATAAAGAAATCACAAATCTAGTTCGAATCATGGAAAAAAGAAATTATTTTTAAAGAAAAACTATGCTAGGGAAAGGGAAATTGATAAAAGAGATTGTTTACATGTTATTCCTTATTTGAACAAGCCCAAATTATCCGTAAATGATTCCAAATAGTCCATGGGTTAGGAGGGCCACCGTGCATCCCCTCTAGGATTCTATGACATAGGTATATTTAGATCCTCAGGTATGTCCAAACAATGAATTAAGATGTTAACATTGATTATTTTTTATACACTGCTCTTTTAGGCCATTTAAAGACAACCGCGTCTTTACGCACGGCACTTGCGGACAGGTAGCCTTGATAAGAGAGTAGGGTATGTAAATGCTTATAGCTTGTTTAATATGTAACATATTCACTTCAAATAAACAGGATTATGTTTGCAAATAGTGGGGAAAAGTCGCTGACAACAATTATCATATGAATGTATTATGTATTTTTGCTGATTAAGCAATTAGTCACTATACGTATAGAATATAAAAAAAATATTTTATTCAACAGCTTATTCTTTCATTTTTCCGAACAGAAGTTCATTTCCGAGATGATGTTGCATTTCTGAATTTCTAGTGCATTCATACATTAGTTCCTGACATTCATAAAAATTCTGTGGATAAAATTATGAATATTTGACCATATACACCTGCAATGAATGACACATTGTGAATACAATTTATGGTATCCCTTATTTATTTGACGGATGAGGTGTTCCATGTTCCTCTCCAGATGCATTGATTTTAACTGCGATGCTTCCTTTATACTATGAATTGTTATTTGTCTGAACCTGAAGGTGTTTATTGGTTTTAAAAATATTGGACACCCTTTCTTGATCCATTTTTTACACATAAGTATTATACAAAAATATTCATATTTACGCCATAATATAGGAAGGGTCTGGAATTTTATGATATTGGCATTTTTTAGATCCCCAAATATGTCTCATTAATGAATTAAGATGTTAAACTTGATTATTTTTGGATACACTACCCTCTTATTGAACTGAGAGAGAGAGAGAGAGAGAGAGAGAGAGAGAGAGAGACATCCGCGTCATTACGCACAACAACCGCGGACAGGTATCCTTGTTATGGTGGAAGGGGTATAAAATTTCTTATAGCTCGCTTAATATATCACATATTTATTTCAAATAAACTGTATTGTATTTGCAAACGGTCAGAAATAAATCACTGATTGATATAATCATATATAATTCTTACATGTTTTGGTAATGAAGCAATAAATAATGATATTAATAAAACATCCTGAAGAAGTTTCACAGATTTTTATGTAAACTCTTCGCAGTTTATTATTTTACAAGATATTTTGACATTTCTGAAGTTCTAGTTAATGAAACTATTATTCTGTTTTGATAACCCTCGATCGATGTACCTGACCGTGACGCTTCCCTAATAACATAAATAGTCATTGTTTTTAAACTAAGGGTATAAACACTAGTTAACTCTTTATCCAGATTATTTTGAATATATAAGTGTATAAGGATATAAAATTTCTCCAAGTATATGGAATAACCCGTGATAAGTTTACCCTTCCGAAATGTTGAGGTTTTTGTCCCCATGACCTTATACCTTGTAAATCCTTTCTGCTATATTGTTTCATCCTTTGGCCAATTTCAAAATGGGGTAATCTACATTGTGTAATACCTTATATAGAAGCGTCCGTCTTTATTGCATATTGTCTATTCGTTTACCACTTTTAAGTATCAATTCGTATAAGGTGTATATAAATAGCACTTAAATAACACGAACACCTCTGCCAATAACAAGGATCCACAGTGATGGATCCCGGTCAAAATTTGATGTGTGGTGTGTGAACCAAGGAACTATATCAATTTTAGCTAAGAGTATTGTTCACGTTACACCAAATGGATGCTTGCATCACAGGCGAATTCTAATTACCTGAACATATGCGGCTAAAATAAGTCACAAATGTGCATTCAAATGGGATAAACTTTCTACATATTCAGAAATGGGCACCTTTCTCTTAGTACCTTTGACTGACGAAGGTCCCTTCCCCTTCTAGGACAAAATTATTATCGCTTTATATCGAATATTCTTTCAAACAAAATCAAATTATGTTGATCACGGTTACCGGTTAATATTCCTGGCGGACATCAAATAAAGACATTATACTGGGATTGTCACGATGAAGAGGGTGAATAACCACTTGTGAACAAACGTCATTCAAGTAAAAATATGGTGATTCTCTAATGATAAATACATTTAAAATTTTGGAAGACAAAGACCATTGTGACAGCTCGATTCTGGTACATGGATCGAGCTGAGACCTACTGCAGCATTAAAGCTGCCAGTATTATAAAGTAGAATGTTTTAAAATATATTCTTCCCAATGAATAGTACGTAGATGATCCCCTCACTGTATTGTATTCTCACTGTGTAACCTCCGCTCCTCTGCTTTCTCGCTGCTGTTAATACATATACTCCTATACCACGTCCTTCCATTACTTACGCAATGAAAAGAAATCATAAAAAGTGTTCACTCTGTTCCATCAATATACATTTAGATTAGAATCTGTGATTTGTTTAAAATTTAAACTATCAAGTACGTTTCCTTGCAAGAAAATCTGAAAGCGACATGGTAAGGCATTCAAATGTTACAAGGCATGTAATGACTCAGTAATAATATTATTGTAACAAAAAATTTTGAAAATCAAATCAGTAAATACATAAAAAAATCAAGCAACGCCAAAGTATTTAATCAAGCTGTAATTATTGATTTTGAATAATAATTGAAAATGTTGCATATGCTTTCCTGTTCTTTCTCCTTTGACATGACTTGAAACCTTGTGTTGATTTTGTGGTACAAGACGCTACTTAAACTGTATACGGGTCTAATGCACTTAGCTTCACAGTAAGTAAATTGTTAATATTTGGTCTCTTATTTTTGTGGACAAATTCATCACAATACTTCAGATGAATCAGCATAACGGATTGATTTTCTATCTATTAGAAATTTCATATAATTATTATTTGTGATTAATAATGTGTTCATATATTGTTCCAGAGAGGGATCTTATTATTATTAAAGGCAATAAACACATTAAGGTTCAGAAGAATAACTATTTATAGTATTACGGAAGCATCACAGTGGAAAATTAATTACATCTCGACAGGAACATGGCACACCAGATTTATCTTATATACAAAGGGTATATAGTATGGACAATGGGTCATTCACTGCATGTGTATATGGCAAAATATTCATAATTTTATTAGAGGTATGTGTAAAAGTGACAACAACTGGACATATTTGGCGATTTTAAAATACATATATCCACAATCCAAGATGGGATGCACAGTGACCCTTCTTATACTATGGCTAGAATAGGAATATCTTTTATATAATTATTATATGTTAAAATTGTCTCAATAAAGGGTTTATATTATTTTTAAAACCAATAAACACCTTCAGGTTCAGGAAAATAACTATTCATAGTATCAAGAAAGCATCACGGTAAAACTTAATGCAATCTGGAGAGGTACATGGAACACCACATCCATCTTATAAACAAGGGTTACCATAAAATAGAATTAACAATGGGTCATACATTGCAGGTTTATGGTCATATTTTCGTAATTTTATCCACAGAATGTGTAGGAATGTCAGGAACTAATGTATTATTGCACTAGAAATTTAGAAATGCAACATCATCTCGAAAATGAACTACTGTTGGGAAAATGAAAGTAGAAAAGCTGTTAAATTCATTTTTCTTTTGTTTATATTTTATACGTATTGTGATTAATTGGTTAATCAGCAAAAATACATAATATATTCATATGATTATTGCTGTGGGCGACTTTTCCCACTATTTGCAAACATAATCCTGTTTATTTGAAGTGAATATGTCAAATATTAAGCGAGCTATAAGCATTTACAAACCCCTACCCCATTTTCAAGGCAACCTGTCCAAGGGTGCCGTGCCTAAAGACGCGGTCGTCTTTAAATGACATAAAAGGAGAGTGTATCCCAAAAATCAATGTTAACATCTTGATTCATTAATTGGACATACTTGGGGATCTAAACATACCTATGTCATAAAATCCCAGAGGGGGTGCACGGTGACCCCTCCTAGCCCATGGACTAAAACTATGTGAAGGTATTATTACCGAATCTGAAATATGAGGCCTTAAATTAGATAAAAAAAAATAACAAGACGCAAGGAAACGACGGTCTGCCTAAAGAGTTTTATCTTACCTTTTCGATTGTTTCGATGACCTTTTGGAATGTTTAAATGTGTCTCTTGAAGAGGGATCAATGAGAACAAGTCAAAGACAAGCTGTTATTACGTTGATAGAAAATCCTGGTAAAGACAATAGGCACTTATTATCATGGTGACCGGTTACTTTAGTTAATGTTGATTCCAAAATTTTAGGAAAAAAAGATATCGGATACAACTCGATATATCAGCGATATTATAGACCATTATTATATAGAAGATGAGGTATCTGTCTTCTTTGCCGTCGATTTTGCTACAGCGTTCGACTCAATTGATTATGTACTTTTATTTGTTGTATTACGGAAATTGAAATTTGGATTTGGAAATACACTTATTAATTGTATTAAATTATTACATAACGCATTAGGAAGTTGCATAATAAACAACGGTTACACCATAAGGTATTTTAAATTGGACCGAGGAAAAATACAAGGTGATTCTTTACGGCCTAACTTATTTTTGTTGGTGATTGAAAAATTGGCAACTTGGTCAAAGTAGTTAAACAATGTATCTTTGCCGACGAAAGCACATTCTTCTTAAAAGACTTGAGACCAGTGGAGGCATTGCTACAAATTTTAAATGATTATTCAATGATATCTTCAGTGAATGTGAATTTCAACAAATGTGAAACCGCTTGGATGGGAAGGAAATTGAACACGCTTGAATATTCAAACAATATCAAATGGGTTGACCTTTATTCGATGCTATAACAATCTTGGGTATATGTTTTACATACAGCGATGATTTGTCAAACGAAATGAATTTTGAAACTGTTTAAAATAATATTTTAAGAACGTTTAAATATGGAAACGGAGTTGGCTGAAAATATTTGAAATATTTGGGCAAAACACGATAATTAGAACCTTCGGAATATCAAAACTAATGTACACTATGAACATTCTTAAACAACCAAGGCGTTATATCAAAGAGGTGAAAAACTGCATTGTTGATTTTATGTGGTATGGCCTGAAGCGAAAAAATTAAATATGATGTGTTGATAAGTGAATCAGAAAATGGAGGTATAAAAGTACCAGATGTTGAGTCGATTTTTGTGGACACTTTGTCGTTATTGCATGCATGTACATGTTTGTATTTAAAGTTGATGTGAAGATGATGAAAATGATATTAATAAAAAACTTGTATAGAGTACTCTGAGACATCTTTCGAGAAATAATAAAAAAGGACCGACCTCCAAGCGAAAGACCAAGCTGGCCTTCGAACCCTCTGACACCTGGGTTATCAATTGTAAAATGGTTAGTTTATGAATTCACTCTAATAACAAAGTTACTGCCATTATCGCTTGACGATTCTTGTGCACTACATAACAGTATTGGGGATACAGAATTATAACATCAATGTAAAGTGTTTTTTTTATCATCCTCAGAAAAATTGTCTTTCCCAACAAAGATTTTAATCTTGTATTCAATTTTTAAAATATTTTGGTAAGCACAATCATGAATATATCGACATAACATGTAATCAGTGGCACTGGTAGAAATATCATGTTTAGAAAACAACGCACCTGATAAGCTGGAACTTCCGTCAGCTTGTGATATGAAAGCTCTTTGAAATACACCTAGATCTTCAGAAAGTTTTCCCTGGAATACACACCAACAGTATTCTCCATGTATTTATAAACGTATTAACCATATTTGTGAGTTTAACCCTCGCAATGCAAAAGAGGAACAGTCACGGCTCAGTTCCGATAAACATAGACAACCGGTTTGCTAAACCACTCCTGTTGCATTACTAGAGCCCAGACCGGGAAGGTATTATTGGAGGTAAATCGGAGGAACTTATTCGGCATAATCGAAAGAGCATGCCACGAACGGACACGGCGGCCGGCCACAACTTTCCACTTTAGTCTTCTGCGGGTATGGACCAACCGTGGATTCGCAAGAAAGGAATAGCGCATGATAGTTTTGGCATCGGCTGCCCTAAACATATGTTTAAAGTGTGCCGGTACAGGCAACATGGTAGCAAACAAGTTGTAAAGTCTCCGTGCAGACAAAGATAAATTGGCTCATAGCGAGATCTAATAGAAGCAATGGAAATTTAGGAAGGGGAATCCACGTTTGGCCATCTGAAGGGAAAAGCTGCTAAGTAACAGAGCATGACAGCTGGTCGGAAGTCCTTACCTTCTCCAGTGTAAAATGCTTGAAGCAAAGCGTCCAAGTTTTAAGGAAGCTAGTTACTTGACCAATAGAACCAAAACAACTCAGTTAAGAGACGGAAAGCTTAAGAAAAGGTCCAATAGGACCCCTCTGGGTAATATTAAAAAGCGAGTATGTATGACGCACTTAGGTATCAAAGACCTACCTCACGGTAAAATTTTTCAGAGCTTCTCGAAGCTTTGGGTCACGACGGGAAAATCGATTCTTGATGATTCGCTGAAATGCAAGTGGAGAATTAATGTCACTGGTTGAGTTATAAAAACTAATGAAAAAAACAAATATATGCAATGAACATGCAACGAATGTGAAGCTTTCTTTGCTATAGTAGTGTATTCTGAAGTTCTAACACAAAAACGGCATATTGATTAATTTAGCACTAGCATATTTCCTCTACAAATACATTCATGATCTGGTCCTCACTTCCATCTTGAAAAAGGGCTTTAAGTTTTATTTTGTCTTGTATGGATGCTAGTCTTGCTAAAATATTTAGCTTGTCATAAATATCTACTCCACAGAATACCTTTACTGCACTTTGACAATCACTGATGCTTTCTTCTCATATTTATCGGGAGGTAATCGCCTCAATAATTTCAATGCCGGTCAAACAACTTACTCTTTATAGATGTAGAATTTTACTCTAGTTTTGGACTACGCGACAGGAAGCACATTGTCTAAGCATCAACCATGCTTAATGTACTGACAATCGGCTCCTGTATGATCATCTTACAGGAAACTAAAAAACTATAGTCTCGTTTGTGAGTGAAACGTATAGCACAATCTTCCGAAGTAGCCTGCAGAGTCCCCCAGAGAACATATTCTAACTAATGAACAACCGGCTTTGAACTTGTGCTCCAGACCACAGAGGCGGGGTTCTGTTTTAATGTTAGACTGCGATTTCTGAAAAGTTTGCATTGCGGGTTGGAATGATACTGAAGCTGTTGTACGATTGAAAACAGACAGATCAAATATGAAAAAGAAACAGCTGTATCTCACATGTTTTTCCAGGCCAGTCAGAAGCGGATATTGTGGTGCTGTAGGAATTTTCCCTGAAACAAATAAGACTTCGAAACCTATTATTAAGAAATGATGTGTGCCCGAAAACAACATGTTGAGATAAATTTAAAGATGTTACTTAAATCATTTAACCAGTAAACATCTCTTGGCATTAATTCAGTATGAAACTTTGCAAAGCATACTTTAAACAAAATCAGTCATTTATTAGCCATTATGTCTGCTCTCTTGTTCAAGCAGTTTAACAGAATATGGCAGTAATGGATAATGAAAAATTTCAAGAAAAATCTTTTCTACTACTTACCCTATTACAATTATTTAGTTACATATGAAAAACACTAGTTTTGTCTAACAGAAATGGCATTAAGATCAAAGTACTGATTTTGAAAATGAAATGTAAAATATAACTTAGCAAGTGAGCTTGCATACACAGGAACATTAAAACGGTATGTTCTTACCTGCATCTTTGGGGACAGTGACATCTCAGCTGACCAATATCTAACCATCGATCTACCTTCATGATACATTCTAGTTCTAAAATAAGAAACATGATTTATAATGGAAAATATCTAGCCTTCCTGTGTCCACGTTCTGTAGAACCTGTCTGTAAGAAAACCTTTATAATAAGACAACCTGTCTGTTAAGACCACTCTTGAGTGAACCGAACACATTTACCTTGCGTTTAACTTATCTGTCTAATATGAAATAAGACCACGTTTGCTCAGAGCACGGGTGGTTTAATATATAGGTTTCAATGTATCGGATATAATGCAACATGTATATTCTAAATTACCAAAAATGGACTATGGTATATTACGGTCAAAATTTTAAAGCTGATGTTTCAATCGAATTATTCATTAAATGACTTGGTCAATCAATTTCATCTCCTGTTCAGTATATTCTGATTGGGATGATTAATACATAATATAATGTTATATGGTATACAATATATCTTGGTTACCCTTGTCATAGGTATTCAGTGAATTATTAAAAACACTCACGGTCAGTCTCATTGCATACTGGGATTTTGCCAACGATTGGCAGAGAAGCATCTTCACATTTGCATGCATCAATCTTGTGCCTCTGAGAACACGTACGCAGGCATGCCTGTTTTGTTTTGGAAAAAAATATACGAATTATGTGGTCCATTATTTGTGAAACAAAACATAGTTTGATGTGTAGGAATCAATGGCATCCTGTCAAACATCCAAGCACTGATCCTTTATCTTACTAGAGAGAATATCAAATGGAGGTTTAATAGAAATATATGTCAAAAGGACATGAACATATATACAGGACAGGCTTAACACGTTTTAAGATCAGTATTAATTACTTTAAGTCTTTTATTATTATTATAATTTTCATTGTCTTTATTATTATCATTTATTTCATTTCTATGCGCAAAAGTACGTGTTTCTATGTGCATTCACATATAAAATCCTATTCTTAAAATCATTATTCCTATTTAAAATAAATAAGCATATTGCAAGGAGTTCAAGAAGTGATGAACCAATGTTAAAAATTAATAAAACATATTTTGAAACAACAAGTTCTTAAGTGCTTCTTGAATGTAGTTTGCAACATTGCAGACCGACGGTCAGGTGAAAGTTCTTTCCATAGTTTGGCACCAAGTACTTGTATGGATCTGTCACTATATTTGTTTGGGGACCATGGAGTGACAGGTTACCATGGGTCTGATGCGGAGCGTAATGCTCTACGAGGTTGGGACATTGTGAAAAGCTTTCTCAAATAAGTTGTTGCTGTGGGCGCGTTTACTGTCTTATGTATGGTTACCATCACCTTGAATATAATCCTTTGCCTGACTAGCAAAAATGAATATCGTATAGCACAGGTTTGGTGTGATCTCTGTTTAGCACCAGTAAGAAGACGAGCACAATTTTTCTGTGCCAACTGGAGCATGCGGAGCATCTTGTGAGGAAGACCTAGGAAAAGACCATTGTGATAATCCAGGTGTGATGTGACTGTAGCATTGACGACTTTTGCACATATATCAGGAGTGAGATGATGTTTTGTCATTGAGATGCACCTAATATTAAGGTACTTCTTAGACGTAAAAAGGGATAACCTGCCGCTCTATCGGCATTGCCTGGTCTAATTTGGCACTATGGTTCTGAACCACATGGGGGCTGACAAGTCTAACTTGGATAAGATAAAATACGGCTGTATGAATATTTGTGAAACGGTTGGTGAACATGCAAGGCATCCCCCTTATATTGAACATGATTTCCACAATATATTGCAATCTAGAAAGCAGGTCGAATATTAATATATTTCAGCCAAATTCTGGATGACCCGATCCGAACTAATATCATCAACCTCATCAAACGCTCGTACTTGCCATATAAGCCAAGGAGGTATATGAGTCCACAAATAGGTATGCCATGGGTTTCCAACTGCATGGTTGCATGTCAGTCAGCCTTGCACACCAGAAAGAAGGTGGCAAGTTATAAGAATTAATGGTTCTGTTTCTCAGGTGGGATAAACAAACATTAAGTGCGGGTTTCGTTTAAATTTAATGTAAACTTTCATCGAAATCGGAGATAGATTTTTTTGGAGTAAAACTGCCAACAGACAAACCGACTAAGTACGTAACATACCGACTGCGATAACACATAATATCTCGTGGTGGAATTTTGATAATTCGTTAGTTCACAGGGAAGGAACATTTCATTTACCCGGATGGCAATAAGTTACGTTTTGGTAAATAAATTTTCCTATTATATTATCGACCCCTAATTTTCCGCTATTTAAATCGGTTACTGTCACGCAGAAAATAAAAAAAAATTTCATGAATTAATCGTCAGTATACATCCTTGCAGTAGGTAAACAGATTATGATGGCATTGTAGGTCCCTTATACTCAGTTTTTCAGTAGGTCTTAACATTAAAAACTAGGGGATGAGTCAAAATATCAATATTTTAATTGACTCTTGTTTTACAGGGCGTGATCCCAACTGGACATTCACTACTGTGTTCAAAACACCTATACCGTAAATGTAAGCAAAAACTATAATTGAAGGTGTTGAAATCAACCACGTCCTCATAAGGATAAATGCCAAAGGGCCAATTTTAGGCACAATTAATGTCATTTACGGAAAAAAAACTATTTTTGTTTCTCCATTGTATGTTAACCATATATTTTTATATTCAAAGGGAACTTGATTTAACTCCATTACTTTTAATGAATACTGCTGCTGAAATTTTTAATTTATATTATTTCGGATGACACATAAATGCATTATACTATATGAACGTCTCCCTCATATATAATGTGCTTCAAAAAATGAACAAACATAGTATTATTTACACATAAATGAATCATACTATATGAAAGTCTCACTCAAATATAATGTGCTTCAAAAAAAAAATGAACAAACATAGTATTAGGAGACAGACTGATGTTACTGAAATCAATAATGGTAATATCATTTCCTGTATTCCACCTTCAAAGTTTTTATTTGTATTTTAACAATGGTTCTGACACACTTCATACACTTCTGTGTATCGTCATGTAAAAAATATTACCATAATAACCTATAAATAGACATGAAATAGGGGAAGGTAACTAATCTGTATATAAACTGCTGGAACAAACTGTGGCAAATACGATTCCCATTACACTGAACCAAACAAAATGTACATATCTGTATAATTCTTATTTATTTAATATTTAATAGTTCGAACCCAGTTGTCAACCTGTATTTTTAACATTGCTTACTGAATGATCACCTCTGAGTTTGATTAAAATTCACAATAATAACTTTTTGGTGTTTGAATTGAGTATCTAATGTCAAAGATGCACTTAACAAGACTTAAACCGAAAGAACATGACAAGAATTATTAATTACGTACACTTTCATCAAGATAAAATAAGATAATACGACATTTAATTTTATAATTATTTTTTCACTTGTGGGTATTTACTATGCCGTAAGAATTATGAATTACGTACACTCTCATCAAGGTAAAATAAGAGAATACAGCATTTAATTTTATAATTATTTTTCACTTGTGGGTATTTACTATGCCGTAAATACCGGGATCGAGTACTAATATTTACCCGCCATGTAGTTCAGTTTGAATTTTTTTAAAACAATATGCAGAAAATAGGAAACCCACCGAAACAGAGTATTTCTTGTTGTACATAATTTCCTGGCCAGTTCCATCTGTACAGTTACTGCTGTAAGGGTAACGAAGCCGATCTACACGGGACTGTAAAATGAACATAAGCTTCATTGATAATTTTTAGTTGTTGGTAAGTTGTAATGATAATAAGATCTAATGGCTACATTTTTGTCACATAATTTGACAAATTTTTCAAAAACCTCTGGCTACCCCACCACTCTAAAAAAGAAACGAAGAAATTATGACCATCCAGCCAAAAGGTGTAAAATGTTGGTTCCATCTTTCGACATACAGCATTCATTAAGTATATTTTTATATTAATTATTTTAAAAGAACCATAAAGTCACAAATGCCCTCAGGATCTAACAGTTAAGACCACACTTTGGTGCAATACAGCATATATTTCATGTATGATATCTAAAAAAAAAGGTTACACTCCCAACTTAACACTGATAAGATATGACGACGGAAAATAATGCACATTTTCTTGAAACATTGCACATAATGATCGTATGTTGTGTTGACTAAGTCAACAGGCTAGTGTTCTCTCGCTATTTGGAATTTGTACGAGTTGTACCAAAAAATTCTCTTATCATTTTTAAGCTTATGCTTGTCTTCTGTTCAGGGCTGACGTCAATCCATTCTTCCTCCGGAAATGGCTGAACGTCCTGGCTGTGTATGAGGACCCTAACCCCCGCCGCGGGGGACAAAGCCGCCACGTATTCTTGTTGCTCGATATACAGAGTGACTGTGAAACCTATAGAAAATATATTTACATCAGGAATGTTTATGTTGGTGATATTTAACTGATCTAGGGTCGGACCGTTTTATTAACTAAACTATATTCCTTTAGGGTACCAGGCTTGAATAACTCCTATTTGCATTTGCATATGTACCTCTTATTTATCAGTTATGTTGAAATAATTGCTTTAACAACTGTGTCCTTTATTTTGTACTCAAGCGTTTTTTTCCCATTACACTAAAGCTATTACATTTGACATTTGTAACTGACATTTGAAATTCATTTCTTTCTGTTAAAATATCAGGTTATTGAAAGCAGTTGTTCGCCTGATTGTTAAGATATATAATATTTTTATTTTTCTTACATTAGGTATATACCAAAATCATTTTTCGTTGACACGAAAAATTACCGACTTGAATTTCCAGTTCTTAATGGGCTTAACGTTATGCATGATTTATGCACCTCCTGACCTAGGCTCGTAGGTCGAGGTATGTTTGTGGAGGTCAAAGGTTCGCAAAGAAATTTCAAATATCATAATAAATTTAATGTGAATTTTATATATACATTTAGCATACGAAAGACGACTAACTCGGTTCAAAGGTTTAAAATGATATATACCCTATGGATCTTGTTTTTCTTTTCAAAGACTTTTTGGTTGATTTATATTAGACTGCTCGATTTTACGTACAACTCTGATATACTCGAAAATAGCAGTCTGGGTCAGTTTCAACACAGTCGTGAAACAATTTTACATTTGCATTGAATTCCCACCTGTCTTTTTAATGCATATGTATGTTTATGCCGACTGGATGGAAAGTTTGTTAGTAAAAACCTTAACAACATAGGTGACAGATGCATTTTCATAAAAAATCGGATGAACAAATTAAAATTTCTGGCCTACTGATTGCTTCGGTTTCTTTGTTTTAATGAGCTAATAAACAAATTCATACCAATTACCCATTTAAACAGACCAGTGGTGCTGCCTCATTTCGTTTCGCAGAAAGTTTAAATTTATAATAACACTATATAGCGGTCAATACATATGCAGCTAGCATGTTATTTCACTGGTAAGTTCTCTTATTCTCTAAACGTTAGTATTCTTGCATTATTGATAACATTAATTCACATTGAATATAACAAAAAATCTTCTGTCAAAGAAACATCACTATCACCTTGCAGAATCTGAATAAAATCAAATTACAAGGTTTATCATGACCATCTGTAAATATCGGCCTCATATTTCCAAATGAAGAAATGCTAAATTTTCTCATCGGTCATCTCCAAGATAGCCCTATCTTTGTGGACACAGTTGCTATAACGATTTCTTTTAGTTTTGTTCAGTTTCCTTCTGTTATATGAACAGTAACTCTGAAGTAAAAAAGGGGCATACCAGTCAAAACATCTAGTTTGTTTTTTGGTTATTCTTTTATATCCAGATAACTATCCCAATGTTTCACACCTGGCTGAACAACACACACATTCTGTTGTATACAGGGCCTGTTCAGTAAATCATATTTAAACATGACGTATGATATTGTAAAGAAAGTGTGCGTGGGTTTCTATAATATTCTGTGAATGAAATTGTTTGACAATTTCTAATGCCTCGAAGTTAAAATAAATCGTCTTCGTTATTAATAAAAAAGTTTCTACTACAAATGAAGTCACGGTTTGTTTATTTAAGTATAATTAATTTTTGTTTTTCTGACTGTCCGAATCAGTTTCACTATGTCATGCCAATCAACTATACGTGTTATGATTCACTTATTAAAACCCTTTACTAAGTAAATCTGCTTGTTTACATTTTCCGGATAGTGGAGTGATTATATTTATGAGCAATAGGTCTTAAGGTAGCCTTCCTTGCAAAAAAAAAAGTTTTAAATCAATCCAAATTCTGCACCAAATGCATATCAGACCCTACGAAGTACATATCGTTTAAACCTGATACTGAGCTTTTTTTATGGTATATGTATTTATAACAGTCACATTCATTCCATATTTTTTCGAAATTTTAAATTTTGTAATGGTACACAATTTTGAGCAAAAAGTAATAGCTAACAACTTTTTGATGGGCAAATATCATACTAAATGACACCTAAATAACATCTCAAAACCATTGTTCCATTTTTCCTATATCATGTTTCTTTGTAACTTAACACTTAGATTTTAAATTTTGCTATAATAAAACTTTTAGAATTTCATGTTTAAACATGAAAGAAACATGGTAGATGAAACATGAGAAGAAGGGTTTCTATTTATTGCAACAGTCGAGGTCGTTTCAAAGAAATCCAACGGGGTAGTAGAACAAAGGTAATAAAATAAAATAAACATAAAATATAACATAAAAAGGTAATTAAAAATTTATCATTAGGTATAGGTCTATTTACATACATGCAGAGAGAGAGAGAGAGAGAGAGAGAGAGAGAGAGAGAGAGAGAGAGAGAGAGAAGGAGAGAGAGAGAACTGACAATTATGCATAAAGTTGCGATGTTCTAATATTTCAAAATTATCTATTGCTTTCTCTTATTTTCGATAATATATAAATAAATACCCTGCCCATATTGAAATAAAATCGCAAGTGGGTAAAACGGCCAATATTGTAATAAAATCGCATGTAGGTAAAACGGCCAATAATATTATAATTCAAACATCATGCAGATTAACAAAGGCAATTCAGATATTGACTTCTGTTGACGCGAATGTGTTAGAGAACATACAAGTATGAAAAACACTGGATTTACATTATGACAATCTGTTTTAAACGGAGACCAAGCTAAGATGAGCGAAATATGGCCATGATTCATGTTTATCCTTTGGTTGAATCAGTGTAAAAATGGGATAATAAAGTATTTAAACAGGATAAACAGGATTTATAAAATAAATATATTTTATATATATATATAATATAAATATAATATATATATATATATATATATATATATATATATATATATATATATACGGTTGTAGTATTTTGGCGTCTGTATAAAACCCAACAAGAACACGTATTGAATATAATTTTGGTTTGCTGAAAACACCTTAATATTTCTTCTGGGTACATTTCTAGGATTTATTTAAGCGCCTGAGTCCATTAAAGCTAATATACTGCTAATATAATGTTCAAACCTACAAAACTCTCATTCTGAATATATTTTAATTTATTTTAATTTATTTTAATTCTGTTTAAACATTTAAACAAAAACATGAAAATTTAAATATCAGTGCGTTTTGCTCAATGTATCATTGAGAATATTTTATATTATCTCTTGAAATCTCCCTAGATTCAGAAATTATATATGTAGGTACTGCTGCAATTTGTCTTGTGTGAATCCACGGACTCATTGACATCGATTAGAATACGGAGCTCATATTATTTTATATTCTATGTTAAGAAAAAAATCAGTCAAGTTTTAAAAATGTTTGGTGCACATGTATATGCATAGGTTAAGATGACTAAGAGCTTTCAACACTCGTATTTGAAGTTAAAACCTTGATGGCTCATTCGTGTGCTTCAAGAGTGACACTGATTTAATCTTTAAAAATTCACATTACGCCCAAAAACAAAACAACAATTTGAAAATGCCGGTTTATGTGTTCTAAAGGTAGAGCACAGGGCTTAGAGCGGGGGAGAATGTGAGTTCAAATCTCAGCCGAGAAGCGGTGAGACTTTCCACTGTCGGTCCCCATCCAGGGTGAGCGCTCTGTATAATGGAAAGGCTGTGCCCTACAGCCATGTATCACTCACAAACGAGTGCAAAATTTGGCGAGTACCTCCATGTTATGACTCAGTAATTGGGGATGATTACACAACCAGGACGGTAGTTACCTGACACCAAGTAGTTACCTGACTCCAGGATATAATATTAATGACAGGAAGCGTGTGATATCGCCTTGTCACGTATTCCAAACCGAAATAGATTTATCCAGATTGAGGTTGAGATTAGTTAAAGAAGCGGTTACATCTACAAAAAAAATATATATACCTTATTCCTTATTCACAAGGTTTAACTCAGTTGTATAAAAAAACATTATTTCAGACTTTTGCAAGACCCATGTTGATATGTTATACTGGAGCACTGTAAGACTGACAGTTATTTTGTCTACCTAAAGGATCGACGAACAGCTATAAAGACCTATGAAGACTACCGAATGCCACCATCTACACCATGGAGAGTGCCTGTATCCCGATACATTATTTAGGGATGTATCCCGATGTAAAGATAATGTCGGGCAGCTCTATTCAGTAACAGTAAAAATTCGTCAAATGAAGGTCTTTTGGTACATGTGTACGTTGGGGTAACTTGGTAATTGCTGCAAGAAAAAAAAATTTAATGTGTGCCCACTATTTTTCATATGGTAAAAGCAGAAGAATGTTTTTATTAGCCTTATCTTAAATAAAATATAATAAAAATAATAAGGTATAGAAATTATTTTAACGTTTAAGCGAGGAATAATAATTATAAGTTTTAAATTCTTGAAAGAAAAATTGAAGCATAATTAGCCCTGTACCCTGGAGAGTAAGTAAATACTTGGCAGGGCGACAGCAACAGGCACATGCCAAACGCCATGTAGTGAGTGCGTCGTGTGGGCTTAACTTGTAACCTGTCAGGAGCCTATTTGGAAGGTAACCTATCAGGGGAGAGCGGCATCACCTACATGCCAGAGGTTATGTCATTTCATATTTGCGACAATATATATATAAATATTTTCAATTATTCGACCAACCTGAGTGAAACCGATTAATTTTTGTAAATATAAGGTCTTTGATACAAATTTGGACATCTAAATGTTTTAAAATTCTTGATGGAAGGTTAGAAGTGTAAGCTCTATTGTGTCAAAAGTATGGTCTATATGATCAAGATGGCTTGATCGACAACATGCTCAAATATATATATTGCCTTGCACCAATTGCATGCATGCCTCATACAGCCCTTTCAATTAAATTGTTAGTATTTTTGCAAAGTAAATTCATTATGAATGTCAGAAGGGATCACTTTTCTTTCTGGATAACCCCGTTCCTAAAAAAATTTCTTATATAATTATTCTCTTTCTAAGATTTTCTTTTGTTCAAGAGAAGCCAACATTGCTAGTAACTGGACACGCTGAGTTGGCCCTAAATCAACGGACTGTCAGACGCGTAAAAAACAGTTTACCTTGGAATATGACAATTTTCTCGTTCATTCGAGATCAATTTCTTTTAAACAATAACGATTATCTCTTGAATTGCAAATGTAGTTTTGGTATTTGTAGTTCCACCACCACTGGTCCAATTTGGATCAATTGCAAAAATAGAAAAATGCATAATATTTAGTACCCTACCTGCTTAAGATATAAATATTTTGCACTTTACGGCCTGCTTGACGTCTCATATATATCCGTGGTTCATGGCGGCCCTAACAGGTGACCATTGTTTAACATCTTTGGATATGAGTATAAAGTAATATGACGTAACAGTGAAGCGTGCACAACTCAAAGAGAACATTTACACGCCTCGTTGTGAACCGGGGTCGGCAGCTCTTGATTGTTGGTCCCATAAATATAAGGCCTCTTTTGTGCGTAACCTCTATTATGACGTCATCACTGTTCCCTGCCAAGTACATTTCATAGATTGGTTGTTAGATGTCGCAACAGTATTGACTTGTTTCTCATAAAATGGTTTTAAATTGTTTACAGGAAAATGACAAAAGGTAGGCTATTATTTCCAAAATTGTTAATTACGCATTTTTCCGTTTCTGCTTTAGGGGCAAACAGTTTTGCCGATATTTGACTTGTAAAAATATAATCTGGAGAAAGACAGGTGGACAGGGGTGCTGGAATGGACAATAGTATGTCTCATCGCATTGCGTGGGGAGAGAGCACGGGAAATGGGTTACGTAACCCACTAAGACTGAATTTTCTCTTATTTTTTACTTATATATCCAGAATGGCAGGTCCCCCATCCATGCGGAATATTTGCAATAAAGTATATATAAAAATCTTCAACACTCATTTTGATTCAAAGCAACTTTAAAAATTTAACATTATCGAAAATAATTGTGAGTGGGCACGTTATTGTTCCCGGGGTTGGGGACGGGGGTTAGGTCGAACTTGGTTTCAGAATAACCCTTGGTAACTTGAAATCGATTGCATCCAAACCTCTAAGATTCCTTTAAAAAAAAACAAATCTTGGTTGTCACATATTTATTATCTTGTATAAATTGTTATTGCGGTATCTTTTTTTCTATTTTTATCAAGAAAGTTTAATCTTTTTATGTATATTATGTTTGTATGTAATCAATTTCTCTTCACTACATTTATACCTACGCGGCTGGTGTATAAAGAAGCCCCGCTGCATTTTTGATGTCGGATATTGACACCAACAATCCCTAAACAGCTGAGTCATACTCTTATAAGGGTGAGTCTGCTCAGTGTGGTCCAGGGTTTGTGGCGCGGATATTTAGGTCTACCGATAGCACGTGAAAATCATAACTTAACGATTATATGTCTAGCACACAAGCCCATTTCAGCATTACGCTTTTCAGCCTTTAGCAAACTCACTAGTTTTGACATGCATTGTAAGGCATAGATCGATCTTTCGGACTTAAATCTATAAATTTTTCAAGAATCATCCGGGAAAATGACGTTCAGAAGCCAAGAGCAGCACTGACACATGACACATCAGTTACATTAGCATCAGTGCCATTGATCCGTTTGTGACTTGGTGTATAAAACAGGTTGCCATAGAACCATGTTAAACACAATTGGGAGACACTCATTATCTATACACAAAACACAGTCAACAATTGTACAGAACCAGTAAACTTGAACCGGTCGCTATGCAAGAAAAAAAGTTTACCAACAGTTTCTGTCGTGTTCGCCAACAAGTTGAATGAAATCCGAAGCCGCTTAAAGCCTCCAAAGAAATCTTGTTGACAGCTGATGAATTAGAACACATTAAGTTACATTCAGGTTTGGAAAGTCTTTTGCAACCGATCGACACAACTTAAAAACAGGAATTGGCCCGCGATGTTTCACGAGGATGAACTTGTATTAAACATGAAAATCAGGTCAGATGGTCTTATTTAACGAACTTCGTATGGACAGGAAAGGTGCTTTATAATCACTAAGTCTGAAAGACACAAACTCTGTGAAATATATCTTTATTTGATAAAGGGAACTGAGAAGAGAATGGGGAAAATAAAGGACAAAATAAAAGAGTTCACGGAATACACAAGCATTCACGGAGTTGGTCGTCTGTCAGCATCAAAAGGATTTTGGCAAAGATTCCTGTGGAGTGCATGTCTTCTAGGAGCGTTGGGCATACTTTCCTGGCAGATGTCGCGTCTGTTTCGAAGGTTCCTTGAAAAGCCAGCTATTTTGGATATCCGGGTAAGATTATTTTTTAATTAATTAAAATAATATTTTAGCTGAATATATTGAGCTATTGTGGATATCCAGATAAGTTCATTTTATTGTTTATAAGTGATATATTTATATTTAAGCTGATCATAATGAGCTATTGTGGATATCCGGGTAAGTAATATGATGTTTTCATAAGTGAATTATGTTTCAATTGAACGTATTGGGCCCCTCGGTTGCTGTATTTGTAGGTTATCAAGACGAGACTGTCAGTGTTTGATTAAATCTACACATACACGTCCAAAAAAAGAAAAAAAAGAGAAAATGGAAGAAGTATCGAGCTGGAAACCGGCCATATCATTTGTGGCAAATTAAAGAATATACATGGTCCACTTCCCCATGTTTGAAAATAACTTAAATAACTATGTACTTTTATGCTAGTAGAAGTTTCTTTGATTTCAGTACTAAATGCCATTTTATTACAAGAAAATGTATATTCAGGTGAATGGTGGGGGGGGCATGTCCACTGCCCCCCCCCCCCCGATAAAAAATGCTGTACGCCCTTATATTTCTAAGATGGTGAAAAGAAGACCGTTTTAGTTTCTAAAATAAATCTTAAGCATGAAATATTTTGGAAACGCTTAACTAATATATCTGTGGTGTAATCATTCTACGGAACTGGTTCTACTGAATAGTTTCAAGAAAGAAACATAACATAAAACTTTCAGAATAGTTGTTTGTATTTATTTTGTAACTAAAGGAATAAAACCATTGTCAAGACACGATTTTTTGGATGTTTCATATAGTTGGATATATTTTACTTATATTTCTTTTTTATGTAATAACATATGTCTTGATATCTGTTGACGTGACCGTCCCTTCCTATTAACATTTTTCTCCTGTATGGATGGAACGTTACCAATGACCGTGACATGAACAAATCACCGACAGACGCCTCATAAGTACGAATCACATGGAACAACCACAAGGGGCGGAGAATATCACACCTACATTCTCCTTTATTCGTTCGTCTTAAACTTCGCGGTCGCTACGGATGTTAACTAAACTATAAATAAGAACTTAAAAAAGATGTCAGAATTCGTTTTATCTAATCTGTGATTCTTCAAAGATCAAGAAACGAGTAAATAAGAAATTTGTAGGAAATGTAGAAAATGCATCCAGCATATCTACGAGTAAATCCTGCCACTGCCAGTCAATGTTGGAAAATTCAATTTATTATCCAACAAATAACGTGAACAGCTAATATAAAAAAAGCCTAATTGGTTAAAAACTATAAATTCGTAATACAAATTTTTGTGACGTGTTGGTGCTATTAATCCGCGTATCTGGCTCCATATACATCCTAATTTCCCCCTTTCCGGTCTGTTTTCTGTACATTTCCAAAAACTGGCTCTCTCTAAATGTTAATCCTTTACATTTTTAAAGTCTGGGTATTTCCGTTCCCTTCTTAAATTCAATTACTTCAAATTCATTGATTAATTATTGAAATATATTTTTTCGAAAATTATGCAAATTTCTGTTGTTTGCTCAACCTGGAAATGGGGCGCTTTCAATGTTTGAGAATTTGTAATAGCAACGCGCCTTTCATTCGACGCCGCATTAAATATTGCAAAAATAAATGGTTCACTTATGATATATTTAATGCGTTTATTTGCGCGATTATGTACATCAGAAAGCATTAAGAAAATATAAAAGTAGTGATTTGTCTGCGTAAAGAAATCAATAAAATTATGTAACAGGTATTATCAGATCCACTCCTAGCCAGCATTATACCACGCTTATCCAAATAATGGCTCCAACCCTGATGTTGTGTGTAAAGCTCTTACACACATACCACCCTTTAAAATGCCCTCAAACGAAGAAAGCGCTATGGTTGATCCTGATGCATTTTACGATTACTTTAGTTCTGTTGGAAAGAAATTTAGCGATAATTTTCACTAAACAACATTTAAGTGCGCTCATCTTGCAAACTCAATTATGGAATATATTTTTATCTAAATATAGTATCTAGTTAGTTTTTTTTATACTCCGTTGTGAAAGAAGATATACTAGGGATGTCAGTAGTTTCCTTAAAATTGCCACACCTTATATTTCAACTCCATAAGTCAATATTTTTAACATCTCCCTTCAAATAGGCGAATTCCCAACAGCTTGTTAGACCACTAAGATCACTCCTATATATAAAGGAGCTGAAAGTAAGGATGATCCTAATAACTACCGACCGGTTTCGGTTAAAGGTCATGTGCGAAATACAATAGAACAGGTCGTTAAATTAAGCCTCGTCACACTTTTTGAAAGTAATAATCTGTTTTCAGATAAACAGTTTGCTTATCTTCCTAATGGTTCAAATTCATTTGCCTTGCATAGTATTATTTATGAATACTTAATCAGCCTCAATAACAATTATGTCACTGCTGCATGTTTCCCCGAAGTGAAAAAAAATTGATAGCCTTGATCATACCGTCTTATACTTACTTAAATGAGCAACTATGGCATAAAAGGTATCTCGCAAATGTGGTTCAAAACTACCTGTCTAATCGACAACAAGCTGTTTACTCAAATGGAATTCTTTCCAAATAGCCCTTCTTGGAGAAAGGCTCTCCACAGGGTACTGTGCTTAGACCTATATTATTCCTTTTTATCTCAGCCGATTGAGCTATAGCGATCAATCTGTCCGTCATCCCTCCGGCCTTCCGATCGACGTTAACAGGACACAAATCGTAACCGTTGAACCTTGAATCTTCTTACCTGAAAGCCAGGGAGGTTTATTAACAATCTCCTTGGAACCCTGAAATTACCTCTTATCTGTTACCCATATCCCCCGAGCTATGGGGCTCGTAAGTACCCCCCCCCCCCCCAAAGAATAGGTAAAAATTTGATACAAAAGCTCCAGAATTTGAATAACAATGCATTGATCTTAATGATTCTTTGCATGCGTATTGATCATGGAGTGTTTCATCAGTCCCTGCGGACTGGTTGCGCCACATTTATTTTTGTTCGAATGTTATGCATTTATTTCTCTATTTTTAGACTTTCAAATGGAACGGTCGTTTGTGAACAGAGCAAATTTCGTAACCGTTAAACATAGAATCTTCTACGTTGGCATCCAGAGAGATCAATGAAAAATCTCCTTGGAACCAAGAAATTAGGACTCTGTTACCCAATGCTCCGAGCTTTGGGGCTCGAAAGTACATCAGGGAATAATTAAAAATTTGATACAAAAGCTCCAGTATCGATTTTTCCTGTTTTATCAGCGGGTATTTTGAATGATACTTTCCATTACGAACAGTTTTCGAAACTGCTCGCTCCATGATACTCTATTTGTGGCATGGGCCTCCCAGTTCTCTGTGTCCATCAGGAGAACCTTCACGTCACACTTACATATGTCCTTTAAACGCAGGTGTGGGCGTCCTCGGTTTCCATGTCCCCTGATCAGCTTCCCAGTATAGAAGATCCTTGGATTTCCTATCATCTTCCATATTATTACCATAAAATGACGGAGCCAGTATGGGCGGCGTTGGTGGAGTACGGTGTACATTGAGGGAATAATTGCTTTGGAGAGGTCCTCGTTGTTGGTTACCTCGTTCTGCCATGGGATTCCTAGGTTACGAGGTATCTTACGGTCTACTTTTTCTAATCAGTGATAATCAGTGATCTAATCTTAATAGGAATGGGACCATTGGTCTTTATAGTGCCGTCATAAATGCTCTTGATGTTGCCAATGCCAGACGCTTGTTAATTATTGGTGCACAGATCTGCCCAGTATTAATTGAGGTATTGCCTGGTCCTCCTGTGGACATTGCATTTAAGAATCTGCAATACCTTTACGTACTGATCAGAAGGATGATCATTTGATTGTGAAGGGCGGTGCGTTTAACCTATATAAATGGATCACGCTGACAGTATTTAAGGGGTCATTTCTGTTGCCATTTCTAAGCTCAGCTGAATGAAAGCCATCTGTCCGCCTGACTGTCCGTCCGTTAGCAGGGCACAAATCGCTGAATCTAAAATGTTCTAACCGAAAACCAAAGGAGGTCTTAAAATGTCTCATTAGAAACCTGAAATAGGTCATTGTGACCTATATCCCCCGAGCTATAGGGCTTGAACATACCGCCAAAATAATGAAAAATGTGATGCAAAAGCTCTTACATGTGAATAACTGATGCATTGATTGTCATGATGTCACATATTGAACAAATAGCGTTTCATCAGTCCCTAAAGACTGGTTCTAATTTTTACGCATTTCTTTTCTATGGTTGAGACCTTCAAATGCAGCAGTCTGAACGTTAATAGGGCACAGATCGTAACCGTTAGCCCTGGAATTCAACTTTACACTCAGGGAGCTTCTAGTCAAATCTCCATAGAAACCTGAAACTAGGTCATAATGACCTATATTCTTTGAGCTAAAGGAACAAAAACATGATTTGAGCAGTCTGGAAGTCAAATGTGCACAAGCTGAATCCGTTGGCCTTAGAATCTTCTAATGTTATATCCATATAACTTGGGCAAATTTTGTTGGAAACTTGAAATTAGGTGATGATGACCTATATTCTCCGAGCGACTGGCCCGAAACATGATTTTAAACCAGCGGACAGTCAAGCAGGACAGATATTGTAATTGCTAGTCCTTAGTCTTATAACACACATCCCAGGAAGTTCTTGCAAAATCTCCTTTGAAAGCTGAGAGTATGTCATGGTGACCTATATTCTGCAAGTAACTGGCAAAATATAATTGATAGCACATAGACAGTCAGGCACCAAATTTTACTGTTAAACCAAGAACCTTTTATAAGGCATCCAGGGAGGCTTGGCCCATCCCTTGAATCCTGAAATTAGGTTACTGAACCTAATTTTGAGCAAACACAGAAAGTCAGACAGGTCACGAATTTTAACTGTTAGCTCTAGTAATGTCTTTCCTAATATAAAAGAGGTTATTGTAATGTCTTCTCTTACATCCAAGATAAGGGCACTGTGACCTAATTCTCTGAGCTGGTTAGAACATGATGATTTGAGTACCCTATAAGTCAGATGGATCGAAGCCATAGCAATTTGAGGTGGAAACTTCTCACCTAGCATCTAGGGAGTTCCTAGTAAAACCTCCTTGCTGTTACCTATTTTCAAATGACTCTGGACAAAATAGCATGATTTGAAGTGGTCTGAAAGTCATTTAACCCATTGTTCCTTAACAAATATTTTTTTAAACCAGATCATAACATCAAATCAATACATGCATCACCTGTTTAAATGACAGATTCAGCTGAGCGTCATGACCCATGGGTCACTTTTTTTGCTGTCTTTTGATGTACCCTCTGTTCAGAATGCCAGCTGTCTTTTTCTAAAATCCTTGTTTGTGATGTACTGAAGTCAGCCACTCTGTCTAGAGAGGTGGTCTTTGTTACCCCAATGTATGGCTTTCAGTTTCCTTGGTTGAAGTATGATCTTTGAGCAAATGAGAGAGTGTCGCAGTCCGAACCGTGGTACGCGACTGTTTTGTGATGATGAGGTCTAGCTGGTGCCAGTAACTGGACCTTGTCAAGATGTGTTTGTCTTTTGATGATGAAGTTTAGCTGGTGCCAGTGCTTCCACCTTGTCGAGGTGTGTCTGTTTTGTGATGATGAGGTCTAGCTGGAGCAAGTGCTTTGACCTTTGATACCTCCACGAGACAATATGATGTGGCCTTATACCGAAAAAAAGGTATCTATGATACATAGGTCATGGTGTATGTATATTTCAGGCATTTGCTGCCTATTGTCATTTGTCCCTACTAAAAAGTGGCCGAAGTATGTAAGTCATGCCTTCTGCTCACAGCCCACTCTGGCACTGAAGTCTCTGAGGGTGACAACACCTCATGTTTTGGGTAATGTGATGACGATGATGAAAGAGATTATAGAATGCATCCTTGACATTGTTGCTCGTTGTGTGGGTGAGCATACACATTATGTAGTTTACGAGAACCATCAGAGGTATTGATGTGCATTGAAAGAAGGTGCATTGGGCCGTCGCTACCAAGTTCAACTGTTTCTATGTCTAGTCAGGGTAATTCTGACAGTGAATATATATATATATATATATATATATATATATATATGTATATTTATATATATGTATATATGTATATATATATATGTATATATATAAATATAGATGCATATTTTTGCTTCCACCAGGATGGTTTACATCCATCCCTGTTTTTTTTTGTGTGTTTATGTGTTTGAGAAATGAGCCAATGAAAATAATTTAATTTGGTGTGCATCCGGCACATGATACGGATCCAAGAACGTAAACCAAAAATATTTACAATTTCCAATCATTTATGCAAGAATAAACTTAGGGAGATAGGCCTAATAAGTGAATCGAAACACGGTCACGGGTAGGGTTCAATCTTATAATAGGAAACTCACATGCCGGAGGGTCGCATTCGATCATCAGAATGCAGATTTCTAATTTAAAATTCTGATTTGTTTGGTTGATTCGTCTTAATTTTTAAAAATTGGACACGTTTGTAAGACTTCACAATTTAAATTTATTTTACCCCGAGCACAATATATAAAACATTTTTTCACAAACGTTATTCCACAGTCAATACACATTACAAAATAAAACCATTTCTCTTACGAACCATGTCATATCTCATTCGTATTAAACATATTCAAACCACTTCTCCATTAAATCTTGTGTCTTGTCCTTTGCGATAATCAATTCCATCTGCCTGAAATGCTTTAAATATTGTTCAAATCCTGTCACCTGTCATCCTGTCAACCTGTCATTCGTGACAATATTGAACATTCTGTATGGACTTTTATCAATATCACTGTATTATGCATGATCTTCTGGAACTGTGGGCTTGACTTCTGAATAAAACATTCATTCGTTTTTAGCTTAGCTGACTGAAGGTCAACTGAGATGTTGTAATGGCGCTTTTGCCTGTCGTCCGACTGGATATTTAGCCTTCCGGCCGGCCGTCAGGCAATTCACAAACCGTTACCGCTGGACCTAGGACATTCTACCTTAATATCCAGGGAAGTCAATAAAAACTCCAAAAAGAAGCCTGAAATTATTTCTAATAAAACCATACCGTGAAATCGAAATGCAGTACCAAAGGAGTGAAAATTTATTCTAAAATCAGAGAAGATGAGTGATATTTACGTTAAAGACACTTGTTTTTTATTATTGAATAATCAAGATCGAGACTTAAGAAAAGTCAGTTGCCGTAAGGTGTATAATATGGTTATAAATGACTATACAAATGAGCTCGCTAATAGAAATAAACTAGAGGAAAGCTTACCTCACGTATTTTCCTGGAAAGATTGTTACAGGTGCCTTTTTTTATAGTGTGGCACGGGCGTAACTCGTGTTGTAGCGCCCTCGGCTGGCCGCGTGTTGCAATCTCAGTTTAATCCGTACTGGTTGAACTCTCCTTGTCATGCTAGCTTCGGGCTTTCTCCCCTGGCTGAGCCGGGGCGAGCTCACGTGTGAACCCTAATATGTTGAGACACGGCATTCGTTGTTCTGGTTTGTTCTTTGAACATGTGTACTGTGTTAGATTCTTTAGAATGTTCGAGCAATGGAAGGTAATCGGCTGGAGGTGAAAAGTTAAAAATAGGGGGCTTTGTTTTAAAACCGAGAGAGAGGTGAGAGAATATTCCAGCGGACACGGAAGCAAGTTAGTCAGTGTGTGGGCCCTATCCGATTATCCAGTAATTTCAGGGATTCTGCTATTACTAACTCTATACAATTTAATGCTGCCTGCCTCAAGTTTACTTTCTGGTTCGGTACAAGAGCTTTACATTGGACTGTTATTCTCCGAGAGAATTCGTGTGAACTGTTCGCCAGGTTTATACATTTTTAAGGACTTATCGCCCTGACAGTGGTGGTAACCAGGTACTGTGCACTTTGTTCATTTTACTGTGTGATTGTATTGATTTGCTGTTATACTGCTGTTATACTGTTTCATTGTATTGATTTAGTGTATGGTAATGTTAGGGTTGTTTTAAGAATAAATTATGGTTATTTGTTAAAAAAAACACTCACTCCTTTATTCATTCCCCTAGACATTTCACGATGCCTAGAGTTACAGAATCTGAATTTTTAATCTCCTTGACAAAATTAATGTTCATCACGCATATGTGATCTGTTGACATTGGGTACCGTAACAAGATGCAATTGAATATATATATAATACCACTTTGGATATGTTTTTGAGGCAATTTCAGTTTAGAATCATCCATAATATTTTGTCAGTGAATGTAAAGCTACACAGATGGAAAATAACCGATACCAATATGTGTTCATATTGCAAAAAAGAAACAGAAACAGTAGTGCATTTATTCTGTGACTGCTACACAGCTAAATCATTTTATAGACAAATTAGTCAGTGGGCAGAACACGCTGTAATAAACATGCCTGCACTGACTCCGCTCCTTTTATATATACAGGATGTAACAAAAACAATGTCAATAAACGTATGATAGATTTGTTGTTATTGCTACAAAAATTATGTATTTTTAAAAAATAGAGAATCCATCTTTTATTGTATATATATATCACATGTTAAGAAATTGAAAGGATTGGAAAGAAGAGTGGCTGAAAAAAATAACAAAATGTATATTCATAAACAAAAGTGGGGTAAACTACTTAATGTTTTTAAAGAGTGAAGAATTTTGAGAATTAGCTGTAAAATATAATTTTGAAATGTGTATACAGATCTAGGTAAGAGTATGTGCATGTGTGTGTATGTATATGTGTGTATATATTTGTGTATATATATATATATATATACAGGTGAACGCGTGAATGCGTGATCCTTCATGGATGTATATATGCGTGTGTATGTATATTTAGATTTATATTTGGATCTGGTAAATATTATGTTGATCTGACGAAACCAGTTAAATCTACAAATAACATTGTTGATCTTATTGAATTAAATGTTTGTTTCCAATGATATTGAAAATATATTGATAGAATGAGATATAATTATAATTGTTGTAAACCAAATAGAAGTCTCTTCACCAGTATTCGGTTGGTATCCCCTCGGCAGGAATACGTCTACATGGTCCAAATGCATTTGTCTTTAAAAAATACAAACAAGTAACAATACAAGCAATTTTATCTTTCTCTTGTTAAGTTCTTTTTATTGAATCAATATTTGTATGTACTTTGTCAGAAAAACTTGAAAAACTGTATTTAAAATATTGCAATACTGCAGATGTTCATGTTATAAACACAAGTTTTGAAGTTTTTTCCTTGTTCTGAGGGATGTCGATGATGAAAAAGAACGTTAAAAATAAATATCTAGTAATACTGAGACTCCCCCCCCCCCCGAGAGAAAAATGAAGAGAGAGAGAGAGAGAGAGAGAGAGAGAGAGAGAGAGAGAGAGACCAGATCGAAATGAATTCAGATCAGCTGAATTCTAGTTCATAATGTGATAACTTAGGCAGGATTAACACATAACTTAGGAGAACTGCATACTTTGTTCCCTCAAATTTGACACTCAACTGGCTTAAGCTGAGTTTTCGGATGAGATTGAAAAAAATATGATATTGTCAAAAGTCAAATAAACCTTCTCTTATTTCTTCAACTTTAGGATTTCTTGAGATGAGGAATTTTGTCACCAGTTGCTAACACCAAGTTACCAGAAGAATTGGGAAACTGGTTTCCTTGACCTTGATCCTGTGTCAAATTATCTGTAATTAAGAATAATAATGAATCTCATAACTTTTAAATAACTGCACCTATTATTTCAGCCATGCTCTCAGAGAATCTCTGCAATAGGTAAATTTGACCTTGATATTCAAGTTCAAATTAGTGGTAATTTAGTATATTTGTTTACCTTATATGTTTTGAAATACTAGAAAAATTGCTAATGCTACACCTTCCATCTTTCAGAAACTCCTATCCTCATAATAGGGAAGTAACCTGCAAATTGTAAGTTCACAAAGTTAATGTTCATGGTCAAAGGGCCCACTTCTTTAGAAAGATTTGTAATGCATTTAATACCAAACCTTCCATCCCAAACCTTCCATCTTTCACGTATGATTACCTACCATCACGGAAGAACACTTTATTATGAGGTCACAATGTCAAAGTCATAAGACTATCATTTTAACAAGCTTCTGGATAAAACTGCAGCCAACCTTTTCTACTATATCTTCAATCTTTCATATTTTTCTAACCTATCAATAGGGAAAAAAACAATTAATTTTAGGGTCCTAAGTTTGGAGATGAAGGAAACAGAACGGAAATTTAAAAAAAAGCTCATAAATATATCCTTGATGACAAATTCAGCAGAGCGTGGAGACCTGTTACCCCTACTACGATAGTAACCTGTTACTAGCTAAAATAAATGAATTGAACTGGAGGTCCCCCCCCCCCCCCCACATACACACACCGAGGGATTCTTTTACCGCCATGGGTGTCAAGAAAAAGACTGAAGCTGCAACGACCCGATAATATTTAAATGACAAGTTGTTCCCTTTTGAAGGCAGAGTATGTAATGCCGGACAAGATATAGATATTATGGATTCAGCGAAATTAACTTTTATTAGGTTTTCACATTACTTAAAATAGATATATACTAGGTAGGCCTGACATTTTCCATTTTGTAACACGATTTCCCTCAATTATGTATTTGCTTCCATGGCACGGAGGTAGGTTTTCTACACATTGGGCTTGTTTTTAACCGATACTAACGATCAGTTAAATACTATACCGACATATAGTGGATATGATGCTTTGGAAATTAAACTGAAATCTGTCAAACTAGAATAAAATATGATACATATCAACATGCTATTGACGGGTAATATAAACTGGGAGTCGAATTATCTGATATTGCTAAAGTTCATGTATATCCTATTCGCTTCGTGTATAGCATGTTTTATATATAGCAACTGTGTTCAATACATGACCCGTGTGCGCATAATTTTGTAGCTGAATATTTAAAGTATGTATTCAAACATATTACTCGGGTTTTCCGCTGGTTATATCTGACTGAAAATTCCATTCTGAACAAGGCAAACAATCACTATTTTCTGGCACGTTAATCGCCAGACAGGTACTTGCGGTACACCCAGAATTTCAACATGCGGCCCGTGATATACGGGTTTTAGTATGTACGCAAAATGACAGCCCTAAATGCTGTTTCAAGAAACTGATAAATAAACCTGTCATGGTTCGACACGGTCATGTGTGTTATACGCAGATTTTATTCAACAATTGGGCAACAGGCCATGTCTATTAAGACCATTTTGTTGTATAAATAATGTAATATAACCCGAAGCAATAAATCATCGTTGAGGGGATACACATGTTCTACTATTATAAGAGTGAACAATTATAGAACAACAGACATAACAGATCTACACTTATCCAAAAATTCTGATCCGTAGGAATTAAGATTAAATAAATGGGGTTGTCTCAGAAATATAGAGCTGGACCTGGTCGAAGTTAAAACAATTTTCTTGAAGTGAGAGGTCGTTATCGCCACATGACATGAGGTCTATTCAAAGAGTACCAACATTTTTAATGTTTGTTCGATTGTTTCATAAGATTACTACATGCACACAAAAATTGTCTATGATCTTCATATGAAACAAAATAATGAAAGTTTAGAGCACAGCATTTAATTCTAAATCTTGCATGTAAAACTCCTAATTTTCTACCTATTAAATAATGCCGATTCGATTTCCGTTTGTTCCGATTTAATTCCTATGCAAATTCTCTGACCGTTGTACATTTTTTTTATGAACTATCTAGACTATTCAAGACAGGACATGTATGTTTTTATAAACGATTCCGAGAAAAGAGATTTTTTGGCATCTCAAATAGTCTGAATTATGAATGTTTCGTAGGGAATAGTGGTCATGTTCATAAATAGGTTTGGGAACAAAGTGTGTCGAGTAGTTTGGAGCATACCTATTCATCATTTTATATAACATGGTTAATTGAGATTTTTCTCTACGATCCTGCAAGGTCACCCAGCCAAGTTCATTATAAACTATTATCCTGCAATTTTCTGTTGTTTACTTAGGCTGGAAATGGGCCGCTTTCAATGTTTGAGAATTTGTAATAGCAACGCGCCTTTCATTCAACGCCGCATTAAATATTGCAAAAATAAATGGTTCACTTATGATATATTTAATGCGTTTATTTGCGCGATTATGTACATCGGAAAGCATTAAGAAAATATAAAAGTAGTGATTTGTCTGCATAAAGAAATCAATAAAATTATGTAACAGGTATTATCAGGTCCACTCCTAGCCAGCATTATACCACGCTAATCCAAATAATGGCTCCAACCCTGATGTTGTGTGTAAAGCTCTTACACACATACCACCCTTTAAAATGCCCTCAAACGAAGAAAGCGCTATGGTTGATCCTGATGCATTTTACGATTACTTTAGTTCTGTTGGAAAGAAATTTAGCGATAATTTTCACTAAACAACATTTAAGTGCGCTCATCTTGCAAACTCAATTATGGAATCTATTTTTATCTAAATATAGTGTCTAGTCAGTTTGTTTTTGTCACATTTATTAAAAATAAGCTCCGTTGTGAAAGAAGATATACTAGGGATGTCAGTAGTTTCCTTAAAATTGCCACACCTTATATTTCAGCTCTATTAGCCAATATTTTTAACATCTCCCTTCAAATAGGCGAATTCCCAACAGCTTGGAAGACCACTAAGATCACTCCTATATATAAAGGAGCTGAAAGTAAGGATGATCCTAATAACTACCGACCGGTTTCGGTTAAAGGTCATGTGCGAAATACAATAGAACAGTTCGTTAAATTAAGCCTCATCACACTTTTTGAAAGTAATAATCTGTTTTCAGATAAACAGTTTGCTTATCTTTCTAATGGTTCAAATTCATTTGCCTTGCATAGTATTATTTATGAATATTTAATCAGTCTCAATAACAATTATGTCACTGCTGCATGTTTCCCCGAAGTGAAAAAAAATTTGATAGCCTTGATCATACCGTCTTATACTTACTTAAATGAGCAACTATGGCATAGATCTCCTTGGAACCCTGAAATTACCTGTTATCTGTTACCCATGTCCCCCGAGCTATGGGGCTCGTAAGTCCCCCACCCCCCCAAAGAATAGGTAAAAATTTGATACAAAAGCTCCAGAATTTGAATAACAATGCATTGATCTTAATGATTCTTTGCATGCGTATTGATCATGGAGTGTTTCATCAGTCCCTGCGGACTGGTTGCGCCACCTTTATTTTTGTTCGAATGTTATGCATTTATTTCTCTATTTTTAGACCTTCAAATGGAATGGTCGTTTGTGAACAGAGCAAATTTCGTAACCGTTAAACATAGAATCTTCTACGTTGGCATCCAGAGAGGTCAATGAAAAATCTCCTTGGAACCAAGAAATTAGGACTCTGTTGCCCAATGCTCCGAGCTTTGGGGCTCGAAAGTACCTCAGAGAATAATTACAAATTTGATACAAAAGCTCCAGTATCGATTTTTCCTGTTTTATCAGCGGGTATTTTGAATGAAACTTTCCATTACGAACAGTTTTCAAAACTGCTCGCTCCATGATACCCTTTTTGTGGCATGGGCCTCCCAGTTCTCTGTGTCCATCAGGAGAACCTTCACGTCACACTTACATACGTTCTTTAAACGCAGGTTTGGGCGTCCTCGGTTTCCATGTCCCCTGATCAGCTCCCCAGTATAGAAGGTCCTTGGATTTCCTACCATCTTCCATATTATTACCATAAAATGACCGAGCCTGCATGGGCGGCGTTGGTGGAGTACGGTGCACATCGAGAGGATAATTGCTTTGGAGAGGTCCTCGTTGTTGGTGACCTCGTCCTGCCATGGGATTCCTAGGTTACGAGGTATCTTTCGGTCTGCTTTTTCTAATCAGTGATAATCAGTGATCTAATCAGTCTTAATAGGAATGGGACCATTGGTCTTTATAGTGCCGTCATAAATGCTTTTGATGTTGCCAATGCCAGACGCTTGTTGATTATTGGTGCACAGATCTGCACAGTATTAATTGAGGTATTGCCTGGTCCTCCTGTGGACATTGCATTTTGGAATCTGCAATGCCTTTACGTACTGATCAGAAGGATGATCATTTGATTGTGAAGGCGGTGCGTTTAACCTATATAAATGGATCACGCTGACAGTATTTAAGGGGTCATTTCTGCTGCCATTTTTAAGCTCAGCTGAATGAAAGCCATCTGTCCGCCTGACTGACCGTCCGTTAGCAGGGCACAAATCGCTGAATCTAAAATGTTCTAACCGAAAACCAAAGGAAGTCTTAAAATATCTAATTGGAAACCTGAAATAGGTCACTGTGACCTATATCCCCCGAGCTATAGGGCTTGAACATACCGCCAAGATAATGAAAAATGTGATACAAAAGCTCTTACATGTGAATAACTGATGCATTGATTGTCATGATGTCACATATTGAACAAATAGCGTTTCATCAATCCCTAAAGACTGGTTCTAATTTTTACGCATTTCTTTTCTATGGTTGAGACCTTCAAATGCAGCAGTCTGAACGTTAATAGGGCACAGATCGTAACCGTTAGCCCTGGAAATTTAACTTTACACTTAGGGAGCTTCTAGTCAAATCTCCATAGAAACCTGAAACCAGGTCATAATGACCTATATTCTTTGAGCTATAGGAACAAAAACATGGTTTGAGCAGTCTGGAAGTCAAATGTGCACCAGCTGAATCCGTTGGCCTTAGAATCTTCTAATGTTATATCCATATAACTTGGGCAAATTTTGTTGGAAACTTGAAATTAGGTGATGATGACCTATATTCTCCGAGCGACTGGCCCGAAACATGATTTTAAACCAGCGGACAGTCAAGCAGGACAGAAATTGTAACTGCTAGTCCTTAGTCTTATAACACACATCCCAGGAAGTTCTGGCAAAATCTCCTTTGAAAGCTGAGAGTAGGTCATGGTGACCTATATTCTGCAAGTAACTGGCAAAAAATATAATTGATAGCACATAGACAGTCAGGCATCAAATTTTACTGTTAAACCAAGAACCTTTTATAAGGCATCCAGGGAGGCTTGGCCCATCCCTTGAATCCTGAAATTAGGTCACTGAACCTAATATTGAGCACACACAGAAGGTCAGACAGGTCACGAATTTTAACTGTTAGCTCTAGTAATGTCTTTCCTAATATAAAAGAGGTTATTGTAATGTCTTCTCTTACATCCAAGATAAGGGCACTGTGACCTAATTCTCTGAGCTGGTTAGAACATGATGATCTGAGTACCCTATAAGTCAGATGGATCCAAGCCATTGCAATTTGAGGTGGAAACTTCTCACCTAGCATCTGGGGAGTTCCTAGTAAAACCTCCTTGCTGTTACCTATTTTCAAATGACTATGGACAAAATAGCATGATTTGAAGTGGTCTGATAGTAATTTTACCCATTGTTCAAGGGTCCGTAACAAATATTTTTTTTTAACCAGATCATAACATCAAATCAATACATGCATCACCTGTTTACATGACAGATTCAGCTGAGCGTCATGACCCATGGGTCACTTTTTTTGCTGTCTTTTGATGTTCCCTCTGTTCAGAATGCCAGCTGTCTTTTTCTAAAATCCTTGTTTGTGTTGTACTGAAGTCAGCCACTCTGTCTAGAGAGGTGGTCTTTGTTACCCCAATGTATGGCTTTCAGTTTCCTTGGTTGAAGTATGATCTTTGAGCAAATGAGAAAGTGTCGCAGTCTGCACCGTGGTACATGACTGTTTTGTGGTGATGAGGTCTAGCTGGTGCCAGTACCTGGACCTTGTCAAGATGTGTTCGTCTTTTGATGATGAAGTTTAGCTGGTGCCAGTGCTTCCACCTTGTCGAGGTGTGTCTGTTTTCTGATGATGAGGTCTAGCTGGAGCAAGTGCTTTGACATTTGATACCTCCACGAGACACTATGATGTGGCCTTATACCGAAAAAAAGGTATCTATGATACATTGGTCATGGTGTATGTATATTTCAGGCATTTGCTGCCTATTGTCATTGGTCCCTACCACAAAGTGGCCGAAGTATGTAGGTCATGCCTCCTGCTCACAGCCCACTCTGGCACTGAAGTCTCTGAGGGTGACAACACCTCATGTTTTGGGTAATGTGATGACGATGATGAAGAAGATTATAGAATGCATCCTTGACATTGTTGCTCGTTGTGAGGGTGAGCATACACATTCAGCAGTTTACGAGAACTATCAGAGGTATTGAGGTGCATTGAAAGAAGGTGCTCTGGGCCGTCGCCACCAAGTTCAACTGTGTCTATGTCTAGTCAGGGTATTTATGACAGTGAATATATATATATATATATATATATATATATATATATATATTTATATATATGCATATTGTTGCTTTCACAAGGATGGTTTACATTCATCCCTGTATTTTTGTGTGTTTATGTGTTTGGGAAATGAGCCAATGAAAAATAATTTAATTTGGTGTGCAACCGGCACATGATACGGATCCAAGAACGTAAACCAAACTATTTTCAATTTCCAATCATTTATGCAAGAATAAACTTAGGGATATAGGCCAAATAAGTGTATCGAAACACGGTCACGGGTAGGGTTCAATCTCATAATTGGAAACTCACATGCCGTGAGCAAATTCTGATTTGTTTGGTTAATTCGTCTTAATTTTTAAATATTGTACACGTTTGTAAGACTTCAAAATTTAAATTTATTTTACCCCGAGCACAACATATAAAACTTTTTTTTCAAACGTTATTCCACAGTCAATACACATTAAAAAATAAAACCATTTCTCTTACGAACCATGTCATATCTCATTCGTATTAAACATATTTAAACCACTTCTCCATTAAATCTTGTGTCTTGTCCTTTGCGATAATCAATTCCATCGGCCTGAAATGCTTTAAATATTGTTCAAATCCTGTCAACTGTCATCCTGTCAACCTGCCATTCGTGACAATATTGAACATTCTGAATGTACTTTTATCAATATCACTGTATTATGCATGATCTTCTGGAACTGTGGGCTTGACTTCTGAATAAAACATTCATTCGTTTTTAGCTTAGTTGACTGAAGGTCAACTAAGGTGTTGTAATGGCGCTTTTGCCTGTCGTCCGACTGGCTATTTAGCCTTCCGGCCGTCCGTCAGGCAAGGCACAAACCGTAACCGCTGGACCTAGGACATTCTACCTTAATATCCAGGGAAGTCAATAAAAACTCCAATAAGAAGCCTGAAATTATTTCTAATAAAACCATACCGTGAGATCGAAATGCAGTACCAAAGGAGTGAAAATTTATTCTTAAATCAGAGAATATGAGTAATATTTACGTTAAAGACACTTGTTTTTTATTATTGAATAATTAAGTTCTAAACTTAAGAAAAGTCAATTACCGTAAGGTGTATAATATGGTTATAAATGACTATACAAATGAGCTCGCTAATAGAATTAAACTAGAGGAAAGTTTACCTCACGTATTTTCCTGGAAAGATTGTTACAGGTGCCTTTTTTTATTGTGTGACACGGGCGTATCTCGTGTTGTAGCGCCCTCGCCTGGCCGCGTGTTGCAATCTCAGTTTAATCCGTACTGGTTGAACTCTCCTTGTCATGCTAGCTTCGGGCTTTCTCGCCTGGCTGAGCCGGGGCGAGCTACCGTGTGAACCCTAATTTGTTGAGACACGGCATTCGTTGTTCTGAACATGTGTACTGTGTTAGATTCTTTAGAATGTTCGAGCAATGGAAGGTTCTCGGCTGGAGGTGAAAAGTTATAAATAGGGGGCTTTGTTTTAAAACCGAGAGAGAGGTGAGAGAATATTCCAGCGGACACGGAAGCAAGTTAGTCAGTGTGTGGGCCCTATCCGATTATCCAGTAATTTCAGGGATTCTGCTATTACTAACTCTATACAATTTAATGCTGCCTGCCTCAAGTTTACTTTCTGGATTGATACAAGAGCTTTACATTGGACTGTTATTCTCCGAGAGAATTCGTGTGAACTGTTCGCCAGGTTTATACATTTTTAAGGACTTATCGCCCTGACAGTGGTGGTAACCAGGTACTGTGCACTTTGTTCATTTTACTGTGTGATTGTATTGATTTGCTGTTATACTGCTGTTAAACTGTTTCATTGTATTGATTTAGTGTATGGTAATGTTAGGGTTGTTTTAAGAATAAATTATGGTTATTTGTAAACAAAAAAACACTGTCTCCTTTATTCATTCCCCTAGACATTTCACAATGCCTAGAGTTACAGAATCTGATTTTTTTTATCTCCTTGACAAAATTAATGTTCATCACCGCATACGTGATCTGTTGATATTGGGTACCATAACAAGATGCAATTGAATATATATATAATACCACTTTGGATATGTTTTTGAGGCAATTTCAGTTTAGAATTATCCATAATATTTTGTCTGTGGATGTAAAGCTATATAGGTGGAAAATAACCGATACCAATATGTGTTCATATTGCAAAAAAGAAACAGAAACAGTAGTGCATTTATTCTGTGACTGCTACACAGCTAAATCATTTTATAGACAAATTAGTCAGTGGGCAGAACACGCTGTAATAAACATGTCAGCACTGACTCCGCTCCTTTTATATATACAGGATGTAACAAAAACAATGTCAATAAACGTATGATAGATTTGTTGTTATTGCTACAAAAATTATGTTATTATTAAAACAGAAAATCCATCTTTTATTGTATATATATATATATATATATCACATGTTAAGAAATTGGAAGGTTTGGAAAGAAGAGTGGCTGAAAAAAATAACAAAATGTATATTCATAAAAAAAAGTTATGAATACTTAATGTTTTTGAATAGTGAAGAATTTTGAGAATTAGCTGTAAAATATAATTTTGAAATGTGTATACAGATGTAGGTAAGAGTATGAGCAAGTGTGTGTATGTATATGTGTGTATATATTTGTGTGTATATATTTGTGTGTATATATATATATATACATATATATTAAGATGAACGCGTGAATGCGTGATCCTTCATGGATGTATATATACGTATGTATGTATATTTAGATTTATATTTGGATCTGGTAAATATTATGTTGATCAGAACAAACCAGTTAAATCTACAAATAACAGTGTTGTTCTTATTAAATTAAATGTTAGTTTCCAATGATATTGAAAATATATTGATAGAATGAGGTATAATATAATTTTTGTAAACAAAATAGAAGTCTCTTCACCAATACTCATTTGGTATCCTCTAGGCAGGAATACGTCTACATGGTCCAAATGCATTTGTCTTTGAAAAAGTACAAATAAGTAACAATACAAGCAATTTTAACTTTCCCTTGTTGAATTATTTTTGTTGAATCAATATTTGTATGTACTTTGTCCGAAAAACTTGAAAAACTGAATATAAAATCTTCCAATTCTGCAGATGTTCATGTTATAAACACAAGATTTGTAAGTTTTTTTCTTGTTCCGAGGGATGTCGATGATGAAAAAGAACGTTGAAAATAAATATCGAGTAATACTGAGACATCCCCCCGAAGAGAAAGAAGAAGAAGGAGAGAGAGAGAGAGAGAGAGAGAGAAAGAAAGAGAGAGAGAGAGAGAGAGAGAGAGAGAGAGAAAAACATAAATTAATTCAGATCAGCTGAATTCTAGTTCATAATCTTTATGATTTCTTGTTAATCTAATAACTTAGGGAGTATTGCATATTCTCCCATCAGATTTAATACACAACTTAGGAAGAACAGCATACTTTGTCCCCTCAAATTTGACACTCAATTGGCTTAAGCTGAGTTTTCAGATGAGATTGAAAAAATATGATCTTGTCAAAAGTCAAATAAACCGTCTCTTATTTCTTCAACTTTAGGATTTCTTGAGATTGTGATAACTTTGGAAGTATTGCATATTTTCCTCGGAATTTTGTTACCAGTTGCTAACACCAAGTTCCCAGAAGAATTGGGAAACTGGTTTCCTTGACCTTGATCCTGTGTCAAATTATCTGCAATTAAGGACAATAATGAATCTCCAAACTTTTAGATTACTGCACCTATTGTTTCAGCTAAGGTCTCAGAGAATCTCTGTAATAGGTAAACTTGACCTTGATATTCAAGGTCAAATTGGTGGTAATTGAGTATATTTGTTTACCTTATATGTTTTGAAATACTAGAAAAATTGCTAATGCTACACCTTCCATCTTTCAGAAACTCCTATAGCCTCTTAATAGGGAAGTAACCTGCAAATTGTAAGTTCACAAAGTTAATGTTCATGGTCAAAGGGCCCACTTCTTTAGAAAGATTTGTAATGCATTTAATACCAAACCTTCCATCCCAAACCTTCCGTATCTTTCACGTATGGTTACCTACCATCACGGAAGAACACTTTATTATGAGGTCACAATATCAAAGTCATAAGACTATCATTTTAACAAGCTTCTGGATAAAACTGAAGCCAACCTTTCCTCCTAAAACTTTAATCTCTCATATTTTGCTCACCTATCAATAGGGGAAAAAATCTATTAATTTTTAGGGTCGTAAGTTTGGAGATGAAGGAAACAACCAAAATTTAAAAAAAGCTCATAAATATATCCTTGATGACAAATTCAGCTGAGCGTCGAGACCTATTGCCCCTACTTCGATAGTAACCCGTTACTAGCTAAAATAAATGAATTGAACTGGAGGTCCCCCCCCCCAACATACACACACAAGGGGATTCTTTTACCGCCATGGGTGTCAAGAAAGAGACTGAAGCTGCAACGACCCGATAATATTTAAATGACAAGTTGTTCCCTTTTCAAGGCAGAGTATGTAATGCCGTACAAGATATAGATATTATGGATGCAGCGAAATTAACTTTTATTGGGTTATCACATTACTTAAAATAGATATATACTAGGTAGGCCTGACATTTTCCATTTTGTAACACGATTTCCCTCAATTAAGTATTTCCTTCCATGGCACGGAGGTAGGTTTTCTACACATGGGGCTTGTTTTTAACCGATACTAACGATCAGTTAAATACTATACCGACATATGGTGGATATGATGCTTTGGAAATTAAACTGGAATCTGTCAAACTAGAATACAATATGATACATATCAACATGTTATTGACGGGTAATATAAACTGGGAGTCGAATGATCTGATATTGCTAAAGTTCATGTATATCCCATTCGCTTCGTGTATAGCATGTTTTATATATAGCAACTGTGTTCAATACATGACCCGTGTGCGCTTAATTTGTAGCTGAATATTTAAAGTATGTATTCAAACATATTACTCGGGTATTCCGCTGGTTATATCTGACTGAAAATTCCATTCTGAACAAGGCAAACAATCACTATTTTCTGGCACGTTAATCGCCAGACAGGTACTTGCGGTACACCCAGAATTTCGACATGCGGCCCGTGATATACGGGTTTTAGTATGTACGCAAAATGACAGCCCTAAATGGGGTTTCAAGAAACTGATAAAAAACCTGTCATGGTTCGACACGGGCATGTATGTTATACGCAGATTTTATTCAACAATTGGCCAACAGGCCATGTCTATTAAGACCATTTTGTTGTATAAATAATGTAATATAACCCGAAGCAATAAATCATCGTTGAGGGGATACACATGTTCTACTATTATAAGAGTGAACAATTATAAAACAACAGACATAACAGATCTACACTTATCCAAAAATTCTGATCCGTAGGAATTAAGATTAAATAAATGGGGTTGTCTCAGAAATATAGAGCTGGACCTGGTCGAAGTTAAAACAATTTTCTTGAAGTGAGAGGTCGTTATCGCCACATGACATATGGTCTATTCAAAGAGTACCAACATTTTTAATGTTTGTTCGATTGTTTCATAAGATTACTACATGCACACAAAGATTGTCTATGATCTTCATATGAAACAAAATAATGAAAGTTTAGAACACAGCATTTCATTCTAAATCTTGCATGTAAAACTCCTAATTTTCTACCTATTAAATAATGCCGATTCGATTTCCGTTTGTTCCGATTTAATTCCTATTCAAATTCTCTGACCGTTGTACAGGTTTTTTTATGAACTATCTAGACTATTCCAGACAGGACATGTATGTTTTTATAAACGATTCCGAGAAAAGAGATGTTCTGCATCTCAAATAGTCTGAATTATGAATGTTTCGTAGGGAATAGTGGTCACGTTCATAAATAGGTTTGGGAACAAAGTGTGTCGAGTAGTTTGGAGCATACCTATTCATCATTTTATTTAACATTGTTAATTGAGATTATTCTCTTCGATCCTGCAAGGTCACCCAGCCAAGTTGATTATAAACTATTATCCTGCAAGGTCACCCAACCAAGTTCATTACAAACTATTATCCTGCAAGGTCACCCAGCCAAGTTCATTATAAACTTCCCGATTACTGGTTCCGTTAGGTGCACCGTTGACAACTCTGGATGCATATAACTGGATCTTTTCCAATCATTTGCGTCTGCCCCTGTAATATAAGTCCACATGATACTCCAATATTCTTTTATAGGCAATACAAATATTTTTCATTATTTCTTATGTTTGCCTATCAAGTAGCTTGAAGAAGACTTGGGACTTAAGACATTTTGGGATTTTTTGACTCCTAACTCTTCAGCTGGGTGGTTTAAGTCAAACTCGGTCATTTTCGGTCTTACGTCCATTTATTGAACCCCCTCCCCCTTTAAGCCTTTGCTTCGGAAATAACGTGAATCAAATCTTCCCAAATGAGACTAGCGTACTAGTTGGGCGATATATAATACCAATTACGTATTTTTCATTTGCAAGGCAAACTTCGGCCCACAACATTTCCAGATCTGGATTCTCTAGGTCACTTCTTCGTTTGATCGGCAGGTGTTACGCTGCAAATAATGCAACTTAACCTCCGATACCAGATTGCCGATCATGCCGAAGATAGGGATGGCAGCCTGGTTATTTCAACTAACCTGCTTCGTATCAAGGCCTTAAATGAGGCTCACAGAGCGTTATTATGTCATATTTATAAACAAGTGTTATTGATAAATCAACCATTTTGGCTTCAGATAGGCTTCATATGTTTACTGAACTTAATGATACCTATGGTCCCGGTTTTGGGTATACAGCACCACATAAATATACGAGTATGGAAGTAATCATTGGTTCTATACAATAAAATGTCATCTAAGTATATTCACATTAATGGATCATAGCATTTTCTTCTTAGCGTTGGCGGCCTAACAAAGAAAAACAGTAGTGCATCATTATACAAAACAAAGAAAGGACATAAAGCTAATATTGACAGAGAGATTATACTTTCGAAAAATATGGAATTTTAATAGTGTATAAATATAAAAGACGATGAACAAACGCGCTATTTTGGGCTACATTTACAATACGTAAAGACAGTTAAAAGCACTGTTGGTGGTTCCGGAGAATACAGTTCTCTCTATTAAGGAGTTATGGATGCAACTGGGGAAATTAACAGAGAGACTGGTGAACTAACTGACTGTTTAGGTACTGGCATGTATCGGCAAAATATGAGCGGAATAACGCTTTTTGGGATACGCCCAAATCATTTAATTAAAGCAGAATTCTAAACAAACATTCTAAAGCAAAGAGTCACTGTTTGCCAGCACGTGCTGATGCTGTAATGGTTGGAGTTTGCTTAACTGGAAGGGTATAAATATGTTATCATACACTTAAACAGTATTTAAGTCTGACTCTGTTTATGTAAAGAATAAAGCCCTTGATCAATAATCGAATGTTCGGATATATCTTACAACTACTTATTGTTAGATTAACCGCATCGATGAACCAAAATGGCTCTCAGTAGACCGCATACCTCCACCATGGCACCAACAATTAAACGGTGGTCTTATCAGGCCTTTTCCACCGCTGCCACTTAGCCCCATGGGAACTGATAACGTAGATTTAGTGTTATCCTACCAAAATCAATCAAAAACTAGAAATATCTATTCTAATGAGTGGTTGTCTCCGCCTTGTCGGGAGAAAATCACAAAAATGATTTTATTGCAGTTATTGAAAAAGTGATGGTGTTAAGAAAAATCCTTTATATTCACAGATTTTACCTTGAACACAATGCTCGCGGTTACCAGTCTTTAAACATGTATGAAATCTGTAGGGTAAAAAAAGTATTGGAGTTTACAAAAAACATAAGTTTCCGCAGATTTGACATTGAACACAAAGGTCAAGATCAGTGAATCACGAACTCTGGCAAAACTTACCATCTAGCATATATCTTATTGATTTATTTTAAAAATATATCCATCTAAAGAAATAAATGCTTTTGTTTGTTTTTCTCATGATAAAGTCGTGATCCAAATTTGAATAGACTTCATTCTATAATCCATATCAATGCATGTACATAAATAAAAGAAATCTGACCTTTAGATGTGACCTACAATGCGCACATTACTGTCAAGTGGCAATGAGGCATGGAACGAGAAAAGTTTAAAATATGGTGATACCAGACTCACGTGTCATTTTCTTCAATAATTCTTTCGTTTGTTTTTCAACAAGATATTTTCAAGTTCAATGGCATTCTCCTAAAAAGGTCTTGATCCCAATCTGAATAGACACCCGTATCTATGAACATGTCAAACCATGTAAAATATTTCCTAATATCTCGCTCGCCGTCAGTCTTATGCAGCTTTCAGTTAGTTAAACAAAAATCATGACATATTATTCCATAAATTATCGAGATACTGGAGGTTTTGTATCAAATGTTAATTGATCTTAGGGCACGAGGATATAGGTCAAAGAGACCTAATTATCAGGTTTCCAAGGAGATTTTCATTGACCTCTCTGGATGTTCATTTAGAAGTTCGAGCGGTAATGATTTGTCCCGTGCTGATGATCAACCGGACGGCCGAGGGAGGACGGCGGACAAAAGTTGATCGCTACAGTTCAGCATCACTGAAAGTCATCTCAGATAAAAATTTCAATAGTTATTTCAATTGTTATGACCTATTGTCTTTTTTATAAGGTCTAAAGGTTACTGATAAATTTAATCTCTCATAGTAATTGTAATGTGATCGATACATTTCGAATGCACTAATATTTATGACGCCTAAACATTGGTTTGACCAAAAAAAAAGAGATCAGTGTAAAAAATTCATACAGTTGTAAAATCAATCATAATTACATTTTAATTAATTATAATTGTTATCAGTCACGTGATTCCTTCGTTCAATCGGAATTTCCAAATTATCATTGAAGGTGGCAAGAGGTTAAGTGATCATTCGGGTTTGTTTATGTGTGTGTGGGGGGGGGGGGGGGGAGGGGGGAGGGGGGTGCTTTTCCGAACCAAATATTTCGAAGTTCCCAGTAATTTTTTTATGAAGTTTTGTGGAAGGATTTGCCATGATCAAAAGTAGAAAAAAAAAATCTTAGTACGGATCGGTGAAATTGAAAGGCGCAACTGCCTCAAGACCCAGCCTTATTCGCCTCTTTCACACTAGCTCTCTCTCTCCTTTTCCGCACACTCCCTGCAAATAAAATCTTTGTGAACTAGCAAGGTAATTGTATGGATGCAGATAAATCTTTATTATTATCTTAAGCTTCAGGATGCTTTGTAGCTCTTTCAGATTACCCGAGGGTTATTTGGAACCAATTCCAGATTATCCATTACCATTTTAGATTGAACGCCCAAAAAAGCCATTTCCTGATATTTATTTACATATCATTATTATAATTTATTTCCTCTGGATTTCTCTAATAATCTAAAATTTTGTATGTAGTGTGTCATGAAATGTAATGAAATGTATATTATATACATGTAGGGGAATCTAACTATAATTGGAAAGACAGCTTACAATGAGCAGCTGGTTATAAAATAACAACAGACTCATAACTTCCATACACGAAAGTCTCTTTAAACCTGTGGTCATAACGTCATATTCTCAGTATAAATACCCGATATAGCATTCTTGCCCCTTGACTGAATACTCAGGTATTTTTTTTTCCGAATACCATTATATCATTTTCTATTACAGGTGCATGTAGAGGAACTGGACTTTCCAGCTGTGACCATCTGTAATGTCAACCAGTTCCGCCGTAGCAAAGCAGCCAGGGATGAAGATCTCGACGCGGCCATTATTAACTTCGAAAAAACATTGAAATCTCAGTTATACTCCGGCTCTGCAGACAACTCGGGCGCTGACGATTTGTCCAGTACCCGGACTGCACCGAAGGCCAGGCGGAGAAAGCGTGAAGTATTCTGGAACTCATTTGAAGAAACATATGAGGAGATTGCTGTCGGTTCAGGTAACTTTGTTGAGGATGAAGAAAGTTACTATGATACATTGTATCATGGAGGGGCTGGTGTTGATGATAAAGAAGATGATGGAATTCCGGAAGTTCACATCCGGAAAAAAAGAGCTGCTCCAGAACAAAATGGCACGACAACAGTAAGTCCTTTTATTAGTAAATGTTTACGCAGCTGTGTATATTAAACTTGCTAACATTTGGAAGGTACATATTATTTTGCTTATTTTTTTTGTAACAACATTTAAAAAGGATATTTTTAAAACAAACACATTCCCCATGTAGGTTGGGTTAGTATCATGTGATCAGTCACATGATCCCTGTTTACAGTCGATCACTTGAGACTAAAAGGAGCTAACTTTGCAGAGCTTATTTTTAATCTGGACTCCCAATCTTTCCTACGTTTCTTTTTCATATTTTTATTACGATTATAATCTTCATTAGAGCACTGTAAATTCAAACGTTTAAACAAAAATAAAATCTTTTCTCCATTCCATCCTACCTGTCTCATACCCCCTTATTAACAATGGATGAAGCATTTTTTTCTAATTATTATTACATACTGATTGACATTTTAACACCTATACCACCAATAAACAGTTAAAAATGCCAACTTCTTCAACACTGATGATATATTGGAACATGGTGTATGTTTTAATCTGTCATCTTAATGTTTCGCACTATCCATTATTGTTACCTAAATTTAATCAAGCAGGGCACACGCAGAGCGGGCGAGACAAGATCGGACATGACAGACTTGAATCCGAATTTGCGGCACTTAGTCTTTAGCGAACCTAGCCATTTTTATTTTTTTATCATATTTCAAATCGGTACTGAGTAGGCCGGTCCGTTTGGGTCCGCTCTGTGTATATCTAGAGATTAGGTTTTGTCAATTAAATACGTAAACATAATATCAAATATAAACTTCATTATTTAAAACTGTATTAATAGGCCACTTGATATATCAATTTCTAAGCTATTCCTTTCACTCACCCATTTGGTAAATATACATCAAGGCTGCAAATCTAATTTACAATTTATCTGTGCGTAACTAGGCAAAAGCGGTTGTAAAACACGCCTATTCATGTTGCGATGTCTTGCGGATTTGGGGGAGTGGGCGCTTCCCCCTGTTTCGACCTTACCCTCTTGGATATAGAAAAAAATAGGCGCAAAGTGTTAAAAAAACCCGGATTTTGCATCATGATGCTTTTATAAATATTACATTTTGTAACATGACAGCCTAAATTTTTGAAAAGTTTCTAGACCTAGGTAGGTGGATTGACTCCCTCGCTCATTCGCTATTCTAAAAATCTCGTATTACTGCCCATAAAGCACAATACTCACATCTTTTAAATAATTGTGGGTTGTATTATTAAAGTCAGCTACTTACCTACATTTACCATAGATTTTATATGATTTCCGATGAGATGTAGGTTATTCCTATTAAGAAAAAAAAAATTATATTGCCTCTGTGACGGATGTATGATCTTTTTCAACTACGCAAATACTATACTATTCACTAAATACGTTTTCATGCGCCAGTTGTTGACAAACAGATGAAAAACTGTAATGGCCAGCTGCATATGTGCGAAAACTAAAAATTCACTATCTGCCGACAGAACGCCCTTCACAATACTTTGCCGCCAGATGTCCTTGTTGAATGTGTGTTGCTAGACTGCCAAATGTTACAAACACATTGATATAAACATACTAACAGTCTGCGTGGGATCGGCGTTTCTTGGGCTATTTTCTGAAAGGTTCAAGGGATTCTCTTTAGTTAATAGGCGTCAGATATGGAAATAAGCCCCTTTAAGTCATTGGCTGCCAACAGGTACTGTAAAGAGGTAAAGAAACATACTGTTTTGAAAGTACACGGGAAGATAAACATGAATACCCGACGTATGGCAAGTATTTTGGTGTGTAGGCAGAAGCCCTTTTATCTTATGGTAATGTACGCATTTATATATAAATTATTAGAAGTCATTCTGATATATAAAAATATCATGAAGTTTTTTTAAAATCATGGCACGTTTGTAGACAGCTAATTTATTTACTATGAAGACGTCGCCAATAACCGACGATGAACCTACAACCAATGAATCGGCCTACCATCCAACAAATTATGGGCCTGAAGTGAGTACTGCAACAAGGGAAACAACTGTAGAGGAAAAAACCGACATTCTTTAAGCGATTACTGCCCCATCAGCCCCGGGAACTACCGCTGTCGAAAATAATTATGTAAGTCGACCTTTAAATAACTTACGGTATTAATATAATGAAATTAACTGGCTTTTGATTTAATTTATCAAATTGTTATGTATGCTATTACTCAATTCATTCGAATGAATTGCGTTATATAAAAAATTTACTTTTATTATAGCGACACTCTTGTAAACAGTAATTTTTTTCTATGAAGATGTCGACAAATTCCACTGAAAACGCCACCAGAAATGCTGCAACCACTGCCGCAAATGCCTCGAAAAATGAATCATCCAGTTCCCCAGAAAATGATACAACCAGGGGTTCGACGTACCATCCAACAAACTATACGCTTGAAGTGAGTACTACAACACGGGAAACAACTCAAGAGGAAACAACCGACACTCGTCCAGCGATTACGGCCCCATTTTCCCCGGGAGCTACCGCTGCCGAAAATAATTATGTAAGTTGACTTTTAAATTATTATTGATATTAATATGTTGATGTTAACTTGCATTGTCTTCTGAGTGGTAGAACACAGCTACGACTCAAAGCCAGAAGATCGTGCTGAAAATGATCTCAGCGAGATTTTTCACGGTTGGCGCATGCTCAAGGTGAGCGCCTTGCAGGCTAAATGGGAAGGTTATATTCCATGGTCGTGCATCTCTTCCACAGGGCAGTTCTTCAGTATTACTCAATCTACATGATCTTAAAATGAAAGTGTAACATAACCGGACAATGGCTCTACTGAAAATCAGTTGATTATGAATTGCACAGATAAATGTCAGAAAACTCAGCTAGTAAACGGGCTACAAATGTGTCGATTGTCGGTAAAATAACTTGTAGAACGATCTTACGAACCGTGCATAGATTTTTTTCAACTATTCCTCCAACAAAAATGGCAATAACTCCCTTAAACTGTAGGCAGATATTAAGACCTTTTCCTATATTTTATAAGGTCTGCCTAGTGTGCCACTGCGCCATTTCATACCCTTAGTGTGAAGGTGTAAGGTCTAACCTCTTATTTTGTTGTGTTTAAACTATTACATTTTAAAATATATACTTTTCAAAATACGCTCGATCTGTTGAAGATTGGAATCATATGATATGCATAAATTTAGAAAATGGCTACTTTAAAAATTACCTGTTAAATTTCCATCGTACGGTATTTTACATTTACTTTACATTCATAAATTGGTATAAAGGTATTCCTATTGTGTTAACAAATTCTAAGGCGCTGAACAACAAATGCATGCTTTGAATAATATATATATATATATATATATATATATATGAATATATATATATATATATTTATATATATATATATATATATATATATATATATAAAGATATAAAACGCTGAAGAAAAACAACACTGTAAATTCACAACAGACTGTTTCACGGGATGCGATCCGATCATCAGGTGAATTCACATTATGCATGATCGGGTCGCTTCCCGTGAAAGAGTCCGTAGTGAATGTACAGTGTTTTTTTAGTTCAGTGTTATATCACACTGGTCTTGCCTGAAGGCCATAAAGCACTTTAAACCGGATGTATATATATATATAAAACCAAGTACCCTATACATCATACTGAAACCATTTAAGACTGACATCTTGTACTAAAAGGTATTTTTTTTAATGCTGGCATAAAGTGCTTCACTGAAATAATTACTTGTTTTCAAATATTCAAAATAAATTAAAAGGCATATTTTTTAAATATTTAAGATACATAAAATCAATAAGAAGGAATGCAAATTCTTAGGAATGCAAATTGTGGGATGCCCAAAAATCGTGTGTGCATTAACCTAATTAGCCTATAAATTACAGGTTCATTCGTGCATTAGATAATACACATTTGTAAATATTCCTTGACGGCGCTCCTGAAACCGGATCCTGCTCCGGATCCACACCTAAATCTAACCTTTTTTCATTGGTCAGTTCCCAAAATACCATAAATATTTCATAAGATTCCTTCAAGATTGCACGAGCTGTAATGCAAATAAACACATACATTTGAGCTGAGATGAACTCACACCCTCCTGGCGGAGGCAATAACTCAAATGTCCTCTCTAAAGGTATATTTTCAGTTTCTTTATACTTCAAATGTGCTTCGATGTCACTGTTAGCATGTATTCGATAACAATATGATGGACCATAAAAAGCTTCGAGCAGTGATGCATTTTCCCACATAAAAAGACAGAAAGTCTCTGAGTAACAAAGTAACAAATTCTGTTACTTTTTATAACACATTTTCAACAGATGATTTTTGGTGGATGTAACCGACTCAATCTTTAAAGTTTGCTTAACTAAGGCCAAAATAAAAAAAGGTATGGTTCTCAAGCACTTTTTTTCAGAAATCAATGCGGGCGGGCGGTTTTTTTATTTTTAATTTTTTGGTATGTTTCGATATAAATGGCAAATGATTAGGGAAAAGCATGAAAATAACATATTTAGTTTGCTAAACAAGTAAAAGCCCTACATAAACAAAGAATTGTATGATTTTATCTCCTTGAAAGAAATGTCCGAGCGGTTGCCGCACAAAATTCGTAAGTTTCTATTGAAAATCAAAATAAAAATTTTTGATGCGGGGGTTTAAAATTGATGCGGGCGGTGCCTGAGAACCATATTTTTTATGTTTTTTGTACTAGGTACATCTGCAGAATTCAATTCCGGTTTCGGCTTACGTGGCAGCAGCTTACACGTAATAATCCTGGTGTCTTCCAGGCATAGTTTACCACTTCTGCAGGTCCTGGGTGAAAGTCATCCCCCATTGCTGGGCTAAAACTCCGAGGAAAACCCGTAAGCGCACATGGTCGAGAGTGACAAAACTCACATAAAGTCAGCAGAGCGCGTACCTTGGTGTAAAATCTCTCCGCCTCGGCTGAGATTCGAACTCACTATTTTTCGGTCTATGGGCCCTATGCTCTACCCATAGACAACGGGCGCCCGTCATTGGTGGTAGTCCAGGTAGGGTATTGAAGACCATCAACTAAACTGAACTTGCTGGTAATTGGTAACGAATGCCGGTCGTAAAGTGCATCAGATGCAATGTGGAGCCTGTGTCTACCTAAGACCTCAGTCACACATGCACCTATGACCGGTTAACGACAGGTAACGAACACTTGCGACCTGAAATTCGTAAGTAGTCTTTGAAAGGTCATACGACAAGTCCTTACAAGTCGCAAGAAGTCGTAGGTTGTCTAAAGTAGTCGTAATTACTCCTAAACAGTCGCGAGTGGAATGCAACCGGTTCGCATTCCTACGAGTAATCGGTAGTGCTCTTGAAGAAATCGGTGGTACTCTTTATGTTGTCGTGCGAATACTAGTTGTTGTAGTTAGTCTAATAGCACTGAGTTCGTGGATCTGAATTGACCACACTTAATCTGATATACTCCCTTGTTCACTCTCTCATTTGTATTCCTCAGTTGTCCTTCGAACAACCGCAATTCAAAACGCACGAGTCTAAGAAAAGATTACCACATCATACTTAATGCCTAATCGTACACTTCCAAATTAACCCAGGCACAAAGTAACCAAACTGGTGTTACAAATGCATCTCCAGAGAATCCACATAATTCAATGGAAATAAAACATGTCAAGCCCCGAATGGGTTCAATAGCCGTAGCGCTTGTCTTTTATTTTGCCGGGGGGGGGGGGTGTTAATGGTGTGGTTTAGCTGTCTTGTTCTAAAGGCGTTTTAATAGTAATGCATTCATTATTATTCAATCATGTGAATCTATGTATAATTATTCTATAATATAGAAGAGATAGTTATATAATCAAATATATGGATTGTATATTTAATAAATATAATTTTTCAGTTCAGTATTAATCACTCAAGTATTTTGAAGGGCTAATCGAAAGTCCCGCTTTGTTAATGTTACACTAAAAGTATATTCAAACGTTTGGGACAAACAAGACGTTCTTGTTCTCAAAAAGAAGGGCCTACATAGACGGAACCAGTTTATATTTATAAATATTTTAAGCAGACCACTGATTAATGTATCTTAGTCATCACTTCGATTAATTCTCTGTGTGTTAGATATGATATTATCATGTTTAACCAAACATGTCCTTCTTCTTAGCCCAAACATTATTCATGATGTCCTTGACATCAACGTGTAAAAAATACCCTGTGATCACGATGTACCAACATTTGATGATCAATACAAACATTATATATAATAACCTTGTTTAATATGCAACTCTTAATTTTTATATAATCAAACACGCTCTCGTAATATATATCTTATACTTGTTAAAATATGGGTTCGTGATTGTGTTTCCATTTATAATCTGATCCACTACCCCTGAACACCTTATCCTTTGCGATTACTTGCTAAATCACCCTGTGTAAAAGTTCAGTATGCATGATCTGTCTAAGACTGGTCCGTCCCTATATTCTTGCTCCGACATGTAGCTTATATTGTGATTCCATCAGCATGAACCGGTTTTACTGGCTTCATTACTGATGGTCTGTCCTTATTTTTCTTATTTCCCACATAGAGTCTCATTGATGGTTCCAAAAACATGCGAACTTTTTACAAGATTCGCATAAGAATAAGACGGCACCATCATAAAATTGTATTATACCTGCTTAGGATGTAAATGTTATGCTGAGTTGACATCTGTTAGAATAACCATTATTTGACCTTCAGAAATACTGTCACGACGTTATATGTGATCTAACGGTAAAACACGTGCACGAGGAGAACACATACCTCATTTTAAACAGGGGTCGGCAGCATTTCATTTATGATCCCCTAGTTATGGGTGCCTCTCTTGTATGTCATGTATCTTAAGACGTCATCAATCTTCTCTGCATATAGAATAGTTTCATTAATTTTGTTAAAATTGTTAACAGGAAAATTACATGAAATAGGTTATTATTTCCAAAATACCTAATTACGCACGTTTTAGTTGTTATAGTTGTGAAATTATGGGTACATGACTGCGCAAAAAGGCTAACAGAAACCTTGCTCATCTACATCATTAGCATCAAAGCGAAAGCCACAGTGAGGAATCTATAAGTGGTTATTTTTGGGTCTGATATTTGGACAGACAAGATGTTTTGGACAAATGTTTGTCTTACTATGTGATCAGGAGGATTATCAAAAGTGGTGTAGATTGTCCCTGGAGAGGCACACAAAGAAATCACATAAATAAGGAATTATCAATTTGCATCGAAAGCAAATACATATATGATCTACCCAGAGTAAACGATGATGCATTACATTTTCACTTTTAAGTTCACCAGGAAATCTTCTACCGAAGCCGTGCTCCTCTTTTTTGCAAAACAATTATTGATTTCTTTTTTAAATAAGCCGCAAGTCCTCAGTAAGCCCGTTGAATAGTAATCTTGTCTCAGTCTTTCCTAAGAATTCATATGAGTATCATGGAAAATGAGTCAGATTATTTTGTCCATATCCACCAGTCCGAGAACCGAACTCATTTTGTATATATAACTACTTCACTTTGCAAAAAAGTCTGCATATCTGTTTGCCTCTTCAGATAGACTTAATGTATTTATTTGTATTTTTCGACACATTACTATGCACGAGAAGATCAGAAGTGTCCCTGCATGAGTAGTCATTTTTGTTTTGATGATTATATTTTTTTGAGTGTTTACATTTCAATTTTAATTAATTTTTATTGACACAAAAATATATAAATTTTACATGAAACAACTTTTATATATATATTTATATAATAATAATAATAATAATAATAATAATAATAATAGTAATAATTGTATCTGTGACAAAAAGAACTGATTCACAGAGTATATTTCCTCTCACTATTAACATTGAATAATGTAGTTTAAAGGTGCAGACACTGTGCAATAAAAACACTAAAATTACACTTTTTGCAATATAGAAAAAAAAACTAAATATTAAAACATTTGATCATGAAAATGAATTTAAATATTATTAATATGAATATCAAGCGGAAGAAAAATATTCTTCAGATGACGTTTAAATGTTAATATTGCAGAACAAGGGTAAATATGTTTAATAATATAAATATTAATGATATATCTGCAACCCCTTTCAATTGTAAAATTCTACTATAGGCTGTAGTTTTACACTCTGGCACATGAAACAAATCATTTTTCTATTTTTCTATAATAATGAACATCTACGTTTGTGTAAAATAATTAAGATATAATCAAAGATAACATTTTATAATTAACCTTATACACATAAATCAACACTATTATTGTAGATATTTTCTTAAGTAAGTAACCTAAGGAACATAAACAAATCATGTGTATGTGAATTATATTGAGATGAGGTGATCATTCGTATAACTCTATTCTGCAGCCTGAATAGTGACAATAGCGCAGACAACCCTGCAGAACCCCACACCTCAATAAAATTGGATAAATATGGAACGCTAAAAGAATAATAAAGTGTAACATCTTCATTGTTTTCCCTTTAATTCTTAAACCTTTAGAATTGTTAGTCTTTATGTTGTTACGGGGTGACAGAAATGCGGACCGAACTGTCTCGCTAGTGAAGCTTGCTTTGCTAGCGAAGCGGTTGGTACGCCGGACTTGTGCGCCAGCAACATGGGTTATAATCCAGGATCGGCCAATGTTTTCCCCTGAGCAATTGGTCTTAGTAACAATGTGGTGAATGTGTTGGACCACTTCATTTGTGAATATATCATTACTCCAAAAACTGTGTAGAGTCTACTCTGGAGATATTGTCACTCTTCATCACAGTACTCTTATTAACATTAATACTTCGTTTGTCAAGGCTGAAATATATGAAATGAGTTTTCTTTGCATTAAATGTTAATTTATTTGCATTCAGCCATTGAACTAGTTTACTCAGTTCAATATTCATGCGACCGATTAGATCAGATGGGTTTCTTCCAATAACAAAAACACTATCATTTGCAAACAATACTAAAAAGAGTAAATGAGAAACATAAACCATCTCATTAGTGTATAACATTTATAATATTGACCAAAGTACTTGGCCTTGTAGAACTCCACATTGTACAGCATAACAACTTGAAAAATATTTTTATAACAGACCTATTCTCTGCGATTTGATAGATAACTAATAAACCATTTGGCGGTACCCTTCATTCCGTATTTATATAGTTTGTCAAATAATATTGCATAATTTACAGAATCAAAAACTTTACTAAAATAAACATCCAATCAGCAGCTTATATATTTCTAAATATAGACTTATTTCTCATAATTGTAAGTAATTATGTTGATTAAATACGGTGTAAAGTAGGTATTTATTTAACTATTGAAAATTATACATTGTAATCTTCTATCCTACATCACCGAGTTCCCATTGAAATGCAACTTATAAAAGTTAAATTTCAAACAAATAGAGGGGCATGAGGGGAAGAAACAGACTATAAAAGCACCATGAAAACCTAGCTGATATATGGATGGACCGTCTCGATAATTGATTGAAACACTGCATTATTTACCATGCACAACAAAAAGGGGAGTATCCTGGTAATTATTAATTTATAAAAGTGACAGAGACGTGCCCCGTTTATTCCTTTTTGATTAATTAACTTTAGGCATGTTTATGAAGTCACAACCAAAGCCTCCTAAAACATAAACATTTATATTAACAATAATAAATAAATATAGGAAATTTCATTTTATATTAGAATTTAAATGTCGTCTCTTGTAAAAATAGGCAATTTTAATTGTGCTGATGCATCGTGACTTTTATAAATCGACATATTAATACTTTGCACGAACTTCTTTTGCAGACAAACATAACTAAGGCTAACTTTGCACCAATGTTGGCGCCCATCAACTGTATGTTGCATCAGGGTTCAAATTTCATTTGAAAAGTTATTATTCAACAAGGCCTATTGTTGCGGGTTTCATAGGAACAACAGAACAATGTACTTTGACCACATTAAATTTAGCAGATTCAAATATATTACGTTTACTCCAAGAAGCTACGAGACGATGAACTATTTGAACACTAATGCTCGTATTGTCGTATTGTTTGCACATTGAAATATATGCTTAAATTCCTTAATAACATGAGTTCATGGCACAATGATAAGTACATCAAGGCAGCTGGTTACTATACAAAGTACAGAGTCGTGCCTAACAAAACCCACACACGGATGTCATGTTGGCCCCTAAACTTTTAATCCTGTGTTTATGTGAGTACATTGATGTTATGATCATCGATGATGGTGTTGCCTTTTTATTTCGTTTTAAAAATGAGCATTCTCTTTTTGGAAGTTATGATTTTAAATTCTTTAGAATAATTTACTATGTCTCGATGGCTGATTATTTTTCAATCGCTTTCTAGTTTTCGCTTTGTTAATGTGTATTATAAATATGTCACACAATTCTGAATTAGAATTATCTATGGCTGCCCAATTTGCGGTTTCGAGAAACCGGGAGAAATAAGAGCGACGATTCGTTACTGGCGAGTTGATACGGGGAAAGCGTCAAGGCCATAATCTACCTGTGGAGAAATTTTGCCGGCAATGGGACGTGTAGCGGCAAAGTTAAGAGCGAAAATCGCTTTCTTTTGACTATGCCCTATGCTTCAGGTTATAGCAGGCCGCATTTATTAACAAAGAAATGATATTCAAAGCACATATGATATTTTAAACAAACAACAAGCAAAATATAAAAGGTATAATGGAAATGGTGGGTGTAAACTTAACATATTTACCTTAATTATTACAAATCTAGTAAAAGCAGGAACGTCCGAACTTTAATTCGATCGGAATTTGATTCAGCATGCCCCAAATCCTTGGAATCGATAAAAAAAACATTCAAATTGGACAAATGAGTCATGTTTTGTAACCAAAAGAAATCTTGAAATTTTTTGTTGCCTACCTATTTTTTATGAAAAAGATAGGCCCAAGAGAAAACACATACCAAATTTTGTGCCTGTATCACCGATTAAAGTATTCTGCACTTATCTGCAGTTGATTCCCACGGCCTTAAGACTTACAGGCTGTTAAGTGATTCTACTTTTCCTACTTTTTTTTCCAAATTTTGTTGCGTTAGTCCTTTTTATCCTAGGAGATTCCTATATTTCATGCTTCATATTTTGCGCTATAAATTGCACTGTCAAACAGTTTTGATTTATGGAGAAATGGTCCTTCTGCTGTTCTCCGTCAACTTTTATGAGTGTTTTAGCATAATGTTACCTCAAACCTGCAGGTTCAAACTAGGCATAAAATAAAGGTTTATGAATATGTTCTCAGTAATATAATCTTTTGATTTCACATTCTTGTATCAAGAATGAGCATGAATAATATTATTACATGTATTGTTTTATTTCTACTTCTGTCCTCATTTTTCTCATATATTATCATCCTTTCTGTCCTCCTTTTTCATGGATATATGCTTGACAGCCTACGTATTATCAATAACAGCCTCGTCAGTCACAGTAGAATGGGTTTTCAGCATTTCAGAAAAGATTCTCTGGTCTGAAAGAGAGAGAGAGAGAGAGAGAGAGAGAGAGAGAGAGAGAGAGCAAGGATGAGGGACCGCAAATGTTTCCTAAATAATTAATATACTTTGATTAATTGCATTATGATACTTTTATTGTACATGTTGTCATGAATGTTCAGAAACAAAGAGTTTTCCGAAACCAAACTGTGTTCCTGTATAACTCAATGGCATTGGAAACTAAACTCTTTCAAGTGCTCATGAGTACATTTAGACTACTCGGTTCTACAACTCGAGTACTTTTGTAAAATAGTCTGAAGTACTCGTACTGGTTCTCAAGTACTTTTGAAGTATTTTTTAAGTAATCATTTGAATGGAATCCATGATTTATCAACTCAAATAATGTGAGAAGAATTCAGAAATGGTGTCCAGGGGATAACTTGTTGCAAATGACAGTATGGAATAATAAAGTTTTAGCTGAGCATAATCATGTTTAAAATTTACTTTCATTATATATATTGACTAGCATATATTTTGTGTCTGGATAAGAGTAATTGCCAGTGTGTGTACAAAGTAGGGGCGGGAGCTGCCGGACAACCTGGATACGGGCTTGATCCAGTATAACAAAGCTGTGAAAGCCATAAATAATCTTTTTTTTCCAGAGTCCAGCTGATGACTATTACGATCCATATATAAACCTGACCGGCAAACACTGGTTCACTAGCGTTTCCGACAACGCTCTTGTGGCAAGCTCCGAGAACCTGTCTCGCATTGTTGCCCGGATGGATTTAAAAACACGTCGGGATTATGGCCATCAGATCATCGACTTTATTCAGGAGTGCACCTACAATGGCGAAACGTGTTCTCCTCTGTAAGTATCTTTGTTATCCGTGTCTGTTACTCATTTATTGCATGTTTTGTTTATTAATATAAAATACCACATTAATGGGTAAACAGAATTCTTTAAATATTAAGCTATAAATTAAAGGGTTGTGGCACATATTTTATATATTTGGGGCACAAATAACCAGTATATAATATTGGTCATTTACATTTATGTTAAATTATATGTAAAAAAGGCATTGAGAATAAAAAGGATGTAAGGCCATAATTTAAATTAACGGAGATTATATTTTACTAGGCCACAAGGAAAAGGACAGTTTGTCAATTGATATGATAGTGAAGAGACCGAAAACAAAATGTAAACGGTCTAATTCATAAGTTATCATATATGAAAGTATTTGTTACTGGAAACACCAAAGCTTACTACTTACATTATTCTTCTGACTGTACAGGAACTTCAAAGGTTTAAACCATCACAGATATGGCAACTGTTACACATTCAATGCTGGAGTAAACCAGACCATACTAAAGAGTTCAAAACCAGGCCCAATGTACGGTAGGTTCCTAGTTTAACTTCTTACCATGACAATGAACCAAAAACTCTGTGGATATGAGCAATGAGCTTATATTACAGGGTCGACTTTAAGTATCAAGCATAATTAAAGGTACACAAAAAACAGTTTCCTTGCATTTGCCTTGTAATAATTATCAGTCCCGCTTGGGCGATCTTTGTGTCACAAAGACATCTGTAAAGAGTATGTAAATCTTGTAAAGATATATAAAATACTTCTCAAAAACTGTTACATACTCTAAATATAATATTTGCAAGATAAAACGATATAAACATAAAAAGTGATCTGAAACCATTCATTTTTATTTTAAACATTTTACTTCGTCATGGAATTGATATTGTGGAACAACGGACTGTATTGGTTCGCGTGTATCACCGCTTTATCTTCCTGCTTGGTAAATGTAAATGTATACACCTATTTATTACCTAATATTTAATTCATGAATAACGTTAACACTCATTCCGAAATAGAAATCTACTAGTGCGTAATTATCCTTGTCAATAAAAATACCCACAACTTACCATATAGCTTATGTAGAGGAAAATTAAAATACATTTATAACGGACAGTCAGGAGAACATTTTATCTCCAATAAACTGTGAAATATGAAATTTCTCTTAAATGTCAATTTACAAAAGTCAAATGTAATAGCTTTATTTTAATGGTTTGTGAAAAAATTAAGACACAGCAGTTTAGGCAATAATTTCAAAATAACTGCTTAGTAAAAGATACAGGGGTAACCGAAAGGCTTGGCTCTGATGCGACTTGGCGAAGTTAAATGCAAATAATACAAACACACTTGAATAAAACGAAAATTCAATTACTCCTTAGTATTATTACCAAATTCAAATGCAATAAGAATAAACAAATACAACATAGTCCTCTCTAGTTGACTTATGCTCAAATATGCAAATTAAAATGGAGTTATTCTGTATTCAGATCCATAAGCAAGTGTGACATTTTCAAAAGAAAAAATGTATTTGGACCGAAGCATGATACCAGGAATATATTTAAGCTAATATAAAGGTCCGACCCTTAATCAGTTAAATGTTACCCAATATCAAATTTCTAAATCTTTTTGATGTATATATATATTTCTATAGGCTTCATGGTCACCCTGTATATCGAGCAACAAGAATACGTTGCGGCTTTGTCGCCCGCGGCGGGGGTTAGAGTCCTCATACACAGCCAGGACGTTCAGCCATTTCCGGAGGAGGAAGGGATTGACATCAGCCCAGGACAGAAGACCACAATTAGCATGAGAATGGTAAGAAATTTATAGTTTAAAGTACAACTTGTACTTAGTTTAAGCTGTGATAGTTCTGACTTAATGGTTTATACATGATCAATATGAATAAAAGGAAAATGTACTTACAGAATGCTTTCTTGGAAGAATACCAACATTTTACGCCTTTTGGCTGGATAGTCATAAGTTTCTTCATTTCGTTAAAGAGAAAATGAAAATGGGTTAAATAGAGATTTCTGAAGGATTAGCCAAATTATATGAAAAACAGTAGCCATTAGAGCTATAATTACTGCTTATCAACGTTACTACTGATTAACAACTGAAAATGATCAAAGAAACTTGTTTATTTTTAGTCCCGTTACCCTTACAACAGCAAATGCTCAGATGGAACTGGCCAGGAAGTTCTGTACAACTAGCACTGCTTATCAACACAACTACTTATCACCAACTTAGAATGATAAATGAAACATGTTTGTTTTCCAGTCCCGTGTAGACAGGCTGCATTACCCTTACAACAGCAAAGGCTCTGATGGAACTGGCCAGGATGGTCTGTACAACAAGCACTGCCTATCAACATTACTACTTATCACCAACTGAAAATGATTAATGAAACATGTTAATATTCAAGTCCCGTGTACATCGGCTCCATTACCCTTACAACAGCAACTGCTCTGGTTGAACTGGCCATAAAGTTTTGTACAACAAGCACTGTTTATCAACATAACTACTTATCAACAACTGAAAATGATTAATGAAACATGTTTATTTTCTAGTCCAGTGTAGATCGGCTGCGTTACCCTTACAAAAGCAACTGCTCAGATGGAACTGGCCAGGAAATTCTGTACAACAAGCACTACTCTGTATCGGTAGGGTCCCTTCTTCTGAACATTTTGATTCATTTTCATACTGAAATACATAGCCGGAAAATATTAGTTGTAGATCCAAGTATAACTGCCAAATAATAATGAAATGACGTATTCTCTTTTTTTTATCTCGGAAAGAGAATACGAATGGCATAAAACTTGCCACGTTCTTTCCGTTTAAGTCTTGTGAAGGGCTCGTGTAGACCTAGGACATTAGATACAGAATTCAAACACTAAAACACTGAATGAGAGTTCTAATCAAACTCAGAGGTGACTCAGATCAGTATGCTATAATGGAAATGCAGTTGGATAAATGGGCCCGGGTTCAAAGAATTATAAAGATAAATACACATTACTACGTCCAGTGTGTCATGGGAATCACATTTGCCACTGAATTCCCCAACATATACCAGCAGTTTATATATTTGGGTATGCACTAAATAATATAATTTATGCAGAAAGTCACCGTCATGAATTTTATGTCAATTTACGGGTAATTTGGTAACACTTTTTATATGCCAATACACAGTGCGTGTGTGAGTAGGCAATGTCTAGTGCACGATTCATTGTTTATAAACAAACAAAATCCTTGAAGGTTCGATACTAGAAACACATTTCCATCATTCCTACCATGTTTTTACACAGTAAGTGTGTCAGAAGGTAATGTCTGGTCCACAGTTCATCGTTTAATACTAACAAAACCCTTGAAGATGGGATACAGGAAAACATATGTCCATCATTCCTACCATTTTTTTTTCAATTATTGTAGCACATGATATTCGAGTGAAACGTTCATACAGGAAAATACATTGATAGGTCTTCTGACATAAAATGAAATAGAAATATAAGCAGCAGTATTCAATGGAGCAACTGAGTTCCCGTTAAAGTTGCCATTGAATATAAGAACATGTTTATAACTTATAAAAAAGCAAAAATAGTTTTGCCGAAATAACACTAATTGTACTTCAAATTGACCCTTTGGCACACATCTTTATGATGACGTGATTGATATGAACACTTTCAATCACATTTATTTGATATCATTAGACATTATAAGAGTTTAAGTTTTTTGAATATCCTGAATGATTCGAACTGTTCAGCTTCTCAAGAGGTTACCGTTACGGTATAGATGTTCGGAACACGCCAAGGAATGTCCAGTTGGAATTACGCCCTGTCAAACAAAAATCAGTTATAATGTTGATATTTTGACTTATCCTGTAGTTTTCAATGTTTAGATTCACTGAACAAATTTAATTTAACGAACCTACAATATCTTCCTGCTCGTTTTACCTACTGCTGGGATGGATAATAACGATTTATTCATGAATATTTTTGATTCTCCGCGGATAGCTAGTGTTCGATAACACCAAAGAAAAGTTTTTTTTAGAAATAAGCAATGCGTAACTAAGGCCCTCCGGGAATTTTTTTCATCCTCACGAATTAAGCTTACCTCCCCTAGGAGATATTATGTTTTTATCGCAGTCGGCATGTTACGTACCTAACGGTTGGTCTGTTGGCAATTTTAATAAAAAAAATCAATGCTCTAATTTTGATGTGTTTGTTTACGTTAATGAAAAATTGAAAACCCCATTAAAATTAAAATGTTCTAGATAATCTGGATCACCAAATTTAGATTAATTTTTTGCCATTGGTCTTGGTCGCCTAGCCATTTATTACTCCCATCCGAGGTTAAGAGCCATCTATTCTTATCACGGACCGCCTTCTTTCTGGCGTGAAAAGCTGACTGTCATGCACACCATCGAGTTTGTAGCCAATGACCTATTTATCTGTGGAATCGTATATTTCCTGGGCGTATGTGGCTCACACTCACGTTTGATAAGGATCATGATAGTTTGGGTCGGGTGGTCCAGAATACTTTGTGGAAATTACATTCAGTATAAGAGGGATGCCTTATGCCACCAATCGTATCACAAATAATCATACAGCCGTATTATACCTTATCCAAGGATGACTTTAAGGGGCTATTAATGATCTTAAAACGTGGTTAGCCTGTCATGTGTATATATTTATCTCCTTCTGAATATTTTTTATTCATCTCCTTTTGACATTCAGTAAGATAAAGGATCAATGCTTGAATGTTTGACAGGAAGCAATTGATTCCTCCAGGTCAAACTATAGGTTTTGGTTTCCAATATAACGGACCGTATAGTTTGTATTTTTTTTCAAATCAAAACAGGCATGTCTGCGTTCGTGTTCCCAGAGGCATAAAATGGATGAATGCAAATGTGGAGATGCTTCTCTACCAATCGTCGGCAAAACCCCAGTGTGCAATGACACTAACCGTATGTGTTTTAATATATTCACTGAATGCGTATGATACGGGTAACCAAGATATATATCGCATACCATATCTCATTATATTATATAATAATTATCCCAATTATAATATATTGAACAGGAGATGCCATTGTTTGACCCATTCATTTTAGGAATAATTCGTATGAAACATCTTTGAAATTCGGTCCGTCATATCCCTCTGTTGCATTTGATAATTTAGAACATACAGATTGTTTATATACACATTGTGTAATAAGCCACTCGTGGGACTGAGGACACATGGTTATAATATTTATCAGTCAGGTCATTTTGAGAAATATGAATGCGTTCGGCTGACTAATTGGTGAACTTTATAGAGACGTTGTCTTATGAGAACGGTTTTTGTTTCATACAGCTTCAAGAGAATGTGCCCACAAAAGGGCAACAGTTTTGCCTTTATAAATCACTTTTAATATTTTAGAACTTGAATGTATCAGGAAGGTGGATCGATGGTTAAAAATCGGTCAGGTGAAGTGTCACTGTCCCCTAAGATGCAGGTAAGAACATGTTTAATATTCTGTGTATAAGTAGAAGTTAATTAAGCATGATCATGCAAGCTCAAACACAGAAGAATATTTTATTTTTAGTACTTTGATCTTAATACAATTTCTGTCACTCTAACTTTGTGTTTTCCACATGTACCTAAAAAGGTTTTTCTTTCAATTGTTCGTCGAACTTTGCCTACATTTATCCATAACTGACATATTATCTTAAAAGGCTTAAGCAAGAGGACAAGCCGACTGGCTAATAAATGATTGATTTTTGTTTTAAGTGTTCTTTGTATATTCCATCAGGTTGTATTTGTGCCTACATTATTTCTTGAGGCTTGGTATCGAAGTTTGATTTGTTTCAGAGAAAATTTCTACTCCACGACGATATCCGCTTCTGACTGGCCTGGAGAAAAATTCGAGGTAAATGTTTTTTTATATTTAACCTGTGTGGTCAGGTAACTCAGAATGGTAGCAAAACTTCAGTATCATTCGAACTTTCATTGCACACTCTTTCGGAAACCGCAGGCTAACATTAAAGACAAGACGATCATAGGTCGAGAGCTTGCCGAAAATTGAAATAGGACAGACAGTTATAATGGGGATTGCAAGGACTAATAAGGACATGTTTTGTGTAGAGAGGACAATTTTACACGACGCAATGAGCAAAATATTTTTTCGATGACCTTGCCCTTGACCGTTGGCCTATCTCCACTAAAGACGTGATGGAGTTTCGTTTTTCTTTCAACTGAATAACTTTCAGAGCGACTGACTGAGATTTGAGACTGTAGAGCGAAAAAAGTGAAATCTTGTAATATCCCGTTTGACGTGAAACGGTGCGAGATTTTCCGTGATTTGCTGTAAAGTCCAGTAAAACTGATCCAATGGTGCCTGGAAGCTTCTCTAGCTTGTAAAGTAACAAAGTTTGATAAATGAGACCCCATATTTTGGGATATCATGAATTTTTCCCAGAAAGCATAACCATGGTAACAGCAGATTTAGACAGCTACATATCAAAGTAAAGGCCATGGAATGGCGCGTAAAATGAGCTACAGTTCATGCGGGATCGAAAAATGTTAATGAAGATAAGAAAAAAAACTTTTGTAGTTTTTAATGACCTTGACCTTTTCCTTTGGACTATTTAGTCTAAAAGACATAAGAAATTCTAGAACTCTGGGTATTGTATCAACACTGTAACTTTCAGAGATACTATTTATAAGATCTGGCCTGTGGAAAGCCATATATCAGACGAACGAACAAGCAGGAAGGCGACTTTGAGAACTGAAAAAATGACGGACATACTGACATACTGAGATATCTGAGATGACAATTGACTAAACCATCAACTTGGGAAAGAATAGAGGAACATATTGAGCTATAGTTTACGTAGCGAAGGTTTATAATTTTGAAAATATGGTCAAAAACCGGTATCATTTAGTGTTTCGAGTGCAGAGCCCCCTAGCGGCTATTTTCCGAAAATGAAAAACCGGTTTTGAGATATTAGTGCAAGACATAAGATGTACCAGTTTTTAAAGGATTACTGCAAAACTGTTGCCCGTAGAATGTTATATTTAAGACACAAGAACCAGCAAACAGGTCAAATTGAGGACAACTGAAAAACAAACAGACATACTGACGCACTGACACATCCAATATGAAAGTTGACTAGACCATCCTATGAAGAAAGTATAGAGGAACAATTTGAGCTTTTGGAGAAATGGCCAAATAAACATATGTTGTAATGTTCAAGTGCAGCGCCCTCTAGCGGTTATTTTCCAAAAGTAAAACAAAAAGTTTTGAGATATTAGTGTCAGATATAAGATTCTCCGAGTTAAAAGTCACAGACACACTATTGGCCACAATATCATAATAATCATTATATCCAATTAACGAAACGAAAAGTCCTTAATTTGCTTGATATTTTTCTTGTTTTCTGAAACATACATTATTAATTTATTATGTACTTATTTCTGCATCTTCATTGCGTCTATTTTTACATCAGTGAGTTCTTTTAACTCAGAAACCAGTAACATAATATTTCTTCTTGCATTTCAGGAATTGCTCAAGGAACAATTTTCCCGTCGAGACACAAAACTTCGAGAAGCTCTTAAAAATCACACGATGAGGTAGGCTCTTGATACCAAAGTGTGTCATATATACCCTTTAAGCATTCTGTCAGAGTGGTTCTCTTATTTTTTACACTTTTCAAGCTCAGCCTAACTTGTGGCTGTCTTGGTTGATTTACTAGTTTCCTTTAGACTTGGACCTTTATTTGAAGCATTTTTTGCCATTCAAAGAGGTGAAGACTGCTGCCAAGCCATGAATGCCATGTTCCAGTGGTATTTGAGTTGAAGAAATGAACCTATTATTAGTCATGTTCTTAGTCATGCCGAAATCAGTATTGCAGTGGTTGTTCCTATTATTACAAAAATAACCCCGGATGCAATCTAACTATTAATCTCTGATTGAGACATTCATACCACTAAAACGTGAAAGTGCAAATTTAATGTGCAACATGAAAGACCTTTTCGCAAGTTCTCACATGCGCAAGCAAGTTTACTGACCTTAGTGCTGAGTCATTGTAGCATTTTCGCACCTATAATAACAGTCATTTGAAATTAAACATTATAAACTGGCTTCCATTTTTTGAGTAATATGATGACTGTAAACAGTGAGACAAATCAGGAAAATTTGGTTTCCATTCAGTTTTCAATAAATATAGCTCGGCTTCTCAGTCACGCTTTAAAAACTCTCCAAATAGAACTCCCTATGGTCCCCCGAGTGAGAATTAATGGATAGCGATAGTTCCGGACGCATGACAAGGTCGAATTTTATGTCTCGCTCATCTGGCTGGTTTCTGGTTCGAATGCACTACAGGTTGTCCTCCTTTACTAAATATTTAATATAATTAGAATATTGTTCACGCCTTGTCCGTTCGAGACAAGTTTCTGAGTGAATAAGTAAGGGGCATATCGTTTCCCATTCAAGATATTCTTCTATTGACAACTGTAGCTCAAATGATAAAACTTACCGGTCTGGGCACCATTAATGTAACAGGAATGGCATAGCAACCCCGGCTGTCTATATTTATTGGAATTAAACCGTGCTGTCCTAATGTATGCCGTGAGGGTTAACCTCACAAGTATGAAGGTTAATACGTTTGCAAATGCGTGTTGAATGCTGTTGGTTTGTCTTCCAGGGATAACTTTCTGAAGATCGAGGTGTATTTCAAAGAGCTAATATATCACAAGCTGACGGAAGTTCCAGCTTATGAGGTGCGTTTTTTTTTCTTCTAAATATGATATTCCGTGAGTGGCGTTTATTACGTGTTACTTTCAAATATTCATGTTTGGGGTTATGGAATTGTTAACAAGGTTGAATACAAGATTAGCACCAGTATGTGGGGGAAGCCTATATGTCTGTTGAATGAGGATGATCAAAACCTACATAAGATTTATGGTTTATTTTTTAATCCCCGTATTGTTGTGTAGTGCACAAAAATCATCCATGAATGATGGCAGTAATTTTGCCATGTGAGTGTGTTCAGATACTGTTTTATCCTTGATAACACTGGTATCTTCAAAACAGTTTCCGTTCCCAAGTCGCAACCAGAATGGATGCCCTCTTATAAATGGCCTGCAACCTTGGGTCAGGGTATAAATGGCTATGCATTATTTCCTTTCCATCGATTCAATCAAGTAACGGATGTTGTAAATATGTTATACGTCCCCGTGTTTTTTTCACTCTGCCGTATGTACTTAAATGTTTATAGGAGAGAGAAATGGTTAAGTAAGGTGTTTTTTAAATATATAATGAATGTATCGGTGTTTTTATTTTGGGAACATTGGAAAAGGTAGGGAAAACGCAGCTCACTAAATGATGTTATGTGTTATCTTTGGTAGCGGGAGAACTTTCATCAGGTACACGTGGTCACTGTGGATAAGCTATATTTACTAAACGATTGTATTATTTTACTTGTAGGTAGAAATTCTCTTTGACCTCGGTGTTCAGCTTGGTCTTTGGTGCGGATACTTATTTTGATTGCAGCAATTGTGTGTGTTTTTATCTTTTACTCGGTCACTGTGGATAAGCCAACTTTACTAAACGATTGTATTATTTTACTTGTAGCTAGAACTTCTCTTTGACCTCGGTGTTCAGCTTGGTCTTTGGTGTGGATACATATTTTGATTGCAGAAATTGTGTGTGTTTTTATCTTTTACTTGGAAAACTTGCTTTGGGAGAAAAGTGGGGAGCAAAGTAATTGGATACGGATATCTGTCATAATTGAATGATTTTGTGTGGGTCGATGGGGTATATAAAGTTTTGCTAGCTAGTTTAAGACATCGGTATTGATTGTTTGCGTGGTCTAGAGGTGTCTAACCATATTGAACGACCTCTTTGCTAATAGCTAGAAAACTTGCTTGGGGACACTGGTGGACAGCTTGGTCGGTGGGTGTGGATGTCTACTGATTGACCTTTTTTTAAACCTTTTTTGTACCTTCAAAATATGCACGGGAACAATGGCGGATAGTTTGGTCTATGAGTAGGGATGTCTATTATGACTAAAAGGTGACTAAAAGATGACATTGGTAGATCTTTACAGTTGGAGAATTTGTTTTGGGACAATGGTGATCAGCTTGGTCTGTGAGTTGGGATGTCTTTTTAGACTGCGACCATTTTATTTAACCTTTTTCTTGTACCTTTAAATTTTGCTCTAGGACAATGACAGATGGTTTGGTATATTGGTAGGGATTTCTCTCCTTACCTTACAATTTTTTGTGTCTCTTTTCCAGCTGGAGAACTTGCTTGGGGATATTGGTGGTCAGCTTGGTCTATGGATAGGAATGTCTATCCTTACGTTGATTGAAGTAATTGAGCTCGTCATTAAATTGTGCAACATCTTTGCGAAGAAACAGGATTCGGTCGGCACACAAACAGCCACGCCTTAATGAGAAGCCGTCGCTAAACCACCCATAATCCGAGGAGATTATTCATGGAGCCTGGTGTCGGTTTTGGTTCTTTGGAATATGAAATAGAACTCCCACTGAATAGACTCGATAAGTAGATCGATTTGTTATCCTTTTTCGTTCTTTGGTGTGTATGCAACTGCTTCCCTTGTAAAGAATGGATTTACGAAAAGCAAGTATGCGGCCCGCCTTGTCGCTTCTTATCAGATCTCGCAGTATCCGAGATATCGCTATTGTATACCTATTGTCTCTTTTCTCTACCCATCCGGAGAGACCGGGCGTGCTCTTGACAGTCCCCAGGCGAAGTGCTAACCCACCTCTTATTTAGGCTTGGGCAAGGCCGATACAATGAAGCAAGGCCATCTGATGATCTCCTCATTTACCGTGAGAGTCGTAGTTAAAGTCTGGCATAAACTGACCCTGCCACTTTTAGATTCTAAGCCCCCTTTAAATGTACAAGATCAACATCATATTAGGCAACCACTCCTTACCGGACTGGTTAAAGGTCCTTTTCAATGAGCATGAGCATTGTGTTTAATAATCGTCTGTAGTGTTCGGGTCGATAGATAAAGTATGGCGGGTTTTGCCAGCTTAAATTAAATACAATCCAGAGACTTAAACATTAAAATCACTGGGAAGGGAAGATATACTTTTTATTTGTATCCTTTATAACATAAAAAAAAAAGTTCCTCTGGTCCATATACTACAACGGAACACCCATTAGCCAATACCTGCAGGTGGCGCTTCAGAGGCTGAAAAGGTCTGTTGATCGGCATGAAAAAAAAATATCATACATATTGTTTTGTGCATGTGCACAATAATTCTGACAATCAGTTGGAGTAATCTGTTAACCAAAAATAAACCTCTTTCTCAGATATAGATTTTTTATTGTATTTTCAAATAATTGACAAAGTAGTTTTTCCTTAATTAATACTTAATAATTGCACCACTACTTCATGGTAGCTCCCTTTTAGAACTGATCTGCTTATGTATTAAAATGCTGCAAAATTTCAATTTACACCCTTAATGGTGAAATAGTGTACAATGGAAGCATACTGCCGCAGGCAAAACCTTTTCGTAAAAAAAACGGACACTGTATCAAGTTTTATTTATGTTAAATTATCTGAGGATACTTCTTATACATTGAAAGTTTATGGTAGCAAGTATATAACATGGAATGGAAGTTTGTGTGTGTACAAGGTCTATGTGTGAGATACCTTACAATGTTATCAAATAATTCCATTGAAATATTTTAGGAAGCAAGTTTTTAGAAAAGGTAGCGTTCTCTCAAAACTGATTTTGTACATGAACCAATGATATGTATCCGTGTATTTGTAATTACCAAATCAAGTAATATAATAAGTGACACGGATTTTGAAACAAATATGTTTATGGTGTTGAAGCATTATTGATACGTGTTCGTAGTCCAGATATTTCTATTTTATATAAGGGATTAATAAAGATATGTTAACACAGGTCCAAGTACGTATTGAGGACCAGATTACATACAGTCGATCCAGATGCAGATGTTTATAATGAATGAAATAACAGCTAGTTGATGTTTGTAAAGAATAAGGTAACAGGGAGTTGACTCTGATCCAGATGTTTATAATGGATAATGTTACAGAGACTTCACTTCGATCCAGATGTTTATAATTAATAAAGAACAGGGAGTTGAATCGGATCAAGATGTTAATAATGGATAATGTTACAGGGAGTTGACTCTGATCCAAATGTTAAAAATGAACAAGCTAACAAGAAGTTCGCTCGGGTACAGTTGTATATGATAAATAAGGTAACATTGAATTGAATCAATCATGTCCAGACGTTTATAAAGGATGAGCTAGTTTGAGTTGGTCCGGATTTAGATATTCACAAAGGGGGGTCAGATAATTGCTAAGGTTCCAGATAATATAAATTACCGGATTAAATGATACATATAAGTCTTGGAGTTTGTTCTATGCATATAATTTTACATTGCATGCATGCATTAATATTTATCCATTGTTTGATCTGGAACACTTCCAAAGATATATCAGTTGGTTTATTTGTCTGTTACAAATATCCAGTATGCAAATTATGTTCTAAATATCTATTGAACAGCCAATGAGTATCCTTTCTTAAACTTTGGTATTTTCCATAGGAATACATTTATTTAGATACACACACACATAATGTGACATTGGTACAAATTCAGAATTGTATAAAGGGTCTGCTTTCCCGGTGTTTAACTGGGTATGATTTTCTATGAAGGGTTAGGTTATAATAGTTGATTCGATCAGGTTACAGGAAATTGGTTCGGATATTAAAGTTTATAGAGGACCTGGATACTGGAAGACGGTCTGGATTTAGATATTCATGCAGGATCAGGTATCTCGGAGTTTTTCCAGATCTTGATATCTATACATGATCAGCTAACTGGAAGTTGGTCCGGATATTAATCTTTATAGAGAATCAGGTTGCTGGACACCGATCCGGATCGTAATACTTTTATTTTGGAATTTTAGGTCTTTAAAGAAGATCTTGACATTTTAAAGGATCAGGTTAAAGTTAATTTGTCCTGATCTTAATCCGGGTTTTAAAATATATAGCGATTCCGGTTTCCGACAGTTAATCAGGATAATCATCTTTTATAGGATCAGGTTACAGGAAATTGGTCCGAACATTAATCCGATACTGATATCTACTAAGAGCAGGTAAACAACATTTGGTCCAGATCTTGATACTTTTTGAGGATTATATCACAGTAAATATGTAAGCATATTGATCCAGATAATGATAATTATAGAGATTCAGGTTTTTAACAGTTGATCCGGATCTTGGTAATATGTTCTGGTAATATGATATTACTCCCGATCTTTATAGTTATAGAAGACTTTACTGGTAGTTAATGTGATTCAAAATGCGGATCAAGATGAGCTTTTTCATTATTTATTATATTACACACGTAATAATTAATGACTAGTTTACCTAGAGCTGAGTGGGATACATATTTTTTTAAAACATCAGGCCATGTGGAGTTGATCTGAAGAATTATATTTGATCAGTGTACGTAGAACTAGTAGGGATACATATGTTTTTTTTTTAATTCAAACAACAACAAAGAAATTCATATAGAGTTGATCTGGATCTAAACATGTATAAATGATCAGTGAACATACCGTTTGTGGGATATATATGTTTTTAAAACATCACGTTAATCCGAATTGTTATTGTATTTAACCATGAAAAATGTGTATTATTTTTGCATACAATTTAATCAAATTTATGCTACATACTCGCATTGCTCTTTTTAAAAACATTTTGAATAGCACAATTATCTGTATGTAACCTGTGTGTCTCAATGTATTCTACTAACTTAAGCAAGGAATGATATATGCTTTGTTAGCTCAACTGAATGAAAGTCATCTGAACTATAGCAATCACTCTTTATCCGTCGTCTGTCCGTTAGCAAGGCACAAATCGTAAACGTTTAGGTGAACACCCACATAGGTGCATAATAGATCTCCTTGGAAACCTGGAATTATCCTCAGAGCCATGGGACTCGTAATTACCCCCAGAATAATTAGAAAAATGATACAAAAGCTCCAGTATCTGTATAACTAATCAATTAATCCCGATAATTCTTTACATGCATTTAGATATATGGAGTGTTTTATCCGTTCCTCCATACAGGTGGCTCCGCCCGTTTTTTTTTTTTCGAATTTTGCGCATTTTTGGGTCTATTTTTGAGACCTTCAAATGAAGAGGTCGTCCGTTGACGGCATAAATCGGAACTGGTGGACCTTGAATCTTCTAACTTGGCATCCAGAGAGGTCCATGAAAAATCTTCTTTGTAAATTGAAATTAAGTCTTCGTTACCTATAACCTCCGAGCAATGGGGCTGGTATGTATCCCCAGCATAATAAAAAGTTGATACTAAAGCTCCAGTATTTGAATGACAAATACATTGAATACTTTGATTCTTTCAATACAGCTCCTGCAGACTGGTGGTGCCACCTGTATTTCTTCAATTTTTTACACTATTTTTCTTTATTTTTGAAACCATCAAATGAAGCAGTCGTCGTTAAAAGGGCACGGTAAGACCTAGAATTTTCTAACTTAATATTTAGGGCGGTCCATGAAAAATATCCTTAGAAACCTGAAATTAGGTATCTCTTACCCATATCCTCCCACCTATGGGGCTCGTAGGTAACCTCCCCCCCCCCCCCCCGAATGATTTAAAAGTTTATACAAAAGCTCCAGTATCTGAATAACTAATGCACTGATTGCCATGATTCTTTGAATGAATATTAATCCTAGAGTGTGTCATCAAATCCTGTTGACTGGTGGCACCGCCTGTCTTTTTTCCGAATTTTTACGCATTTTTTGAGACCTTCAAATTAAGCGGTCGTCCGTTAACAGGGCGCAAATCGGAATCATTGCAATTGGATCTGGAATCTTTGAACTTGGCATCCAGGGAGTCCCCATGGATGGTCTCCTTTGTAAGCTGAAATCAGGTTTCCATAACCTATATCCTCCAAGCTACGGGGCTCATATTTACCCCCAGAATAATAATATATTCCATAAAAAAGCTTTAGTATCTGAATAACTAATGCGAATGATCACCATGATTCTTTCAATGCGGTTCCTACATAGTGGTGCTGTATTTTTTTCAAATTTTTACACTTTTTTCTCTATTTTCTGAACCTTCAAATGAAGCGGTCGTCTGTTAACAAGGCACAAACCGTAACCGTTAGACCTAGAATCTTTCTTCTTGGTATCAAAAGAGAGGTCCATGAAAAATATCGTTGGAAATCTGAAATAAGGTCTTTATTACCCATATCTTTATATATATGGGACTTGTTAATAGAGTCACCCGTATTTTTTCGAATTTTTACACATATTTGTCTCTGTTTTTGACACCTTCAAATGAACTGTCGTCTGTTAACACGGCACAAATCGTAACCGTTGGACCTAGAATCTTCTAACTTTGCACCCAGGGTGGTCCATGGAAATTCTAGTTGTAGAATAAGGTCCTTGTAAGCTGAATCTAGGGTCTACTGGCAAAATGCAGTATTTTTATCTGCAACTTATTTTACCCATTGTTACAGGCTCCTTGAATTCAGCTGAGCGTAATGGGCGTTTGGCCACTTGTTTTATTCTATGTGAATATATGTATTATCCACTGATTGTTATTGAATAAAAGCACTAAGTTTAATGTCTTTGGTTATCTTATTTCCTTTTTATTCCAATTTAATAATTACTCAGTGAAATATGTAACACATTAAAAGAAAGTATATTTCTAAAGCGATAAATTGAAGTTTTCCACCAAATTTTGTTTCATACGCATATTGTATATATATATTGTTACGAAAAAATTTTTGCTCAGAGGAAAATATTTAGCTGATTCCGGATTTGAACGCATACCGGTGGCCCAGAACTCCGGCGTTTCAACCTCTTCACTAGAAAAGCAAGCCTCACTAAGGAGCAGTTTGGTCCGCTTTTATGTCACCCCTTAACTACATATATATATATATATATATATATATATATATATATATATATATATATATATATATACCGACATATCCCAACGCCTCTGTGTATTTGCACACTATAGGAACCAGCGAGGTACACTTCTTAATGTACACTGCACAGGAGAGTTCTCTTTGTTTACACGGCCTCTGACCACATGACCATTGCGCACATGTGACATAGAAATGTTATGACTCTCGCTCAGTCCGCTCGCACTTGTGTATATACACAGGGATTCTTCATCGCTACATGTCAATAATCAACAGTTGCTCGCTGGAGTAGACGTTCACCCCTCAAGGCAAAGTTCACAATGCAATGAATGATAGGCGCACAGCCTATTCTATATGAACTTAAAAGTAATGTCTTTCACAGCATATGTTTTCATGATTCATCTAGCACCAAGTAAAAGGATATGCCTCCCAACAACTATATTCAGTGCCTTAAACGTTTCGCGTATAAATAATGTCCTAGCCGGTTACTGGAAGCACTCACGGTGGATACATACGCCGGATTACCAGTCCCTCGGTAATTGCGATATCCATTCTGAAGTCCGTGACAGAGGTATCAGCGTAGCCGTCCTCAGACACTGACGTTTTACGCCAACGTCTCTCGGCTTTCGAGACTTTGATAAAGGCAGACCCGACTCAAGACTGCAGACTATCGTCAGACTCCACAAAACTGGCGCGCTGACCGGGCGATTGTAGCGATTTCTTCTAAAACCACGATTTATATGTGCTTGCTGACGTCCCAAGTCCTGACCGTCTTCTGGCCAATCATTTCACACCATTATGCCGACCGTCAAACCCTGAAACGGTGAATAAAAAGGTGTTTGGTCTTTGAAGTCTTAAGTAAACAACGTTACTTTAGAGACCGTCTAGACAAGAATCGGTTCCCATGGTTTCTAAGCAGCACTGAAATTAAGACCAAAAGAGGCACCTGTTCTCTTACCTAAGTTCTCACGCTAACATCTTAACATGATACTACATATTAATGTACAACGAATGATAAAAACAATCATCTTGTTAGACTCCCTACTTGAACATAAAAGGATATAACAAAGTCACAGTTCTCTGGTGACAGACAGGCAGCAGGTCAAAATCTTTATTTTCATTTCTTATTTTTTTTCAACAATAATTCTTTTTCCAGCTTGTTCCATTGCCCTTCTTGTAAAAAAATGCAGAACATAACATGGCATTTTTTCTGGCATTAGCGAATATTCTTTGTTTTGAACCATCTTTATATATTAAATAAAGCTTGCCCAAATGTGTGTATACCTTAATAAGTGTTATAAAGAAAAGGTTATACTAGTTGTTGCTATGTCACATACATGCAGGTCATGTATAATCATTCCTAGATTTGTCTTTAAATATTAAAAAAAACTATCCACTGTTTTTGTTTATTGAAGTTATTGCAAAGCCCGTTTCTATGTGAAAAGGGTGGTATATAATATAGTAAGTTAGTAATAATAATGATAATAATAATGATAATGATAATAATAATAATAATTGTTATTATTATTATTGTTATTTGTTTACTGAACAACAATCCACTTGTAAGCAGATAATCCGTCTAGTATGTAAACATCTGCTTAACGGATCAATCATCTTGAATTATTAATGATTTCACTTCAGGGTGACAGGTTCTTGTAGACGGGCCTTTTATTATGTGAAATAAAAGTGTGACGTTTAGTTAACACTGGGATAAAGATAGCTCTAAGAATTTTTTTGTTGGGCATTTGGCAACAGGCTCGCAGGGGAAAAAATACTAACACCAGGGTAAGGGTTGGTTTTCTCAAATTATCATCACTTTATAAAGAGGTTAAACACAGTGAACAGAATAAATAAAAGAACAAACGGTATGAGTTATGAACATTTTTTTTAACAAGCCATGTTTTGTTATTGGTACAATATTAAGATTCCATGAGTTGTCCAATGGCCAGTAATATAAATAATAAACAACCACATTAATAACGAAGAATCACATCTATTAAGTGGGTTCCTGGATTTCTGATGTTATGCATTGCTTTGTTATATAACTCATAAGTCAACGGATCCAGGATGTAGGAAAGGGAGGGGTCCAATCCAGGAGGACTAATGAGAAAACCTGAAAATAGGTTCCCAGGTCCGGAAAAGCGGCGGACAGGTCACATATTTTGGTCCGAAACCCTTAAAAAGGTTGGGGTGGCTGAAAAAGAGGGGGTCCGGACCCCCTGGACCCCTCCCCTGGATCCCCTTCTGCTAATTTTTATTGTATCAAACTATAAATTTTAACTGAATATGCTCACTTCTTTCAAAGACCAATGATAATAAAAAAATATTTGCAAACACAGAAGCATTGGAGAGCGAGGTGATATTATTTCAATTACCATTTTGACAAACAGTGCCTATAAACCCCGGCACATTCTCACGGCGCCGTGCGCACTTTATCTCCAGTAACCAAAACAAAATGGCCGCTAGATAATCATTGAAACCTCGATAAAGACATGCTTGTATGCGGTCAAAATTTCGAGAAACATACGAGAATATTTACAAGAATGCTGAGTTTTTCAGATTTGTGCCAAAATTACTGGTTGTCAGAAAGTAAGCTATCGCACTTAATGATTGGCAAGATTATTCTTTCTGAAAAAATACTTGAAAACGGTAAGGCGAATAACGGATGTTAAAAATGACGAACGTTAGTTCATTCATATTTTCATGGCACCTGCTGCCACACACACATACATATATTTATATACTAAATATATTTAGAAACCCACCTACATAGCATAAGTTCTAGCTCGGACTACATTGTAGTAAGGTCAAGCAAACGTATGCCAAATCTCATTTTATTATCATATAACATATTTGTTTCATTTGTTAAATGAAAAACAATTGGCACATCTATGAGCATTGTCTACCCGTCGCTGTGACGTCATTCTAAAAAAAATCTAGTTCCCATCCAAATAGGTTAATATTTACCTAATTTTTAAAGTAGAACAAAAACAATATGTTATGCCAGATTTAAGTGACGTCACACTTTGTACTTGCTACCAGTCTCTGGATGCAATGCCTACACATAACAAATCCACATGCTAAATCGACGCACTGTCAGGCATAAACTTATATCAGCAAAATGTGGTACTTTTTTAAACACAATGTGCCATCATATTTATGTAAAGAGAATGATCAAACCCTGACATTGCAAAAAACTTTTGTCACTTGCATGGGAATATAAATAATAAAGGCACATTTTTCGACTGGATAGCAATCAACGTTGTCAAAGAGACGGTTATGTTGTTACCATAGGTTCAGAAAAAATAAAATCAATCATATGCGGATTTCTATGGGCATACTGCTGACAAATGATCAGAAAAAACACGGAAGTAATAACAAGCTATTCTGTTCTGTGAAATGCTTCTTATAAAATCGGAATCAACGTAAAAACTTTAGTAGCGTTGCGGCTAGCCAGCCTCATGTATAAACTAATAAATGATTGTTCAGACTGATCCACATGACACTTGATCAATAATACTACTCACTGAATAAAAATAAGACGGTGTCTACTTGAGATATGCAGGAGTGAAGTACTTTTTTACGATAAATCTGTATTGCATTTTTTTTATGTAGTAAACTGTCTAGTTAATTTAGTGTTTCTGTACATGCAGTAGCTTAATAAATATGGTGTTACTTGAAAAATGGTGTTACTCATTATTTCATCTAGAAATCATGTCCTGTAGAATAATAGCCTGTGTTTCTTATCACTTTCTTTTTCCCATTACTTTTTAACATCAGACCTGTACCATAGCTACACGATTAATTACTCTATTACATGCAAGCCTGCGGTTTAATTAATTTCGCAGGCCTTTCTATTTCCTGTTTTAGGTAAAAAATATCTGTATGAAACGATTAAATTGCAAACAAAATGTCTATATAAATGAAAGCTTGGAACTATATGTCTGAATAACAAAATCGACCAATTATATTCCAAATCCAATATATGCGTTATCTGTATCTCAATACACTCTCTGAAATTCACCCTAAAGGTTCTGAGGTTTAGAACTCCAACACTGACAACACTCCTGAACAAAAGAATATGTAGGTAAACTCAAGACAAGGCCCCTTTTCCTGATAGATATATCGTGTTTGCTTCTACGGACTTAAGACTAACACTAAAATGGCGGTCTCAGCATCATAATACAACTTTAGCATATTCATATTCACTTACATGACTTTATAATCAAAAACAATTTTTAATTAACTCAGTCGGACATCTCCTACTATAACTAAACAACTTAGAATGTAAAACTTGGTCTAAACAACGCAAATCGATAATATTACTGACCTATATTTTTATAGAGTTATATTTATTCTAAACGAATAAAACACCAAGCTGATCTTCATAAGTCCTCATTAACTTTATTTGTACTCAAAAGTATCAACAGTCTCAGAGTGCATAGATCTGAACAAAGTCACAAGCCAAATATGTCCCCTTCAGTTAAATATTATTAAGGATAACTGTAAACACTTGCATCCTTTCTCACAATTGTCTTACTTGCCTGTATGTCATATATCGTGACTGAGGTACATCAATGCACAGTTCCTCAGTGATCAAATATTTAGATGGCTCAACAAATTAGTTCAATAACCTGTGTTTTTTTTTCCTAAATACGTATTCGGACACAGCATTTAAACAGATGGTCTTGGTGGAATAGACGACGAGTGTATGATATGGTACACATTAAATTCTTCATAAAAAATTTGCGGCCGCCGGAATTACTAAAACAATACAGGTGTTGTCCAATAGAAATAATGGTTCAATCCATACAGACTGCAGTGTACACTCCCATCGCACACTGCCCAGAACGCACCTATACTAGTATGATCTTTATCATAAAAACAATTGTGTAGTATTGATTAATATTCAAAGATTTATTAATATTTCTTAGCTGAGCTCCAATATTTTAACTTTAAAATATGGGGCCAATTAAAGGATGAATGGATAATGTGACCTTCTGACCTGAAGCAGGCTGCATTTAACCTTTAAACTGGTTTTGGTCATATTAACTGCAACCAGTGTCTGGTATATTAGAAATGATGTTAATATGTATATTTTTTAAATGAAAATGAAATATAGATTCAACAGACTTTACCGCGTTCCATTCATTTTGTAAAGGTCTGATAACGGTTTGTTATCCTGCTACTGTGGACTCTGATCTGCTGAATGGGCACCTGAAGGATTGACCGGAAGGCACTTCTTACAAAATTTGGTTTGATATGTAACAATTATTCCGTCAATTGAAATATATGCTTTTGCCTACAAACCTTGTGCCAGATAGATGTTATTTTATGTTCAGAGAGATCATAGATTATTATGGATAAGTGTAAACAAATATTGCTTCAAGATACATTTTCGTCATCGTATTTACCATATTTTGTGATCGATATGCATTTGTGCCCAAATAATTAATGATCAAAGGTGTGGACGGTTCAATAAGTGGTCTTCGTAAATACGACTTCAGATATAGCTTTCGAAAGGAATGGTTTTACTCGAAAAGAGTATACATACTATTATATTTCGTATATATATTTTAATTATATGGATGTTTAATCTTTATAATCCTAATCGTTATGCATTTTATTTTTTTTCCGAATTGCAAAATAATGCATGTGTGCCTAACTTGTTAGCGTGCAATAATAATAATAATATTAAATATTAACAAGAAGAATAAAAAGATGAAATATTATTAATTTATCTAACAGCGCTAGGACACGCACGCGCTAATACCCACACACAGGCTACAATTTCTCGGAAACCTATTCCCGTACATTTCCCTTTTCATTTTCACTATCTCCCGCGTAATTATTTATTGCATAGTTTTCGTATACCAGTAAGTCATCTAGCAGATTTGTATATTTCCTGGAACGGACTGAGGTATATATATGAGCTATTTTGTCTAAAAATAAAATTTAAAATTTTTGACTGAATCAAAATATTTTAAAATCTATTTTCAGTAAGAATGAAACATGATGCAGGAAAAAAAATATTTTGAGATATTGTCATGTAGTTTTATATTAAATATTTTGAGATATTGTCATGTAGTTTTATATTAGCCAATTAAAAAGTGGTTTGCTGTTATTGGTTGCTTAAAATTGTGTACCATTTATTTTTTTTTAATTTTTGAAAATGTTAAAAATTCATTTGAACATTAATTAATTGTACACTTTAGTGGGTCTAATATGCATATGAAACAGCCCTTTGATTGATTTTAGATTTAGTAGATTTGCCTGGGATGCTACCTCAAGTTATAAATCCTAGGTTAGAAATAACAATTGGTGTCCTTTTAACTGTAAAACCGGGGGAATGACGGACAAAAAAGTGACAGCTAGCTCAGGTGACTTTCAACTCGTTGATATATATAAAACAAAGCAACGAACCAATCATGAATGAATACGCCTTGTAAAATGAAAACATGTCGCCCGCAGAACAAATTTAGGTCCAAAGAGAGCTGTTTTTTTGTTTGACAGATAATTAGCTAACAACTGAAGCTTTTCGGATTAGTGGTGGTTTTTTGAGGCCTCGGTTAAATGGTATTTGTTTTGGAGGTGATTGGCCTCTGAATGTCTACAAAGAGCGCACCGTGTGAGGGCGTCACCCCCTACAACACCCTCAACTATCATGCAACACCCCTCCCCTATAACATTTTGTTCTAGATCCACCACTGCTTTAGGCTACAAAAGTAGAATACGCTTGCACCGGGCGCGACCAGCCAGGCCGTCAGTAATTGTTTCACGCCAAATGTAGACGTGTAGTTCTATATGCGGAAGATTTGCGCTGGCTTTTGCTTCAACAATATGCAATGGGTTAAATAATTTAAATTAGCTATAGGATTTATCGGCAGGAGGCGGTACCTGTAGCAAAAAAATGTTAAGGTGCGATCAGTTGCACCAAACCTCTACATAGCCCGCAAATCACGTGGTGGTCGCCCCGCGTAACTACACAAACCAGGTCATTAAAAGATTCAAACTGACGTTTCTTCCTATTATTCTATATTCATATGTATTCTAATTAGTCTGAGTTCATCTCGGCAAAACCTGACCTCCGGACCCACAGTATTTTGGTAATCTAGAGCACTTCATTCAGTTAGACCGAGACCGTGGAGAGCTAAGAATGGTTTTCACTGAATTTGTCTTCTATGAACGTGAATTAAAATATTTAACCAAGGTGTCCCCCGTAAAAGTGTGGGTTTAATCCGTGGGAGCCCGAAATCCAAAATAGCAGCCTTTCGCCATTTTGAATTTTTTCCTATGGTTTGTTACGGAATATTGTTCAGTATATGGAATATGGGGGTTTGGGGGTCGGATATTTGAACTCCAATTTGTAATCTGACCTACTGATAACTTAAAATCTAAGATGGCTCCCGATTTATAGCTAACGAAAAGTAATTTTCCAAATTTTCCCAAATTTGTTAGACGACATCGATAACAACCTTTTATGGTCTATTAATCCATGGATTATTACTTGAGAATATGGCAAGGTGTCTCTTGTTAAAGAGAGGATGTAACCAAGAAAAGCCTGAAATCAAGGGGGCCGCAATCTTCCATTTTGAAAATTATTGTTTCAATGGTGTTGCCTTCAGTACTGTTCAGTATATGGAATCTTGAATTTTCCTTGAACTGAGGAATTCTTATCTGATGTTAAATGAATAGGTATTTGACCAAATGTAAGCTTACAATCTAAGGAGACCGCTGATTTTTAGCGCAAAGGCTTTTTTTTTGTTAAAGTAATTCTTCATAAAAGCCTCTGCTGGGAGTTTAGTCCTGCCGAGTGTAATCATATGCAACCGAACTATGCTAAATACACAGTAGTTATCTCATAGGTGAAAAGGTTTGCTTATAGAAATGAACCTTAAAAAAATATTGATAAGAAAAGTCTCGGCCACGGCGAGGTTATTACACTCCAATATGCGAGCTGGGGAGCAGGCTTTTTGAGTCCAAGTCAGAGATCAAGTCGACTTACTACCAGTCTCTGTCTTTTAAAACCCATGATTGAACCGGAATCTAAATTCCAGTATGATCCTTTAAAATATATTAATTGAAAAAAAAAAGAAGTTGACAATGGAAAATGATATAACAATTAATGTATACTTCTATGTTTCTCAATGAATTCTTTGAAAAAAAAATGTTTAATTATATGCATATAGCTCCATACATACATGTAAAGCTGGGTAAAGGCTAAAATTTTCTTGAATTTTCTTCCGAATTCTTTAAATGTATTAAAATAACTACTTTGTACAAATCTATGAGGAAGTCTGTTTTCATATTTCATATAAACAAAGAACAGTACTCCAGCCTCGCTGAATAAAATAAGTGTCATAATTATTCAAATGAAGTACACTGAAGATTTGTACGAAAGAGCAGCGTCGTGTGTGGTTGTGGTTTCCCTGTGGCTTATGATTGATATTGATGTCAAATATGAATTCTTAATCCCCCAAACCCCATTATCCATATACTGAACAAAATTGTTGGACAAACCATTGAAAAAAAAACATTCACTATGGCCGATGGAGGCCATTTTGGATTTCGTGCTCTCACGGAATCCGCCCATACTTTCATGAGGGACACCTTTGCTAATTTTTTTTAATTAACTTCATAGAATACAAATTCACTGAGAAACCAACCTTCGTCTTCCAGGGTCAAGGAAGTGCTCCAAGTCAGACAGGCAGAAATCGTAACAGCTGGACCCAGAAACTTCTAACTTATAATCCGGGGAGTTCCTGGTAAATTCTTCTGGGAAATCCGAGTCGCTAAAATTTTTTTTTAGGACCATGTTACAAAAATATGATTTTGCTCGAGGCATCGTTCTTCCAACCGTTCCCAATGTTCCAGGTTCCTTAGTAAATATTTTGCATTAAATCGTTATATAAATGATTAATGCGTGCATGTCAAATTCAGCCCAGCGCAAAGGACCATGTGTAACTTGTTATTTGAGGTTTAATCAATAAAACATTTATGATATCTATAATATGATGATTTTCTATTTATACAGAAAAATGAACATACATAAAAATATACAATGCGTGCGTGAGTATACTGCATAAGGTAAAACTTAGTCTTACCACCTGCATTGACATCGCCATTTTTTTGTCATCATATTCTGAAGTAAATTCCAAACATGACATTGTTGCCTCGCTATTTAATTTTAGTATTAATTTTATAATTGGATTGTAACAATTTCAAATATCCTTCGCGTATGGTGCAATACTCGTGTCCACTTTTGGAATTTAACAGTAATCAACAAAATATATAATTTATTTAAATATATCAATATATCTTTAAATGCTTAATTATAATTTTAGGGAATCGGTAAGTTTGAAATCATCAATTCACACTGAATTGATATACATGTTTAAAAATCCTGGACAGGCATTATTTAATAAAATCAAAGAATAAAAAATTCCCGTTTGAATGAAGGACAGCTGAACTCGAAAACATTCAAAAACCTTATTTAGTACATCAACCATACCCCAAAATTTGGATCATCGGTACCATTTTGGTGACAAATTTTCACCATGTGTACTTGATAGGTATACATATGTAGGAAATAAAATACCTGATAGCAGTATGAAAGTGGAAGCTTTCAGTGAGTAAATGGATGTTTTATGTCGGATGACGAATATATTTTTCATTTTAAGGCCACCAACTTTAGGATGGTCACAAGCCCCATAATACTTACTTTGCAAAACGTATCCAGTCAAATTCGGTCTCGAATGATAGCTTAAACCACACGCGTCAGTATGACATGTTATTTATGACCACTGGGTGTAGACGGCTTAAGTAATACATTCTTAAAGTTACATTCACCCCTAGGAAAAATGACAAAGGAGTGGTTATATGAAATTACTTCATACAACTTTATATGCCAAACTTACATTCGGCAAAATAATCTTTTTAATGATGCATCATTTGTGATCAGACTACACCTTCATTTATATACTCGTATGCTCTCACAGGGGTTGATCAAGCATTTATGAAAGGAGGAGTCCACGGCAGGACGTATGGAAAACCTATAACAAAGGTCCCAGGTCCAGAAAAGACGGGGGGGGGGGTTCCCGGACACAAAACTTAGTCTGACACCCTTAAAAATGTTGTGACGACGAGGAAAGGGGGTTCGGACCTCCTGGAAACCCCCTTTCCCTCAACCGGCAACAGATATAACGTTATGTCGGTTACCCAATACAGCAGGAACTGCCGCAACTGTCAGCTCAAATTTCTGTAGTAGTATTTTGTTTGTAAGCTCAAAGTTGTCATAACGTGTACAAGACAAAAACTCCTTTCATTCCAAGCCTTATTTATTGGAGATGATGAAAAGATGACTAAATAATTTTTAGGTGTAATGAATTATTATTATAAGATTTGTCTTTACTTTATTTTAACTTTGCTGATCACAAGTGTTTGTATTCATAATGTTATGACCAGTACCCAGCATATTGATCCCATGACTGGTCTGTCAATGTAATTTGCACGTAACGCTACTTATGTTGAATTGAGTGAAAATGATCTTTTTCAGTTCTTCCTTCTCATGTCAGGAAATAAAAAATAGTTTTTATGTTAGGGATAGTGTTACCTTTGCGTATTAAACTTATATTCGCTTATTGTTGTATTTGATATTTGATATTACCTACAATTTATAATGTGCTTTACCAAACATTGATCATGTGACTTTTACGAGTATATAAACTACAGATGGCACCATTTATGTGTACCTATTTTCCTCGAGCGAAACCGGTACATTTCCAGTGTTTTTTCTTAATGGTAAGAACATTTAATCAAAATGAAGCTAACCGATTTTGATTGACTAGAGCTGAAATGGTATTTCTTAGTTTCACTCTATATTGTTTCATCATTATTCGCGATAATGAACAATGCAAAAAGATAATGTAAAACTTTTCAGTTTCTTTTTGTGAATGACAGAATGCAATAATCAGTGTTATATATATGAAGGCACAACTCATAATCACTAGACCTGGGATGTTCAGACGTTGTGTATACAGGTTCTCTTAAACTTTCCTTAGCAGAAAAGAATAGGATCACAGACCAAAATAAATTCAGGCGCGCATTATGACCAGTGGGGCACTTAGTAAAGTTAACCATTTAAAATCGACAGAAGAGGTAACAGTTTATAATGTATTCCAGATAAAGAATTAGTTTCACTGTTCAGCGTGAATGTTCGCTGTGTGGTAAAGAATCCTTAAAAAAAATTTGTTACATTGATTATTTCACAACTAGGCCCTTGTGTACATATTCTGGAACAAAACTAAGTAATATTCAATCTTAGGTTTAAAGGAAAAATAAACCATATCAGTTTATAAGTTCATAATCATATAAATATACAATCGCATTCCGACAGAAAAACATCAAATCTGATGAGTTCTGTTTTGCATGGTTGGAAAGATAACACCGAATGGAATGTGAAAATCATTTCGTCATTTTCATTTTGGATTATCATCGGAGCTTTTATAAGTCTAATATGTCTTAAAGTTATTTCAAGCCTGGCAATCTTACCAAATCAAGTCATCAGAAAGTTAGCACTGGCAAGGAATTAAAATAAATGGCAGAAGAATGACAAATCATTAATGTCATGTTTATTATCATGTTTGTTTATAGTAAATTTTTTTAAATAAAAGAAAATAATATGAAAACAAACCTTTTTTAGAATATGCATCTCCATTTTGTGATCTAACAGTTACAATTATATCCTACTAAGCGAGAGATTATATTCTGTTAAAGGCGAAACCATAAACCCCATTGATATCATAATTTTTCGGCCAGTACAACAGTCAGTGATTAACAAGATCTCCCTCAAACCTGGGGAATGACAGGGACACAAGTTGCTTTGACCATTAAGTAAAAATGGCACTCTATGGTGCAAGTGCATAGCCCATTGGAACAAGGCAAACCATGTATGTCTTCAAATCCGATAAGCTAGTTGACACTGGAGTGCTAAGGTTTTATTTGAGACATAATCCCTGAACTCCTGCGTAAAAGCAGGTTAGAATTGAATAGGATTTGTTCAACAACTGAACACTCTATGGTACAGTTATAAAGAGTGGTAAAATAAATAATATGTTCAAGTCGTATGTTAAACTTTGCATTTTTACCGACTTCTGTGGTCTCGTCACGCGCACCAGACTCAACATAGCACAGATCGTGAGTTCCGTCAGTATCAGCCGAGGAGTCGTGAGATTTTTCATGGTCGACCCTTACCCAGCAGTATAGCTCTTTTTCAGCCTATTTCAGTTTTATACTCCGTACTTTCCATTATTATTTGGACAATGAACTGACAATATAAGGATGACTTACCAAATTATCTATTTTGCTGGTCTATATGTAATAAGTATGTTAAGTACTAATGAGTAGGTATTAAAAGTACACATTCGTGATAGTTACAGGGTAGTTTTATATAAATTTTCTGATAAAAATTTTAATGTTTACAAGATAGTTTATAGATTTTGTGATAAAAAAATATCAGAAATGTGAATGTGTGTCCAGAGACTGTTTAGAGGTTATACACTAGTGTGCTTATGAGCAAACAAACAATTAGTGTGTGAAAACAAATAACTCAGGATATGTCAAATAAATGGCCATTGAATCAGTTAATTACTTGATCAAAGGTATAAAACAAACTTACACCACACCCAATAAAAGCTTTTGAACTTAGTTATTGTGTTGTGAGATGATGCAAGAAATATCCTCACGAAATGGCATTTCTTATAAAAAGGTAATAAAAATAGCTAATTTGGTAAGCCAGCACTATATTGTCAGCTCATTGTCAAAATAATAATGGAAAGTATGGTGTATCACGATCTTAAATAGAGCATACAATGTTACATTCATTTGACAACAGTTCAGCCAGTGGGCTTGACTCAAGGGCAACGTCAATGTACCCTGCCGGCTGTTTAGGCCGTGGAATAAACTGTCGGCACCCTGCCGGCTGTTTAGCCACTTCCAAAAATTAATTTTGGATAATTGGGAAAAGAAAAAGATAAAATCATGTCGCCCGCCGATCCAATTAAGCTAAAAAAAGACCCCCTTAATTGTTTGAGAGACAAATGGCACATAACTGCACCCGTTACGATTGGTGGTTTTGGTGTCCTCGGATAATTTGCATTTGTTTCGGTGATGATTGGCCTCTGAATGTCTACCAGGTTAGGCATGGCAAGGTTCCCTGGACCCCCTTGTGTGCAAGCGGGATGAATATTAATGGTCAACTGACTACCATGTAAAACCGGACGCTCGCGAGACATCTTGAAGTAAATATCTTCATCCCTTATCAAGAATTATTGAAACACTCAGATATCAGGAATGTTAAATAATCATAACATATAACACTGGTATTTTCTTCTTAAGATATTATTTAATCCGCCAATATTTTGTTCTAAAACCATTAGTCCTCTACACAGGTAGGAATAATCATGCGCCGGGCGCAATGTGTTGCAATGAGGCTTAACAAAACCGTTAAGGCTTGATCAGTATCGAAAAATCTGTAAATTTCGCGCAGACCATCTGGTGACCACATCGCGCTACTCCATAAATCAATCCTCTTAAAGCTTCAAACCGATGTTTCTTCTGTGTTTCGTCTTTTACCTTTATTCCCATGGTCTCTGAGCTGTTCTGCGCAAAATCTTAAGTCTAAACCCACAGTAATTGGGTCATTTGAACCACTTCCATGACCGTTGGTTCCTCAGAGAATTTGTCTTCTATGAAGGTTAATTATACTAAAATCAAGGAGGTCAACCCAAAGACAGAACACTTACACCAATGTCGTCTTCAAAGAGATTTTATGATGGTAGCATTGTACAACCAAGATATTCAACTATAAAAGATTATTTGACATCAGAACTAATTGCTTGCCCTAAAACCGTGCGTAGCACGGGTTATTGCTAGTACTATATTTCCTGTATATTGATCATACCTGGTACGTGAACAGGTCGCTTTAAACTGAAGCATGTATGGACAAAAGAAGTACTAACGTCTCAATAATTCTTGATAAGGGGGGGGATGTGCTCCTCTTCGTGGTAATTCACAATAACATTCCCTCACTTACTAATATTCTGCATTTACAAATATATGATAATTCCCACTGCTTTTTAGAAAGAAGTGAGCATATTCAGTTAAAATTTAATGGTGATACAATGAAAACTAGCAGAAGCGGATACAGGGGAGGAGTCCAGGGGGTCCAGACCCCCTGTTTCAGCCACCGCAAACTTTTTAAGGGTTTCATACAAAAATATGTGTCCTGGACCGCCCCTTTTTCGGACCTGATAACCTTTTTTTCAGATTTTCTCATTAGTCGTCCTGGATTGGGCCCCTTCTTTTCCTTAATCCTGGATCCGCCCCTAAAAAGAGACTTTAAAAAAAGTCACTACACGTTGACTTATGGGTTATTACAAACGCAATGCATAACATCAGAAATCCAGTACCCCAAATATAAGATGTGATTCTTTGTTTTTCATGTGGTTTATTATTTATATTACTGGCCATAGGACAACCTATTGAATCTTAATATTATACCATTTACAAAACATGGCTTGTTAAAAAACTTTTCTAAATGATACCTTTTTTTTTTTATTTATTCTGTTACTGTGTTTAATCTCTTTATAAAGTGATGATAATATGAGGCAAACCAACCCCTCCCCCGCTGTTAGCATTTTTGTCTCTCTGCGAGCCCCTGGTCAAATGCCCAACAAAAAACTCCTAGAGCTTCCATTCTTCCATTGTAAACTAAACGTCACACTTTTATGTCACATAATAAAAGTCCCTTCCACAAGAACCTGTCATCCTTAAGTGAAATTATTAACAAATCTAGCTGATGGATCCGTTAAGCAGATGTTTACATACTAGACGGATTATATTCCTACAAGTGGATTGTTTTTCATAAAACAAATAGTAATAATAATAATATTATTATAATAATAATAGTTATTATAATAATAATTATTGTTATTATTATTATTATTATTATTACTTACGTACTCTATTATATACCAACCTTTTAACATAGAAACGGGCTTTGCAATAACTTTAATGAACTAAAACAGTGAATAATATTTTAATTTCTAAAGACAAATAAAGGAAATGATTACACATGACCTGCATGTATTTGGCATAGATACAACTAGTATTAACTTGTCTTTAAAACACTTATAAAGGTGTACACACACTTGGTCAAGATATATTTTATACAAAAAGATGGTTAAAAGCAAAGAATTTTCGTTAAAACCCGAAAATATGCCACGTTATGTTTTGCAGAATACATTTTACAGAAAGGGCAATGGAACATGCTGGAAAAAACAATTGGTGTCAGAATGAAATGTTTTTATGGGTGTCTAAATAAAATATTTGTGATGGGTGTCTGTATGAAATATGTTTATGGGTGTCTGAATGAAATATTTGAGATGGGTGTCTGAATGAAATATTTTTATGGGTGTCTGAATTAAATATTTTAATGGGAGTCTGAATGAAATATTTGTGATAGGTTCTCTGAATGAAATATTTTAATGGGTGTCTGAATGAAATATTTTTATGGGTGTCTGAATGAAATATTTTTATGGGTGTCTGAATTAAATATTTGTAATGGGTGTCTAAATGAATTATTTTTATAGGTGTCTGAAGGTAATATTTTTGAAGTGTGTCTGAATAAAATATTTTTATGGGTACCTGAATTAAATATTTGTGATGGGTGTCTGAATGAAATATTTTTATGGGTGTCTGAATTAAATATTTGTGATGGGTGTCTGAATGAAATATTTTTATGGGTGTCTGAATTAAATATTTGTGAAGGGTGTCTGAATGAAATATTTTTATGGGTGTCTGAATGAAATATTTGTGATGGGTTACTCAATAAAATATTTTTATGGGTGTCTGAATTGAATATCTGTGATGGGTGTCTGAATGAAATATTTTTATGGGTGTCTGAATTAAATATATGTGAAGGGTGTCTGAATGAAATATTTTTATGGGTGTCTGAATTAGATATTTGTGACGGGTGTCTGAATGAAATATTTTTATGGGTGTCTTAATTAAATATTTTTATTGGTGTCTGAATGAAATATTTTTATGGGTGTCTGGATGAAATATTTGTGAAGGGTGTCTGAATGAAATATTTTTATGGATGTCTGAATAAAATATTTTTATGGGTGTCTGATTGAAATATTTTTATGGGTGTCTAAATGAAATATTTTTATGGGTGTCTGAAAGAAATATTTTTATGGGTGTCTGAATGAAATATTTTTATGGGTGTCTGAATTAAATATTTTTTTGGGTGTCTGAATGAAATATTTTTATAGGTGTCTGAATGAAATATTTTTATAGGGTCTGAATTATATATTTGTGATGGGTGTCTGAATGAAATATTTTTATTGGTGTCTGAATTAAATATTTGTCATGGGTATCTAAATGAAATATTTTTATAGGTGTCTGATGAAATATTTTTATGGGTGTCTGAATTAAATATTTGTGATGGGTGTCTGAAAGAAATATTTTTATGTTGTCTGAATTAAATATTTGTGATGAATGTCTGAATGAAATATTTGTAATGGGTGTCTGAATTAAATATATTTATAAGTGTCTGAGGAAATATTTTTGAAGGGTGTCTGAATAAAATATTTTTATGGGTATCTGAATGAAATATTTTTATCGGTGTCTAAATAAAATATTTGTGATGGGTGTCTGTATGAAATATGTTTATGGGTGTCTGAATGAAATATTTGAGATGGGTGTTTGAATGAAATATTTTTATGGGTGTCTGAATTAAATATTTTAATGGGAGTCTGAATGAAATATTTGTGATAGGTTCTCTGAATGAAATATTTTAATGGGTGTCTGAATGAAATATTTTTATGGGTGTCTGAATGAAATATTTTTATGGGTGTCTGAATTAAATATTTGTAATGGGTGTCTAAATGAATTATTTTTATAGGTGTCTGAAGGTAATATTTTTGAAGTGTGTCTGAATAAAATATTTTTATGGGTATCAGAATGAAATTTTTTTATGGGCGTCTGAATTAAATATTTGTGATGGGTGTCTGAATTAAATATTTTTATGGGTGTCTGAATTAAATATTTGTGATGGGTGTCGGAATGAAATATTTTTATGGGTGTCTGAATTAAATATTTGTGAAGGGTGTCTGAATGAAATATTTTTATGGGTGTCTGAATGAAATATTTGTGATGGGTTACTGAATAAAATATTTTTATGGGTGTCTGAATTGAATATCTGTGATGGGTGTCTGAATGAAATATTTTTATGGGTGTCTGAATTAAATATATGTGAAGGGTGTCTGAATGAAATATTTTTATGGGTGTCTGAATTAGATATTTGTGACGGGTGTCTGAATGAAATATTTTTATGGGTGTCCTAATAAAATATTTTTATTGGTGTCTGAATGAAATATTTTTATGGGTGTCTGGATGAAATATTTGTGAAGGGTGTCTGAATGAAATATTTTTATGGATGTCTGAATGAAATATTTTTATGGGTGTCTAAATGAAATATTTTTATGGGTGTCTGAATGAAATATTTTTATGGGTGTCTGAATTAAATATTTTTATGGGTGTCTGAATGAAATATTTTTATAGGTGTCTGAATGAAATATTTTTATAGGGTCTGAATTATATATTTGTGATGGGTGTCTGAATGAAATATTTTTATTGGTGTCTGAATTAAATATTTGTGATGGGTATCTAAATGAAATATTTTTATAGGTGTCTGAATGAAATATTTTTATGGATGTCTGAATGAAATATTTTTATGGGTGTCTAAATGAAATATTTTTATGGGTGTCTGAATGAAATATTTTTATGGGTGTCTGAATTAAATATTTTTATGGGTGTCTGAATGAAATATTTTTATAGGTGTCTGAATGAAATATTTTTATAGGGTCTGAATTATATATTTGTGATGGGTGTCTGAATGAAATATTTTTATTGGTGTCTGAATTAAATATTTGTCATGGGTATCTAAATGAAATATTTTTATAGGTGTCTGATGAAATATTTTTATGGGTGTCTGAATTAAATATTTGTGATGGGTGTCTGAAAGAAATATTTTTATGTTGTCTGAATTAAATATTTGTGATGGATGTCTGAATGAAATATTTGTAATGGGTGTCTGAATTAAATATTTTTATAAGTGTCTGAGGAAATATTTTTGAAGGGTGTCTGAATAAAATATTTTTATGGGTATCTGAATGAAATATTTTTATGGGTGTCTGAATTAAATATTTGTGATGGGTGTCTGAATGAAATATTTTTATGGGTGTCTGAATTAAATATTTGTGATATGTGTTTGAATGAAATATTTTTATGGGTGTCTGAATTAAATATTTGTGAAGGGTGTCTGAATGAAATATTTTATGGGTGTCTGAATTAAATATTTTTATTGGTGTCTGAATGAAATAAATCATGGGGTCTGAATTAAATATTTGTGAAGGGTGTCTGAATGAAATATTTTTATTGGGGTCTGAATTAAATATTTGTGATTGGTATCTAAATGAATTATTTTTATGGGTGTCTGATGAAAGATTTGTGAAGGGTGTCTGAATGAAATATTTTTATGGGTGTCTGAATGAAATATTTTTATGGGGTCTGAATTAAATATTTGTGATGGGTGTCTGAAAGAAATATTTTAATGGGTGTCTGAATTAAATATTTGTGATGGGTGTCTGAATGAAATATTTTAATGGGTGTCTGAATTAAATATTTGTGAGGGTTGTCTGAATGAAATATTTTACGGGTGTCTGAATGAAATATTTTTATGGGGTATGAATGAAATATTTGTGATGGGTGTCTGAATGAAATATTTGTGATGGGTGTCTGAATGAAATATTTGTGATGGGTGTCTGAATGAAATATTTTTATTGGGGTCTGAATTAAATATTTGTGATTGGTATCTAAATGAATTATTTTTATGGGTGTCTGATGAAAGATTTGTGAAGGGTGTCTGAATGAAATATTTTTATGGGTGTCTGAATGAAATATTTTTATGGGGTCTGAATTAAATATTTGTGATGGGTGTCTGAAAGAAATATTTTAATGGGTGTCTGAATTAAATATTTGTGATGGGTGTCTGAATGAAATATTTTAATGGGTGTCTGAATTAAATATTTGTGATGGGTGTCTGAATGAAATATTTGTGATGGGTGTCTGAATGAAATATTTGTGATGGGTGTCTGAATTAAATATTTTTATGGGTGTCTGAATGAAATATTTTCATGGGTGTCTGAATTAAAAATTTTGTTATCGATAGATTTGTAGAAATGTTATCCTTCGTTGATCTTTCTAGTCTTTATAGCATTTGGATAAGTCGTAGATTTCTACTGATTACTATTAAGCAGTGTGTGTTAGTCTGTGCTTTCTAAAAATAAGATTTTATTTATTTTCGAATTTATTAAAGAAGGAATTATTATTGGAGTAAATAAAAAAAAAACATTAGGATTATTCTGGATATACAAGACTCTTTCATGATATATTTCTTTAACGGCTTGGACTCTGTATCTACTGGTTTGTGTGCCCTCCAATCGATCTGCTTTTTGTGCTTCATGAGCAGCTATGTAATATTGAGTGTTGATGGGTTTAACACGATAAAGTTGCGTCAGCTAGCTTCCGTTCATTCTATAGCAATCGGGTATAAACAGAGGACAGATAAAGTCAGCCAAAAAAGTGCACATAGAAAATCAAGGAGGTACATCATAAACTTGACCTCCGAATTCTAAGGAGTGCAAACCTCCGTATCCGTGTGGGGGATCCTATTGTGGCATACTCGACCCTTATTCCCCGGTTCATTTGTTCATTAGTGGGTGTAGATTTGTAAATAATCTGCATTCTAAGAAAAGCAAACCTCCACACATGTGAGGGTTCCTACTGTGGAAGACTCGGTCCCTATTTTAAGGTTCATTCGTACATAAGTGACTGTTCATTTGTGAATATTCCTTTCGGACGTGTCTGGATCCGGATTATATGCCGGATCCACACATAAGTCTAATCGATCATGTATTGACGTTTTTACACAACAAACAGACCTACTCAAACTAATGCACGGGGATGAAAGCATACGATCCTGGCGGAGGCAATTAATAATGTTGAATAAAAAAGAAATATCGAAAACATAGATTTTGACCTGCTGCCTGCCTGTCACCAGAGAACTGTGACTTAATTATATAAATGCAAGTTGGGAATATTACTAGATGATTGTTTTATAATTTATTTTATATAATATGGAGTATAATGTTTATATGTAATCGTGAGAGCTTAGGTTAGAGAAAACAGCTGCCTCGTTTGATTATAATTTCAGAGCAGTTTAATTCCGTGGGAACCGACTCTAGTCTAGGCGGTCTCTATATTAACGTTGTTTATTGTAGACTTCAAAAGCCAAACACCTGCTAATAAACTTTTTGTCAGGTTTTGATCTTTATTTTTAATATTCATGTAATTAATGCGAGTCTGCATAAAGGCGTGAGATGATTGGATTGATGACGAACAAGACTTGGGACGTCAGCAAGCAGGCGGGTCTGCGTTCATTAGTCTGTCAAGGTTAGAAACGATGTCTGTAAGAGTAAATTGTCAGTGTCTGTAACGGACAGCGCAGTGACCGTAGGACAGGTAAACCGTACGCTCTTTACACAGCGCTTTACCTATAGGCCTACTACCTATATCGTAAGCACTGTTGTTTTGAGCTCGTATCCTGAATCACTACACCAGAGGGGAGCTCTGTATTTAGTCAAATCAGATGAGACCTAGTTCTGGAAGACAAACTGGTTTACCAGCAAAGTGAGGAATACAAGGCGCCAATGTTGTTCATTTCGTTTTGAGTGACAGCTCATCGCCCCGGCAACCGTTTGATCAGGCCACAGGCTCAGAGAGATTGGCACAACTCGTAGTTTTCACAGGTCCTTGTGTATATAGGATGCCCGGCCGGTGAACTGTTATTCAAACGAAATGAAACAACATAAGTTCCGGGCACACCTCGCTGGCTGGCTTCCGTTTTGCTGGCAAACAGATACGTGTGGACGCTTGTGATCATCGCTATTTATATGTGCAAAGCGTCTCTCCAGTAAATTGTTAGTGTATCTTTTAAATATATTTATTGGTTGTGTTTATTTGTGGCTTTTTTATCGTTTTAATGTATGTATGAGTTTCAGCCGGTTTAACTTACCATTTAAAAGAAACTGGTCGTCCATTACTAGATGGATGTGACAGTGCCCCCGTCTATAATTAATTTTTCAATCACACATTTCGCAGTTCTGTGTAAGAATGAAAAGTGCTTTATTTCCTTAAAGGATAAACCTGCGTTTCTGTGTATTAAACAATACCTGCCTCCTACCTCTGAAGTATGCTCCATAATACATTTCAATGGCACAGCAGCAATATTGTAACGCGACAATGACCTTACATGTCAAATGTCCTGCCTAAGTGCTTGCAGAGATAAGTAAAAATAAGACGTTAATAAATTAAAATAACATTTATTTAATAAACAAAATACAAAAACAGTAGCCAAAGATGTAATGAGAAATCACTGGGTTTAGCGGGTTATTCCCAGATAATTACACAGATCAAATGCCGAAAAGAGGAAATGAAACAATACAACGCCCTTATTTAATTTAACAAAAGATTATATTTAAGCTCTAGCCCCTGTAGTTATTTTAAAAGAAAAGACCCTCGCTTTTCTCACCAAATGCTGTTAATTATACTTTGAGTTGGGCTGTCTAGACGAAATCAGCTGTTTGTTGTCTGGGTGACGCGCACCGGTTGAGCTATGGCGACGATCTGACCTAGACATGGCCAGAACCCCCCCCCCCCCCTAAATAGTTTCCCTTCCAAAAACCCGATTAACGGGCGGAAGGCAGGAAGCTAAGCGGAAGCCGATTTTACAAGCGGAAAGCCGTATGACAGACGGAAGCCCGCTTTACAACCGGAAACCTGTCACACAGGCCCCTGCCAGCAATACTTGTTTTTCAACCCTCGTTACATCACCCCCTCCTTTCAAAGTAATCCGTCCCGGATTATAAAACAAATAAACTTAAATGGCTAGGAGTTACAAACTTTCAAGTGATACAACAAGTTAGCTTACCTTGGTTGAAAAATACACAAAATCGCAAAAAAGTAACATGAGTTATTAACCAAAATAGTATCTATGAACATGTCAAGGCATGTGAACCATTTCCTGGTATCTCGCTCGCCATCAGTTTTAAGCAGCTATCAATTAGCTAAACAAACTCATGACATTTTATGCAATAATTATCGAGATATTGAAGGTTTAGTATCAAATGTTTAATTATCTCAGGGCTACGAGGATATAGATCAAAGAGACCTTATTTCATGCTTTAAAGGAGATATTTATTGACATCTCTGGATGTTCAGTAAGAAGTTCCTAGGTCCAGCAGTAATGATTTGTGTCATGCTAGGAGGACGATCAACAAAAGGTGTTCGCTAAAAAAGCAGCACTGGAAGTCATCTAAGCTATAAAGTTTAATAGTTATTAAATTGTTATGACCTATTGTCTTTTTTATAAGAGCAAAAGGTAATTGATGAATTTAATCTTGTCATAGTTATGGTAATGTGATCGAAACATGGCGAATTCAACATTTATCGGACCAAAAAAGAGATCAATACACAAAATTCATAATTATAAATTCAATCACATATACATTTTAATTAAATGCAATAGTTATCAGTCACGTGTTTAATCGTTCATTCAAAATTACAATTGAAGGTGGCAAGAGGTTATGTCCTCACCCGGGTTTGTTTGTGTTTGTGTGTCGGTGCTTTTCCGACCTAAATATTTCGAAGTAAACAGAAAATTTTCTTATGAAGTTTTGTTGAAGAATTTGCCATGGCCAAAAGTAGAAAACAATAATCTTGGGGCAGATCAATAAAACTGAACTGAGAATGTGCTTCAGGATCTAGCCTTATTTTTCTCTCTCTCTCCTATTCCGCCCACTCCCTGCAAATGAATTCAATCTGCCACAAAAGAAGCTATCTCTTTAACAAAATAATAATAAGTTGAGTAATGAGTATAATTATGGAGACTTTTTTATTAAGTAGCAAAGTAATGGTATGGATGGGTACAGATAAATGTTCATTTTTATCTTAAGCTTCAGGGTGTTTTGTAGCTTATTCAGATTACCCGGGGGGTAATTTGAACCGATTTCAGATTATCCATTACCATTTTAGATTAAACCTCTCAAAAGAGCCATTTCCTTATATTTACTTACATATCATTATTATAATTTATTTCTCCTGGATTTATCTAATAAGGTTGAATCTAAAATTTTGTATGCAGTGTGTCATGGACTTTGATGAAATGTATGTTATATACATGTTGGTGAATCTAACTATAATTTGAAAGGCAGCCTATATGAGCAACTGGTTTTAAAATATCCACAGAGTAATGACTTCCATTCTTTAAAAACATGCACTAAAATCTCTTTAAAATTGTTGTCAAAACGTCATATTATCAGTATAAATACACGATATAGCATTCTTGCCCCTTGGTTGAAAACTCAGGTGTTTTTTTCTGAATACCATTATATCATATTCTATTACATGTGCATGTACAGGAAGTGGACTTTCCAGCGGTGACCATCTGTAATGTCAACCAGTTCCGCCGTAGCAAAGCAGCCAAGGATGAAGATCTCGACGCGATCATTATTAACTTTGAAAAAGCACTGAAAGCTCAATTTTTCTCTGGCTCTGCAGACAACTTGAGCGCTGACGATTCGTCCAGTACCGGGACCACACCAAAGGCCAGGTGGAGAAAGCGTAAAGTATTCTGGAACTCATTTGAAGAAACATATGAGGATATTGCTATCGTGTCAGGTAACTGTGTAGAGGATGAAGAAAGTTACAATGATAAATTGTATCATGGAGGGACTGATGTTAATGATGAAGAAGATGATGGAATTCCTGAAGTGCAAATCCGGAAAAAAAAATTCAAAAACAATATGAAAAGAAAACTGTGGAGCCAAAAGTAAGTCTTTTTATCAGGTAAATGTTTATACAGCTGGGTATATTAAATTTGCTATCATTGGAAAGTGACATATTATTTTGCTAATTTTTTTCTAACAACATAAAAATGGATATTTTTAAAACAAACACATTTCCCTTTTAGGTTAGGTTGGTATCATGTGATCAGTCACATGATCCCTATTTACAGTCGGTCACTTGAGACTAAAAGGAGCTACCTTAGCAGAGCTTATTTTTAATCTGGACTCCCAAACTTTCTCACGTTTCTTTTTCATATTTTTATTACGATTATTATATACATTAAAGCACTGTAAGTTGAAACGTATTATGACAAATAAAATACTTTTTTCTTTCAATCCTACCTGTCTCAGACCCTCTTATTAACAATGGATAAAGCATTTTGTTCTCATTATTGGTACACACTGATTGGCATTTTAACACTTATATCAATAAAAAGTTAAAAATGTTAACTTCTATTACATTGATGATATAATTGAACATGGTTTATGTTTTAATCTGTCATCTCAATGTTTTGCATCATCCATTATTGTTACCTAAATAAAGCAGGGCACATACAGATCGGACGAACCAAGATGTGACATTACAGACTTGAATCCGAATAAGCGGCACTCCGCCAACCGGACCGTAGTCCGGGGCCGCTCTAAACCCAGTCCTGAGCGATCCTAGACATTTTAATTTTTTTTAAGTTCGGTACTGAGTAGGCCGGTCCGTTTGAGTCCGCTCTGTTTATATCTAGAGATTAGGTTTTGTCAATAAAGTACGTAAAAATAATATCAATTATAAACTTCATTATATAAAACTGTATTAAAAGGCCGCTTGTAATATCAATTTCTAAGCTATTCCTTTCTGTCACCCATTCGGTAAATATACATCAAGGCCGCAAATCTAATTTGCATTTAACCGGGCGTAACACGGCAAAAGGGGTTGTAAAACATGCCTATTCATGTTGCGATATCTTGCGGATTGGTGAGATGGGAGCGCCTCCTCTTATTTCGACCTAACCTTCTTGGATTTAGAAAAATAAGCGCAAAGTATTAAAAATCCTTTTGTATTGGTCGTCCTGTTGGCTTGACACAAATCATTACTGCTGGACCTAGGAACTTCTTACTGAACACCCAGAGAGGTCAATGAATATCTCCTTTAAAGCATGAAATAAGGTCTCTTTGATCTATAGATCGTAGCCCTGAGATAATTAAACATTTGATACTAAACCTTCAATATCTCGATAATTAATTCATAAAATGTCATGATGTTGTTTAGCTAATTGATAGCTGCTTAAGACTGATGGCGAGCGAAAAAACAGTAATTAGTTCACAAGGTTTGACATGTTCATAGATATGGGTTTCTTTTCAAATTGGTATCAAGACCTTTTTTAGGAGAGTGACAATGAACATGAATATTTCTTGTTGAAAACGAATGAAAGAATTATTCGTAAAAATGACACGGGAGTCTGGTATCGCCATATTTAATACTATTCTTGTTTCATGCCTTTAAGTAACCCCTAATAGCCACTTGACGGTAAAATGAGCATTGTAAGTTAAAATCTTAAGGGTAGATTTCTTTTATTTATGCATATACCTTAATTTGGATTATAGAATGAAGTCTATTAACATGGGGACCACGACTTTATTATGGGAAAACAAACAAAAGCATATTATTTCTATGAACGAATATATTTTTTTCTGAAATCGATATGAAAGATGCCAGATGGTATGTAGTCGACATATTTGGTAAATTACTGACCTTAACCTTTATGTTCAATGACAAACCTGCGGAAAATTTTGTTTCTTTTTGTTACCCCATTACTTTTAAAGGATGACATATTTTTGTACCAAATGTTATTCACAATTTGTTACCCTGCGGATCTTAGGCATGTTTGAAGTCTGGTGACCTTAGAGGTCTCTGTGAGTATAAAGGATTTTTCTTAACACCATGACCTTTCAATAACTTGCATCCCGAAAATTCGGAGTCTTCCATTTATTGAAATACATATTTCTAGTTCTTGAATAATTTTGGTGGGATTACACTTAATCTACGTAATCAGTTTCCATGAGGATAAATGACAGTTTTGGACAAGGCTTGATAAGAAGATCGATTTATTGTTGGTGCCATGATGGAGGTATGCGGTCTACGGAGAGCATTCTGGTTCAGTGATGCCGTTAATTTAACAATGAGTAGTTGAAAATTAATCCGTCCATTCAAATTATTGATCAAGGAGTTTATTCTTTACATAATCAGAGTCAAACTTAAATCATGTTTAAGTGTATGATAACATATTTATTCTCCTACAGTTAAGCAGACTCTAACCATTACGGCTTCAGCACGTGCAGACAAACAGTGATTCTTTGCTATGTGTAGAATTCTGCTTTTATTCAATACTTTTGGCGTGTTTCAAAAAGCGTTGTTCCACTCTTACTTTGCTGATACATGCCAGTTCCTAAACAGTCACTAATTTCACCAGTCTATTCGTTAATTTCCCCAGTTGCATCCTCAACGCCTTTATAGAAAGAGAACTGTATTCTCCCGAACCACCAGCAGTGCTTAGCTGTTTCAACGTATTGTAAGTGTAGCCTAAAATAGCGCGCTTTTTCATTGTCTTTCCAATTTATGCACTATTTAAATTAAGTAAATAACAATTACAATTGAAATAACATTACACTTAATTACATTAAGTTCAGTAAACATTACGCATTACAAATCTTTCTAAACTCTAACTTTGTAAACTCACAATCTACCGGTTTCTTTCTCTATCATGAGGTTAGCAGTTTCTGAAAGATTGAAGGTGAGGCATTAGCAATTTTGCCAGTATTTCAAGACATATAAGGTTAACACATATACTAAAATATCCACCAATTTGACTAAGAATATCAAGGTCAAGGTCACCTCTCTGAGAGTTTAGCTGAAACAATATGTGCAGCAATTTAAAAGTTATGAGATTTATTATTTTCCATAATTGCAGATACTTTGACACAAGATCAAGTCAAGGTCACCAGTTTTCGTATTCTTCTAGGAACCTGGTGTAATGAACTGGTGTGCCATAATTCCGGGGAAAATATGCCATGCTTCCAAAGTTATCACAATCTCAAGAAATCCTAAAGTTTAAAATAATAAGAGTCGGTTTATTTGACTTTGGACAAGATCATATTTTTGTCAATCTCATCCAAAAACTTAGCTTAAGCCAATTGAGTGTCAAATTCGAGAACAAAGTATGCAGTACTTCAAGATTTGTGTGTCAAATCTGAGGGTAGAATATACAATACTTCCTAAGTTATCAGGTTCACAATGAATCCTAAAGATTTTGAACTATAATTCAGCTGATCTCCATTCATTTCGATCTAATCCGAAGGGTGAGTAAAAATAATTTGTTTCAGTTTCAAGGAAAATATACAGTGCTTCCAGTAACTTCGTTCATAAGTTATTCCACAGACAAAGTCTATTGAGAACAACTGCAGACGATGGGACGGGGTCATTATCTCAGCCGTTAGGGCGGCGGGGATGGGTTGGGTGGAGGGGGAAATGGCGGTGAAGATATAATAAACACCAGGTTTCAGGGCACCAGATGAATAAACACATTAGTTTTCTGGACACGACATGAAACCACAGTTGACCAAATTTCCGGCTTCTAATTAGACTTACTGACTTCCCTGGATATTTAAGTAGAAGTTCCTAGGTCCAGCGTTCACAGTTTGTACCTTGCTGACGGTCGGCCGGAAGGCTAGATAGCCAGACGCACGAGGGACAAAAGCGCCATTGCAACACCTCAGCTGACCTTTAGTCAGCTAAGCTTAAAACGAATGAATGTTTTATTCAGAAGTCAAGCCCATAAGTTTCAGAAGTGCAAGCATAATACAGTGACAATGATAACAGTACATACAGTGTCCAATATTGGTAAAAAAATAGAAATGTAATGTCATTAAAGGTTAAAAGTAGGTAATTTTAACCTTGATAAAGCAGGACTATATTTAAACAGTGTAAATCTAATAAATGTAAAATGATTATACATTAATAAAAAGATATATTTATATATGCTGCTGGTGTAAAGATAACAGGATTTGAACAATATTTCAAACATTACATGCATATTAATTTGATTATCACAAAAAAGACAAAAATTAAATGGAGAATGGGGAGTATTAAAATGTTTAATTAGACTGAGATATGACATGCTTCGTAAGAGAAATAGTTTTATTTTGTAATGTGTATTGACTGTGGAATTAAGTGTGTTACAAAATGTTTCAAATGTAATTCTCGGAGTAAATAATATAAATTTTGAAGTCTTAAATAAAGTGTCCAACATTTTAACATTTTAATCAAACAAATGAGAATTTTAAACTAGAAATCTGCATTCTATTGGAAGCTACCCTCTACCATGTAGGGGTTCCTATGATCGGATGGTCCCCAACCCTTGACCGTGTTTAGATTCACTTATTTGGCCTATATTTCTAGTTTATTCTTGCATAAATGATAAGACGTAAATATTTCTTGATAACGTTCTACAATCCGTATCATGGGCTGGATGCACACAAATTCAACGATTTTTTTTTTATTTGGCACATTTCCCAAACACATAAATACACACGAATTAATGTAAACCCTCCTAGCGGAGGCAAATATATATATATATAATATATATATATATATATATATATTTATATATATATATATATATATATTTATGTTTGACGAAAATGAACTCTTCACTTTAACATATACCCTGACTAGACATAGGCACAGTTGAACTTGGTGGCTACGGCACAGAACACCTTCTTTCAATGGGCCTAAGTACCTCTCATAATTCTGTAAATCAACTGAATGTATATGCTCACCCTTACAATAAGCCATGTCAAGGATGCTTTCTACAACTATCATCATCTTCGTCATCACATTACCTAAAACAAGAAGTTCTCTCATCCTCAGAGGCATCAGTGCCAGGATGGGATCTGAGCAGGATGCATGGTCTACATACCTCGGCCCCTAGGGGGGTAGGAACCCATGACAATAAGCTGGAAATATGCATACACAAATGACCTGTGTATCACAGGTACCTTTTTCGGTGCAAGGCCACATCATAGTATGTCGTGGAGGTATAAAAGGTCCAAGCACTGGCACCAACAAGACCTCATCATCACAAAACGGTCATGTACCACAATGCAGACTGCGACACTTTCTCATTTGCTCAAAGATCAGACTTATTTGCTAAACGTGCCCAAAAATAATTTTAAAATAAAAATTATGTTCTGTTAAAGGATAAAACATCTAAATGGTTTGGGATTGATGACAAGCTAAAAGTGAAAACTGCTACCTTGTCTTTAGACTTTGAGTAAGAAATGTTCATGTAGGCCCGATATACTACCTCTTTCCCAGGAAATATGCAAATCTGCTATATGACTCAGTGGTATATGAGAAATATGCAATGGATAAATGCAACGGGAGAAAGTGAGAAAGAATGTGGCACATTGGGAGAGGTAAGGGAGTCGGTTTCCGTTAAAATAGTACCCAGTTTGTGTGAGTGCGTGCGTGCCTTATGGCAGTGAAATACATGAATACTATGTATTCTTTTTTTTCTTATTTTTATTTTAATTACTATTACTGCACAGCAACAAGGAGGGCACACATGCACCAACCCCCCGAGGATGTTCCTCTCAGCTGTGTAGGCAATTGCTTCAATAATCTTTCAGGGGGGGGGGGGGTGACACACACACACACACACACAGAAATAGATGTTTTCATATTTATATACCTTTTCAGCGTCTGTATATATATATATATATATTATATACATCCAAACCGCTCATACCGATCAAAAGCTCTATCATAATGAGAAATGCATTGATAATGGGACAGACACCACTGAATTAAGAAATTGTATGGTGATCCACATTTCCTCCAAACTGTATTGGATTCTTCTTTGAGTTTTTTTTCCTGACCTTCCGCAAATTATAACAAACCGGTTCATAACTTTGATAAGCTGACAGACAACCCGAGGGTTAAGTATAATACCTTTCGAAAGGCATTTTACTGCGGTCAGTTAGCTGACAGACAAAATACATGTAATGTACCATAAATGTACCTGTATTTCTAGCATGACTGGATAAGTAGAGTACAGAAAGCAGTGGCAACACTTTATCTTCAAGGCTTGGTGGGGGGTGATTCCGGGGCGTAGTTTAGGGCAAATTTTGCCTTAACCCACCAATAATGAAATATCCTTTCTCGAGGTTTAGAGCATATATGGGTCATTAAAATAATTTATAATCCATCTGATAATACTCTTAATAATCTCCATTTTTTTTAAAGCGGAGGAGGTGATTACATTGGGGGGGGGGGTCCCCCTTTTTTGATGCCCCTGCCAGAGAGAGCCAGGAAAGTGTAATGAAAATCCTAATAAAACATGCTGACCAAAGCTTTGCTCGGAGGCAAACGACCTGCCACATGGATACTTTTTTTCACATTTTTATTTCTGATTTTTTTCCCATTTTGTTAATGTTTTTCTTGACCAGAATACAGCGACAGAGGAGGGTCTCTCTAATTTTTTCTGTCAGCATGATAGCAACAGTTCTTCACTCCTGCATTTTCTGAAGGAGGCACCACCTTATGTTTATTGAGGGAGTAGTATTATTGATCATATGTCACGTGTAACATATAAATTTATTAATTTATTCATGAGGCTGGCTAGCTGCAGCCGTACTGAAGTGTTCACGTGGGTTCCGATTTTATTAGTAGGATGACATAAAGCAGAACAGCTTGTCATTACTTTATACTTTATTCCGGGGCATATGTCAGCAGTTTGCTCATAGAAATTTCCCACATACATGATTGATTTTATTTGTTCTGAACCTATGGTAACAACATTACCATCTCTTTGACAACTTTTGAAGGCTGTCCAGTCTGATAATTTGCATTTATTATTTATATTTTCAGGCAAGTGACAAAAGTTTGTTGCATGTCAGGGTTTGATCATTCTCTCTACATGTATATGATGGCACATTGTGTTAAAAATAGTGCTTGTATGAGTTTATATCCGACAGCGTGTATAAGCATGAAAATTTGTATAGGCACTGCATCAAGTACAAACACGGCGGCTGTTAGAAAGTTAGTAATTGGGCAAAAATCGGTTAAACTCAGTATACTTGTAAATATTCTTGTTTAGCTCTCAAAATTTTGATCGCATTCAAGCATTTCTTTGACAAGTTTTCAATGATAATCTAGTGGCCGTTTTGTTTTGGTTACTGGATTAAATGCGCGCGGCGCCGTCTTATTGTCCAGGGGTTTATAGGCAGTGTTTGTTAAAATGGTAACTGAAATAACATCTTTTCGGTTTCCAATTTTTCTGCGTCTGCAAATATTTGTTTATTCCTACTGTGTTTTAAACAAGGTTAGGATATTCAATTAAAATTTAAAGGGTGATTGAATGAAAACTTAAAGAGTATCTTTACTACACATTGACTTATGGATTATAACAAACGCCATGCTTAACATCAGAAGTAACCCAATTAACAGATGTGATTCATTGTTATTTATGTGGTTGTTCATTATAAATATAACTGGTCATAGGACAACATATGGAATCTTAATATTGTACCGATCACAAATCATGTCTTGTAAAAAAAAGTTTCTAACTGATAGCCTTTGTTCTTTTATATATTCTGTTAACTGTATTCAACCTCTTTCAAAAGTGATACTAATATGGGGCAAACCAACCCCTTCCCCGCTGTCAGCATTTTTCTCTGCCAGCCCCTGGCAAAATGCCATACAAAAACTACTTACCTTTTCTTTATCCAAAGGTTAACTAAACATCACACGTTTATGTCACATATAAAAGCCCCGTCCACACGAACCCGTCACCCTTAAGTGAAATCATTAACAATTCAAGATAATGGATCCGTTAGGTAGATGTTAAGATACTAGACGGATTATCTGCTTACAAGTGGATTATTGTTCAGAAAAAATAAATAATAATAATAAAAAATAATAATTATAATGATAATAAAAATAATATTAATTATTCTTATTTACTGTATTATAAAACACCCTTTTCACATAGGAACGGGATTTGTAATAACATTGATGGACAAGAAATGTGGATAATTATTTTATTTTTAAGATACCAAGGAAATGATTACCATGACCTGTATGTGTTGCGTCAAAAATGAATTTCCTTCCGGGTTCTTCACAAAACAAACATAAATTTACAAAGAAAGATTCATGGTACGGAGCAAATAGTTATAACTATCCAAATAAACATTATGTACAATATATAAAAAGTTCAAAACAAAGTCTGTAAATTATAATATCATTAAATTGGGGCGTACGTTACAATACAAAATGAAATATACTTATCTATAACTCATAACAGTATGGCCCCATTGAAACGAAGTGGCTCTGGGGTTGCTGTTAGGAGCCGAGCAGTCCGTATACTGAAGAAACAAAAGTCTTTAAACTAAATCCATGTTGTACATTTCTCCAAATAACGGTACTCCCTGAGATAAACCCAGGCCTGGTGATCGTTCAACAGTTCATCGTGCAACCCGTCTATAACTGGTGAGTTTCGGGCTTTTATAACGTTTAGTATCACGACGCGAGAACAGTGTGTATTATCTGTCTTTATTTAAAACGGGTTTTGTTTCTTTCGCAACTGCAATAATAAAAGTTCGGTGTGATTCTATGACTGTGTTCTTATTGTCCATGTTAATTGGAAGCGTCTTCTGTGGTCCACTTGTTTATTCCCGCGGCGTTCCATAATGACGATACGGATCAGTGCGTCTCAATAATCGGTCGTCCTGCCCTTGTTCCAAAACTATCTGGTAATGACCGTGCACTTGTATACGAGCACCATAACATATGTGATATAGCAACAACTAGTATTGCAATGTCTTTAAACCACTTATAAAGGTATACACACTCTTGGGCAAGATATATTTGATATAAAAAGGTGGTCAAAAACAATGAATTTTCGTTAATGCCCGAAACTATGCCATGTTATGTTCTGCACAATACATTTTACAGGAAGGGCAATGGAACAAAACTGATATAAAAGTAAGGGTGTCTGAATGAAATATTGTTGGTCGAAATAATTGAAAAAATACTATCCTAAGTAGATATTTCTAGGTTTAATAGCATTTGGATAAGTCGTAGTACTCTCCTGGGTACTCTTAGGCAGTGCTTGATTGTCTGTGCTTTCTGTAAATTATATTTTCATTTATTTTCGGACTTATTAAATCAGGAATTATCATTGGATTAAATAAAAATATAAGGATTACTCTTGAATAGGCAAACACTTTTTCATGATATATTTCCATGTCAGTTTGGGATCTGAGTCAACTGGCTTGTGTGCCGTCCGATCGATCTGCTTTTTGTACTTCATGAGCAATTATAAAATATTAAGTCGTATATGTTTTCACACCGAATACGTGTGTCAGCTACCATCGTTTTACTCTGTAGCAGTCGGGTATATGTATATACAGAGGACAGTTCAAATCAGCACAAGAGTGCACATAGAAAATCAATGAGGTAAATTATTTTAAGGAATGCAAACCTACGCACATGAGGGGTTCCTATTTTGGAATACTCGGCTCCTACTCCAACGTTCATTCGTACATAAGTGACTGTACATTTGAGAATAATCCTCTAGGACGTGTCTGAAACCGGATAGTGTACCGGACCCACACTTAAATCTAATAAATTCCTTATCTGTCCATTCCCAATGTAAATTTCATGAGATTCTGTTTATGATTATGTTATGAGGCCAGTTAAGGTGCTGCTTCGGATATTTATATGGGTGCCTTTGATGATTCCGTGTCTGTAAAAGTGTTCAGAGAGTTTTTCTAGCCACAGTGGGGTGACAGAATGAATGGTCTTGAATGATAAGAAGTAAAACAATGGGATGATACTTGTTTTTAAAAATTGGTTTGGTGGTTTGTAAAGTTTTCTTGGCAAAACAATTCTGTATGATATTGAAAATTGAGACGTTTTGTACGTTATTTACATATATATGCGTATGAAATATTATGAGGGTCTCAAAACCCTTCAATCACTCGTTTCGCTTTAGAAATATACCAGCTCCTTTATACATGTGTTATATGTTTTACTGAAATAATGGTAAAACTGGAATGAAAAGCAAATTAGATAACCAAGGACGTTAAGCTTAATGTCTTTATTCAGTAACTATCAATTGATAATACAAGTTGACATTATATGCACATAGATTAAAAAAAATGAATACATCATTTCGTGCTTAAATTTGTTGAATATATTGACTATTGCGTACTATTTTTTTCAAAAGTTTTAAATCAAGCATTGTAAGTGCACAGTATTAAATTATTTGATTGACCTGTGTGCAAATATAGTAAACATTATATTCTGTCATGGTTAAATACAAAATACATCTACGTGAAATTGATTCAGATCATTTCTACATTACCTGATTTTGTTAATACATATGTATCTCTTCCATGAATTATAAATAATTAGATCTAGATAACGCAAATGCTGCTTTGTAGATTTGAATTAACTCCGTGTGATGTATTATATTTATAAATAAACTGTGATTCTGTCTGCACATTTGATCCACATTTACCACCAGACAAGTCCTCCATAAACATAAAGGTCCGGAGCAATATCCCATAACCTGAATCTCTTTTTAATATCAAGATGCTAGATGAACTGTCGGTTACCTTGATCTCTATAAATATTCATATCCTGATCAATTTCCAGCTCAACTGTTGGTAACCTTAATCTCTAAAAATATACATATCCTGATCAATTTCCTGATTAATTTCATATAACTTGATTCCCAATAAGTATCAAGATCCGGACCGACTTCCAGTTACTTTAACCTCTAAAATATCAAAATCTAGATTAATTTCCTGAAACCTTATCCTCTATGAATATAAAGGACCCGGACCAAATCCCGGTTACTTGCTCCTCTACAATATGTATACCAAGATCACTCTCCAGTACCCTGATCCTTTATAAAGATAAATTTATCTGATCAACTTCCAGTACCATGACCCCTATACAGATAAATTTTCCTGATCAAACTTTACTATCCTCTATAAAGATCAAGATTCAGACCACCTCATGATACCTCATCCTTCATACAATATTATATCTAGTTCAACCTTACGAAAGATGACGCTTTTATAACTAGTGGCCCATGAGCCATGACGCTCAGATGAATTTGACATAAAGACAATTCATACATTATGTTTTATGTATTAGTTTATGTTTGAATTTCCTCAAACTGGAATAATTGTAGTGGAATTTAACAAATGTTTGTGGCATTCTGTAAATGTTAGTTGGCTTATTTTAAGCAAACCCTACATTTAAACAGATCAAATTGTGTGGCAGATTTAATTCAATTTTATGATGTAACAAAAATGTCTCTAAAGCAGCCTTAAACACTGTGAAGGACTGAGAATGTAGAGTGCTAAAAAATTAATAGTTTGTAGAATATGGGTCACACTGACCTAATTTTTGGTTTACAAGAATTGTTAACCAGGAATGCACTGGATGTTAAGTAAGAAGTTATATAGTTTTGATTGGTGCTTATACAGCGTGCTCATAATTTAATATAGTTTGCAGAATATAGGTTACAGTGGCGTAGTTTCTGATTTCCATTGTATTTAAGCAGGAGCACCATATTACAATTTTTTTCCAACTTTTTACGATTTGTGTCAATCTAACGGTCACAGTGTTTTCTCAAATAGCTCACAGAACATAGGTCACAGTGACCTTATTTCATGTACCGAAGAGCACTATCAGAAACCTATTGGATTTTAGGTATGAGAGTTAAATATGCAGTTGTTACAATTTGTGCCCATCTAATTCTCAGTGTGCTTAAAGAAAGTTTTTACCCATAACTCGCTGCGTATAGGTCTCATTGACCAATCTTATGTTCCAAAGGATACCTCAATGCATTTCACGGTATAATTTTTCATGTTCAATGGTTACAATTTTTACCCTTCAGCCTGCTGCAACTCATTTTCTGGCTTGTACTTGAGTTTATGTGTCTCTCCGATCTACTTTTAGATTTCGAATTTAACTCGTCCGTGACCTACGTGGATATTAAGTAATACATTTTTATGTTCAAAGGAAAATAAATGGGCTATGTCAAATTTTCAGGCTGCTCAAATCATGTTAGTTTCCGATGGCTCACAAAATATAGGGCACAGTGTCCTAATTTCAGGTTTCAATGGAGACTACATAAATACATTCCAGGATATTCAGGTAGAAGTTTCTAGGTCCAATGATTATGATATGTGCCCCGTCAGACTTCCAAGCAGCTAAAAATCGTTTTTGGTTGATAGCTTACATATTATAGGTCAACGTGGCTCTATTTCGGATTTCCAAGGAAACAGGCCCACGACCTGCCTTGCAATTAGGTTACTGGATTTCAGGTTCAATGGTTACAATTTATACCAGCTTGATGCTGTTCAAAATCCTGTTTTTGGTCCGTAAAAGTGACCTAGTTTAATGGTCCCAAGGAAAATGTCCTGTGATCTCAATGAATTTTTAATAATTCTAGATCCATTGGATATGATTTGTTAAATGTCTAATTTCTAGACTGCTCAAAACCATGTCTTTAGCTCGTAGCTCACATAATATGGGTCACCGTGATTTAATTTCAGGTGAACAAGATTTACAGTAGTAAGCAATATATAGATTCAACGTTTATGATTTGTGCACTGTTAACGTATACTAGAATGCCCGCACGAATGGACAAACAACAACGGTGAACGCTTTAGCTCAGACGACTTAAATGCAGCCGAGCTTAATCAGCTGAGTCATTTCACTGTTACCTTATTTATTATACGAAACTGGACCCCAAGTCAACTCTTTATGACCTGAATCATTATAATTATCTGAAATGCTGTCACATTTATATAAATAAGTAGATTCCAAATGAAAGCTATAGTGATGAGATGGGGCTATTAAATGTAAAAAAGGACTAATTTGTCAACAATTTGAAATGCATTATAATATCAATATGGGGGAGCAGTCTTTTCTTGCAGATTTATCAGGATAAAAGTTAAGCGTTGCCGTGTCCATAAGCGTTCTAAATGTTAACCAATCAAAGTGAGAATAATAAACCATTGCACACGTTATTTAACTAGGCCATGAAACCCAACAGACCAAGAAGGATGTTGATAATTGGAATCTCCTGATATACATAATGACATAAAATAAATCGCCTAAATACCCCCTGCAAAGAATATTGAGAGCAGTTATAAGAAAAATTAATTGGTAATTTTATAGCATATTTATACATTTAGCACATAAGTGTGTCTTTGTTTAAAAAAAAGATTTGTTCTTGGTATAGTTAATCCCAATTTTTCTATTGCCATTTGCAATTAAGCATAAAACAATAAAAAAATTGTAATCATATTCTTATCCCAGATATTGTTAGCATTTTGGACCAAGGACAATAAAATATACAACGATCATTAAAAACAATAACTAAGCTTTATTTTAAGGTTTTAAAAATGTATAAATATATAAATGTAATAATAAATGTAATTAAAACTTCTGTTTAATTTAGCAGTTTGTACGAGCTTTTCAAATGTTCTAACCATAAATTCTAACATTCGTTAGATATAAAATGTTATACAACTTTCAGTATTTTTGTCAATCGAGAATCTGAACAGCTAGGGATGTTATCATGTTTAGATTGACATTACAATCAGATTTCTCTGTCGCCCTCCCCAGTGACATTACTAGAATACTTTTCTGGAAACAAAGCTTCTATTTCTGGCCACTAAATATATATATATATATATATATATATATATATATATATATTTATATATATATATATCTATCTATCTATTTATACATACATATATACATATATACATATATATAGTGACTGCCATTTCAACACAATCCTTGTAACATTACTCGGTGTATTACATTTTCATCAATCAATCTACGGGCCCTTTCACGCTTAGTAGCTTGTATTTAACTTAACTGGCAAAGCCCACAATACTAGAACTATGGACCCGAACACTGCAGACGATTATTGAGCACAATCCTTATGCTCTAAGGACTACTATTAACCAGTACCAGTGGGAGGTGGTTGCCATATATTATGCTGATTCGGTGCATTTAAAGGCAGGGCTTAGAACCTAACAGAGGCAAGGGCGGTCCAGGCGAGACTTCATCTCGGTTCTAACGGTAAATGAGGAGATCACCAGATAGCCTTGCTTTATTGTTTCGGCTTTGCCAAGGCCTAGAGAAGCGATGGGTTGACGCCTCGCCTCTGTTGGAGGTGTCAGGTCCTTTCAACAACACGACCGGTCTCTATAACACCGTGCCAATAGTTTAAATCCAGTGTTGCCTGGCCCAGGGTGACACCTCAGATACTTTCAAAATGTAAAATCTGACATACTAACTTCCGCAAATAAAACATGCATTAAAAGGGAAGCAGTTGCATACACATGTGGCAAATGGTCCATGACGGTTGGCAGAAATATACATACAGCTGACGCATGTATAAATCATTGGTTATATTATGGGGAAAAACTACTTGGTTAGGAATGTATGACTTTGAGAGTGACCTTTTGTTCTCGAAGAAGATTTTACCAGGAACTCCCTAGATGCTTAATTAGAATTTCCTATATGCAACTGCAACAATGTATGCCAGTCTGAGTAACAGGGTAGTAAAATCATATTTTTTTCACAGAGCTTGCAGAATATGTCACATTTACAATTATAACTTTATTCAAGTCTTCCAAGGAAGTTTTACAGGAAACTCCCCAGATTTTTATCAAATTACAAGTGTTAAGGTCCAATAGTGACGAATTGTGAAAATATGGGTGTTCAAATCATGTTCTTTCACTTAACTAGGAGAATATAGGTCGCAGGCATCACAGCAGTTAGGCAGGTGGAGCTTTAATGGGCTGGGCAGGCTGTTCTCCCCAGACACTCAGTGTCAGCGAGAGACAGCCACCAGCATGGGTGTCGGGTTACACACTAGTGGATAGATGGGGTCTGTTTACAGCTTATCAACTAGGGGGTTTCTTGCATTTTCCCCTTAATAACTTATCATCTAAAACAACAAACCTCAAATATATGTGTGGAAAGATAATTTTCTCAGGAATCTAAATATGTATACCATATTTAATTTGACATAGAGAGAAAGGAGATATTGTCGAGCAACAAGCACAAAGTAGTATGCGTCAGCTAAGTTAATTGAAAAGTCAACATTTGATGAGATTTGTGAAACAAAACTGGTAAAATTTAATATAGAATGCATTTTCATTCAGATGAAATTTTAAATACATAAATTCAATATACTGAGCAAACTATGGGTATGATCAGAAGGTTATTGTCAATTTGTGTTTCATAAATATATAGCACCGAACTACACAACACTAACAGTATGAAGGGGCCAGACTAAATTAGGACTGGAGTTTATTCAAACTATGAACATCCAAACTGTGTTATAAATGCCTTTCTTATCTATATGTCAATTAAATATTATATACAGAACGTGATACAAACCTGTTTTACAATTTAAAAATATTAATGACAAGTTCTTAACAGTTGTCACTGCACTTAACTTTGTAACTTTAGTGAATATAATTAAAAACTTCAGCCTGCTTATGAAACTGTATTATATGTACCACATTACACATCAGTATGATAGGCTGCTGACACAATTAATGACCTGTGGATACAATCATACAAATATGATTATAAAATATTTTACATCCTATATGATACCATTTGCTTTAAATTTGGAATGGCTGAAATTTCAGATTTCACATAATTAAACTGCAAAAAACATGCAAAGTTAGAATAATGAATAAACACAATATATATATATATATATATATATATATATATTTATATATATATATATATATATATATATATATATATATATATAATATTGTTACAATATTCTATAGGTATTTATGTCTATGTATATGTCAATATAATTACAGCCTTAAAGATAGCTCCACTGAAATGTTTAATCCGATGACTTGTGTAATTTTATCTTTTTGATGATTGGAATATGGATTTGAAGGTCAGGTGAACATTGTGTGTGTTGTTCCTGTATTGTTGATAACAACCTAGACACAGGGTTCCTCATTGCCCAAGAAGAACGTTTTAGCCTATTTACTACGGCATGTATCCCCTCTCCACCCTGTTCTCCATGAAGCCCCATCCCATAACCCCATTTCCTAGTCCATGGAACTACATGGTCTTCCAACATGTGGTGTTTTGGAAGCAGAGCCTGATTCATGATCCGCCGGTAGTAACCTAGGTAGGCATCAATCTTTACCTCTGGAAATAAATTAATATTATTTAAATTTATATATAATATTAATAGTATTTATATATATAATATATAATATTAATATTTTCCTCTGGAAATGAATTAATATTATAATAATTTATACTTAAATTTGCACCATTATTTTATTTACAGAAAATAACATTGCATGATAATGCTCAACTCACCTATGACATCACATTACTTGTCAGTAACTGCACGGTCACTTGATATCATACGGTGGACTACTGCAAAGCGTTTATTCGGCGTTTTGAAGGTCTGTGCAGTGCTGAAAGCCTGGTTTACTATTAAACTGTTGTTAGTGAAGGTGTGCACCTTTTTCACCATTCTGTCACACAGGTCTGTATAGACCTTTTCCTGAAATTATAAAAGGTGATTAATGTTAGTCGGTATATAAACAAGCCGGTTCCCATTATAATGAGATATCAAACAGGTAAAGATGATCAGTCAACTAAATCAAAACACATTAATCTTTAGTACTTTACGGATTGTCCCCATTGTGCCCTGTATTAATGTGCATACCTGCAGGTATTTGTTGCAGTGGTTGCCAACAAAGCTGTGACTGTGGTAGACTTGTACCTTTATCCCATGGCTCTGCAGAGTCAAATCTAGGCTTCTGGTTACTGGGCCAAACCTCATATCAAGTCCGGTCTGGGTGATCACAGATTTCTTCTTGTTCTCCTATTGAATGAATGAATATATATATATATATATATATATATATATATATATATATATATATATATATACATCATAGTATGTCGTGGAGGTATCAAAGGTCCAAGCACTGGCACCAACTAGACCTCATCATCACAAAACGGTAATGTACCACAATGCAGACTGCGACACTTTCTCATTTGCTCAAAGATCAGACTTATTTGCTAAACGTGCCCAAAAATAATTTTAAAATAAAAATTATGATCTGTTAAAGGATAAAACATCTAAATGGTTTGGGATTGATGACAAGCTAAAAGTGAAAACTGCTACCTTGTCTTTAGACTGTGAGTAAGAAACGTTCATGTAGGCCCGATATACTACCTCCTTCCCAGGAAATATGCAAATCTGCTATATGACTCCGTGGTATATGAGAAATATGCAATGGATAAATGCAACGGGAGAAAGTGAGAAAGAATGTGGCACATTGGGAGAGGTAAGGGAGTCGGTTTCCGTTAAAATAGTACCCAGTTTGTGTGAGTGCGTGCGTGCCTTATGGCAGTGAAATACATGAATACTATGTATTTTTTTTTTCTTACTTTTATTTTAATTACTATTACAGCAACAAGGAGGGCACACATGCACCAACCCCCCGAGGATGTTCCTCTCAGCTGTGTAGGCAATTGCTTCAATAATCTTTCAGGGGGGGGGGGCGGGTGACACACACACACAGAAATAGATGTTTTCATATTTATATACATTTTCAGCGTCTGTATATATATATTATATACATGCAAACCGCTCATACCGATCAAAAGCTCTATCATAATGAGAAATGCATTGATAATGGGACAGACTCCACTGAATTAAGAAATTGTATGGTGATCCACATTTCCTCCAAACTGTATTGGATTCTTCTTTGAGTTTTTTTCCTGACCTTCCACAAATTATAACAAACCGGTTCATAACTTTGATTAGCTGACAGAACGCCCGAGGGTTAAGTATAATACCTGGCGAAGGCATTTAACTGCGGTCAGTTAGCTGACAGACAAAATAATTTATAATCCATCTGATAATACTCTTAATAATCTCCATTTTTGAAAAGCGGAGGAGGTGATTACATTGGGGGGGGGGGGTCCCCCTTTTTTGATGGCCCTGCCAGAGAGAGCCAGGAAAGTGTAATGAAAGTCCTAAGAAAACATGCTGACCAAAGCTTTGCTCGGAGGCAAACGACCTGCCACATGGATACTTTTTTCACATTTTTATTTCTGATTTTTTTCCCCATTTTTTTAATGTTTTTCTTGACCAGAATACAGCGACAGAGGAGGGTCTCTCTTATTTTTTCTGTCAGCATGATAGCAACAGTTCTTCACTCCTGCATTTTCTGAAGGAGGCGCCACCTTATGTTTATTGAGGGAGTAGTATTATTGATCATATGTCACGTGTAACAGTCTAGACAATCATTTATTAATTTATTCATGAGGCTGGCTAGCTGCAACCGTACTGAAATGTTCACGTGGGTTCTGATTTTATCAGTAGGATGACATAAAGCAGAACAGCTTGTCATTACTTTATACTTTCTTCCGGGGCATATGTCAGCAGTTTGCTCATAGAAATTTCGCACATACATGATTGATTTTATTTGTTCTGAACCTATGGTAACAACATTACAATCTCTTTGACAACTTTTGTAGGCTGTCCAGTCTGATAATTTGCATTTATTATTTATATTTCCAGGCAAGTGACAAAAGTTTGTTGCATGTCAGGGTTTGATCATTCTCTCTACATGTATATGATGGCACATTGTGTTACAAAAAGTACCTGACTTTGCTTGTATGAGTTTATATCCGACAGCGTGTATAAGCATGAAAATTTGTATAGGCACTGCATCAAGTACAACCACGGGCGGCTGTTAGAAAGTTAGTAATTGGGCAAAAATCGGTTAAACTCAGTATACTTGTAAATATTCTTGTTTAGTTCTCGAAATTTTGATCGCATTCAAGCATGTCTTTGACCAGTTTCAATGATAATCTAGTGGCCATTTTGATTTGGTTACTGGATTAAATGCGCGCGGCGTCGTGGTATTGTCCCGGGGTTTATAGGCAGTGTTTGTTAAAATGGTAATTGAAATAACATCTATTCGCTTTCCAATGTTTCTGCGACTGCAAATATTTTTTTATTCCTACTGTGTCTTAGACAAGGTTAGGACATTCAGTTAAAATTTAAAGGGTGATTAAATGAAAACTTAAAGTGTATCTTTACTACACGTTGACTTATGGATTATAACAAACGCCATGCTTAACATCAGAAGTAACCCAATTAACAGATGTGATTCATTGTTATTCATGTGGTTGTTCATTAGAAATATAACTGGTCATAGGACAACATATGGAATCTTAATATTGTACCGATCACAAATCATGTCTTGTAAAAAAAGTTTCTAACTGATAGCCTTTGTTCTTTTATATATACTGTTAACTGTATTCAACCTCTTTCAAAAGTGATACTAATATGGGGCAAACCAACCCCTTCCCCGCTGTCAGCATTTTTCTCGGCCAGCCCCTGGCAAAATGCCAAACAAAAACTACTAACCTTTTCTTTATCCAAAGGTTAACTAAACATCACACGTTTATGTCACATATAAAAGCCCCGTCCACACGAACCTGTCACCCTTAAGTGAAATCATTAACAATTCAAGATAATGGATCCGTTAGGCAGATGTTAACATACTAGACGGATTATCTAATAAGTAGTACTCTCCTGGGTACTAGTTAGTCTGTGCTTTCTGTAAATTATATTTTTATTTATTTTCGGACTTATTAAATCAGGAATTATCATTGGATTAAATAAAAATATAAGGATTACTGTGGAATAGGCAACACTTTTTCTTGATATATTTCCATGTCAGTTATGGATCTGAGTCAACTGGCTTGTGTGCCGTCCGATCGATCTGCTTTTGTACTTTATGAGCAATTATAAAATATTAAACTGTATATGTTTTCACACCAAATACGTGTGTCAGCTACCATCTTTTTACTCTATAGCAGTCGGGTTTATGTATATACAGAGGACAGTTTAAATCAGCACAAGAGTGCACATAGAAAATCAATGAGGTAAATTATTTAATGAATGCAAACCTCCGCACGTGTGGGGGTTCCTATTTTGGAATACTCGGCTCCCAGTCCAAGGTTTATTCGTACATAGGTGAATGTTCATTTTAGAATAATCCTCTAGGACGTGTCTGAAACCGGATAGTGTACCAGATCCACACTTAAATATAATAAATTCTTTATCTGTCCATTCCCGATGTAAATTTCATGAGATTCTGTTTATGATTATGTTATGAGGCCAGTTTAGGTGCTGCTTCGAATATTTATATGGGAGTCTTTGATAATTCCGTGTCTGTAAAAGTGTTCAGAGAGTTTTTCTAGCCACAGTGGGGTGACAGAATGAATGGTCTTCCCCGATGATAAGAAGTAAAACAATGGGATGATACTTGTATTTAAAAATTTGTTTGGTGGTTTGTAAAGTTTTCTTGGCAAAACAATTATGTAAGATATTGAAAATTGAGACGTTTTGTACGTTATTTACATATATATGCGTATGAAATAACATGAGGGTCTCAAAACCCTTCAATCACTAGTTTCGCTTTAGAAATATACCAGCTCCTTTATATATGTTTTACTGAAATAATGGTAAAACTGGAATGAAAAGCAAATTAGATTAACCAAGGACGTTAAGCTTAATGTCTTTATTCAGTAACTATCAATTGATAATACAAGTTGACATTATATGCACATAGATTGAAAAAAAAATGAATACATCATTTCGTTCCTAAATTTGTTGAATATATTGACTATTGCGTACTATTCTTTTCAAAAAGTTTTAAATCAAGCAATGTAAGTGCGCAGAATTAACTTACCTGATTGACCTGTGTGCAAATATAGTAAACATTATATTCTGTCATGGTTAAATACAAAATACATCTACGTGAAATTGATTCAGATCATTTCTACATTACCTGATTTTGTAAATACATATGTATCTCTATCATAAATTATAAATAATTAGATCCAGATAAACGCAAATGCTGCTTTGTAGATTTGAATTAACTCCGTGTGATGCATTATATTTATAAATAAACTGTGATTCTGTCTGCACATTTGATCCACATTTACCACCAGACAAGTCCTCCATAAACATAAAGGTCCGGAGCAATATCCCATAACCTGAATCTCTTTTTAATATAAAGATCCAAGATGAACTGTCGGTAACCTTTATCTCTATAAATATTCATATCCTGATCAATTTCCAGATCAACTGTTGGTAACCTTAATCTCTAAAAATATTCATATCCTGATCAATTTCCTGATTAATTTCATATAACTTGATTCCAAATAAATATCAAGATCCGGACCGACTTCCAGTTACTTGAACCTCTAAGATATCAAAATCTAGATTAATTTCCTGAAACCTTATGTCGCGGACAGGGGGTAAGGCAGGTCCGCCCCATGTCACAGGAAGAACCCAAGACAAAGTGGATGGATGAACTTTATTCTGAAGAAGAAAGACCGTGGTCAGCTTGTTGCCAACAAGAGGAGCAAGGCTGGACTCATTCGCTTGGTAAAATGTTATACTGAGGGATTCACGTGAATCGTAATTAATAATCGTTATTAATAATAAAAGAATTTGTTTGCACCTTTCGTGTTAATATTTAACATTTAAATGAGGACTAATTTTGGAAAGAATAAACATGATAAGAATGTTATTGTATGTTTGGATGGAATTCCAATAGAAGGAATTTACATAAACCTTTCGTAATAATAATACATACATCCCGTATGTGAAACGCGGGGATGAAAGAGTGATTAGTACATTAGTTTCACCCTGACTGCCAGATGGCGGTACTGTTGACTACTGGCCTAATCGATGCCTTTGGACTAAACTTATTTATATAATTATGAGACAAAAAAAAATATAATTATATAATTATCTATAATAATACGTGGCAGGCGGTTCTGTCACTGTACAACTAGTTACTAGTTGTGGCTGGAATAACCCCTGGTGTGAACGGTTGCCGGCATACCGACCGAAACGGACGCTAAAGAGATTCCATGCAGCCGGGGGGGGGGGGGGGAGAGAGACACGTGCTTACCAGCCTACTAAAGTGGCCGATTTTTAAGTAAAATAGACTGGGAAATTTATACTAAACCCTTGCAGTTAACCCAACATATAAATGGGCGCAATATACGAGATGCCTGCACAAGATAATTGACTGTTCTATTTCTTAAAAAATAAATAGGATACACCTGGGAAAAACTGACATTCTCTGTATTCTTAACCATACAAGAAATGCGAAACCAATATATTGGTATTAAACCGACATTTTAGGCCTTGAAACATTCATTAAAAATAATTATTCCTTCACTTTAGGGTATCGGGGTAATAATATACGGTTCCTACCTGAAGAAGAAAGACCGTGGTCAGCTTGTTGCCAACAAGAGGAGCAAGGCTGGACTGACGTGACAGTTCCGAGACCTCGTGGACGTTCCGGAGCTGTCACGCCTCATTGCCCAAACCACCCCAAAACCGGTCCGACAAAACATCGTATTCTTTCTCCCAGGATTTTCGCCGGCCACGTATGCAGGCCATACTACGCAAGGGAAACCGTTTAATGACCCTTGACCAGGAGGGACTTTACTCGAGTGTCACTCCGGATTAACAGACAAAATGAAAAAAAAAAAAACATGGGGGTTTATTTCCCCGTGTTTCACTTATCATCTATGAATATCAAGACCCGGACCAAATCCCGGTTACTTGCTCCTCTAAAATATGTATACCAAGATCACTCTCCAGTACCCTGATCATTTATAATGATAAATTTGTCTGATCAACTTCCAGTACCCTGACCCCTATACAGATAAATTTTCCTGATCAAACTTTACTATCCTAATCCTCTATAAAGATCAAGAGTCAGGCCAACTCATGAAACCTAATCCTTCATACAATATTATATCTAGTTTAACCTTACGAAAGATGACGCTTTTATAACTAGTGACCCATGGGCCATGACGCTCAAATGAATTTGACATAAAGACAATTCATGCATTATGTATTATGTATTAGTTTATGTTTGAATTTCCTCAAACTGGAATAATTGTAGTGGAATTTAACAAATGTTTGTGGCATTCTGTAAAAGATAGTTGGCTTATTGTAAGCAAACTCTACATTTAAACAGATCAAATTGTGTGGCAGATTTAATTCAATTTTATGATGTAATAAAAATGTATCTAAAGCAGCCTTGAACACTGTGAAGGACTGAGAATGTAGAGGGCTCAAAAATTAATAGTTTGCAGGATATGGGTCCCACTGACCTAATTTTTGGTTTACAAAAATTTTTAACCAGGAATGCATTGGATGTTAAGTAAGAAGTTATAAAGTTTTGATTGGTGCTTATACAGAGTGCTCATCATTTAATATAGTTTGCAGAATATAGGTTACAGTGGCCTAGTTTCTGATTTCCATTGATATTTAAGCTGGAGCACCATATTACAATTTTTTCCAACTTTTTACGATTTGTGTCAATCTAACGGTCACAGTGTTTTCTCAAATAGCTCACAGAATATAGGTCACAGTGACCTTATTTCAGGTACCGAAGAGCACTCTATCAGAAACCTATTGGATTTTAGGTATGAGAGTTAAATATGCAATTGTTACAAT